>CM053274.1:100721076-101321076 GCA_028583415.1 Protea cynaroides | reverse complement strand
AACAATGTGTGGTCAGCATTGCTTTGTCTGTAGCCTATAAAAGTTATAGCTTTGTGAAATCTCCTAAACCATGCCCTAGGGGATTGCTTGAGTCCATAGAGAGATCGTTTCAACTTACATACTTTTCCTTCAGTGGCTGATGAGGTAAATCCTAGAGGAACATCCATGTACACTTCCTCAACTAACTCCTAATAAAGAAATGCATTCTTGACGTCCAGCTGTTGCAGATTCCAATCAAAGTGTACTGCACAAACTAAAATGACACGGATAGTAGTCATTTTTGCTACTGGGGCAAAGGTCTCTTAATAGTCAATTCCATAAGTCTGTGTGAATCCATGGGTAACTAATCTGGCCTTGTATCTGTCTACAGACCCATCTTCTTTTTGCTTTACACTAAAGATCCACTTACACCCAATAGTCTCTTCCCAGGTGGAAGTTCAACTAGGTCCCATTTCTCATTTTTCCTCAGGGTAGTCATTTCCACTACCATGGCTGCTTTCCATCTCGCATCTGTAACTGCATCCTGCCAATGTTTGGGAATAGACACAGAAGATAAAGTAGAGAAAAAAGCAAGATATGACGGAGACAATGATTAATAAGAGACATTCTAAGATATAGGATGCTGAGTACAAGACCTAGTGCCTTTACGAAGGCAATAGGTAAATATGACTCAGAGGGAAGAATATTACTAGACTGAAGGATCTCATGTTCTGAAACAGTTTTTGGATCCAAAGCTGACAAAGGGATGTATGTAGGTGCATTGATGGTGGTGGTCCTTCCTTGCTTGAGTCTGATACAGCTGTAGACTTGAAGGAGAGGTGTCTCCATGGGAATTTTTCCAACAATGTTCAGGAGAAGGTGATGTAGGTTCAGGAGGTGCTATTGTCTCCCCCTGAAGTGGAAGTTGAGAGGGCATAGGTGTGATGGTAGGCCCATCTTCCTGAAGACTAGGCTCCTCTGAAGATGGGACACTGGGTAGTAAGGGAGGTGCTCATAAAAGATAACATCCATAGAGACGAAAGTGTGGCGGGTGGGAGGGTGCTAACCTTCATAGCCTTTCTGGGTTGGGGAATATCCCAAGAAAAGACAACGAAAACTACGGGGTTCTAGTATTCCTGGAGTGCGATGATTGCGCACATAGCACACACAACGAAAGATCTTAGGAGGAACAGTATGGGAGGCATCATGGAGAAGCAGGGTTAAAGGAGAGTGATTATCCAAGACTAGGTTTGGAACATGGTTGATAAGGTAAGCTGAGGTAAAGATGGCATCACTCTAATATTGTGGTGGCACACTGTTGGCAAACATCAAAGCACGAGCTGCTTAAAGGAGATCACGATTCTTTCTTTCGACCACCCCATTCTGAGCAGGAGTATCAACACAACTGGTCTGGTGCAAAATATCATTATCCGCCAGATACTTTTGAAACTCGGCAACATGTACTCTCTGCCATTGTCACTCCTGAGAATCTTTAAGGGAGCTTGAAACTGAGTCTTAAGCATCTGTGAAACTGATGAAAGCACTCAAATACTTCACTCTTATTATGCAAAAGATAAACCCAAGTAGTTCTAGAATAATAATCAATAAATGTAACAAACCAACAGTAACCAGTAATTTAATTGGTTCTGGCTGGTCCCCAAACATCAGAGGGAACCAAATGAAAAGGAAAACTACTCTGTTTAAATGAAGGACTATACAAAGATCGAGTTTGCTTAGCCAAAATATAAGTTTCGTAAAAAAACTCGCCTTGTTTACATTTATTTGCTAAAGAGGGAAAAAGACTCTAAAATTGTAAAGGAAAGATGCCCCGAGCCGCTGGTGCCATTGATGAAGATCAGAGGATGCCAAATAGAGTTGATGTACTAGACTTGGAGAAGCTGCAATTGACTGTGGAAGACCTTCCTCAAGCAAATACAGACCACCCTGCATCCTACCACATCCAATAATCTTCTCTATTGCCAGATCCTAAAACAAACAATAAGAAGAAAAAAAATGTAACTTTGCAGTTTAAAGCAAATGTTATACTGCTAATAGACGGGAGATTGATAGAAAATTTGGGAACATGAAGGACAGGCTGCAAAGCTAAAGAAGGAATGCATTGAATGGAACATTTCCCTGATACAAAGGAGAAAGTGCCATCCGTCATACGAACAATATTAATTTCAGGACTAGGAAAGTACTAATGAAATAGGCTATGGTTACCAGTTATGTGGTCCGTGGCACCTAAGTCAATAATCCAAGGATTAGAGATCATTGACACACAATGACCACTGAAACACATACCTGAATGAGCAAGGTGAGAACCTGGAGTGGAAGAGGTAAGAGCAGGAATAGATGACGGTCCGGGAGATGCAGAGAATTTGATTGTCTTGTAGTGGAGCCATGGGATCAAGGGCATGATGAGCTTCAATCTGATGTGCTTGTGGGCCCTTGAAGTTCTTAGTTTTCCACATAAATTTGTCTCGTCTCTTGGCTTCAAAGTTTGCTGGTTTACCTTGGATTTTCCAGCATGTGTGTTTAGTGTGCCAAGGTTTACTACAATGGTCACATTTCATCATATCTCTGGATGCAGTAGAGCCCTTGGGAGGTGGAGTAGTTGTCTGAAGGGCAGATCTCTCAAGAACAGAGAGTAATAACATAGTAGCTCTTCGTTGGTAGTTTATGGCCCAAGAAATGATTTTTCTCTTCAAAACCCTTGTATTGGAAAGTGGAGTGGACAAGGAATCATACATAAATGATCAAACTCTCATATGTCCTGAAAATGCTATTGCTATGGGGTGTTCAGAAATGGTTGAAGTAGTTGAATAGGAGGATCACTATGACTATAGCCCTTACTACCCATAATAAGATCGTGCGTTAGACGATTCATGCGCACTTACCAGTTTTAGATTTTAGAAATCTTATTTTTACATTATCATTTATCGACTCATTATCCGAAGAAGTTCCCCTAGAATTCTTTGGATCATCTGTGAACGGCTGCGGCTACTTCTTCGAAATATTAAAAAAAGTATTACTTGGTTTTTTTATAAGATATGCACATCCTATTCTTCCTACATTGATTTCATTCTTTCGATAAATCCCGGGTCCATATTGGAAATAATCATAAACCCGCAGCAAACAAACGAAACTAGGTGGTTTGATCAAAAGTCATTGTTGTTTCGACTAAGCAGTTATGGATGAATTGACATTTCCAATGGGCTATTAGCTCAGTGGTAGAGCACGCCCATGATAATTGCGTCATTGTGCCTAGGCTGTGAGGGCTCTCATCCACATAGACAGTTCAACGTGCTCATCAGCGCCTGACCCGAAGATGTGGATCATCCAAGGCACATTAGCATGAACCATAGCATATGCTTGCTCAAGTGTAGAAAAGGGATCCTTGCTGAGGATTTGTGAGCGTATGGGATCAAGCTTGACATTCAAGCCGGCCAAAAAGGTAGACAGTTCTTCACCATGGAGGTTGATCAACATATTTATGATTTACTACTTTCAATGAAAGAAGATGACATGAGGGGTAATGTTAAAGAATTAAAAGGTACTATAGAAAATCCACAGAAGAGTACAATTAAAAAAAAAAGAAATGAAGTTATACTTGAATAGTTGAATTGCTTGAAGAATCACTTAAAGTGGATGATTTTCAAGAGAAGGCCACATTTGAGATTGAAGCTGAAGGATTGAACGATGGTCTGACTGAAGGTTGTGGAGCCTTAAAAATAGATTCCAATGGGAAAGACACAATTTAACGTTGTTTGAAAAAGATTGAGATGGTTAAATTTATTCCTCCACAAATCTTCGATGTGAGGATGCCGATCTTGCTGATTATGATCATGAGAAGCGTAGGATTATCCTCACCTCAAAGCAGTCCATTGTGGATTCTGATCTTGTGTTGAAGATTATCCCTCACTATTAGACTCGAGGACGAGTCTTTTCCAACCACGGCGAATAATGCAGAAACAATCCAGGATTCAGATTGTGCGGCTGAGATTAATTTTGATTAGTATTGATTTAGATCTTGTACGCTAGAATAGGATAGTCCTTTAATTAAATTTGTGGGCCAATTATGTAATTATTTCTTATTTTTAAATTAGAATTCAAAGGCAGGTTCAAGTTTAGCTATCGAATAGGAGTTCTTGGAATAAAATCTTAAATGTTGGAGCCCATCACCAGCAGATTGATCATGATCGATTTGCATCAACGGGAGTAAACCCCCCTATCTTTGTAGTGTAGATGTTTGAAATAAAATTATGAAGAACATACATCATTTGTTGTCCATCCTCAGCAATATCTGTAAGGTGGGAGATGTGATGGTTCTAAGAGAAGGTTTTCGGAAGATGTATGGGTTGGTGAGCAGGTGAGGTTTCCTTAGCCACAGTCTTTCCAAGACTTTATACTTGGCAGTTGTCAACAATGGTTCAGTGCAGCAGTACATGGAAGTAAGCAATCGGAATATAAATTGGAATTTGGTATTCACAAGGAATTTATTGGACCAGAGGTTAGTGGTTTTGCATCGTATTGCAGATACTGCCACAGTGCTTCTATGCATTCTTCAGCTAAGGATTGCAGACAATGGAAGAAAGGTTCCAAGAGTAAATTTTCAGAAGGCATTCTATGAGTTCCCTAATGAGTTCCCTAAGAGGAGGGTGCTGACCATAGAGACAGCTACAATGTGAAAGTTAAAAGCATACTCCAACCCCGGGTGCTGAGCAGTTTCTCTGGAGAATTAAAACGATCAACGCTCGGGCTTCTGTGGAGTTGACAGGATGTTTTTTGTAGTGTGAATTTGTCCATTTCTTCTTAGATATATTTGCAAGGTAGATGTTAATTGTATTCCACCCTCCTAATTAAGCTTCATTTATACAGCATGGCTTACTTCACAACTGAGCCCAAGAGGTACCGTTTTATGGAGGCAGCTTCCTAAAGGAAAGGAGAGAAATCAGAAATTTTGTCACGAAAAATCCAAAAGTTGACCCAGGATGGTTTCTCTCATAGGCTTGCTCTTTGGGCCTTACCTATAAAGCAGTTCCAGGGTACAGGAGTTTCCAGTTTGGAGACCATCCATGTTACACTAGAAAAGTAACAAGTCCTCTTGTATACTGATCTTTTGTAGCTGCATACTTTCTTCACATTTTTCTGTCATATTGATAAACCTGTACATTCTCTTTTTTCTTCTCTCTTAAAATTATCTTTGCTTAGCCGATCAACGACAACAATAATTAAAATAACTATAGATGATAATGATGATGAAGTATGATCAGAGGTTCCACCATGATAATGAAGCATGATCAGAGGTTGCACCCAAAATGATATTGTCATTACAGATAAAGAGTGGATAAAACTGAAAAGACAAAAGACTCACCTGCTATTAAGCCTCAGTTCCATCATGTGTACAAAGAGATCAATGCAGCGGTGGCGTGCAAGCTGAGAGGCATAAACACCAACCAACTCCTCATGAGGCTTTGAAAATAGAAACATGGCATACCTGAATAAGCATTTGCCAACTGGATGGGTAAATTAACGATCCCGTATACATAAAACATTATCCGATGGCAACTTAAATGGAGTCTATCATAATGTATAATAGGAAGAAAGGTGGGGTGCTAATGAAAAGCCAGAAATCCCATCTTTCCTACCAGTACATAGCACAGAGGAACATCTGAACCTGTCACTGTATGGACCCCAAGAAAAGATTCCCAGGTCAGAAAAATCTGATCAGATAGTGCAGACATCCTCCTATGGATTGTGAGAAAAAGTGTGGCAAATCATCCCTAGATATAGGATTCATATAATATTTGGTCAGAACTCAAATGTCTTGCTAAAAAAACAGTCAGACCCAATTATTGAAGGGTTTAAATCCTTCTCCTTGTGTTTAATGAGAAATTCTGTGAGAGTGGAAGTCATGTGTCAAGAAAACAAGGTTTCCTATAAAAAAGAATCACATTAATAGCAGGACGTCAAAATGCAATAAATGTTTAGAGTAACATTAGAGTCTAGCAAACAAATGATAAATGTGAACTGAAGTACCAACCATACAAAGATATACCTCAACAACTACCTTAAATAATTCAATCTGGAAAGGTTCAAGTTCAAACTAAGTAACTGATGTCATTAAAAAGACTCTACAAATCAATGTTTTCTCAGATTTTGTCCCCTTCCTGAAACATCTAGTTCATATATCATGAATAGTTAGGATACTCTTTTCAATGATGAAGGTCATTTTCATTTCAATCAAAAACTTTATCTCTTAAAAGGATTTAATCCTTCACCTCTTGATGATATATTTAAGGAGGAAGAATATAAATTCTCGTGATTTTGTCCAAAAGTCAATTATCCATTTAATGGAATAGCAAAGCATAATTTTTTTTTTTAGTTGGATCCAGGCTTCCAATTGAAAGAATAAAAGATCCATTGATGAAGATACAAAAGTGTATTTCTAATCATAACTAAATCTTCAATATTTTGGTTTTTAGAGAGGAGATTGAAGACAAATAGCCATTAAACGATGACTTATGTCCTGTATGATGTCCTAGGTCTGGCTTTGTCCTTTTATTGCCTTGTTTACCAAGATTCTCCCAGTTACAGGAAAAAAACGAGTAAAAGAGAGGGAGTGTTTGGTGACTTCATATAACCTGAGAAGACATAATACTGAATTACATTACTAGAGAACTAAATATAAATAATGCATGATGCCTTATGGTACCTCACTTGCCCACCAAGCAGTTGAGGTCATCTTTCAAGGATCCTAATGGAATAGAGAAATATAAATACCAAATCCTGTAACTATAGAGCATAATACAACACATTTTGCATTCACTGAAAGTATAGCTACAAGTTTTATCATTAATCATATTGGTTCCATGACCTATTGGTGCTGCAGAAACACACGAAGCCAATTGATCAGAAATGCTAGCAAGTACTGGAACCACAAGAATGCAAGCCGTAAATTTGTATGCAGCTTCTTTTGAGATTGCAGACACCAGACATTAGCTTATTCTTTTAGCATCCCCCCTCTCTCTTCTCTTCTTCCCACACACACCCAAAGTCCATGTTGAGTAAACACCCATTATTTTCGACAAATTCACTGCAGGAAATACTCTAGTAGCATTCTGTCAATTAACAGACCAAATACTGATATCTTTCAGGAGCCTTTAAGTAACTAAAGTACAAGATCAGTAGATTTCATTGCAACTGGAAAGTACTCACATGTGGAGGATGAGATCCCCTACGGTCATAAGCTTCTCTCTGAAAGCATCCTTTATTTGGTCAGCAAGTAGATATCTAAGAACAAGCACTAGATGGGCCCCAAAACGAATTATCTGAGGATCACCATGAGGCCTGAAAAAAAAAAAAAAAACATGCATGATAATGCAATCACCCCAAAGACAGAAATAGAGCTTTTCCAAGCCCATTAAGAGTTCTCAATTAAAATAGGAAAATGTTCATTGTTCTCCTTTGCATCATTAATGCTAAATCATTAACTACTTAAGTCAAAACCAGTAATCGGAACGGGGACCATTAAACAAAACCTTTGGGTCATTCCGTGAGCCACACACAAATAAGAGAGATCCCAAAAGACATACAGACAGAACAGTTCTAAGATTCTCAAGCGTTTACTTGCACATTGTTAACCACTACTTTGGCATTTATGTATTTGCTGATCCTTTTGTAATAGATGGTTGACATATTCAATTAATATGATTATTAAGATGCAACCCATCAAAGATATATATCACATGTCACAATCCAAACATCCAGATTAATGCAAGTCTAGTCCTCAGATGAAGTTAAGTAATGGATTACCTGAAATCATTATTGTTAGTTTCTGATGGCGATATCCATGACCATAGAAGGTCTAAGAGACGTGATATATCTCCCATCATGAGGTTCATCTGTCAATGTAAGAGGCATATTCACAAACACATAATAATGAATCAAAATAAACCATACCTAAATGACAACACAATGTAAACTGGGGGAAAAAAAAGGACAATATTGTGCACAGATTAAGAGAGAAACTGAGTACGGTGGCCAATGTTTTGGCCAGGGGAAAAAATCAGGTGTCAGATAAAGGAGTCCCAGACACCCATTAATGAGATGTGTTACTGTATAAGTGCACTTCCCTCTTTACTTCTTGACATCCATATTGCATCCATTATAAGTCCAATGTATGCAATGACAAAGATGGTATACAATAAAAGGGCGTGCCCAGTGCACGAGGTTCACGCCACTGCGGGGTCTAGGGATGGGTTAATGTACGCAGCTTTACCCCCACTTCGCAGAGAGGCTGTTTCCAAATTTGAACCAATGACCACTAGGTCACAATGGAGCAACCTTACCATACAAAGACAGCATACAACGTAGATTAGAAAAGAATTTACAAATAAGTTAGCAGATTAAATAGAAAACTACCATAGTTGTCAAGGCACCAAAGCGAACCAAGGCGTTGGAGGCCTAATGGGGTGCCTAGGCGACCAAGTCGCCTACCTAGGTGATCAAGACGCCCGCCTAGGCAACCAAGGGCCAAGGCACCCGATTTTCCAAGGCGTCACAAGGCAGCCTGGGTGCCTAGGAGGCACCAAGCGACGCCTTGACAACTACGAAGCTACAAACAACAAAGATTTCAAATTTTTTACTTTTCTAAAACATAATAGTCCAGGAACCTTGGTATGCCAGTAGTAAATTCTATTGATCAAGTGAAACAATAAGCGGTGGGCTCCTTCATACCATGCATGGAACCCTATCTTCACACCATGTGGCAGTTCTGTTAGATCCAAAATTTATCTAGCAATGAAAGCAAATAATTATAGTCCCTTAAAATTTGCACAAAAACAGAACTCAGCTCAACCTGGGCCATTGGAAACCTCGAAAAATGCTCCATAAATAGTGGGTCATATGGTTGCAATAAGCCACTGGGTTCAACCGTTGGCCCATCAAGGAGCCCTCCATCAAACCAACAGTCAGCCTGCCAAACCATCAGCATTCACATGGCTGAAAAGTTGAGATTGTGATAAAAAGGAATCCAGGTATTAGAGTGGAATCATGATATAGTAAAATGAAATTCCACAAAAGCGTTTAGGGGGGATGACAGATACAACTCACACAAGGCTGGTTCCATGAAACTACAATCACATCATAAGGTCAATCCGCCCCCTACCACTAACAGCCCAAGCTCATATTGAATTCCGTTGCCAAGCAAGCAGTGCAAATGAAGTGGCAGATGATTTGGCAGAGCAAGTGGTGGTTAGACCTCAAATATGTTTTGAGGACTCTATTCCTTTTGGAATAGAGTTTTTTAGTTGAAATTCTGATTTAGGTTGGGGTTGTAAAGCAGGTCCTGTGAGAAAATCCAGACGTATTATTGTATCTTTGGGTATGCTGTACCACATTTTCTTATTTTCAATAAATCTGTTATTTATCAAAAAGAAATGGATTCAGTGTATTGGCATGATAGATACATTTTTCCCAACAATAATATCCCATCTCCAAAGTTGGTTTCTCCCTCCAATCCCATCGCCCTACCCTACGCTACCCACACCCACCCACACACACACACAAAAACAGTAGAAACAAGTCAACTTTGAACAAGAACCAAACTGATAGAAAGGAAGGCAAACATATGCCAAGGATCTGCCTTGGCAGTTGGCACAGGTTTAAAGGTGTTCCCTACAACTGAACACAATGTGAACTGATGGAAAGTTGCATCAGCCAGAGAGCTAGCAACCTAGATACATGCCCTATTAATGTGAGAGATTTGACCATCAGGAGAGTGAATAAGATCTTGTCAAACTGATGAACTGGCTCACCTTTGTTAGTGACTATTCTTCCAGTCAAACATACTATCAGACAACACCACCACATAGTCCAAGCTGATTACATAGATCACTATCAAGTATCAACTCAGAATCACTCCATCCCAATATTGGATGTACCGTTTCTTCACAAAGCTGGAGAGCATCAAGAAGGTGAAATTTCTATTATATTATTCATGAATCCTCATATGAATATCCTGTTGGACCTTTACCGTATAATGGCAACAAGAGGTCCCCTATTTCCACATCAAAGAGGAACCTTGAGTCCTACAAACCTACTACCTCGTCTACCTTTTATTCTCTTTCCAAGTATAGGGAAGTGATTACCTCATTTGCCTTATTTAAATGCCACGTTTAAAAATCTGAAACGACAGGGTCCAGAACTTGTTTAACTAACTAGGTCACTAGGAAACAAAGACCGATCAAATACTAAGGATACTGTTAAAAATAAGAATGCTTGAATGGTTCATATGCAGTATTCTACTATGAGAGGCACCAACATGTCAAGAAACAGCAATATTCAACCCAGGGACTCATTACTGGCATCTGCTTGTACCATGTAAAAAGGGAACAGGATAATTACTTAACCCACTCTCATTTGATATTCTTCATTCCTTTCCCCCTTCCTTCTTGTTTTACTAAAAGAAACCATATCTCATGAATTTCCTAATCAAAGTTTTTCCTTTCTTCTAATCACCATCTCAACCACCACTACCCACCCACCACCACCCATCGCCACCACCAATCACCGCCACCACCAACCACCACCACCCACCTCCACCACCACCCACAACCACCGCTACCCACCATCACCACCACCACCAGCCACCCACCACCCCCCACCACCACCCCCATCGCCACCACCACTGCCACCACCATCCACCACCACCCACCGCCACCACCACCAACCATCACCCACCACCACTACCACCACCACCCACCGCCACCCTTCGCCACCACCTCTCACCCACCACCACTGTCACCAACCATCACCACTCACCACTAGTGCCACCATCCGCCACCCACCACCACCACTCTGGAATCCATGACTAAATTAGGTTAACAAACATGTTTCTACTCCCTTATACTCCTGAATCCTTTTGAAGTTGGAGTAGAAATTTGAACCAGAAGTAAGAATCCCAGAGTTGAAGTTTTATCAAACAGCCCCTTAATGACAAAAAGATGCTTCACTTTACCAGCCATCGGATTGCAAGTCTAGTAATGCCCTATTCAAGAGTCACAGAAATAGCGTTGCTAGGGCAGCATTACTTCTACATCTTGTGGTTTCCTCTCATGAATAATCATAAACAGGTAAAACACCAGTTCCCCCAATAATTGCCTCTTCTAAAATGGTAAAGCTTATCTCTGAAAAGAAAATATTATCATATTGGGTTTGTTTGGAAGAGGAAACGATGGGCATTTTAAGTTGAGGCCATTAAGTGTTCCAATAAGGAGTATTGTGCTGCAGACTTAAAGAGTTAAAACAAAGGCTGAAAGGAATAGACCGAAGTGACTTGGGAAGAAGTGATGAGGAAAGATATGAATGGATCTATGTTGACAGGATCTATGTAGGCAACCTGCATTTGGTTCAAAAAAAGGCTTAATTGAGTTGAGTTTTGAAAAGAAACTGTTTATCAAGATGCCAAATGATGTTCTTAGCCAAGGGAAAACATTTAGACAAGAAGAAAATATTATGGTATCCAAGTAAAATTAGAGCCTCAATCCTGAGTTTAGATTATTGCCTCAATTTGGCGATGCTGCTCCTTGCATCCTCGGGAAACAGCTTCATGTACCATATCCCTACATCAAGCACAAACATAAGAGGAAACACATGCCACTGTAAAGGAAGAAAAATATTGAGCAAACCCTGCAAAGTGTTATACCCTGAATGAAGTTTCTGAAGAAGGGCAGAAAGGTCCCTTGGTTGTTGACTGAGAACATGGCATGGCCAACTTTCTGGACCATTTGAGGGCAGCAAAGCTTGGTCTCCCTGTCCAGGACTAGTTTCTATTGCATCCCCATAACTTCTGAACTGCTCATTTCTCCCTTGCTGAAACCGGGCTAATTCTAAATCGACTTGAACATCAAGCCAGGACTTGGCCATCGCCCAACATGCTGACTGTAACAGTTTGATGACCACAAAAAGAAAAAATTCCACATGAAAGGAAAAAATATGCATATAGAAGGAAGTTAATTAATGTAAATGTTGCAATGACAAATGAAATATCCTAATAATATAATTATCTTTGTACAGTGAAAGTAACTTTTAAGAATGGTATACAAGTCCTCATTAAATAAGACATGAAGAAGCATTAGGGGAGTCAACTGCGGTTTCCGTCAGGCCTTAATCGGTCCTGTACATATGAAGCACAAGACTGAAACCGACCAATAGAGTAATCGATGGCTCAAAGCCAAAACCGAGACCAGTTATAATCGGTCGGTCAGTTATCTTTATTCAGTTTTAGATAATCGGTCAGTTAAGCCATTTTTATGTATATTTTGGCTAATCGGTTATTGGTCTGTTATTCATTTAATCAGCCTTTTTTTTTGCGGTTAGATTAATTGGTTTACTGGGAGTGTATATTAAACAGTCGGTTCTTCTTCAGTCTTATTTGGTCAGGCTGGTGCAGGCCTAGGTTCGACACCCCTAAGAAGCATTACTTAATCATACTTCTCCAATCGATGATACAACATGTTGACATAAGTAGTGAAAGAAGCTCAGGTAAACACAGATCCTGATCAAGATTGCATTTCCATTATGTTTTACCAATTTGTAATTTAAACACACATGAAAACAGAAATAATTTTATATATTCAAGAGATGTTCTAAAAGGTGAAACCCAGCCAGGTAAAGAGCCAACACTTGCACAGATCCAAGAGGTAACCAATAAATCAATAATTCAAGCCAACCCAAGTCTAATATAAGCCTTACACTAACCCCACCTCAGCCAACTTGCATGTAGATGGGCTTGGATGAAATATGAATTTAAATGATTTCAATATGTAATTTACTGATGTCATCATCTGCGACCGGATGGAAAAACTATGAGATCCTTCCAATCAATACTATTTTAGGCCCCCTTAAAACCATCAAGATCGATTGTGATGGCAGCCCCTCTAGGCAATCCAATGCACTCCATAGAGTTGCTATGAGGAGAGGGGCTCTGTTATATCAGATAAAAGCTCTCTTCTCAGCCTTATATTGACCCCTTCCCTTGGTCTTCAGTAGTGATAATTGAGAAGGAATTGGCTATAGTTATTGGTTAGATCTCCTTGAACCCTTGGAGGGTCACTCACATCAATAGGAAGGACAAATTCTTAGCATCAGCGGATATTTGGACTGACTATAGGATTACTTAATCCGTAACCAATGCTAGACAAACAAGGTTTCTTTTTCCTGTGGGGGAGGGGATCTGAATTCAGGCCATATCCTAAAGCTGTTATAATGTTTTCTAATAATGTTTTTGGGCTAGTGTGGAAGGTAGGAAATTTAACAAAAACACATTGGTACAGATTATGAAGCCACAGAAAATAGGAGCTTTAGGCCTTAGAGCTTTTGGTCTATGAATAAGGATCTCTCTTTTTCTTTTTCCTTTTTTCCTTTTTTGATGAATAAAGTATATATATAAACAAGAGAGAACCAAGATTACAATAGGAGATCCCCTACAAAAGGAGTGGGCCCAACCAAGGAAAAGAAAAAATACTCATGAATCCGAGGAAGTCCTATCCACATTGAATTGGATATGTAAATCCAGTGCATTATGTATTAACCACATGTCTGTTTCTAGGGAAGTCCAGACACAATTTCTCAAAAGAAGATATGATGTTTCAAACTTAAAAGATAGACCTCCAAATCTGGTTTAGTTTCCTGGATTTGGAAGTCTATGTTCTGAAGTTGCACTCCATCCATTTGTGACAGATAGTAGCACAAAATGCTAGTTTCCCAATGAGGTCACAAGAGGATTTCCCTTTGTAGGCTGAGCAGATCCATCTCCCTTCGGCCCTTCCTAGTCGAAAGCACAGACTCTTCTGTGAAAAGGCCAAAACCAGAGAAGAACTATGAAATTGATGCTGTTAAGGTAAGACCCTAGTGGGAAGGTTCCTGGCAATAGCTCTCCAGCAGATGTAACTATGGCGAGGAATGAATCCCTTGAACCAAATCACACCACACCAAGGAACATTTTCTGCTCACAGTCATATCAGCTACCAAGCCAAGTGAGAAGAGAAGAGGCCGATGTGGATGCTGTCCACAGAACAATGTTTCCACTACTAGTGGGTCTTCTAACAACCTGAGGAAGAGCTGACCAAGCTTGGGAAAGGGAAGGGGATGAAAGGCGGCCAGGCCTCCAAATGCCAATGAAGATGAGGGAAGAGACCAATGCATGTCTGTTGCTTCCTAAAGCCAATTTGATTCCATATCCATATCTCTTGAGCAAAACTCCATGGGAATGCCAATTGTCCAACCAAAAAGAGGTGGTAGCTTCATCATCAAATTATCAATCCTAACTTTGATAGAATCAATCATTATATGTCTATCATAGTTGTCAAGGCGCTAGAGAGGTTCCTGGGCGCCTAGGCGTACCCAAGGCATTGTAAGAGTACATCTTAATAAAAGGATTTATACAAAAAATAGGGGGTTACAGCATCGATTTTTATTATTTTTAATACATATGCATGATTCCATGCTTTATGGTGTATATATGTACTTAATACATATAATAAAAATGCTTCAAATGGCATTGATTTAAAAAATAAAAAAAAACGGGGATACAATAAAGCGACCAACCGCCTAGGGGCTGAAAAACTGGCTAAACGCCTAGGCGACGCCTTGGCAACTATGATGTCTATAATCCAGCATCTTTCTCCACATCCACGAAGAGTTCTGACCACAAGCAGGAGTCCAAATCGAGTTGTTTTTTAGGGGTCTTGCATAAAGCCACTCCACCCAAATGCTTCTTCTTTTGGTGGTCACTTTCCAGATCAACTTGAGAATGCAGCTAAGTTCACCTCTTTGATCCATCTAAGGCCAAGCTCTTCTTCTTACTGAGGGAAATAGAGAGCAGCCCAGCTCATGGTATCAAGAACTTGTTTTCAGAACCTTTCCCTACAAAGGTGCTCGTGAGAGATTCCACCTTCGGATAGATAGAAAAAGAAAGCCCAAAAACCCCAGCCTAATAAATATAAAGGCTCTGAAGGATAGATCTCACTAACTCTAGGTGAGCCACATAAGATAAGAATCCAGCTTTCCACAACTAAAGCTTCTTTTGGGGACGATCCAAGATAAACAACAGTGCTGGACTGACAGTCTAGAAGAGATGAGCGGAAAACCAAAATTTTTAATTGGAGGATTCCCAGGTTGAAGCCAGACGCAATCCTCAAATTCACATCATCAACCCCTGCTAAAAACATGGATGACTTCTGTCTACTAACGTAAAGGCTAGACATGGTTCCAAAGGCATCAAGGGTGTTGCAAATTGAATCCACAGACTTGACATCAGCCTTGGAAAATATCATAATGTCATCCACAAAAGCAAGGTGGGAGTCGTGGGACAGCTTGGCTTCTTCGCACTTAAGGAAAATACCAATCAATGCCTTTTTGGTCAACCAGAACCTGAATGCTCATTGAGAGAAGTTATACGATAAGGGTGAAGAGGTAGAGAGACATTGGGTAACCTTGCCCGATCCCCCTTCGGCTGTGAATGAACCCCACAGGACTGTCATTGACAAGAATAGAGAAACTAACTGGAGATGCAATGAAGGGGACCCAATTCACAAAGGATGGGGAAAGAGCATTTTGTCATGATCTCTTGGAGAAACTCCCATGACACATAATCATAGGCTTTGTAGATGTCAATTTTCAGCAGAGCTACTAGGGAGTGAGACTTCCATCAAACCCTCTCATCATTTCCAACTTCCAAGCAAAGGAGGATGTTGTCACTTGTCCGTGATGCTCATTCCCTCAAGGCCTTAATAAAGGCAGATTGATTGATGTTGACTTAGTCATCTACCACCCTTTTAAGTCTGAATAAGGCTCTTCTTGCAAAGTGGAGTTTTAGTAATGATGCCATCTTCCCTTGGGATAAGGCGATCAAAAGAAATGTTAGATGTTCTCATGGATTGGCTGTCTGGGAAAAAATATTGCAGATCCTTACAGAAATAATTAACACACTGCATTTAAAGTGGACAGTGCACAAAAGACGAGATTTTGGGAGGGAAAATGGTTGGAGGAAGACTGTAAGTCATTTCCTAGAGTGTATGATGTGGTAAAGGAACCACTAAATGAAGGCATGAGATCCGAAGTCAGTCATATGCCAAGACTGGTCCATTTTTTCTGTAGACAATCTCTATCCCTCCCCCCCGGCGGCCCCTGGGATTCCCTCCCTCTTGTTCATTTAGTTTATCAATGAAAAAGAAAGGCAAGAAGTGGACATAACTGAGACATGCAAGTCAGTATCCAACCCATGTGAAATTGTGACCATTGCGAGAAAAATGAGAACACTAAATAGTTGATTAACTTCTTTCTACCAAGAGAGAGAGAGAGAGAGAGAAAGGAAGTAGAATTGTCAAAATGATCATTCCTAGGACTAAATTGTCACCAGAAGTAATGTTAAACTACTGAATCAAACACTTTGTCATTTAAACTATTCATGGTTAAACAGTCATACACTTTACATAAAAAAGAAGACTATTTTCAGGGTTTTCTTACAAAAATTCAAAAAATAGAAAAACAAAAAACAAACAGAATTATCCTGCCATAGTCCCCATTTAGTTGGGATAAGGCCTTCTTCTTGTTGTTGTAGTCTAATGATGTATGCTAAGGAATTTTACAAATATAAAGGAAAAACAAACTTCAAAATTAGAAAAGGACATTCTTGAATGACCGATTAGTACCTCCCAGTCTGTACATATAGGAAGCAAGCACTTCAAATTACTACACTGGGCTGCATACACGGCTGCCTCATATTTTTCACCATCTTGGTCTGCGATTCTCTTCAACATGGAGAAAAGAAAAGTAAAAGAACTTCTTCAGCTTTATGAACCACCTTTGAGAACTAAATATTCAAAAATGAGAAAAACAAAAGGAATAAACAATTGCAATGGTTAACCTATTCAGCCAAAAAAAAATTGGATTCCTTAGATGCTTTAGAAGTTGCACCCTATGAATCTAATGGACAATAATGTAAATACTCATCAAAGGCTTATCTAGATTCTAGCAAAGTGTCTACCTTGCAAGTAAAAAGGTTTCTAGATGCAAACCAAGATCTATTTTCTAGGTGACGGACTTCAGCCAAACTCAAGGGTGGCAAATCTAGTCTACCCATCAGATAGACTAAAATGAGCAGTGACCATTATTCTTCACAGGCCGAAAGGAAAAAACAAATCATTAATGTAAAAGAAGAAATGTTCAGATGCAGAAGTATATGCATACAAACAAAATGTACAATGTGCATAGTCACCTAATTTTTTGCCAAGTCACCCAGTAAAACCATGCCAAGAACTTAATATCAAATATCAAGGCTTTTTTAGAGGAAACAAATTGATTCATTCATAAGGAAGGAAAACATAAAAAGCATAAAACTCATATCAAAATTTCAAGAGAACTCTATATGTCAACTTTTG
Organism: Protea cynaroides; assembly: GCA_028583415.1. NCBI lineage: Eukaryota > Viridiplantae > Streptophyta > Magnoliopsida > Proteales > Proteaceae > Protea > Protea cynaroides. The sequence goes on along the minus strand of CM053274.1, from coordinate 101,303,650 downwards.
ACTCAAACCTCTGAGGCACAATAGCAGGCCCATTTCCAAAGACGCCACTGGTGTCCAATGCCACTTTCGAGTTCAATGGCTTGCAATGTTCTATTCTTTCCATTCTTCACCAAAGCTTCAATAGAAGGAAATTGATCCAGCCCTCCGAATGGAGATAGGGTTGCAGCCCTCCATGGCTACCAAAATGAAGAACATATCAATCCTTGGAAATAATTGCAGACTGATGTACTGTGAAAACCCGACACGTGGCAGAAATTTAACCTGTCCTGCAGATCGACATAGCTCACACGCCTCATCCAGTCTTCCAGCTCTTGAAAGAGTCCAGACATCTTCTAGGAGAGATTCATCTTGCTTCTGTACAGAGAAAACAGTTGTTACAGCTTACTAAAGAAATTCAACAATCCATCGTCTGCCAAAAGTACCACGATATCCCAAGAGGAATAAGCATGGGTAAGCAAAGCAAAAATTGCATTTTGCATTCCAACTATAACCACAAATGCCATAAACATGAACCAAATTACACTTTAAAATGCAGTTGATAAAGATGTATTGACTGCTGATTTCCATTGAGACCGTTAGTTGCAATGCCTTGGTAAGATACCCTTCCTAAAAACATAAATGGCTCAGATGTGAATGAGCTTTTAGCAGATTGAGCATATTGGAAGAAGCTAAAGAGCTTGAAAGAGAGGACAGAAGGGCCTACACATTGGAAAATAAAGGTTTTTTAAAGCATCAAGTCACAGTTCAATGCTTCTTGAAATACATGATTGCCCAAACATTGATATTCAAATGCACAAGCTATATTTTACACAACTTTTACTACTGAACATCCAGTTTTTGAGAAGCCATAACCTCCCCAGAGCATTCAGATTCTGCATTTCATCTCAATTTTGAGGCCTGTTTCGGTCAGGCCCGAAACCAAAATGAAACCACCAAAACAAGGTAGAAGCCTAGTATTTTTCTACGTGTAACTCGAAACCAAGGTTTCAAGGCCCAAAAAAAAAAAAAAAAATAGTAGCAACCTGTCAAAACCTAGACGAAAGCTCTCGAAACATGGGATTTATAGCGCGGTGGTTCGACCATGTTTCAGTCGAAACCACCAATACCTAGTCGAAACTGCCAAAACCTGGTACTTTTCTGTTTTGACCTTGGTTCCGTCTCGGATTCCTGTGAAACCGAGATATCTTGGTCTATGATGAGGGCTCTTGAAGATCTGCTCATAAAGCCCATCCTTCCCTAGTGGACTGCTCGTTCAGCTGGAAGGTGAGGGCAGCAAATGATGTGGCAATCTGTTGACCAGGCAAAGAGTCAATAGGCTAAGTTGGAGATCAGGGAATGTTCTCCCACTTGGATGACTAGGGCAGGTGTTTTTGTTGAATTTCTTCTTTTGGGCCTTTTTTTTTGTGCCCTTTCATTTCTACTCTTCTTTGTATTTCAATAAAATTTTCTTGCTATTCACTTATTTATCAAAAAGCATAATAATAAAATAGGAAAAATTTCAGCTACCCCCCATAATAGTTTCAAAACATCACCTACCACCCATACGTTTCAAAAAACATCAACTACCACCCAAACATTTACCACCGTTAATCAATTAGGTCCATTCCGTTAAACCAATTCCGTTAGTTGCTGATGTCATCAAAAAAGAATGTGAAATGGACTATAATACCCTAATAGATAAGTCAAAAGACTTTTTTACCCTCACTCACATAACTGTCCCTCTTAGCAAAAAAAAAAAAAATGAAAACTAAACCTAAACCTAAGCCCGACTTCAACGGAAGAAATCAGAGAAAAGAAAATTCGTTCGATAGTCTCCACTCTCCACCGACGACGACGCAGTGGTGTTCTTCCCCATCACCTACGAGCTGGAGCCGTGTTTGAAGGTATGTTCTCCGGTGAGGGAGAACGAATTTTCTCTCACCCTCTTTAGGTTTCTGATTTAATTTTGCCGGTGAGGGGGAAACGAGGGAGGAGGAAGAAGAAGGTTTAGGGAAAGAAGAAGAAAATTACAGAGAGAGGAAAGAAAAAGGATGATTAGGCGAAACGTGATTTCTAGGGCTTGCAACGCTGGTTTGATGAGCGGTTTGTTCTTTTGAAATATATTGCTTTTAATGTTCTGAAATTCAATTAGTCACGCACGATGTTTGTGTTCGAATTCATCTAGACTAAGAAGAATTCAAAAGAAACGATTCGACCTGTTTAATTTCAAGTTCCAACGTACTGACATGAAAGGGGAGGAGGAGCTTTCGCCTCCGTCAAAGTCCTGCGACGGTGAGGAAGGGAGAGAGGAAGGGAGAACGATGAGGAAGGGAGAGAGGAAAGGAAAGAGAGGGTTATTTTAGGGATTTTGTTAATTTTAAAAAATTTCAATTAAAAACATAAAGGCTAAAACGGTCTGTCACTCATTTCCGTCACTTCCGTCAGTTACTTGGGTGCATTTGATATTTTTTGAAAAGTATGGGTGGTAGGTGATGTTTTGAAACTATTATGGGGGGTAGTTGAAATTTTTCCTAATAAAATAACAGGGGAAAGAAACAGAGGATACAATTTTGGATGCTGTTCCATGCAGCAAAGATAGAAAACTGCAAAGCTTTAAGGGCCGCAGGATGATTAAATATTGAGAAGGGTTAGTAAATATATAGCCTCTCCCCAATTCCCCTAAAAAAATCCTATCTTCACTGATATCAATCAACATTAAGGTTCAACAAACACGAGAATCTCACCATATTGTACAAGAAAAAGAAGAGTTAGGACAACTAATGGAAAAGCAAAGAAATGGTTGTAATTTTCAAAGGGGACTGTCAGAAATGAATTTGTGAAAGCATTTGATACTTATATTCTCTTCTCCAAGAATCACCAAAATGTGATCGCCGACCATCCAACACATCATATATATTAAAAAAAATCAAATTTAGTCATAAATACAGTTGCAAAGAATTAATATTTACATCTGGACATGTGCACTTGCACATCGGCTCTGCACAATTAAACAAACAGTTTAGCATACAATAAGCGTATACATTTATCTCAAACAAACTTTTATCACAAATGTGTGGCAGTGAATTCTATTTTTGTTATTGAGATCTAAGAATCATCATTTGCAAATTTAAAACACTTAATAGTTGATAATGATCATAACTCAAACAGGTCTCTGATGACAACAGTATGAAAATTCAATCAAACATAACAGGAACTTCAAGAATGGGTGTGTAAGCGCACTTTGTCGTCAGGGACTTGCTGAGCCATTTCACGTGTCGGGGCATCAAAGTCCAAGTGTTGAATAACATTAGGTTCAGAGATGCCTTTCTTCAGAAACCTTTGAGTATTATGCCAAACACCAGAGCTGGGTAGATAGGAACCAACATGACATCCTCGAACCTGCAAAATTCATAAAATCATTGTCAACCTGATCCATTTTAGTCTCAAAATGATTTTCAAGTCGAGTATACAAAAGTACCCTGTAACATCAACAGAGAAGAAGAGCAAAAGTAATCATATCCTTACCAATTCCAGGCTTGTCCCTTAAGTTTAGGAATAAGAAAAGAACGAATAACAGAAGAACAAAAAAACAGTGCATTCCAACAGAATTAGCTAGCAGCATTCATAAAGAAGAGAGTAAAAAGTAAGCTTATCCCTAACAACTCTAAGCTTTTGCCTTAGTGTTAAATAATTAAGAAAATAAAAACAAATGAATAACAGAAGATTATAAAGAGAACTTATTTGATTTGGGTTTCAAATTGTACAGTTTTAGTAGAACCATAAGTGGTATGAGATGGTAAAAGATTGGATTCCATCATTGTAGAAAGAGACTAAAGAGGTTTCTGTGATGTGTTGTATCTTTTTTCTTGTAGGAACTACTTCTCTCTTTTTCCTTTTTTAAGTAAATCACTACCTTTAAAGAGTTAGAAAGATCTAAATTCAACTTACACTTCCCAAAATAAAACAAGGGTTATGCTAGCACCATATATTGAGATCATACACGCCGCTCGACTAGGAGCAGTGGAGAGAGAATTATTGATTCATAAATAGGGGGCAGAGTAATAAATGACGCATTTGTGATGAGAGAATGTAAGAAAGTGCTCGCGTTCTGATCTTCCTCCCCAATAAAGACAAGCCAAACTGAAATATGAAGAAAATTAGCAACCCAAAACAAAACTAAAATTGACTACACACAAATACCATCCAATCTAACTCGGTTTCATTTTATCTAAACAGTGTAGCGGGCCATTAATTACATTACAGCATTTAGGCATCATGGTTTCTCTCATCTGATGGGAAACAACTTGCAAAATGCACGACCTTGATCAACTGCTCACTGGGTCATGGAGGATCTAGCTCTCAATTTCTAATGAAGAAAAATTGATAAGTTAAATTACATGGCTGAGGGGCTGGCAGTGAAGTTGGAAGATTTAGGTTATAAAGTTGGAAATCAGAGAGCATTCATATAAAGTTGGAAATAAACCAACCAATCCCTAACCATTCCTGATTCCAACCCAAGCCCCGCCATTGATAACCAATAACCACCCCAACCCAAACTCAAACCCAGATCCTAAGTCCTTTGCTCTCAACCTTCGTCTCAACCCGAGGAACGCTTCCTCTCCTCCTTGCAATCGACGACTTTCAAACCACCCTGGCCCCATCTTAGCTCCTCTTGAACCTTCAGCTTGCACATCAACTATCAATCGCACCTCCCCCATCCTTCCGGGGAATACTTTGTCTCCGTCTACGCCTCCTGCTCCTTCCCCTGCTGTGAAAAATTAGTCGGATGGAACTAGTAGGAGGAGCCCGACGACCTGCAACCCCAACTCGTCATCAAATGGAAGCTCTAAGAACAGAAAGAAATGGAAATGTTCAGAAAGGCTGGCCAAGTTGGCCAATCGTGATCCTCCGGGTTCAAGTGATTCCCGAAGATCCCAACGAGATCGTGTCTCCCGGGGGTTTTCTTCTCTATCAATCTGATGATGTCTAGCCTATACTGGAATGTTAGGGGATTTAATTCCTCTCCTAAACATGCTGAAGTGCGTAACTACATCAGGAAACATAAGCTCTCCTTTTGCATCCTTGCTGAAACCAGAGTTCAAGAAATTAATGTTCAGGATATTGCAAATTCCATAGCTACAGGGTGGCGGTCGATTACTAACTACAACTTCCACAGGAAGGGTCGGTTGTGGATCCTTTGGGACAGTTCAAAGGTTTCATGCTCCATGGTCAGCTACTTTCTTGTGTTGTGCCTCATCACTAAGAAGGTAGGATCTTGCTCTATTGGTGATTTTAGGCCCATATCCTTATGCAATACTATCTACAAGATTATTGCAAAGATTCTTGCCTCCAGACTAAAAGATGTTGTTGGGGATCTAGTTAGCCCCAACCAATCAGCTTTTATCCAGGGTTGAAGTATATTGGATAACATAATGATTTATAATGATCTCGCCAAAGGATTTGATAGGAAACGCCATCTTTCTACTGCCATTTTGAAGCTTGATCTTCACAAAGCCTATGACCATGTTCAATGGGAATATCTAATGGAAGTTATGGAGAAAATGAACTTTCCAGAATGCTTCCGGCAGTGGATTTGGCACTCTATCTCGTCCCCAAAATTTTTTGTGTTGGTTAACGGCAACCCGGTGGGATTTTTCAATTCAAGGCGTGAAATTAGGCAAGGATGCCCTATGTCTCCATTGTTGTTCACGCTTGTGGTGGAATACTTATCCAGAATCATTCATTTGAAGGCTTAGCAAAATCAGATTGACTTTTTTCCCCGGTCCAACTCACCCACCTGGCCTTTGCGGATGACATAATGATCTTCTCTAATGGAAATGTGAAATCTTTGGAAACCATTTCAGATGTTCTTACATCCTTTTCCGCCATGTCAAGATTAGCTATCAGTAAGCAAAAATTTTTGTTATTTTTTGCTGGCATTGAAGAGTCGCTTCAAGAAGTGTAGAGAAGTGTCGTGGGATGCCCCTTGGGAAAATTGCTGATTACGTACCTTGGTTCACCGTTGATATCGACCAGACTATCAGCTCATCATTGCTGTCCTATTCTTGACAAACTCAAGAAAAAGCTTCAGCTTTGGAAAGCTAAATTTTTATCATATGCGGGTCGGTTGGAGTTAGTTAAAGTGGTTATGCAAAGCTCTTACTTGTACTGGATTGGGATACTTGGTCTTCCTTCTTTGATTATCCAAAAAATCGAAAGCCTCATGAGTGCTTTCTTATGGAAAGGGAGGGGGGGGGGGGGGGGGGAGAATAATAAGTTCACTATTAGCTGGAACAAGGTCTACTTACCTAAGGAAGAGGTGGATTAGGGATCCGGAGGGTCAAAGAGGTCAATATGGCACGCATCATGAAACTAGTGTGGCGAATAGTTGAGAAAAGAAAGAGTATCTGGATTGATTGGATTCATAGTAAATATCTAAGAAGAGATTCTATATGGACAGTGGAGGTATGTCATAACTCTTCTTGGATATGGAGATCCATCCTTCAGCATAGACTTGTGGCCCTCCCGTTCATCAAATCCAACATAGATGATGGTGCTTCTACTTTGATTTGACTGGACAACTGGCATCCCCATGGCATTCTGGTTATGGCCCATGGTGATCGAATTCAATTGGATTCCGGGAGAGATAGGCTTCCTCTTGTTTCTTCCATTTTGTCGAACGGGGTATGGTCTCCAGGTAGGGCTTCCTCTCAAAGGTTGTGTCAAGCTTGGGAAGCCCTTCCTGCCATTCCTAGGAGATCTAGTGGGAGTGGCGACAGCATTGTCTAGACTGCTTCTTCCAATGGTAAGTTTTCAGCTTCCTCTCCCGTGGCACCAAAGTGGTTTGGAATGATGTGGTTTGGTTCAAGGGATGTTCTCCCCGGCACAGCTTCATATTGTGGAGAGTCCTAACCCAATCCCTTCCTACTGGAGATCTTTTGTGTAATAAGGGTATCATATCAAGAGCTAGATGTGGTCTGTGTTGGCCAGCTAATGAAGACCTTCATCACTTATATTTTGATTGTTCGTGCTTTAATAGGGTTTGGATGAAGATTTTAGGGAAATGCTGGCCATGCCATAGAAGAATCAGGCCTTTTGATCAAGAATGGAGGTGGATAATCAAGAAATTTAAAGGACATGACATCTGTGACACTGTCTTCAAATTAGCCTTCTCGGTGATAGTTTACCATATATGGTTTGAAAGAAATATGCGCATGTGGATGGCGAAATCAAGAACATTGGATCAAATTTGGAATGCCATAATGTTTGATGTGCATGGTTTGACCATGTATGTCTCATCCCCCTCCCATATCTCTGAGAGAAATAGATTTATTCTATCATCTTGGAACTTAGATAACGGCTGAGGTAGTGTGGCAAAGGTTTGCCTCCCCCCCCCCGCCCCCTCTCTTCCCTCTTTGCTGTAGATTCCTTCTATTCTTGGGCTAGCCCTCATTTGTAAGGAATCTGGCTCTATCTTCCTGATACCCAAACTTGGTGTCCCTTCTTTTTGGGTTTTGTCAATATAATTATTCATTCATTGAAAAATAAAATTGTTGAGACATCCTCTATGAATATGTTCTTCATCATTGCTGTTTATGCTTCTTACTCTATGATTGAGTGGAAACTTTCGTGGGAGGATATGTTCAGGATCCATTCATCTATGGGTGGTAGTTCTTGGGGTGTTATGGGAGATTTTAACGTGGTCAGATATGGCCATGAAAAGATGGGTGGCAGCTTAGATGATCATGCTGTTGGCGAATTTGCTGATTGTATTGATTCAGTTGGATTGGTGGATCTCAAATGGGTAGGGATGAAATACAGTAGGACCAATCGGAGGATTGGTGATCAAAGGGTCTCTTGCAAGCTGGATAGAGTTCTAGTCAATGACTGTTGGTTGACAAATTTCAGTAATTCCGAGGCTAATTTTGAGCCTTCAAGGGTCTCTAATCATAGCCCGATCATTCTCACCATCTCCCCCTATGCTTCTTCTGGCCCCAAACCATTCAGGTACTTTGATATGTGGAGCAGCCATACCGAGTTCCAGCAGCTTGTTAAAGAGGCTTGGGATAGGACTCCTATGGATCCCATTCACCATCTCCTCAACTTTGCCAGGAAGTTAAGGGAGACAAAGCGTACTCTTGTTTCTTGGAACAAAAGCTCCTTTGGGAACATTAATAATGCTGTTCAAGAATGTAGAAGGGATCTCAATGCGGTTCAGTTTCAGCTTCAGGGGGCTATGATGAACCAGAATCTTGAAGATTTGGAAAAGACTCTCTTTGACGCTTGCCTCTTTGATTGCTCAAGAGGAAAGTTTCTTTAAACAAAAATCTAGAATCAACTAGCTCAAATTGAGAGATAAAAACATTAGCAACTTTCACAAGTCAGTTAAAGCTTCTCAAAATTGGAACCACATCTCTTCTCTGCGGGCTGAGGACGGAGCTCTGGCCGTAGATGTCTGAGGGATTAAGAAGATTGTTGAAAACCACTTCTCTGATCTGTACAACCCTCCTGTGCTGGCTCCCCTAGGATCTATTCCTATGGGGCTTTTTGACAAAGCTCTATCTCTAAAGCAAAGATCTAGTATGGCTGCTCTCCCTTCTAAAGAGGAAATCATCAAGGCCATTAAATCCATTAAATCTCAGAAGGCTCCGGGGCCGGATGGTTTTAGCATGGGCTTCTTTAATGCGGCATGAGAAATTGTTAAGGTGGACCTCCTGCTTGCTGTGCGTAGTTTTTTCACTAATCCCTCTCAAATGAAAGAAATTAACCAGACATTAATGTGTCTCATTCCGAAGGAGGGTTCTTGCTCCATCACTGATTTTAGGCCCATCTCCTTATGTAACACCATTTATAAAATCATTGTCAAGGTGCTTGCACACAGACTGAAGGAAGTGGCTGATGATCTTGTGAGCCCCAACCAATCGGCTTTCATCAGAGGTCACTTCATTGTAGACAATATTATGATTTGCAATGAGCTCACTCAGAGTTTCGAGAGGAAGAATCACCTTCCTGCTGCTATTATGAAGCTGGACCTGCACAAGACCTATGATTGTGTCAAATGGGAATACCTCATGGAAGCTATGGCCAGAATGAATTTTCCCGAGTGCTTCTGCCATTGGATCTAGCATTGTATCTCCTCCTCCAAATTCTCTGTTTTGGCCAACAAGAGCCTTGTCGGATTTTTCAAGTCTTGAAGAGGTATCAAACAAGGTTGCCCCATGTCCCCTATTTTGTTCACCCTCATCCTGGAAGGACTCTCCAGAGCCATTAAGAACCGGATTGATCTTCTCCCTCAGTGTAAGACCCTGAAGCTGACCCATTTGGCCTTCGTAGAGGACATTATGATGTTTTCAAAAGGAAACGCCAAATCCATCTCTTCCATCTCGAAGGTTTTAGCTAACTTCAGCTTGTTGTTAGGCCTCTTGGTTAACAAGCAAAAGTCCACCCTCTTCCTCGCCGGTATTGAAGATGAGCGTCAGGAGACTCTCAGACGCATTGTCGATTTCCCCGTGGGTAGGCTGCCGGTTACTTACCTTGGATTGCCCCTGATCTCGGCTAGACTCTCTGATCATCACCGCTCCCCCATCCTTGACAGACTGAGAAAGGAGCTCCAACTATGGAAAGCAAAATTCCTCTCGTACTCTAGTAGGCCGGAGCTTGCTAAGGCTGTAATGCAAAGCATGTATTTATATTGGACTAGGATTTTCAGCCTGCCCAAGTCGATCTCTCAGAAAATCGAAAGTTTGATGAGTGCTTTCCTGTGGAAAGGAGCGGAAATTAACAAATTTTTTCATACTATCAGCAGGAACAAAGTCTGTTTGTCTGAAGAGGAGGGAGGTCTTGGTCTTCGAAGAGTGCAAGAAGTCAACAAAGCTTGCATTATTAAACTCATATGGCAGGTGGCTGAGAAAAAAGAGAGCATCTGGATCCAATGGATCTACAGTACATACCTGAGAAGACAGTCAATCTGGACAGCTACTTTGAATTGCAATGTGTCCTGGATTTGGCGCACAATCCTTCAGCATAGACAGTTGGCTATACATTCCATTAAAAATCTCATTGATGATGGTTCCTCGAACCTTTTGTGGCTTGATAACTGGCATCCCAGGAATGTTCTTGTGTTGGCTTTTGGAGAAAGGATTCGACCCGAGTATGGCCGGGATAGGCTTGATACTGTGTTTTCCATCATTTCTAACAGAGCTTGGTGTCCTGGCCGAGCTTCCTCCTCTAGACTGGTTCAAGCCTGGCAAGATTTGGACTCCCACCCGAAAACCTACTGGAAGTAAGGACATCGCCAGTTGGACAGCATCACCCTCAGGAAGATTCTCCTCGACATCTGCTTGGGACCTAGTTAGAGCTCGTAGCCCGAAGATTCCTTGCTTCAACGTGTTCTTGTTTAAAGGTCATATCCCACACCACAGTTTCATCCTTTTGAGAGCCCTGACTCAATCCTTGCCAACAATTGCCCTCTTTCATAGCTGGGGTATCATTGCCCTGACTCAATCCTTGCCACCTTGCCTTTGCTGCAACAGTGTACCATATCTGGTTTGAGAGGAATCTGCGAAAGTGGACAGCCAAATCGAGATCCTTCACCCAAATTTGGGAAGCAATCTCTTTCGATGTACGAGGAACCATCATGCCACTAGCTTCTTAGCCGCCGGTGTCTATCCGAAATAGTCACATCCTGGCCTCTTGGAATTTAGCCACCACTTGAGATAGATGTCTTTGTTTGTGTTTTCATGCTTTTGTAATTCTCTCTAGGGCTCTCCCTTGATTTTGAAAGAAGTCTGGGTCAGTCCTTTGGAATCTCAGGCTTGTTTTCTCCTCCTTTGGGGTTTTTTTAATATATTCATTCATTCACCCCAAAAAAAGAAAAGGTTGGAAATCAAAGAGCATTTATAGTGTTTGCAAAATATATCAATGGAGGATTCGCCATCACATTTAGTTTGGAAGCATTGTCAATAGATACCCATGCACAAAACACCTCTAGTGGATCCCAAATGGCTGTCGAAACTGAGATGTGCCCAGCGAAATGGTGTATGCTTCGGCACTCGGCAGCAAATTTTGACTTGCCATTTTGTGGTTAAATGGCCATATTTAGGGCCGAAACATCATGAAAACCTTAAGTAAACCTCTATAAGCATATGTGAACCTTTAAATTTATATAAAATAAAATTAAAATTAAAAAAAAAATTGAAAAAAACATCACACAAATGGTAGTTTTGCTTTGGACCCTAGGTTGGCAGTGTACCCCGAACCCTTTGTGATATTAGCCTATTCTAAAGTAAACTGTGGTGTATTGTGTCATTTCTATCACAACAGCCTAATTGACCAAAAATTGACATTTTCCAACATTTCAAGAGTTCTTGAGCAAAGGGGGAGAAATGACCAAAAATTCAACAAAATCTATCAAAATTTCATTGAATTATTGTACGATACGAGGATATCTATCGAAATAACCGAAATTCCAGCAAAATGTCCAAAATGAAGCAAAATGGGCAAAATTTCGTCATTTTACATTCTGTTTTGACATTTGCCAAAACCGAAATATTGGAGCGAAATTTCGAAAATCTCCCCAAAATCTTGACCTCTGTCAAACAAATATTGAAAAGGAGTCCTTCCACAAGGTCTACTCATTTGTAACTTCAGCTTAGATTCCTGTTTTGTTGTTCTGTATCGCCATGAAATTTTGCCGAAATCTTGACCTATGTGTGGAACAAATATGGAAAGCGACTCCTACAAGGTCTATTTCATTTGTAACTTTAGCTTAGCTTCCCCTTTTTTTGTTTGCATCGCCACCCACAAGCCTCTTCTAATAAAACCATGTCACAACTCAAACTAAAATAATAGGAACCTAAACTTAGTTATCAGGTTGTGGACGGGAAGCAGAATGGAATTGTGTAAGCCAAAATTTGAAAAGGCTTAACTACTTAAGGATTTGGAATATTACTAAAATGTTAGTGTCTGGAAAGTGTGCATAAAGTTGCACCAGTATGAATGGAATCATATATTCATACACCATTTCTTTAAGCGATTTAATCGAATTCAAAAGCATTGCATTGCATTAATTAATTGTGCCTCATCATGTACATGAATAAATATATCTTTTTTGAAAATTCATTCAAGAAGTTTTATCATGAATAAGGTGAAAATGACAACCACCATACCATTACAAGAGAGGAGTGCAAGAAAGAGCAAATGCATAAAATAGGAATGAAAAAAAATATCATAATACATTTGAGCACTCCCACCACCTCTAGAAAAACAGGATTGTATATTTGTGGTTGTTTGTGTACATGTATGCGGACGCACGTGTGTGTTGTGCGTGTGTGTGTGTGTGTGTGTGTGTGTGTGAGAGAGAGAGAGAGAGGGTAAACAATTGTTTCTTAGGCAGTTTCAGCTATACCAGCTCCAAACATAGGATGGCAATCATATTCCCGTCACATGTTTTCAGACATGATCAGCTAAACCATTTCCCATGTGGGTGACTAGTGTGAGCACTGTTCGACAATAAAGACACTATTTGATTTCAAAGGAGTTTGTTTTATACGCTGACCATGAAGCCTTCAAATTTATCAATGCCCAAAAGAAGTTGAATAGCAAACATGCTCGTGGGGGATCAAGATAGTGAATTACCAATTTCAATTGGGTTACATCAAGGAACAACTTAAAGCTCTTATCTGTTTGCCCTCATTATGGGTGATTTAACTAAAGACATTTAAGATGAAGTTCCTTTGTCCATGCTTTTTGCTGATGATATTGTTTTGGTGGATGAGACAAAAACAGAGATTAACACCAAACTGGAGCTATGGAGATCAACATTGATATCAAAAGGATCAAAGATAAGTAGAATGGAGCCGGAGTATTTGGTGTGTAACTTTAGTCACACAATGACGGATAATGAGGTATATGAGAGAGATATACAACAAATTGATTCTTTTAGGTATCTAAGTTCAATCATAAATAAAGAAGGTGGTATAGAGGATGATGTTTCACGAGGATTAAAATAGGATGGATGAAGTGAAGAAGTGTGACTTGAATGTTGTGTGATCGTCATATTCCTTAAAAACTTGAAGGAAATTTTTATAGGTGTCAGAGTCAAGACTAAGGTTAGCGCTAGATAGCACTTACTAGTTATCGTTAGTTTTAGTTCGGGATGTTATTGTCTCTTGTTTACTTCTAGTTTTGTCTTATTTTCTTTAATAACCTTGTGAGGGTTAGTTATGTAATTGCAGTTACTTTTAGTCATTATAAATAAAAGGTTTGTGGGAGAGGATTATTACCTCTTCTCTTTTTCTCCATTCAATATGGTATCAGAGCCTCCCTAGGCTGCCGCCATCCCTCCTCTCTTCTTTTCTATTTTTTTTCTCTCTCTTTCTCAAAGAACTGCTGCCAGATTGTGTTTCAGGAAAAAAACAACCCAGCTGATAGCCTCTGCCCCAGCCAATTGCCTAATTGCCTTCCAATCCCTGAAACCCTCACCGCCATTAGAGAAAAAACCTGCAACTTCCGATCGCCTATCTCCCAACAGCTCCATCACTACCGTAATCCCTAAAACTTTCATTCATACCGCCAGATCACCTTCAATCATACTGCCAGATCCTATTGCTTCTGAAAAATCTACCACCTTCCATCGAAACCTCTCAGAGTTACCGCCAGGAAAAAAAAAAAAAAACCCTTTAATTCCAAAACCTCCTAAACCTTTTTTTCTGTTCTTCTCTTCAAGTTTTCTTTCAATGGTCAAAACATTCCCATTGAAATTCTGCTAATACAGTCTGCTGTCTACCAGTTTTATTGGATCAGTTCGAGATTTTTTTTTTTTTGAATCTGGGGTCAGATCGAGACCAAGATTCAGTCTTCTTTTAATGGATCAGTCTTCTTTTATGTAGCATATCCCTTGGTTAGACAGCAGATTCAGTTCTTGAATCTGAGATAGATCGAGAACCAGATATTTTTGGTAACAAAGATCGACCATTGGATCAGTTCTTGGATCGAGATATATTTTTGGCACAGATTTGGCTAGACTGGTATGACAGCAGTTTGTTTTCTTTGCTGGATCTAATTCAGAGATGACCTAAATAAGTTACAAAAATTCTTGTGATGCATTGCCGCGTATCCATTATTGAAGGGATATACTTTGACCTCATTACCAACCTCAATTCTTCCATGCTAGTTTGAAGATTGAAAATTGCTTCCTCTGTTTCTCTCGTTCCCATAAGAGTGATACACGGCATCACAGTTACAGGCATTTTACATTGTTGAGCACTCATTCACATGTCTGATAACTCTGACACGGCTTCCTCTAATATGGAGAACCCTAAGATTGAATTTACCTCCATTCCCCTTAAACCCAATTAAGTTGGATGGGACCCTATTTGATGTGGTGTAAGACAGCACAGATGGCAATCTCTGCAAGAGGCCTACTGAGGTATATTAATGGTAAGAAAAGGGCACCTGCCCCCAGTGATGGACTTTATGATAAGTGGGCATCTGAAAATTCTATTGTAATGGCTCATTTGATTGGGTCAACAGACCCCAAAATTGGTCGAGGGTATGTTTTGTTAGCTGATGCTACTGAGATTTGGAAGGCTACCAAGGAGACTTACTCCCAAGTTGGAAATTACTCCTTTATGACATTCACGTGAAGATTGGTGCTACTAAACAACGGGATAAAACTGCATCCCAATACTACTCTAAGTTGTGCAGTCTATGGCAGGAATTGGACTATTATGACACCTTTACGGTTGTTTGTTCTACTGATGCTACTACAATGAAAAGTGCTAAAGACAAGCTTCGTGTGTATAATTTTCTAGCTGGTCTTAATATTGAATTTAATCAGATTCGTGCCTAAATCCTTAGTAGAGAGCCATTACCATCATTAGAGTAGGCTTATGCTTTGGTCCAGTCTATGGATATGCGCAATACATCCATGATGCCTCCTCTTCCAGCAGAGCAATCAACTCTCCAAACTACTCATCCCAGTAATTCTCCTCTTTCCAAACCCATCCTCGTTCCGTGTGAATATTGTGGGAAAGAATGTCATACTAAAGAAACTTGTTGGAAATTACATGGCAAATCAGCTGACTTTGAGGCCAAGAGACATGACCAGAACATACAGGGAACAAAAAGATTTTGAGCAACACAGGCCAATCAAATAGGGACTTGTCCTCCTACTAAGATATAACCTACGCTATCCACTAAAGAACTTCAGGCACTCAAGACTCTATTAAGGCCATCCACTACAATTCAAGCCGCTCCTCCAATGCAAACTGCTAATCCAGGTTCATACTTTGTACACTCGGGTAACTATCATGTGGGTCTGTCTGCTTCTTCTGTCTCTAACCCATGCGTTATGGACACTGGAGCAACTGATCACATGACTGGGTCAACCAATTCGTTCTTCTTGTATTCTCCCTCTTCTGGGAAAGATACAATCCGAGTCGTCAATGGGTCCCTCTCTCCTATATCTGGAAAGGGTTCCATCCGTTGCTCCCCTAGTCTTACTTTGCAATCAGTAATACATGTACCTAGTTTTTCTACAAATTTACTTTCTATTAGTAGTCTCACTAGATCTCTCAACTGCAAAGTAACTTTTTTCCCTTCCTTGTGTGAAATTCAGAATCTAGAGAGCGGGAAAACGATTAGACATGGTAGATTGCATGGTGATCTCTACTTGCTTGCAGATGGCCCTTCTGTGCCTCCTTCTTCACCACCACCTACTAAACATCATCTCTATTCCACTATGAGCACACTTCAGCAATGGCATCGCCGTCTTGGTCACCCGTCTTCAGCTATTTTATCCCAGTTGTTTCCTTCCCTTTCCAAGCATTGTACAAAAAACGAGTTATTATGCGAAGCACGTATTTTTGCTAAGAAGGCTCGTACAACCTATTTACCGACATTTAATAGAAGCAGTAACATGTATGATTTGGTTCATTCTGATGTCTGGGGTCCGACTAGGACAACCTCTATATCTGAGCACAAATGGTTTGTAACTTTCATTGACTGTCACAATAAAACTACTTGGGTGTACCCTATGCATCAAAAGAGTGAAGTTTTTGAATGTTTCATCTAGTTTCATAAAATGATTCAGACTCTGTTTCAAACACCAATCAAGGTTCTTCGGAGCGACAATGGGAAATAATACCTTGATGGACATTTTCAAGGATCTATTTGAGCATGGGATCCTACATCAAACAAGTTGTGTTGATACCCTGACTCAAAATGGGGTTGCAGAAAGGGAAAACCGTCATCTACTTGAAACAGCTCGGGCCCTTATGTTTGAGGGAAACGTGCCAGTAAAATTTTGGAATGATGTTCTGACAGCAACCTCTCTCATAAATCGGTTGCCATCTCGAATACTGAACAATAAGGCTCCTCTGGATCTGTTACTAGGTGCTCACTCCTTTGGTCTCCCACCAAAGCTATTTGGATGCATCTGTTACGCTAGGAACCATCATCCTCACGGTAAATTTGACGGTTCGCTGTATTTTCCTTGGTTACCCAGCCACTCAAAAGAGGTATAAATGTTATCATCCTCCATCCCATCGAACTTTCATCAACAAAGATGTTCTCTTTCATGAAAAAATGATGTATTTTCAACCACATCTTCAGGGGGACATCTTCAGGGGGAGATGGATACAGTTGATCCAAAAGATGTGCCTTTAATTACCCCAAAGGAGATGGAGATAGAAAGAATCCAAGTAAAAAGCATACCAAATGCAGAGACACCACCACCTGATCCTACTCCTAAGCCAGAGACATCTACCAGTCCCAAAGCAAGCAAGGAAAGACCACTACCATCCAAGCAACTTCATATGTCCCTTCGTCAACCCAGGATCCAGAGACTAACCAAACCCTTGGTAAGGAAATTTCCCTCTCTGACTCTGATCTCCCTATTGCCTTTCGTAAAGGTACTAGGACTTGCACTCTTCATCCAATCACTAATTTTGCTTCATACGACTCGTTATCTCTTTCTTACTATGCATTTGTGTCTTCTCTCTCCTCTGTGTCTATTCCTAGGAAATGGCAGGATACAATTTTGAATGAGCGGTTGAAAGCTACAAAGATGGAAGTAATGAGAGCCTTGAAGAAGAACAATACTTGGGACCTTGTTTCTCTCCCACCAGGTAAGAAACCAATAGGGTGCAAATAGGTTCACAATCAAGCAGAACAGTGATGGCATAGTGGATCGGTACAAAGCAAGGCTAATAGCCTGTGGATTCACACAAACATATGGTATTGATTATCAAGAAACCTTTGCACCAGTGGCTAAAATGACAACAATAAGGGTTCTATTAGCATGTGTTGTCCACCATAATTGGGATCTGCAACAACCTGATGTAAAGAATGCCTTCCTCCATGGTGAACTTAAAGAGGAATTGTATATGGATTGCCCACCTGGGTGTACAGATGCAAATACTCATGGAAAGGTATGTAAATTGAAGCGTTCACTTTATGGACTCAAGCAGTCCCCTAGAGCATGGTTTCGTAGACTATATAAGGCCATGATACCCTATGGCTATACACAGAGTAATGCTAATCATACATTGTTTACTAAGCATTCATCTAAAAGTTTTACTGCTCTATTGGTATATGTGGATGATATCATTATCACAGGAAATAATGACAAGAAGATAAAGCAACTCAAGGCATTTATCGGGAAAGAGTTTGAAATTAAAGATCTAGGAAAGCTTAGATACTTTCTTGGGATTGAAGTTGCTTGTTCTGCAAAAGACATATTTCTTTCTCAGAGGAAGTACATCCTTGATCTTCTGTTAAAGACAGGTTTACAAGGCTGCAAGCCATGTGCTACTCCACTAGATACAACTACCAAGCTAAAGGAAAAAGAAGGAACACCAACAGATAAAGGGAGATATCAAAAGTTGGTTGGAAGGTTAATCTACTTATCCCACACAAGACCAGACATAGCATTTACAGTTAGCCTAGTGAGTTAGTTTATGCATGAACCGTATTCTATGCATTTGGAGGCTGTCTATAGGATTCATCATTACCTAAAGGCAGCTCCAGGGAAGATGATCCTACTCTCACCACATGATGATTTCAAAGTGGAAGCTTATACGGATGCTGACTGGGCAGGCAGTCCGAACAGGAAATCTATTTCTGATTACTGTACCTTTGTGGGAGGAATGTTAGTTACTTGGCACAGTAAGAAGCAGAACGTAGTAACACGTTCTAGTACAAAAACTGAATTCAAAGCGATGGCCCAAGGCATATGTTAACTTTTATGGTTGAAAAGTCTACTCAGTGACTTGAAAGTTGATTGCTCACAACCTATGATTCTCTCTTGTGATAATAAAACCGTTATTAGCATCGCCAATGATCTAGTTCAGCATGATCAAACTAAGCATGTTGAAATCAAACGTCATTTTATAAAAGAAAAGCTCGAGGGCGGTCAGATTCAGATTCCACATGTCATATCCGAAGATCAGCTAAACAATATCTTCACACAAAAGGCTTATTTGTTAAGTCATTCCAAATAATATTGTCCTAGTTGGGAATGCATGATATTTATGCACCAACTTGAAGGGGAGTGTTAAGAGTCAAGACTAAGGTTAGCGCTAGATAGCACTAACCAGTTATCGTTAGTTTTAGTTAGGGGTATTATTGTCTCCTGTTTACTTCTAGTTTTATCTTATTTTCTTTAATAACCTTGTGAGGGTTAGTTACGTAATTGCAGTTTTTTTTAGTCATTATAAATAAAAGGTTTGTGGGAGAGGGTTATTACCTCTTCTCTTTTTCTCCATTCAACAATAGGATAGTCATTTGACCAGCTATGACGTATGGTGCAAAACATGGTCCGAGGTTTCGGTCAAAACCAATGGTTTTGGCCCAGAGATCTCAGTTTCGAGCCTGGCTGAGATGAAACCCAAGCACGAATCCAAAAAGTATCAAGTTTCGGTCGAACCCAATTCGACTAGGCTTTAACCGAAACCACGGTGGTTTCGGTTCAAAAAATGCACCAACTGAAGGTATAAAAAATGTTTTGTCTCGTCAAATTCATTAGGTTTCGACCTAAGCTCATCATTTTTTCTCATATTTTTCTTTGATCTCTAGACAAGAACAACATTTATCAGGCAGTACTTATTTATAACTAATATCATTTAAGTAATACATTTACTTAAGATATTATTCATAAATAAGAAAATATCCCCCATTTGAATCCAATAAAAATAGTCTAAAATTCAAATTCCAAAAGGATAAAAGGTCAACCCTCCAGTTCAAGAACAAAAACCATATTTTTGGATGCGGGAGCAATTTTCAACTTCCAAATGCTAGGCTTTTTTCCAAATATAAAAATTCCATAAATCTTATTATAGTAAAGCATCATTAAAAACCAAGAGCGCGCCAAAATAATCTCTTACTTTGATACCCAAAAAATAATTTACATTCAAACGACTTTAAACAGCATTGGCATACTCCGAACAAGGTTTAACCGGAATATAACTCCTTCCTTATAACTCAGATTCAAGCAATCTCGGATTTGTTGCAAAGCTGATTATGCTAGCTTTGCAATGAATTGGAGATTGTTTGAATCCAAACTATATTAAACGAGTTACTCTTCGGTCAAATTTGTTAGAAGTACACAAATATTAGTCATAAATACGTGTTGCCTATTTAACTTTAAACACAATCCTAGGTCTCAGCGTACACTAGCAAACTTGGGTCCCCACCACATATTATCATTTTGGATGTTTTTATTTAAACTAATGTGGGAATATATATAAAATGGTTAAAATAGGCTACAGAAAAAATAAAGCTCAGATCAAGAAAAACATTTTTGGGTCTTGATACAAAGCTTCGAGATGTCCCAGAAAAAATACCAAGTTTCGACTGGGTTTCTATCGAAACCCGAGATATCTTGGTTTCAAGACTGGCCGAAACCATCCTCGAAACCGGCACCTTAAACTTTGGTGCAGAATGTTGGGCAATTAAGACGCATCATATAAATAAACTTAGTGTAGCTGAGATGAGAATGAATGACAAAATTAGGAAGGATAAGGAAAGGAATGATCAAATTAGAGCTGATTTGGGAGTAGCACAGCCGCAGATACATGATGAACTACGAGAAAGTCGTTTGAGATGGTATGGTCATGTTCGATGGAGGCCGTTAGACACTCCCCTACGAAGGCGTGATTTGATTCAGATTGAACAAGCAAAAAGAGCTAAGGGCAAACCTAAGATGACTCTAGGGGAGGTGGTGAAGAAAGACATGCATAGCTTAAACCTTGTTTCAAGTATGACATCGAACAGAGTGTCAGAGCCGATTGGAGGACAAGAATCCATGCAGCCGACCCCATTTAGTTGGGATAAGGCTTTGTTGTTGTTGTTGTTGTTGTTGTTGTTGTTATAGGGTATAGAAAGGATGAGACAACCTCGTAAACCTTGTTGAAAGACCAAGGAGGATTCTTCTTTGATTTCATGGCAATAATATAACAAGATTGAGTCTCTAGGGGATAAAGAAACAAGGGTTTAGGGGCAAATAATAAAAAGAAACAGAAGATGTGTATTTAAAATGATTAAAAGATGTTCAACATTCCAAACAGAAGAAGATAACAAACCTTGCTCTCCAAATCAAGGGCTGTAGAAGCTAACCCTTCTAGCCACTGAACAATCCGGAGACATAATTGTGCTGTATGGTCCATCATAACAAACTGGCAAGCCTCTAAATGCGAAGTTGTTGGGTTCTGTCCAAAGACAACATAAGATCTCAGAAGGGTGGTCTAAGTATTATATATATATGCTACTTGAAAGTAGGACTGTCAAAGGACTGGCTAGTTATCTATATTCAATTCTATCCTATTCAGTTATTTTTATAAAGATAAGATGACATAAAATTCTGAATAGGACTAACGGGGGCATCAGATATGTTGATGTGAACGCACACCCATCTCACGGTCCAAGTTCAACCCAAATAATCAGAAGTGGTTAAAAAGTGACTTCAGATTTCATAAAAGTACAAGAATGCCATGTCACAGTAACAGAATCTAATGGCATTCCTGTAATTTCTATAAGTTTGAGCTCACTTTTAAAGCACTTCCCTTGCCTGTTTTGGACTGAGACTTGACCCATGACACAGATATGGGGTCTTCCATTATATGGACCCACACATGTTTTCTGATATTGCAGAACATGGTGCCTTTCAGCTGTGACTAACAGTTTGTTATGTGTATCCTGACCCATATATAAATTATAGGGAGTATGTATGTGTGGTAATTATGGGCATAGAGTGGTGACAAGTTGAGCTTGAGAAAAATAAGCATGTGTGACAGGGTCAGGACTCTGTATTTTTCAGAATCTCTTTAATGTTTGTATGCCCACTATCCAATCCAATATTCGTATAGTAAGTAGATACAAATATGGATCTACCTACAGTCCTACACCACACTCTATTTTTCGGATTTAAAACCCAATTGAGAGATAGAACATTGAAAATAATTATATAGCAACAAAATTCAAGATACCAAAATTAAGGCTTCGGGTAGCTCATCATTGCCTGCAAGAATAGCCAAAGAACTGCTTCAGATAAAATCCACAAGGCTAAATGGTAAATGTGGAGGAAACAAAAATTCAACTCAACCTTATGGTCCTTATCCCAACTAGAATGGGGATGGCATGTGAAAAACAAAATTAAGCCAAAAAATATACATGTACAACATTGGAAAATGATCCTGTGACTAAAAGTCAAAAATCTAGACAGTTATTCTACAAAACTATACAATGAGAAAAGGGAAGGTGTCCAAAATAACCCCCAGAAATGAAAAGACGCATTGAAATAAAGAAATAAAAAATATACCCCCATTACCATTTGCTTTTGCGCACCTCCCTGAGCCACAAACGAGCTACAGATTACACTAGAGAGTGCAAAGTGTAAACAATCCCAGGATCTGAGGAACAATGTCTAACCTTGAAATGTTCTACCCCCTCCTAACCTCTAGGCTCTTCAAAGAAGGTGGTTTTACTATAACCATCTAACAAATCGTAGAACTTAAATCTTCCATTAATCTCACATCTTGATTCTAGAAAATATGAGAAGTAAGCATCAACCATAAAGCTTCACCACTTAACTAAATGGTAATTTCCCTCTGTCACCTGGACACTTTATGTGCTCTACGAGTAATTGTGTCAACAAGACGCAACATGGGTATGGGTATGTCATGTATCCAGTAGCACCCAAAAGTCAGACAATTGGAAATGGCAGCGGAGAAGAAGATTAACCCACTTCTTTTGACACATTAATCCCCTTTTCTGACACATTTTAGCCAAGTCGTCATTACCCATTCCATTCTTGGACACATCTACATATCCTTAATTCGGCGGGGGGGCCGATACCCATGAATCATGATCAATCCCCATACCTGAACCCCCATAAAATATACTAATCCTCAAAAGATTTCAGTTTCCAGTATCAAATGTAGAACTAGAGAATTCCCAAAAAATCTATGGCCCGCGCTCGAGATACCAGACAGTTAGCACCATTTTGGGTCAAAGAATCAAAGAAAAGGAAATAGATGCCAAGTGACAAAAATAACAGTAGCTAATCATTTCAAAGATGCCAAGCATGAAAGATCAGCTATTCAACAAGCTAATCAACACCACATGACTCCATGGAAAAATTGAAAGTGAATATTGAGATGAACTACTGGCTATGAAGGATGACCAGTAAAAAGTGGTACCTCAGATGGCCTTACGTGATTGTACTGTGAGTCTGTGACATCTGGAACTAGAGTGAGCTCAAAGTTCTGTACTTTCTAATTCTAGCATATCGGTGAACGAAAACAAACTAAAGCCACTATTCATTTTGTATACTTCAAGGGGCAGCAGAGATATCATGTGAGGAGGGAAAGACAGGATCTTTTTATTCGTTTAAAATGTGCAAGCTTACTACCACACAAACATTCTCCAATTACACGATCAAATACAGAACTTACTTCTGCAGAGAAAAAGAATAGTTGCAACCAAGGAATCAAGTATCGACACGATATGCACCGTATCGGTCGATACGTATCGGTATCGACTCGACACTAGTCGATTCATCTCTTCATTTTAAAAAAAAGTATAGTATCGGGTTCGATATGCATCGATACACTTTAATTTTGATTTTTTTTTTTTTTTAAAAAGAAGAAAAACCAACCTGTATCGACCAGTATCCGTACAATACTGCTCGATACTAGTCGATACAGCCTTTTAAGCGTTGAGAAGTATCGATACTACTCAAAAACAGACCATGTTCGTGTTTTTTCAAAAGCCGACAACCGTTGAAGCTTCAATACTCATCTGCAACTTGATTTTTTTTTCCAAAAAACCTTAGGGCTTTGATTCTTAGCCCTAAAACGACTAAGAAGGTAGCATCAAACTGTGTTTTCGTGAAGATTAGAGCCTGAAATCATCTCTTCAAGCTCCAAGGGCGGAAAACCCTAAAGGTATGAATTTCAACTTCAATTTTTTTCATAACAAATCGATTTTTACGTTGTTTCTTCTCATGAATCAATGAACTATGGTCCTATTTGATGAACGTCTGCTATATCCATGGATTTAAACACTGATTTGAGGTTTGATTTGAGGAATTTTTGAAGAACAGAAGAAATTTTGAAATATTTTTTTCCAAAAATTAATCCTTTCATCTTCTACTATTTATATAAGATGTGTAAACACTGATCTACCATCTTTGCTTCTCAGTTATAATTTTCGAGTTTATTTTTTATTTTTTTATTTTCTAGTTAAAAAAATAGAAATATAATTCAGATAATATTATTTTTTTTCATGTAAAATTTGACTTCTCTCTCTCTCTCTCTCTCTCTCTCTCTCTCTCTCTCTCTCTCTCTCTCAATTTCTATTCAAGATCGATTCCCTATTTTGGTCCTGATTTGGCTTTCCAATAACAGTAACAATAATATGTACATGACTCTAACCATTTTTTTTTCATGAATCAACATTTTTTATTGTAAAGGGAAAATTTGTTCTCAAATCTAAGATATATGTGGTCCTATACTAGTTAAGGCCCAGATATTTTTCTTCTTCTTTTTTTCTTTCCTTTTCTTACATCCTTGATGTTTGTCGATTCTCTGTGGGGTGTACATGACTCCATGAATTTGATTTCTATGCCATAATGTGTGTTCTTTTTTCTTCTGATCTCTATGTTCCTCTACTATTTTGTTAAGTTTTAGGTCCTGCTTTCCTTTATTTTTTTCTTAATGCCAGTTTCGATTGTAGGGAAAACTATAAAAAATGGCAAGGGTTTGGTATGTTTGTGTTTGTTTCTACTGAGATGGGTATTTACTAAAGAGGTAGCTTTTGGTTTTATTTGCCTTTTTAAGGAAAATGGTTTCCAATAGGATTAGAAACTGGTTTTAATAAAAAGGCATGGTTCTGTACATTTTTTTGTTGTTTTACAATACGTAGGGTATTCGGTTAGGAGTTTGTGTATCCATGATGTAAGAAACACTTTCTTTCTCAATGTTGCTAATTATAGTGTTTTTATGCTTTAAAATTGTGTTTTGTATGTTCCTTAATCATTTTTGTGCGTATCTTGCCCCGTATCCATGCGTATCCACCGTATCCACGATACGATACGATACGTCTCTTAATTTCAACTGACCGATACACGATACTTGATTCCTTGGTTGCAACTAAACCTAAAGAAGACTAAAATGCAGGCACCTTATCAAAGTGTAGCTTCCAAAAGAAAAGCGCGTCTGCAATTTTAAGGCCACAAAGAATGTAACAAAGCAGTTATATATTTAAAATTTAAAACAAAAGAAACATAAAATGTTTTTATGGTTAGAGATGTATTTCCTTTCCCAAATAGGTACCACAAAAGAGACCATGAAGCTGCCTCATCAAGTAATAGGCGGGCCTTCTGTCTCATCAATTTATCCTCCACAACCCGGTGCCTCCCATGAGACCCATACCTACAAAAATAATGCACAGTGATGCTATCACATAATTATTAAAGGGTGTCAATGTCATCTAATTTCAATACGGTAAGTGTACAACAAAAGCATGCACAAATCACACCAGTTGGTAGTTCCATTATTCTCAGCAATTTTCAGATCCAATCACTTGCATATACCAGTAGAATTCCTGTTGGATAAAATATTTACATCCTAGATCGAGAAATCAGCAATAATATCAGATTGCATCCTCTCTAAACGCATGATGGCAAAAGCCAAGGAGAACTCTAACCAAGAACAATTGATACAACTCACTGTAATGTAAGACAGCCATTTTTGTACATTAAAAAACAAATTAACAAAAGAAAATACAGGAAAATTTATTCAAATAAAAACCCTAAGCTGCGTACAAGATTCTACAATTTTCAAATCATGTTGTAACAGAATTTATATTAATTCATAAAACAGAGACATGCTGAGATGATTAACTTGATGAAATTAGTTTTCACTGAGTACACATTTTATCTCACACACCCCCCAAAAAAACACTGGCTAAAAATCCCTGAAATTAATGACAGTTCAAGTTGACTCCCCATAGATTTCAGAAATCATAGAGGCTTATGCAATTAGTGAACAGATGGCATTTTTCAAAACATTCCCACTAAAAAAATTTAAACATTGCCCGATGAGACTAACAAATGATTTCATTATTTTACAATAATTTACTAAAAGAGAAAAAATACCCTATTTTTTTACTTCTAAATCCAATTGTTCCATCATTTGTTCTCCTTCCTCAAAGAACACCACAGTAGTGATATGACTTGCTTGCAAAGAACGTCTTCTGTGGGAAACTACTCCAAATTCCTTTGCTCTCATAGCCCCTGCCGCTCGAACCAATCCCATTTAAAAAAATAAAAAAATAAAAAGAAGAACTGTTCCAGGTCAAAAATAGAAAGTTTGAGTTCCCCCGCCCGTGCGGCAAAACCCCTCTCTTCAGAAGGAGTCCTTTAAATGGAGTCCCTTTCTTCACTTTAACTTTATGTAGATACTTGACGCAGCTCAAAAAATCCAACATATGTGGAGTCAACATGGGAGCTCTTCTAGCCATGGGAAACACATGTGAACAGGGCCAATGTTTGGGGAGCAAAATTACTTAGGCTATCATCATCATCATCCAAGGGAGAATCTAAATACATGCCTCCACTTGAGAGGAATCAAAAGCCAAGTTCCAAGGGTATGTGGTGACATCACCTGTGTGGAGTCTGTCACATTCACTCACTTCAAAGAGTCCAAAGAGAAAAAGTGACGCTTCCAAAGGCTAATGTCTAATTTGGTAATTTAACTGCAGACTATCATAGTAATTGGTATGAGGGACTCACTATCTTAGTAATTCACATGTGGGAGTCAAATTAAATATTGAGAAAATTGTTGTCTTATTTGATTTAGGGTTCTGGGGTATTTAACATATTCGTAGTCCCCAATTTTTTCTTCGTTCAAGGTACTTCTCTAATTTTTTTAAGTTTGGTTTAAGCAAGGTTAGGCATCTTTGGTTCCAACATTGTAGAATATAGCTAGAATCACCTGATCTCTGGCCTCTTTGGTTGATAACTTAGGATCTGGTCAGGGGCTTTTGAAGTCAGACTATGTGGATTGAACTGTTGAAGTGTAACAATTCACAACCAATACCAAATCTCAGAAATTTCTCTTTTTTTTAGAATTCTTTGAATTCTGTTGAATTTACTGAAACTAGTTTTTAGGAACTCTTGTACAGCCATCTCATACATATGATTTGTTCTTGCTACTGTGCTTCAAAACCAGTAACTTATATGAATACATAGGTCACCAAAACTACTTTCTTCAAATAAAGGTTCACATGATTTTGTTAGGTTTTACCCAAGCATCTGAGATAAATAGTCCAATCTGAATTTGTTAAGTTGTTTGGTCATGTCAAAATGCTCCTGATTGTACTTCTTGTTTGACTTGGGAGCCCTTTGGTCGTGGTTTTGTCTCAATTTTGCAATCAAGTTAAAAAATTTGGTAATTTTAAAGGAATAGGGGTATAGATCTGGTCTAATTATCAGGTTATTTTCTCTTTCATTATTATTTACTTTATTTAAGTTGGTTTGTTAAACTCATTTGGTTACTGTTTTGAGACCAACTGTGGGGAAAGAGCATTATTGTAATTTTAGAGCATATGGAATTTGGTTCCCGTCCATTCACATGAATTTTTTCCTCGCAGGCCATTTTGTTTGGAAAAAAAAAAAACAAGAAAAGAATAGAAGATAGTAGAAAATTTGAAAATTTATTATAGGGGCTTGGCTAGCAAGGAAAACAAAATTCCTAAAAAGTCAAATTTTCTTGCAAGAGATGTAAATTTTAAGGTGTGAGAAAAGAAAACTTCGAGAATCCCAACACATCAAATTTCAAAAGAAGAATTTTCGTTTCTTCCCTTGACAAAACAAACAACAATAAAAGTATATCTACCCCAAAAAAAAAAAAAAAAACATACAAGTAGAATATTCAAAATTTCTATTCTTTTTTTTTTCCCTTTTCATGTCAAACATATTGGCCTTAAGCTTAGATTGCTTTGGGTCAAATCTAGTCCCACTTATGTTTGAATCCTGCCGTCCAAGCTCTTGCTAATCCAAGTTGATTAAGGAGTGTCATGGCCAAAATACAGGCAGATTATCTATCATCTTTACTTCTTTTATTTTAAGAGTCCAAAAGTATACACATAGCTCATGTAACATTGATTCGTAATAAATAAATGAAGTTAATGTAAAGTTTCAAACAAGGCAACAACCAAGAGAATTTTCTCAACTTGAAAGGGAAATTGCTTTCTATCTAGGTGTGATTCCTTAAGGACTTCGGATGTAATTGTCTCCGTTTTTTTTTTCTGTATCTTTTTTTTTTCCCGTACAATTCAAATCCTCCATTTCCTACAATTTCTCAAAAAAAACATAACCTTAATTTTCATCCAAAATTTCCTTCTGATGCTTACATAAAATCAATGCGTTTTGGTTCACATCCATACAGGAGAAATGTATAGGATCCATTTCATACAATTTTTTGACAAAATGTACCCTTCGTTTTCATTCAAAATTCCCTTTTCAAGATGCCTATATAAATTCAATGCATTTTGGTTCAAGTCCATCTAGGAGAAATGCTTCCCAATACATGCAATAATTTGATGTATTGTGCACAGATCCATAATGGTTTTAGGAACCTTGGCTGTCCAACATTTTCTAAGAGAAAAGACGACAAATTGTTGTCCCGCAACCTCTGAGGTATATGTCATTTCGGCTGTATGTTCATTGCCTTTTCTCCCGCAAAATGTTGCATATCATGTGAGAAATGATGTTTTGTGGGAGAGATCAGCACACAAGCTCCCTCTTTCATATACCATTTACCCTTCTTTCTTTATACAGTAAAAGTGTGAAACACTAACCCTAACCCTAAAATCATCAACCTGACTTGATATCAGAGCACATTTAATCGAGGGGATTGAACTTTCAAGATTTGAAGGCTAGGAGGGGAAGATCTCTCTATCATCAAACCCTAACCCTATAATAATCAATCAAACTTGGAATTATAGTATGCTACCCAAAGAATCAAACTTTCATAGTCTGAAAAGCGTGGAAAGGGGCAGCAATTGACATCATCAGCCATACAACCAGGTCTCACCAAAAAGATCATGTTCGTGATCAAGTGCTCCCAGTCCCAATTTAAGGATTTTTTACAGATCCACGATTAAAAAGTTTAGAACCTAACATCAGGAGATTAAAATATTCCTTTTTTTTTAACAACTGCCAAACAAAATAAGAAAGAAAAAGTAAATGTCATCAGCTTCATGAAAAATGGATTCTAATTTTCATCTAGCACTTTAGCTGTTGCACCTAGAAGATTTTGGATCATCTTATACAAACCAGCTCCTGGAGGTTGTTTTGCTTGATTTAATTAAGTATTAAGTGCTTGGCACAAAGAACTCAAAGAAATCCTAAATAAAAAAATAAAAACTCAAAAATCCTCAATTCAAGGAGTCTTACACAATAAGTGGAAAGGAAATACTGAACACGGTATCCACTGGGGGGGTGTGTGGAAATGTTCCAGTCACTCAATTAGTCAAAGGGTTGCCTTAGACCCTTAGTCCTTTTTATCATTTGGTCGAACAGAAGTGAAGAATTGTTGGGTTAAAGCAGCTTGCCTCTCCACTCATCTAAGATAACTAATCGCTAGATCTTTCACTTGCATTTCCAAAAGGCCCCTCTCGGAAGTGTATCTATCCCACTAAATTGTACCCTCACCCCGTGGAGAATGCAAAAATAAATTTTCCTGCAGCCATCAACTCTCTGTTGGAAGCAGGGGTAGAGCCAGGGAGCCAGGGGGGAGTGCCCCACCTCCAACCAGCATTTTAACAATACCTGAAAAATATGCTGTCAAAATAGGGACCACCACCATATAAAAATTTTAGTAGGCATACGAAACTTTGAGGCTGTGTTTGATATGCATTCTTAAAAATGAATTCTCAACATGGAGAATGAGAATGGCCTAAAGTGCGAGACATTTCTATTATCGGTTCAAAATGCATAATGGGAAAAAGAATGAATGCCCGAAAAGGCCAAGTTCTCTTAACACATTCTATCATTCAAAAACGACCCTAGCATGCGTTCTAAGGCACCGTTTTTGTCATTTCAGATTGTACTCCGAACCTAGCACGCGTTCCAAGAATGCATACCAAGCGCTGCTAAGCCAAATCCATGCAGATCTAACCAAAACTAGGGCATGTTGATTGGGCTTCCGCAAAACAAATTGGTTCAATATTTTGGCTGCAAGCCTGCTCAAATAAACCTATGACTACTGAATACACATTGCAGCCTTTCAGCCATGGCTTTAAATTTTGTCAAAATTAAATAGTTTTTTTCGGATTTCAACAGAGGAGAAACGAAATGTACTACGACTAACAAAAACAACACATTTTCATCGAAATTTTGGCACTCAGCCATGTATTTTTTGTTTCACCGAAATGCTACTGATGGGTTATATAAATACCCCAGTTTAACAAGATGGTCAAAATTCGCTCGTTTTGCCTCCTTGTCTATGGGGACAAGCACAAACAAAGAGCTGAGCAACTTATCATGAGGAGCAGGATAGAGAGAGTATTAGGGAGAAGCCACAGCCACGGGGAAGGAGACAGTTGAGTCAAGCTGAGTAGCTGATGCGGAGATCACAAAGTGCAAGGGCAGCTCTAGTACACCACGAGATGAAGGCCGCATTGCTATCCTACAATAGGATCCCGGAATTTACAAAACGCTGGGCCGCAAGCAGAGTAAGTTGAAGCAAATGTAATCAAATTTGAAGGTGCAAGCTGGGAATGTTGTGTCCAAGTGAATATTATTCCACAGCATCCCAGCACACATCACCATAGCACCCTACTATCAGAACTATGTTAGATACGGTGCCTCAGGCTGGTGTAGGGGTCAAAGGACTTACTACCTACGAGGTGATGAATGTTAATTTGCCCCAACCAAAACAGATTGTAGAGGAGTATATAGATGGCCTGTGGGAAAACTATGATATGCAGTCATGTGTGATGGTTGGAGTGGGCCATAAGAAAGTCCATCATCAACACCATGGTATATTGTGAGGATAAAACAAAATTCCTCAAATCTATGAATGCATCCAAAGAGACAAATTATCCAAAATACATTTATATGTTACTGAAGGATGTGGTCCAGGAGGTGGGGGTGGAGAACATTGTCCAGGTTGTGCCAGACAACAAAAACAACTTCAAGAAGGTGGGTGAGAAATTTATGAGGAACAATAGGCACCAGATCTTTTGGACCCTTTGTGCAGCCCAATGCATTGACCTTATACCAAAGGACATGGGGAAGATAAAGTCAGTACAAAGTGCAGTTGAGATAGCAAGGCAGATGACCACCTTTGTCTACAACCATGAGTTTGCACTGCAGCTTTTGAGGAGCAAGTGTGGTGGGGACTTGGTAAGGCTTGACGTCACTAGATTCACCACAAACCACATGGCACTCAAGAGATTTTAGACAAAGAAGGTCAGCTCAAACCTATATGTATGCATCAGAGTGGTTGGGTGGAGGGAGTCGGGTTTCCCTGGCAGTAGAGTAGTACAATCTACCATATACTATTGCTAGTGAGGAGTTTTGGTAGAGTCTGAAAAACATGGTGGGGGTTTTGGACACCCAATGGAAAAGGTATTGAGGTTGATGGAATCTACTTTGATACCAACCATGTCACACTCGTATGTTGTTGTGGACATGATGAAGGACGCTGTGCACAATGCAATGTGACGTAGCAGCAGGGCCTTCTAAAGGAGGAAAATTAAGGATCACTAGGAGCTTCAACTTATGCATCCACTGCATAAGGCCGGTGAGCCTTTTCTTTTAATGTACCCAATTCATATTGTATAGAAATCGTCTCCTACCAGGGGTTCGGCAGGAGACTCGACTGCATCCAGCCGATGCCCGACATGTGGGCGTCGCTGGATCTGAGCCGTCCAGCCCCCGATTGTGCATAAGCCGACACCTGTCTACATTTCACCTTACCGGCTTGATAGACAGCTCGGATCCAGTCGAAGCCCACGTGTCAGGCATCGGCTTGCTGCAGTCGAGTCTCCTGCCAAACCCCTGGCAGGAGACGTTGGATCCATTCATATTGCATTTTATAATTTATAGAATATATTTCTATACATTGACAAAATCTAAGTAAATTTTCGGCATATTATCTAAATCCCGAGTATCAATATACCCACAGAATTGGGTTGAATCCAGATCTTATAAAAGCAATGAAGCAAGTGGTGGCCAAGTTGGAGCCAAAATCACAAATATGGTCTCACTGCAATAATGATGTGAGTTTTGTAGTTCATCAGAAATATAAACATTAACAATTTTTCAATCAAATGGGTATATATCAAAATTTTGATGTTATGCATTTGGGACTTTTAGAGCCCCACCGCAGTGGTTGGCCAAGGAAATAAATTATATAATGCAATATTGTATGTGCACTACAATATAAAGCTCAAGTTGAAACACATACGTATGAAGATGGAAAACGACAAGGACCCGATCGAGCTCAACGACATTTTCGAGGTGGAGTCAAATAAGGAAGATCCATTCAAGTGGGTTGAGGAAAGAGGTGACCGAATAATGGATCAGCCTGGGGGTAGGCCCAACCCCAAGATAGTGAGTTAGATGGGTGTCGATGTGGATGATTTCATGGCTTCAAAGGGTCACATACACTCACATACCCCAACCGTTCAAGCCTTTACTGAAAGGGATAAGGACCCTATATTGTCGCATTCCAGTGGTCACACTAGCACACCATCATTGTCTGCTTGTGGAGATGACGGTTGCAACAATGATGAATGGTGATGATGAGGCAATGGCAACAAGGGGCCTCTGAAAGTGGTATGACCAAGCAGAGGAGCTGCCAATGCCAAAGCCAGACCAGAAGCCCATTCGATTCACTAGAGAGACCCAAGTTAATCACCCCACACAGCATGCCGACCAAAACACATGTCCATCCTCGTGTAAAGGCTACACAAGAGGGCCTCGTCGTTGTTTCCAATCGGATGAGCAGGCTGATGATAGCATGGACATCGATTTTCAGCTTGTCTAATCCTCTTAGAGGATTGAGTTCAAGGGACAGCACTGGGCGTGGGCAGTGGCTTGCCCATCCTTTGCAACACAGAGCACCAAGTCGGAGTACAATGTGTATGATGGCAATTGTGGTGGTTTCACTGACGTTGGTGCGTATAGCTCTTCTTCCTCTAGTCCCAGTGCTTATGAGCATGACGTCCACTTACAGACTGGATCGTCTTTTGTGGATAACCTCTACTCCAACCCGGCTTGCCAGTCGTACATGCTGGAAACACCATCCAGTTATGATGGCTCAGTGGATGTTTCTTCATAGTACGGTAACCTATACCCCCGGATAAGTTACCTCCAGTATGTAAATGAGGCCATTTATAGGGCAGTTGTGGAGGACTTGGAGCATTTCTTCTACGACACTATGACGTGGACTGCATTTGTGATATAGTCGAAGGAAAATTGGCATCGATACAATTAGTCCAAGAGTGGGCTCAATCCTCCACGTCACTCTAAGTGGTATTAGCCATTAGGATGGCCCTAAGGGGGTCCACTTTGTATCAAAGGAAAATTGGCATCGATACCATCAATCCATGAGTGGGTTCGATCCTACACGTAACTCTAGGTGGTATTAGCTCTTAGGATGGTCTAAGGTGGCCCACTAATCCACTTAGTACTCATGTACCACCATTGAGTGCATATTGTTGGGACTCAGAAGTATTCATCACTTGCCACTTGTGTCTCTATAAGTCTGTCACATTTACATTGTACTCTTTCATAATTAATCAAAACTATGTTTCTTCTTTCCTATTGCATAATTTACTTGTTTTATTTGTTTTTTATGTTTTTTAGTACTAAAACAATGTGTAGAATAGAAAATATTACACATGAAATATAATAGGGTTCAGAGTATATTGTCAACCTAGGTACAAAGTCAAACTACCATTTTGTGTGCGTTTTCAATATAAAAGTTTACTTATGTTTATAGAGGCTAAATAAGGTTTCCCCAAAGTTGCAGAGTTTAGTATGGCTGTTTGACCCCGAAATGGCTGGCCAAAATTCACAGCGGCAAACTGTAGGATTTCGATGCCATTTTGGTAATTTCTGTCGAAATTTTGGATTTTGACCTAACTGAAATGGCACTGAAATCCAAGATTTCTAACCTTGCTTTCAGCAATATGACCTGGAAAACAAATCCTGTGTTCCTCATGTAGATACATAACAGAGATCATGAGTCAACAACATTCTTCTTGCTGGGTGGGGGAGAAAGGGGGGTGATGGGATCAACTGTGCACAAAATGGTCAGACGAACAACAGCTAACTGTAATCCAGATACATAAACGACGTAAACACATGTGTATCATCTAATACATACCACTCGTAAGGTAACTTCGTACAAATGATGGTTAAGTTACACACAGGAAACAGAACAATGTGCCATGAAATTGCTAACGAAAAAACTATCCACTACGAAAATTTACGAAATGCATGAGAGTACATTAAAAGTTTATATAACATAATACGCCATAAATTCCTCATTCACAGCCCACCTAATTGACTCTGCAACATTTCGACATGTATTCTCAAATCGTAATATCAGATCAGGTATAGGCATCAATCCTGCAATACAAAAAGTGCCAATTACAAGGTAGCCAATGTGGATTTCACAAATATGAAAAGCTATTCGTGTAAACTCCCAATTAAAAGACAACCAAAGTGCAGTTCACTTGAATGAGAAAGCTTATGCCAAAACCCAAATAATAAAAAGGAAAAAGTCAAAGCAAAACTATATGCATGCCAAGTGATGAAATACTCAACTTTCAGGAATACATTAACTTAGAATCTACAAAGCCATTGGAGAGCAAATAAGCTGTGCAACGCATTATTGCCAATCAAACGCATCATTTAACTAACCAAAGAAGGGGAACAATCAAGTATCATAGAGTAAATAACTGTAGCTTCTCTTCCTTTTTCGTTTTTTTTTTTGGGGGGGGGGTGTAATTTACAAGTACAAAGATATATCAGGAACGTGCACAATATAATCCAAAATAAGAAAAGAAACACTGGCTTATATCCGTGCTGATCCTTGCCTCCTTGGGAAATCACCTTCCACCAGACACCCACAAAACATCCTTCTAACATCTCTCTTTCAAGGAGGCAGCGTGGATTCGACTTCCCCTGGGGGTAGGGCACTACGAAAGAAAGCTATGAACATTCCTCACAACAGCAAACCATCTCAAACAACCAACCCAAACAATAAGACACAGAAGAAGGGAGGCCAGCAGAGAAGGGCAGAGAAAGAAGAGAGTAAACAACAATTTGAGGATGTAATCTGAGGCACAGTGTGTGGTTTGGATGATGATGGTATAGATACCAGGGGTTTGACTAAGCAAGAGGCCAGAGATCTGAGACGGGCAACAATGGCTAGTAAAGTCAGCCATGAGATAGACATGGAAAGGTTGAGGCAAAGAGCCTTAGAGGCAGGTGGTAGTGGATCATTTCAGCAGCCTGAAGAACCACAAACACGGAATAAGAGGGGGTTGGCTTCTATGTTTAGAAGATCAAAAAGTACTAGAGCACAACCCCAAACACCACCACCTACTGCTAGGGATGAGGATTATGTTGAGATTATACAACAGGATCCAACGGTTTTTAGAAAGGCTGGCGCCAAACAGAAGAAATTGAAGAGTATGTGGAACTAGAAGGGTACAAAAGAATTTATTGGGGATGCCTTTACTAGGTGGTCTATCTATAATAGTATCTCAGCAAATGTCAGTGGTGGCCCATACTATCAGCCTTTATTTGATGCAGTTGCTCAGGCTGGTCCAAGTGTTAAAGCCCCCACTCCATATGAAGTAATGAATGTTTATCTCCCAAGAATTAAAAAAGAGTTAGAAGTACGGATAGAAGGGTTAAGGAATAATTGGGGTACATATGGGGTCACTATTATGTGTGATGGTTGGACTGGTCCCACTAAAAAGTTCATCATCAATTTCATAATCTACAATGATGGAAAAACATCATTCTTGAAGTCTGTAAATGCATCTGCATGCACAAAAGATGCTAACTACATCTATGGATTGCTACAGACAGTGGTGGATGAAGTTGGTGCTACAAATGTGGTGCAAATTGTGACAGACAATGGCAGCAACTACAAGAAGACAGGAGAGATGATGATGGCTAACTATAACTTTTTTTGGACTCCATGTGCTGCCCATTGCATTGACTTGATATTGAAGGACATTGGCAAGATCCAAAAAGTAAAGCAAGTGGTTGAACAAGCACGTCAGGTGACAACATTTGTATACAACCATAGCTACTCTTTGAACTTGCTGAGGGAGAAATGTGGAGGGGATTTAATAAGACCTAGCATTACCAAATTTGCTACCAACTACATAGCACTAAAGAGTTTTTAGGCAAAGATGATAGGCCTCAGATGGATGTTTGCATCTGAGGACTGGTTTGGGTGGAGGGAGTCCAGCTCTCCTGCTGGGGTTCAAGCACAGACTTTTATAGCTTCAAAGGAATTTTGGAGAACATTGAAGGATGTAGTCAAAATTCTGGAACCAGTGGTGAAGGTGCTGAGATTAGTGGATACAACATTCCAACCCACCATGTGGCACATTTATATGTTGTCATGGATATGTTGAAGGACCGTATAAAAATTGTGCTTACACGTGGAAACATTTTGTGAAGATTACCAAAGATCGATGGGAGAGTTAGCTGATGCACCCATTGCATAAGGCTGGTGAGTATATTTAATAATGTTTTTAATTTAGTTCCAATTAATAATTAGTACTCTATTTTAATCTGGCGACTCATATTTTGCAGCATACTATTTGAACCCCAAGTATCAATATTCACATGTGCTTGGGCTCAATTTTGACCTTATCGGTGCGGTAAAAGATGTGCCAAATTTGGTGCCAGATTATACTGTATAAGCACTGGTCAATCTGGAGGTGAGTTGTATGGTTTAAGTGCTGAATTATTTGAATATCCATATATTACAATGGCTAATGGTTATAAATTTTGAAATGGGAGTAGATTAAAACGTTCAGAGATGGTCTTTGGAGTTTTGGAACTCTCGCTGCAGTGGCAAGACGAGATAAGACCGATCCTGGTATGGAATTATGAAAATTGAAATTTTCAAGTAACATATCTTATTTAATATGTATATTAAAATGTGTTCTTCTTCTTGTGCAACTGAGTGGTGGTTGTTGTATGGCGAGCATGTAGCTGAGTTGAGGAGAATATCAATCAAAGTCCTATCTCAGACATGTTCCGCAACTGGGTGTGAGCGAAATTGGAGTACTTTCTCCCTTATCCATTCAAATAGGAGGAATAAATTGGGCTCTCAATGGCTAAATGACTTGGTGTACGCCTATTACAACATGAGACTGAGGGTATAGTGCTTGAAATTTGAACAAAGAAATGAACAAGAGCTGATCGAGTTAGCCGACGTCTTCCAACTATCTTCAGATGAAGAGGATCACTATATGGAATGGGTGAGAGACAGAGCAGTTCCAGTAATGGATGATCTTGGTGGGATGCCCGACCTCACTGTGTATGCTCCGATCGGTTCTAATCTCGAGCGGTTTATGTCCTCGGATGAGGGTCGTGTACACGCAAAGTCGCCTAGACAGTTTGACCCCCTTGCTGGTAGTGACCTAGAAGGCGGTGATAATACAATGGATCAAAGTGGCTGGTCAACTTTTGATAGTAGTAGTGATGATGGTAGTGGTGGTGGTGATGATGGTAGTGGTGGTGGTGATGAAGGTGGTGGTTATGATGGTGATCCTAGACCGACTGTACCCATTATCAGATGGACCAACGAGAGTCAGTATACACACGCTACACAGGATCCAGATCATGGTAGACGCGCATCTTCCTCACGGCCTACGACTGGGTATACACGTAGGTCTCGTCAACGGGAACGCCCTTTGCAACCAGTGGAAGAAGAAGAAGATCGTTTCTTTGACATTGTTCCTGATCCTGATATTATGCCTTATGTTGAAATTGATAGCATGTCCACAAGCTTTGGAGGACTGAGGGTAGCAATGGACGGGAGCAGGGGCAGTGGAGTGCTCATGGATTTGGCACCACTTCCGCATACGGTTCTTATTCCGACGATGATGACCGCATGATGGGAAGTGCATATGATTATTCCGCTGATACTGGTAATGCCACATTACAGACTGGCTCAAACTTTGTAGACAGTCTCTTTTCAGTCCCAAATTTGCAGAGAACCACACCCCCACACCAGCCAATATATGCTCACTTTACTGCACATTATAGTGAATTGTATCCAAGGTTAGGTATCTTTAGAAACTTCCCGGATCATGTGTATGAGAAATATGTGGAAGACTACCAAACCTTCTATAGCCGAAGGATGTCGTGGCAGGACTTTGTTTATCAGACTGAGATATATTTTCTTCAGCAAAATCAATCTGATCAGATGGAACCTGCACGCCACTCTACATATGATTAGACATTGGGATGGACTGATGCGAATGTATTATTTCATTTTGAGTATTTAAGTCTTTCATATAATGAGCACTTGTGAGTTATGTCATTTTGTGGGATTTATGATTTATGAATGTATGATTTTCCGACAATGTGATTACTTTTTATGCTTAAATGTGTTTATATATGTTAAATAAGTATTTTCCTGCAATATATAGCCTTAAAATGGCTTTAAAATGACCTTAAAACATCAAAAAATGGCTTAAACCATAAAAAAAATTGTCAAAACTCCTATTTTAACCTTTGGGAGTTTCGGCAGGTTCTCGCCGAGATCGACCGAGATCTCGGTAATCTCGGTTTTCTCAAGGGTCAAGACACCTTCGAGATCCGAGATTTCAAACTATGACGCCTAGGCACCCTAGTTTCTAATACATATGGACACCTAAGCGACACCTATGCGATGCCTTGATAACTATGGTTTAGGCTATTGTGTTTCCATCTTATGGGTGAGGCATAATCAATTTAGGCTCTCTTAGGTATGACTGGTATTTGTGTTTATGACCTGTTATGACAAATCATTTATGAAAAAAAATTATTCGCTATAAATAATAATCATCTGGTAATATTAGATATAATAGAATATATAATGAGAAATAGGCTTGGTATGCCTACTTGAATATAAATTCTATAATAGTTGACCTCTACACTTCTCCTTCCTCACATCTACTCCTCCTTCCTCCTTCTGTAGATCCTAAATTGCAGAGACAACGATTCTTTTTTGGACGAGAATCTCACGCCTTCAACACTCCAAGGCCAGCAACCAACCACTGCTCTATTCAAGTAATCTCTACCTGAGAAAAAAAATTCTTAGATAGGACAGCGGAGAGTTGCCATAAAATTACCAGAATTCAAACGACTGCTGGTGTTAAGTACTGAAAATTGATAATTTCGAGTGAGATTTCTCTTAAGTCTTAACTACAAAAGGAAATCCTCTCAAACGAAAACGGCCACTTCTAGAAGCCACCACACAGCCCTCTCAAAACTTAATTGAACCAAGGCCTCTCTAGCTTGGAAGGTGAAAAATGCACAATACACAGAAGAATCAATCATAACTTTGCAGTCAACACGAATAAATCAAAGGTTGCTTGATCTTCAATTCTTCATTACCCCCATATGACTGCATGATTGAAAGAACAGCTTCAATTTTATCTTCATAATTAACAAAAGTGATTAATTGTTTTTTGAATGAAAATTTAGCAGATGCAACCATCCTGCATTCTCTACAATATAAAGAAAAATCATTTGCTCCTTGAATAATTATTTTTTTGGAACTGCAGAGTTGGAATAGGTTAATTAGCTCACAAGGATCACAGTAATAAGACAGAAGCTCCCATTTTATCTTCACATTAGCTAAATTGATTTGTTATTTTATTTCTTGTATCTCCACTCTTCAAAACAGACAAAGTCGTTAATTGATCCCCCGCTAATCTCTGATTTGGCAGTACCAAGAGAGAGAACAGAGGAAGCAAAGGATCACACTTCACACAGTTGTCAAGGTCATATCTCCAAAGGTCTTAATCTCGGTTTATCTCAGGATTCGACTGAAACCTAGTCAAAACATGGGATTTTTTCTAGGCTGAATTTGAAACCAGTGTCGAAACCTACCAAAACCTTCAAATTTTATGTTGAATCCCAAGACAAGGCAGTATAGCATAGTTGTCAAGATGAGGCGTCCAGGCAAGTCAAATAGGACTAGCCGATTGGTCACCTTATTGTAACACGCCTTGTTTTATTTGTTATTTTTTTTACTTAATGTCATTTGTAACATTTTTATTGGATATATAAAGTACATATATACACCATAATGCATGGAATCATGCATAGGTATTAAAAATAATAAAAATTGATGCTCTAACCCCCTCTTTTTTGAATCGATCCTCTTATTAAGATGCACCCTTACAACATCTTGGGTACGCAGCGAATGCCTTGGGTACACCCAAGCACCTCTCCATCGCCTTGGGTCGCCTTGGTGCCTAGACAATTATGCAATATAGACCCTTAGTTTCGTCACGGACAAGTTCGCAACCTAGATATCTCAGTCAAAACTTGAAACCACATGTTTCGACCGAGATTAAAAACTATAGATATCTTAGCTATCTTGGGAACCCTCAATGAGTGCGCTACCTACTCTGGATTGCAACTCAATTGGGCTAAATCTTTCATTATTTTGTCCATTATTTTGGAAGGTGTTTCTCAAGATAGCACACTACAACTTCTAGAATTGATGGGTTTCGGTATCTTGGTGTTCCTCTAATTGCAGGAAAGTAGTCTTTTGATGAGTATGCTCCCTTATTCAACATAGTGCGAAAAAACTGGAAGGCTGGAAAGATTGTATCCTATCATATGCGGGTCGCCTTCAATTGCTTAATTCAGTGCTGCAAGGAGGTTATATATAACGATCAGGATTATTCGGCCTTTATGGTAGAGTGATAAATAAATTGGAATCCATGTTTAATAATTTTCACTGGCTAGGTCCTGAAATGAAGAAAAAAATCCACTTTATTACATGGAATTCTAAGTGCAAACCTAAAAAGGAAGGAGGACTTGGAGTTAAATGTATTAGGGATATGATTTCATATGAACGTAGCTGGAATTCCCAAGCCATATGGTGGATTGCTTTGAAGAAGGATTCGCTCTGGGTGTGTTGGATCAATCACATATATCTAAAGAATGACTCAATTTGGACAGTAACCTTTGAAGAATTGATCATGGATTCAACGTAAGATTTTTAAATATAGAGATCGTGTGGAATTGATGATACATCTTGCTGGTAATGGACTGTCTACTCAGATTTGGCTTGATAGGTGGCCTCTGGAATGGGTTCTGCACAATAGTTTTGGAGACAGGATCAGCTATGATGCGGGATCTTCTAGAACAGACTTGATTCAATCTATTTTGAGAGGAAGGGAATGGGCTCCAGCTTGCTGGTTTACAGGTAATATCCCAAGAGAATCCTTTTGTGCATGGAGGTGTCTTGTCAATGCTTTGCCTAATGCCTACTAAAGACCAATTGAACGGAAGAAATATACAGGTTGTTCCATTTTGCTGTTTCTGTTGGGATGGTCTGTAAGATGGAGACCACCACTTCTTCCAGTGTGGTTTTACTTCTATTATCTCAGAGGAAATTCGAATGTTGGGTACTGATTCGAAATGTCAAAGGCATAATCTAGTTGACGAAGCTATTTGGGTGGCACATGATTTTGCGCATTCGGATTCCATTACCATTCTTGGCAAACTTGACTTTTGTGCTACTCTTACTTATACTTGGAAGGAAAGAAACTTCAGACACTTCCGGAAAAAAAAACGGAACTAGCTCATGCTAATTAATGATATTAAAGCAGATGTCTTAGTTGAGTGTCAATTTCTGAAATTTATCGGGAGTGGAGAATTCAAGGAACAATTATCTGGCTACTAAATGGGGGTTCATGACTTCATGTTTTATGTATCTCTAAATTCCCAAACATGTTCTTGTATGTGTCCATCAGACTCACATGGTACTATTGCTTTACATTGGGATGGATCACTAAAATAAGATAAGGCATCCTATGGAGGTATTGCTGGACATCATGATGGCAGTCCCATTTTTTGCGTATGTGGGAAGAGATTGGACAGATCTACTTTTGCCATGGAGATTCTTGCGATCATAAAGAATTGTTGCTTTGTAAGGAAAAGGAGATATATAATGTAGCAAGACAGGAAGTGTCATCCTCCTTTATTTGTCTAGAAGAGTATTCCCTTGTGAAAAATAGTTTGCAGTCTTTCCACGATGTAGATCAAGAGAGGTTCCAGCATAAGTATTCATGCCGGAACAAGTCCATATCCTACTCTAATGGGTTAAATAAGTAGTATAGTGGTTTACATGGGTCACAGGCTGGGAATTTTATGCTTTCTAGTGTAATAGGCCTAATTTGAAAGATCAAATATAAGGGATAAGTGACCCATACGAATTTTAAAAGTTAGTTAAAAGTCTAGGGGATATCAATAGGAAAAGGAGTTATTAATGAAGTTAATTTTATTGTGAGTAGAGACAGACCTTGAAATTGTAAAGGCCATTAAGTGTCTTGAAAACAGTCACACTATAAGTGCTTGGAAATATTCAGGGCCATTAAGTCTAGGAGGATGTCCAAATGGGGTCTAAAACCATCTCAACCTCTCTATATAAAGAGGTGCCTATAAGCATCTGGAATAAGAATCGAAAAATGAAATTGGTTTATCCTACTTTTCTATGAGAAGCAGAGCTGCATTGAAATGTCGTTCCTGGTACTTACCCAAAAAAAAAAAATGCCGTTCCTGGTGAGAGGCTAGTGTTAATCGGTGAGATGCTGGACAAGGCTCAGGTGGGATACTCGAGTCATGTCCTTTTATTTTGCTTTCAATATAAAAAAATAAATAAAAGGGAAAATTTCACGTACTACCCAAATACTTTGCGAAACATCACCTACTACCCAAGATTTTTAAAAACATCACCTACCACCCAAAATTCCCAAATATTGCCCCATTAACTGACGTAAGAGAGTTGAAATTTTGTCTTGATGTTTATACCCTTCTCATTTTAAACTGAGAACTATTAACCCATGATAAAATTACTTATTTGACCTTCTAATGTAAATAACATGATAGTGGAAATAACACCATTTATCATATTCAATCTCATCGTGATCCCCTTTCCCGTCCTTCCTTCCTCCACCATCGTTCTCCCCTTCCCCCTCTCCTTCATCTCTTCCCCCTTTCCCATGTCCTTCCCTTCTCCATCATCATTCTCGTTCTCCCCTTTCCACTCTCCTTCATCTCTCCCTCACGAACTTCCCCTTTCCCATCCTTCCTTTCTCCCTCATATTTCTCCCCTTTCTCCTATCCGTCCTCTCTCCCTCATCATTTTCCCCTCTTTTTCCTCTCTCCCTCATCGTGAAACCGCATGCGGGTTTGGCTTCTGTACGTCATTCATTCTCTCCAGAATCCCCTCTCCCTCATCGCATGCGAATTTGGCTTCTTTATGCCATTTCGGTAAACAATCTAAAAACAAACTGAAGAAGATGATGATCAAGCAGGGTTGGTACCTTCCTTGTGGTCGCCAACAGAAGTCGGAAACCACGAGTGGGAGACCCTTGCAGAGAGAGATG
Organism: Protea cynaroides; assembly: GCA_028583415.1. Lineage (NCBI taxonomy): Eukaryota > Viridiplantae > Streptophyta > Magnoliopsida > Proteales > Proteaceae > Protea > Protea cynaroides. The sequence continues at coordinate 101,260,498 of CM053274.1, read as the reverse complement.
GTTGGCTCCCAACCAAGTAGCTCTTTCGCCCGAGAGATATCTGGCTTCCTCGTGTGGATCGTCCCCTGTGTTTAGCCTGAACTCTATCCTTGCATTAGGGTCTATGGTCTCTTGCACCACTAGAGCAAGCTCTAGCATTGTGAACTCCCCTGGATTTCCTAGATCGAAGGGACCCACATGTTCCCCTTCCATCAACCTCATCAATCCTTCCACCTGTTTCAAACCAAACACAACAAAACAAGAACCCCACTTAATTTCACATTTGAAAATCTTTAATAATTCAACTTTTTTTTTTCCTCTTTGAATCTATGAATATCTCACAAACGACAAAGACAGCACCAGTCCCAACCTTCACCAGATCTTTCCATGAAACAAATAAGAGGTGCCCAAAAGAGCGAGAAAGATTTTTCACTTTCTTTTTTTAATTTTAAACTTCTGGACATTGACTTCACCATGAACACCCAAAAGATTTTTTTTTTTTTTTAGCTAAAAATGCTTCCCATCTTTCTTACCCATTAACTTGTAAAGTATCTCACCGTCGCCATCTCCGCCCATCTCTGCTACCCACCCCACAAAGAAAATAGAAAGGAAGGTTGGATTGTAATGATCTCACCAGATCAGACACGTACTGGAAACTCCTGGTTTGCCTTCCGTCACCATATACCGTCATAGGCTCCTTCCTCAATGCCTGCATCCATGATGATAATAAAGAAATGACAAATGAGGAAGATAGAGAGAGAGAAAAAGAAACACAACTACCCACCTGAGCAACAAAGTTATTGATGACACGGCCATCGTCGATGCACATACGAGGACCGTAGGTGTTGAAGATGCGAGCAAGTCTCGTCGATTTTGGGGATTGAATTTGTAATGTACGGGTGATGCAAGGCAAGCCAGGTGATAGATCTTATCTACCTCCAGAAGAATGGCTCCACCACATCATGGCGTATCAGCTCGAACCTCGGGTTCCCAAAATGATGCATTAAATTCTCCTTCTTCCCAGTGAAGAAAATGTCCACTACGACCACGCTGTCCCCTTGGCTGATCAGACGATCCACCAGGTGGCTTCCCATGAACCTTGCTCCACCAATCACCACGATTCTCAGCCCCTTCCTCTTCAACCCTAAAGGTACCTTCCCTCCCGAATTCACCTGCCCAAAATGCGCTCTCTGCTCATACTTCATTCTGCCGCGTGACAACATCGTCGATCCAGATCCCGATTCCGTGGGGAAATACACATCAGGGACCGACTCGTACTTCTGCTTGTATTGCAATGGGACAGGTGAGGAGGTGGAGGATGGCAACAGCGTAAAGAAGATGGTTGTGATGGCGATGCCCACGAGGACGAACATGACATGCTACTCTCGAAGCGCATACCTAATTGGTTTAAAATTTCTAAAGGGTAAAATCGACTTTTCCCCTTACAATAAAGGTATTAATGTCAATATAAAATTGGTTAGATGCTGACTCAGCATCTAACAGCTACGATGTAACGATTTGGTTTTTTTTATAAACGTTTGGGAATTTTAGGTGGTAGGTGATATTTGGCAAAGTATTTGGATAGTACGTGAAATTTTTCCCAAATAAAAATAAGAAGTGTTCGAAGAAGAGGAAAAATTTTCTCTTACCAATTCCCATTTTTGTCCCTATGTATGTCGATCTTGTTGCAATTGATCTCCCACTGGTTCTTCCCTGGTTTGAGATCGATTCTGCAATGTGCTCCCTTTCATACTTTTATTTTTCCTTTTCTTTATCATGGATGGAGCAGTTCTCCGTCTTCGCACATTACACTTCTTCTTCTAATAAATCCATTATTTATTGTAAACCTTCAAAAACTCATAACTTTTAATTCCTAAATCCAAAATGAGTAATTCAGATATCACTGGAAAGATCTTTCTAAGTACTTTTAATTGTTACAAAAATTGAAAACCAATTTATCCAAATGTGGGTTGAAATATCCAAATTTAAAGCTTCGGCCTTATTCCACTAATCAACTCCTTGCATATAGCGCATAGCAGCAGGACAACATACATCACAACAATATCCGATTCAACTCCACCAAATGTGCAACTATAGCCCAGACCCTATAGGCCATAATTCTTCACCAATTCCAAAACCCTAATCCTTCTACCTTTCAACCTTACATGAATATAATTCAAGTCATCTAAGCCTAACTCCAACTATTTGGGGTCAGCTACACGACTTACATCGTAAGATTAAAATTATCATTGAAATAGCTAATCTTCCATCATTGAACACTAATGTTCCAGTTATTTCCAATCACCAGCCTCTAGAAGCTTATTCCCATTAACACTAATCAAAAAATTTGACCACTCTCTCTCCTTGGCTCCCTCCACAAATGTAAGAACACAACATGATGATGTTCATCATCTTGCAACCCCATATAAGAATAAATATAAAAATTCTTCCATGACACCACCATTGAAAAAACAACCATAATACATTCTTGAAATCATAGTTGACAAAGCATCGCCTAGTTCGAAAATCGGGCGCCTTGAAAACTATGCCTGAAACAGAAAAAATAACCAGCCAATCCTAAACTTGTTTTCTTTTTCATCAGACCTTTAAACCTACTCAATTAACCCTATTTCATTAAATCCTAAACCTTGGATTGTTCAACCTCAATGATGTAGCATAAAAACTGCAATTAATCCAGCCAACCTGTACATTTGGGCCCACAAAATCAAGCACAAACAGCATAGCTGTCAAGGCGTCCGGGCGACTTTTTAAGGGCCGCCCAACATAGTTGTCAAGGAGTTCGGGCGACTTTTTAAGGGCTGGGCGGCCAGGCGCCTAATTAATGTTCGAAAAGCGACCCGCCTAGGCCTTCTGGGCGTCGCGCCGTCGCCTTAGACAGCCTGAAAGCCTGAGCAGTCGCCTTATTGCATGTGTAGGTAAATCATGAGGTACATGAAATTTTGTATGATCCCTTGTTATATTTATTATTTGTAATTTTTTAATTAAATTCTAAAAATATTCTAAAAATAACATTTAGATTGGTTTGGCATACAATAATGTAATGTACATAGATACATTGAATCACGATGTTTGTATGCCCTTAAGGAGGCAAATACCATTAGTTTGAAAAAAAAAAAAAAATAGGAAACTCAAACAATTAGGGTTGCAGCAGCCAACCTTTCGTCTCTGGAGCTCTTGGAGGTTTTCTCTTCCAGCGTCGGGATCCGTTCATCTTCTTCTCTGTTTAGTGTTTACCGCTCTGCAACAGTTTTTTTTTTTTTTTCAAGTGTCGATATTGATTTTTCTTCTTCTTCTGTCGAATCAGATTCTTCTCCTCCTTCTTCAGATTCTTCTGCTTCTTCTTCTTCTTCTACTTCTCCTCCTCCTCCTTATTCTCTGTTTAGTGTTTGCCGCTTTGCAACAGTTTTTTTTTTTTTTTTTTCAAATGTTGATATTGACTGTGTCGCTGAGCTCTGCAACAGTTTTTTTTTTTCCCTGTATCATTATATGTATCATTTTTTGGGCTGTCAGCAATCATAGTTTCATTATCTGTATCATTTTTTGGGCAGCAATCAGTTAATCACAATTCAAAATTTCATTATCTCCTTGCAATATCTGTGGACTGTGGATTGTGGACTGTGGAGCATTTTGTTATTTCATTATCAGCATTCAGGTATCCTATTTATTTTTTATTAAGTTTAGAACTGTGGAGCATTTTGATACGATGATTTAGAGTATCTTGGATGTGTAGCTGACAGCTGTAGCTTGATTTTAATTAGCCTACGAGCTTGTCTAGGAAATCTGATTTTAGTTAGCCACTTAGCCTACGAGTTTGTCTAGGAAATCTGATTCTAACTCCTTAGTTTATTGATTTGTGTTTTTTTGTTTTTTATAAAATATGCTCCTTTATGTCCTATACTTTATTCATTATTTGTTGGTTTTCTCATATTAATTAGGTTATGCCTTAAGTATTGATTATTTATGTAGAATATTACATAAATAAACATTAATATAGCATTAATATTTTAGGTATAAAAAAAATACATTGGCAACGCCTTGGTATCCTAGGCGGCGCCTAGGATGGCCTCTAACGCCTTGGGTCGCCTTGACAACTATGACACACACAATACACTCAATTACTAGGCTGAACCGGTAAACAAAGTGAATTACAAATTCAAGTCTAGTAAAGAACAACTTGTAATTTGCTTTAGACTAGGCAATCAACAAACATGAATAAGCAACTTGGTTTATGGAGGCAAATAAATGGAATTTGAAGCCAATATAAGTATGAAAGCTTCATTTGCTGAGAACTAAGTCCAAATAGTGGCATGGTCAAACACCGAAATCAGGTTCTTAAAATCTAAGTGCAACTGTAAAACAATTAAGAACTATGGCTTAAAAGAAGAACATCAATCTGGACTTTGAAAGAGAGTTAATCTGCAACGCAAACCATAATATAAGTTGTAATCACCTGTACAAAATGCTCAAGAATTTAGTTGAAGTACAGCCTTTTGGGGTAAACATTCCATGATTATATTTGGTTTATATATTTTGGTGCTAACATTCTGTTTGATTATGAAAAAGCCAAGTGTTCCTCCAAGCATCATGTAGAGTGAACAACATCCAGGCATTGGGAAGCATTTCATTGAGCCCAAGCTTCAAATGAAGATCAAGTAAATTTCATGGAATCACAAAAAGCTCATGTGACACTTGTCAGGAAGTTGCAAACCTAAAATGAAAGATCAAGATATCACCCCAACTATATGAAGATTCAAGCATCACAAGTGATTAAATTGAAGCAAGATGTTTGAAAGCAATCCTAGATTACGGTTTCATCATGTATATGTATAGATAAACCTAGGTTGTAAGCCCCAAAGCCCTCTCACAAACCCCAAGCAAATAGGCTAAGAAACTAAGTCAAAATTGAACCAATGGTAGACTATACACATGATCTTTGACTTAGTCATTTGGAAGGCAAAATGGACCCTTATTGGTATATATGACATGGCATAAAAGACGGCCCAAAAACTATCCAAATGCCTTGAGCCAATCTGTCCAAAAAACCTCAAACAGGGCCACAGGTCGACCAATGATTTCATTAGCGATCAACCAATAAAATCATTACCGGTATTCCAATACAAGGACCATTGTCAACCGAAAGCTTTCTTGAGATTACCAGTCGAGCGATCCATCGTCCACTACAACCAAGAATTAAACACGGTCAATAAACAGGTCAATGACTGCTTTCTCTTAGTAGTCGGCCAATGCAATTTTAGCGGTCCACCAATGGGATCATTAAATGCAGTTGGTAAGCATCCAGCGGTCATACTAACGGCCATATATATGACAGAAGTCAACCGGTGCTGAGTCTCATTTCTCCTTGATGGTTAGCCATCTATAAAATAGTATCACTTGCCAACCTTCACGTCACTGGAACGTTTATTGGAAAATCGATTTGTATTGAAACTAGAGCACTTGGGGATTATTATTGACATACTTGTTCTTCATCTTGAAAATTTTCCTTTCGAGGTTCTAAGCTTTCATTTGTATATTTAGCTATCCCGGAAGGTGCGGAGATTTGCCCTATCTTGAAAAGGAAGATTAGTGGATTCCAAGCAAGGGCTTGAAGAGTGGTTGATAACAAACAAGGAATGCAATCCTTATGTTATTAGCTCATCTCTAGTCTTTACACTAATCTTGTTGATTGCTTCACAAAGTCTCCCTTTGCATTTGTGCTGCATCGAATTGCATCAATTGTTAGATTGGTTAAACTTTTATTTGGGGAGGTTTATAGCAAACCAATCAATTCAACCCCCCCCCCCCCCTCTCTTCTTGGGTTGCCTACGATCAATCACAAACTAGCTTGTCATATTAAGCTATAATCACCCTTGAATGTGAAACACAGAGGCAATACAAATAACTTAATCACAAGCACATAAAAATTAATTATTTTTATAGCACTCATTGAGTTTATTCAACGATATATTTAAAAAAATTCAAGAGAAAAATTCCAACATGTTGTACACTACCACACCAAGTCAGATTCTAATGCCCAAATGTGTAGACATGTAACATAAATAAACCAAAGGCTATTTTCAACATTGTAAACACTAAATCATGTAGAAATCACACAAAAATGTCCATGCATCACCCATTTCCCACTGCAACTAAATCAACTTGAGATGAATCATTGCAACTCAAAAGGAGTAAGCCTCAATCGCAATAAATGTTCCCAAAAAGATAATATTGAGATGTTGGGTAAAAGCAAAGGTTTTGAATGGTACATAATAATGAACTCAAAGGCAATGTGAACTTTCAATAACCTTGAATTGCAGAATCAAGTAGGGATGCAAATAACGCAAAGGTTGCTTCTCCAAAATCTGCCAACAACTCATCCTCGCGCTTGCAAGATTTTAGTGACAAACTTCCAACTTGTGGGATTGCATCAAACCTGCCATCCACTCCTAAAACCCCGGAACCTTCAACCGATGATCTCCTTTTTGCTGAATATGGTGCCTTAGCCGCTGTGCCTTCTAACACATCAGCTTCAAAACTTTCCACCTCTTGTTTTATTTCTTCAAGGAAGAGCGCAGCATTAGGTCGCCTCTGAATGCTATGACCATCGTACAATAGCCCAGCTTCGCTAATCTTTGAAACTGAACTATCTTGGTGCGGCGAAATGTTTGGAGTGGGATGCCTTTTCCTGTTAATATTTAACATGTTAGAATAGAATCCCTCAGGCCCCATGCCCCACATGGTTCATCTAAGTAACTAAAACTAGGATAAATGTTAAAACAGGTGTTTATTATAATAATGTTATAAGTTATTAGTTTTGATCCATCATAAGACTATAAATAGAGGGCGAAAAAAATCAACGTAGATAGGTCATAGTAGCCCACCACATATGACTTAAGGAGATACCAAAGTAGCCACGTTTGAAGTAGCTCACTAACGATGGCCTTCCCATAGATTACCCTCCATAAGGAATGGTTGAGATGGACGAATGAAAGGACTAGAAAAGATAATGGTATAAATTCTTAGTTTTGATCCATTATAAGATCGTAATAGAGAACAAAAAAAAATCAAGGCAGATACGTAGCCCACCAAGTATGCCTTAAGGAGATACCAGATTAACCACATTTGAAGTCGCACACGAGAGGCGACTTTCCTAGAGTTTACCTTCCATAAGGGATGGTTGAGGGGAAGAATTAGTAGAGATTGATTGGTTGAGACGAATGAATGAAAAAAACTACCAAAGAAGAACAAAAACCTATGCATTCATGTAAACCTAGGGTAGCATCAACAAGTGACAATATAAGGGAAAGTCAACTAAATGACTAATATGGTTCACATTCAAAAAAAAAAAAAAAAAAAAAAAGGACCAATGACAGCACCACTGAGGAGTGATATGGTGAAAGATGAAGGCTCTAAAAGGATGAGGAAAAGACCCATCAGTGAGCAAGACTTGTGTGCCAATGCCAAGTAGTAGGAATGAAGCTCAACTGACTTGAGGCCAAGGGACAATATGAAGTCCATTATGAAATGATAACCTTTCATTAGTTATATTTTAATAAGATGCAAATAAATCTTCGCTGTGCAATTTAATACTAAAAGATGATGTAATTCAACATTATTTACCAGAGAAACATTAAAGCATCCACGGGGTGGACACTCCTACGATACTTTCCAAAGTTCATGCCTCCCAAATTTCAAAGACAAACCAAAAACAAGACCCAGCCAGCCAGGGAGAGGAGGACGTCCTCCCTGCTGGACACCAGTATTTCCTTCCGGTAAATGGATTTTTCAAATGTTAAGAAAAGAAAACAACAGGGTAAAATAAGCTGGATTGCTCAAATAGTGACTCATTCTGAAATGGGTTGCTCCAAATCATCATGTGCTATATAAATCGCACAAAAGCCAACAGCATATTATTTCTTGTTATTTTGCTGGTGAATGTCGAATCATTCTTACTGATTATTTGCAGGGATCTTCTACATGGTACACTGTTACATAAATCTTACATTACCATCTTCTCTTAATTTATTTTTGCTTTTTTTCTTCTCTTTTTTTTTTTTTTTTTTTTTTCTCTTTCTCGATTAAAGCACAGCCTTAGAAAAAATAAAAATTCTGAATGGTAATAGTAACTGAATAACAAACAGTTCGTGGCCGCTGTTCAGCATCAGGTTTGTTCGATAACTAAATAGAAATATTTCTTCCTTCAAAATGGTAAAACACAAGATGGAAAAACTTGGGGTGGGACTTACCCGTATCGGCGATACTGCTCTCTCATGCTAAGATCTTCAGGGTCGAAATAACTGGGACAATTCTCCATTTCGACGTCCATAGCGACGGAAATGGCAATCGATATTCTATGCGACGAGGAACCTTTAAACTTCCCGAGTCTTAGTTAAACCCTAGAGGCTAGAGTTTCGTGGGCGGGAAACACCACAAGTATCAGCATGACGATTGACGACGGTGGAGCTCCAAAAATAAATTATTTTTATTGTTTTGGCTCCTTTAGTAGGATTTTAACGTGTAGAAAATAAAAGCTTTGGAAAGGCTGTGTTTGGGTGCCAATAAAATAAAATAAAATAAAATTTTTGAATTAAAAAAATGAGATAAAAATTTAAACTCATCATTTTTATTTTATTTTTGTAAAAATTAAAACTCATCATTATTTCACCATTACTTTTGCCTTTTGTAGTTTTTATCACCAACTTCATTTTTCCGCCTCCCTAATCATTATATAGTGCATTTTGGAAATAGGAATCCAACATTTTTTAACATGTAAGTTGTTAGGACTCTAATTATTCCAACGGAAATTTTCATGTAAAATTTTACATTATACCTCAACAATGATTGTTTCAAAAAAGTAATGGTAATATTTTACGCCTAAATAGAAAGGAAAAAAAAACTAAAGATCATCGCATGTATATGTTGTTGGGGCATAGTGGAATCATATATGCTAATACATATTAGTTGTTGGATGGGATAAAAATACCTTAACCATTCAAATCATCTACCACTCTATCACCATGATTGTCCATGGTGTTCAGCAATCTCAATTCAGCCATTGGACCTTATCTCTATCGTCTCTATCCAGCTATCCCTTTCCATTTCCGTTGGATAAAAAAGATAATTGGTTTATGGTCGTTCTCTCTTTCTTGCTTTGAACCTTCTCTACCTACTATATCGGACATGAATTGCTCGCACACTGTTTGGGTGAAAGGCTATGAACTACGAATGCTCTAAATCTGAAGCTAATAACAGGATTGATTGCTTTTATCCAATGCCAGGAGAAGGACTGGAAGAATGGAAATGATGGATGATCAGACTAAGAGAAATGGTGGTGGAGGAGTTACCTTTCCCAAACCTTCCTCATATTTAAAAATAAAAAAATAAATAAAAAGAAAGAAAAAAAGTTATCAGCAATACTGCAGATGAACTTAACTAGTGTCTACAAAAGCTTCATCGTCTAAAACAAGAAAAGCCTGAATATGCAAACATTGTCACTTGGATTGGATGTTGATGAAACAATACATCAATGAGAGGTTAGTTCAATTAATTTAGTGAATTATTTTTTATATCATAGGGAAGGGAGCCAAGACTTATATATTTTGAAAAAATGAAAGAAATGTTGGGTTGGATTTCCCTCTTATGTAGAGGATGACCCATTACTTATAAGCTCATTAAGGGTAAGGGGGTCTTAAGTAAATTTTCTATTTATAGTTGAATTAGGGTTTTATCTCTTTAACCCTATAAGAATGAAACAAGGAGAGAAATAGAGGTTAAGTGAGTTGCTGTCCGCCCAAAACAGAGAAGAGAAGAAAGCTGCGTGGTTTCAATCAAGGTGAAGAACGGAAGGTCATCCGTGGTCCGATTGAGCCGAAATTTGGACAGCAGATTCGTAACTGAGAGGTCTTCATTCTGAACGGTGCGATTGACGATTGGAGTCTTATAGATCAGTCCGATAGTCAACGTTTTCACCTATTCGGGTGAGATCTCTTTCAATCTTCATCTTGATATTTGGGTTGTTGAAGGTGTATTCCTAGAACATGTTGTTATAGATGTTTTAGATGATATATGCCAAGAATATTGTGCTATTGAGGAATGATGTTATTGTAAGCCTCTAGTTCTAACTAGAGAAGACTCTTATATTCCTATATTTTGGTGATAGTGAAGAGATTTGAGTGGACTACGGTCCCGTGGTTTTTACTCCTCACATTGGGGAGGTTTTCCACGTAAAAATTTATTGTGTTATGTGTGTGAATTTTATTATGCTTTGAATATTATTTTCTATTTGATTATTTCCTATTAGGTTCACTCAAGAGTGGCAAGAGTTTATCACTACCTTTCCTATCAAGAAAATGCCCCTTTTGTTAGGTATGCAGCTATTGTACCGACCTCCACATATTGGAATCGAAACATAAAGCTCCATAGTTCCCACATATCACAATAGAGACGGAAGGGCCCCTATTAATGCAAATACGATTCCTGAAAATGAAATATCTCCGACTACTACAAATCTAACAATAACCGAGTAGGATCATCTCTCCCACAAGTAACCAATTTTGTTGCTAAACCTGTTTTGTGGGAGTCAGCGATAACTCCCCTGTCGAGAAACTCACTGATTGGGCTTCCAAGTCCAAAACTTGTTGCAAAGAAAACTGATACAGTCCCAACATACGAGACCCATTAATTATTATACATCAGCGAAGGCATATATAGCAAGAGAGATGGTGGTTGAGGAAGTGCAACGACAATGGCAATGGGAGAGGCTGTAAACAAGCCAATAGCTGCAGTGAAAATAAAAGATACTAAAAATGGAAGTCGTTGGGAGACTACTGACGAAGGGAAGTTTCATGGGTCCCGGGAGAGCTCATGTATTGCGGTATGATGGATACAAGTCTTGGCATGTGGATAGGGAAGGGTCATCGTGGTTGAGCTTGAGGGCACAGTCATAGTTATTTAATTATCCAAATTATTCGCGAATTATTCTTCTGAACCGAATAATACGAATAATTCTTCCGAATTTGAATTATATTTAATGATTCTTTAAAATTCTCGTATTTTTTGTCTAAAAATAAATATCACGAATAATTCTTTCAAATCCGAATTATACCGAATAATTCATATACTTAAAAAAACTTTTAATATCCTGACAGGGAACTTAATGCCTTTACTACTATTCTCAAACAAAATTTTTCGAAAAAAAAAAAACTTAATGCCATAATTATTTGCATTTTTTTCAATATAAGACTAATTATAAGTCTAAAAATCACGTCATAATATAAAACAGATCATTAATTTCATTTTTTTTTCCAATGTGAGATTAAATATTATGAAAATCAAATCATAATACAAAACAAATCATTAATTTTGTCATGAAATTAAATACGAGTATAAAAATCATATCATAATACAAAGCAAATCATTACTTTCGTGTGCTTTTCCAATTGGGATCAAATATAAGTCTAAAAATAAATATTAGGGAAAATATCTACCACACCCCCTGTAGGTTATCATAATCTCACCCACCCGCCATCGTTTGCAATAATATCCCTAAGACCCCCTACTTTTGAAAAACTGTATCCATCAGACCCCCTCCTTTAAGATATGTCCATCAATCGATGACATGTCACCATTTTAATTTAATAAATGACAAAATTACCATTCTCTTTTAATTTTATAGAACTTAAAACCTTTTTTTTTTTCTTCTTCTTCGTCGATAGATTCTCATGAGTTGGATATGGCCAGAACCCGACTGCGAGCCGGAGAAGCAGTGATATCAAAAGAGATTTCTCCGGCTCGTAGTCGGGTTCTGGCCATATCCAACTCATGAGAATCTATCGACGAAGAAGAAGAAAAAAAAGAAAAAAGTTTTAAGTTTTATAAAATTAAAAGAGAATGGTAGTTCTGTCATTTATTAAATTAAAATGGTGACATGTCATCGATTGAGGGACATATCTTAAAGGAAGGGGTCTGATGGATACAACTTTTCAAAAGTAGGGGGTCTTAGGGATATTATTGCAAACAATGGCGGGTGGGTGAGATTACGATAATCTACAGGGGGTGTGGTAGATATTTTTCCTAAATATTATAATAACCATGAGAAGTAATTAACGAACATGAAAAAGAAATAGATTTCATGAGGATGATTGGATTATAAACATCAGCTCCACTAGGTTGGTATTGCAATCATAATAAAATCTAATAATCCACAGTATATACTTTAATGAAATATAATAAATCCACCGTTATACACACATACCCATTTATTATGTATTATATTGTTATTTATAAATTAAATATTATTTTAATGTCACTTATATATTAAGCAAGTGTAATAATTGATTAATAGAAGCACAAAATATAAAAAATTAACATTCGAATTTTTTGTCCGAATTTTTTTTAGACAAAAGAATAATTTTCGAACCAAACCGAATTCAAATTTTATTTTAAGTCCACTTTTTTGACCGCATATTTGACCGAATTCTTAAATTATCGAAACGACTCATTCTGAATTATTCTCCTTTCGAATAATTTCCGAATCCGAATTAAATAACTATGGGCACAGTGGAGAGAGGACGACTGTTGTTGAAGGTGCAACGATGATGCAGAGAGAGGTGATGCAACATCAATAGAGATACACAGCTAAAATTGCTTTTATCCCATTTAATGGTTGATGAGGCGCTGGTGTATAAGGTATCAATTTGTCTTGCCAACATATAGATCATCCTCCCATAAATTTTGTATCTTTAATTATCATTACTAAATATGTAGAAATTTAAGTAGTCATTACAATTATGTTGTGTTATAGACCAAAAATAAAAGTTTGAAAATTTTCACTTCGATCCCTTCCGTTTAATTCCCCTCGCAACCAAACCAAGCTTTACAACAATACTTTCGTTCTTCCAAATAACATATTTGTTGCATACCGATTTTTTTAGAGCCAAAATCCTATCCCTATGGTTGTCAAATTTTGCCCAAGCTGAAAACCAAAAACGAACCAACCCAATTTGAATTAGATCAAACCAAAACGAATCTTATTAGACAATAATTGGGTTGTATTTTTTATAGCCCGATGAAAAATCGAAACCAAATTTGACCAATTGATAAGTCCAAACCAACTCTGACTAATATGATCAATTAGAGTCCATTAAACCAATATTTTATTAAATATACATGTATAAAATCAACACCAAAACCGAACCAACCTCAATAATGGTCCGATAGAACACATTAAGCCAATTTGTTACTGCATATACATATACTGACCAAACCAATAATGGGCCGATAAAAACCCACTAAGCCAATTCTGAAACCAAACTGTACTAACAACTAAAACCAGACCAATTAAAACTGATATTTTTTAGCGGACAGTAAATTAGATTGAGGTGTATTGGACCGAAACTCCAAGGGACCCCATCATCGCGATGGGTTGTGGGACACACTGGATGTGCCATCCAATGCCCATGACATTAATGGTGACCATTAGGAATGTCAAAATTGACACAAGCTAATAAGACAGACCGCAAAGCTGGATCAAACGGAATTGAATTCTTGTTGGCCTGGTATTGGGTTTTGATTTGTAGAGACAGGTAGAAAAACACCAAAACTGGAACAAACTGACCAATAAGACGGAGCAAAACGACAAAAACAAATTGGTTATACCCGATAATGGATCCCATGTGTGTGCCTTTACTGGAGGGTTTGCATAGTTCAATATGATAGACGGAGAAGGTTAGGTCAGGTTAGTGACTAACTGATTCCTAAACAGAGAGAGAGAGAAAGATTGTTTGATTGAGTCACCTGTGGGTCTAGGTTATAGTAATTGGTATCGAATCAATTGTTTTGTATCTGATTGATGTTCGATTTAATATCGGACATCTGAATTTAGAAGCTTGCGTGAGATTACCGATGAGCAAGTTTTGGTGTAACAAAACCTACCATTATCACATGTGACATGTGAGACATGTGAGACATGTGAGAGGAAAGGCATGTTTGGCAATTTTGAAAAGTTAGATTCATGGATTATTAATGCGCCTATTTTACCAAAAAATAAAAAATAAAAAATTATTGATGGCCACTGTGATTATGAAAAAGGGAAGACATTAATCAAACGTATCGTAAAAACTCATGGACTAGACACTTCAATCTGTTTAATCAATTGAGCCCATCAATCACTAAGAATAATACCTATCTGACGGGTGCTAGGATGCCCACCAAGATTAGTTTAGGATTTTCAACCTCACAATTCCTTCTGCTTATGAACGAGAAAGAGGAGCCATAGGTTCCAGCTATACTTAATATTGTTAAAATAAGAGGAGAGAGAGAGAGAGAGAGAGAGAGAGAGAGAGAGAGAGAGAGCATCCATCCATGATACCACAATTTTGTAGGGGTAGAGATGGAGTAGGATATCCTCATATCCATTGATTTGCATTACCAATGTCAAGCGAAACCATTTCTTTTAACATAATTTATTACTATAGACGATAACAATCCATGCCTCAATTAAAATCCCAAAGTACAATATAATAAAAGTTATTGCGAGATTAAAGTATCATGGGACGACGTACTCATACCAATAACTTTATCCTATCCAATATGGCACATGCTGGATATTACGTATGTGCAACTAACAATCTATGGTCGCACATAACACTGGACCAATTTCCATGAAATATAACAATCTATGGTTGCACATAACCACTCGACTAACTAACTTCAATGAAATATATACTTGGTTTACCAAAAAAAAAAAAAAAAAAAAAAAATATATATATATATATATATATATATATATATATATATATATATATATATATATATATATATATATATATATATATATATATATATATATATATATATATATATATATATGAAAAAATGTTATTGTAACAAGGCATAACAAGACACTATTTACCCTAAAATGTTATTGTAACAAAGCATAACAAGACACTATTTACCCTCTAAAACTATACATACGGATGCAATCATAATTAATATATAAGAATAATTTTGTAAAATCACACGTTGTTTGAAATAAAATGAAAATAGATTATAAATTAAAATTTTAATTGAATTCCACCTAAAAAGGTTAATTGTAATTGTACACAACCCATCGGCTTTCCCTCTCTTTCTATCGTCTGGGCCTTGCAACTCTGCAAGGAGAAACTCTTCTCCCATCACCATTGCCGGAGCATCTCACGGTGGTGCACCCTATAATCGTAAAACCTGTCGCAGTATCATCATCATCTCTGTCTTACTCAGTAATCCGAAACGCACCTGCTTCCAGTTTCAGGGTATGGGTTGCAGATCTTCCTTCGAAATCTTTAAATTTTGCCCTTTCGCTGGCGATCGGATTATCACTCGCAGGTGAATTCTGATAATTTAGAAATGTTTGGTTATTTAAATTCTGATAATTGAAGATTGAAATGGTTCAGATACATGTTTCTATTTAATTCTCGTATCTAGCAAAGGCCATGAGTTTTTCCTTCTGATGAAAAGCTTTAAAGTTATTTCCGACATCATATGATTGTGCCTGGTCCAAGGAGATCCTCTGTAAGTTAATAGATTGAATAATTTGTGATTCATATATGCCTGACTTTACTAATCATGAACTTTAACATTAATATATGTCCGATTTCTGCATTTTCTTTCAGTTTCCTGAAACAAGTGAAGCACTGCATTTATTTTTTAGAGTTTCTTTTGAGTTGGACAATGTGTTAGAATTTTCTCTCTTCTTGGTTCAAATGTGAAACTCAAAAGTTGGGGTTAAGAAGCTAGAATTGCTTCCCAAAGAATTCAGTTTGTAGGAGGAGAACAACTCTTCCAAACCTGAGCCAAATCTGATGATCTGATCTGCACTTATGGAATTATTTTACTGAAGAGAAATCTAGAATTAGGGTTTCCAGAATAGTGAATTGATATCAGATTTTATGGAACTAAATCAACCATCGAAAGATGATCAAACAGTAACCAGATTTATATAAATAATAGAATTCCAATCTGAAACAGAAATCAGAATTTGATCCAAAATAGAGAAAACTGAGAAATTAGATCTGAAGTAGGACTCTATTAAGTCAGTAGCAAGATTTAAGATGAAACCAAAACCAAAGTGAAACATCTTAAAACACATTTATTTTGGAATATTCAATTAGGGGAGGCTTTGCCAAAAGCCTAGGCAAAGCCTTCCCATCGACATTAAACTGCATATGGGATGGGCAGGGGCCACAACTACCCAAATAAAAATCTTTAGACAGAAATTTGAAAAGAAATACAAGAGTTGTTTGGAATCATTTAGTATCTAATTTTGCTCACAATGGATAAAACATAAATCCTACTAGAAAATAAATAAACGTATAGCACAATGGAAAAGGCAATAGTATTAGACCTGGCACAAAATTATTAGAGGCTCAACAAGCATTAGTGTTGATTAGGCTTTGCATTCAGTACATTGCGAGAAGTGTGAGAAATTAAAGCATATTTATGCCACTCAAAAAACAAAAAAGAAAAGTGAGAGAAATATCATCCTCTCATTATTGAAAGCTTGAAGATGAATGATAATCTAACCTCAAACACAACATTCAATAATGGAAGATAAGAAGGAATATTGATAGCCATAAATACGAGTAGAGGTAAATAAGCCACAACCTATATTATATGGAGAACTCTGAACTTTACCAAAGAGCTTAACACTTATTAAAGTAATAAGTGTCCCGTGTGCCTGATCCTGACTTCAAGGGGCAAAATTGTGAGTGGACTAAATTGAGATTTAAAATGTCATCAAGCATCCAGAAACGGTAGTCATTATAGAACTAAAATGAGGACAACATAGCTTGTATTAACAAGACCAATAGGAGCAATGACACAGGTTTATAAGACCACCTTACTGTGTATCCCAACCACTTTTTCCTTCTCTGCCATCATGAAATTGAATGGAAATTGGCCCCTCTTTTATCAGACGTTTGGAAAATGGTACAGTTTTAAGACAACAAAATGAAAAGCACTATAATTCATATGATTAGGATCAATAACAGTAATAATCCACAACATTATAACACTATCTAGTGAGACCTCCCCCCACCAAAAAAAAAAAAAAAAAAAAAAAAAAAAAAAACCTTCTCAACCAATGGAAAACTGGCCCCCTTTTCTTCTCTTTTAGTATTTTCTTTGGGTGGGGGGAGGGAGGTCTCTATCACTGTTAAAGGACAGGATGCTCCATGGGCATTGATCTAACATCATAGCCTGTTGAAATGGTTTAAGGGTGTTAGTCACAATACTCATTTCCTTCCACTTCTTGCTTCTTAGTTCTTAGGACCGAAGCATGGAGATAGGTTCATTTAGATAATAAGAAGCACCAAATTTAATAGTGCGTGGATCTGTGTGGTTACACTTGAGTCCTTATACCAATCAAGGTACTGCTGATCAGTGGGTTTCAAGTGCATTAATGCAGCAACTGATCAATCCAATCAGAGTGATCAACCCAAGCCAATTAAAGTAAGACTCTAATTTCTTCCTCTGAAGAAGAAACGAGAAGTAGGAGTAAGAAGACTAATAAATGAATCATTACTGAATAAGAAAATTTAAATTTTATAGGAAAAAGAAGTGAAGCATTAAAACTTTTCATTTCCGAGATGTTAGTAGCACAAGCAGTATACACCCATATTTAGGTACAGGGATTTTCAGCATCCGTTGAAAGTGTACAAGTTCCATCAATACACTTTTTAGCGTATTTGTAGAAAAATCTTCAATGTTGAGGGTATTTCTATTAGGGGTGCAAGTTTTACCCTGACAACCCGAACCAGCCCAAACCCGCCCTGAACCCTGGCAGGGTTGAACCCGATCCAAACCCTGATAGGGTTGGGTTAGGGTTCAAATTTTGATCAACCCTGGTAGGGTTGTGTTGGGTTAGGGTAGACCCCCTGAGTTGAGCCCAACCCAACCTAACCCTATATATATATATATATATATATATATATATATATATATATATATATATATATATTTGTGTTTGTTATATCTTTAAGTTATAATTGTTATATATATGTTATTTGACAATTTGTTGTATGTTTATGGGCCAATCAGAGTCATTCCAACCCTAAATCAAGGTTAATCAAGGTTAACCCATCCCAACCCGGCCTTGTCAGGGTCAATCAGGGTAGGTTAGGGTTAGGCCCAACGTTGCCAGGGTCAGGGTTAGGGTTGTATATTTTCTGACCCTGACAGGGTTGGGCTGAGTTAGGGTTAAGTTTAAATAGTCAGGGTTAGGGTTAGGGTTTTGAAAACCCAGCCTAACCCGGCCCTGTTGCAGCCCTAATTTCTATACCCGGTTTGAAAGCCAAATGTCCTGTTCATACTGTTTGCTTGTGTCGCAGATTCCATACAACTAGATTAATAAGCTAGAACATGATCTTGAATTTGAATAGAAGAGACCGCCGGAGCCAAGAATAGGAGTTTGTTTTGGCCGTTTGAGTTCCCGGAGGCTAGTTGGTGGTTTCATTTCAAGGATGGCTTTAGTTTTGGCTCGCCCCATTGCTCAAGACAACAGAGGATGAAGAGTTTGTATTGGACGAGAGCCATGCCCCTAGTCTCTGCCATGAGAACAAAGAAAGCCGCACTATCTCCTTGCAGCTTTGTCTGCCGCCCTTCGGTGGTATAGTAGGATGGATAGCAAAGCCGCCTTCGGCCCTTCCTGTTCAGGAAGGAGGGTTACTGCTTGGTCCGTATCCCGTTAGAACTTCATAATCCCGGAATCCCTTCCTATTTGAGAGACAATAGTAAACCGTGGAGTCTTTCCCATTCTCTGGTTTTTAGGAAGGTGGATACCTCTGAGTCTGCGCTAGCGCCCTCTATGCCTATGATTCTTTAAGGTTCTTAGAAACTCTCTTCTGTACCGGGTTCAGTATTTCTTTCTTTTTCTTGGTTTTTGATCGCAAAAGATTCAATGGGTCTGGAGACCAATATATCTCTTTGCTTTACACTTGATGGTACATTTGAATTGGTTACTTATTTGAAACACCAAAATCTTCAAGTGATGAATAAATCTTGCCCTGCCAACATGGAAATGGATTCTGAATTAACTTTTTGATGCAAGAAATTGTTCTTATACATCAGCAATTTAAACTTGGTTATGGGGAGAAAATATAGTCCATGCAACCAGTAGAGTGAAGACTTCATCGCCTATACCTCTCATGAGGGGAAGGTTCCAACTCAAACTGGCTTTGATCTTTTTAGAGCCTTCCTCCTATATTCGATTGCCATAATGAAGAAACCAAACAAGTATAGAAGGCAAAGAAGAGAAGCTTCTAATGTATTTCCCCCTTTTTATCTAATTTTTCAATTGGAAAGCAATTTCTGTTTTTCCTCCTTCTTTTTAGTTCTTTTATGCTATGGTTACCTTGTACATTTTTAACTTAAACCTGAAAAATTATTGTGTAAGCTGACAAGTTATTCTTGCAAACTTTTATGGTTGTTATAACTTCATCATTCAATTTTTTTGCAATTTATTTCTTTTGCTTCTCCCTACTGATATATAAAGTCTCTTTGGTGAGAATAAAATTTAATTTTATGTTGTCTTTCCTATCAACACACCAATGAATGTTTATTCTACTAAGAAAGATTTTTTCCATGTGAAAGTATGTCAAGAAGTGGGCAGCTTCTCTTGATGTAGAGGTCAAAGAAGACAGACATATATTGCAGGATTTGACTTCTCAGAGAACATTTCTTGTTCTTTTCACTTCTTATTGTTACAGTTCCGGTTAAAATCAGCTGATGTCTTCTCATTAGAATTCGAAGGTCACATCATCATTTTTGTGCCTCTTGTTGGTAGGAACGAAACTTTTTGCTGCCAACTCTCGAGGATGTATTCTCCTCCTTGAAAACCATCAGCTCCATTACTACTGTTTGGCTTCCATCTTAAGGTTCAGCTAAGTCCTGAAGCCATTAGTTCCTATTGTGTGTTAAGCTATCTTATAAATTATTCCTCCATTGGATTGGGCTGAGTTTTAAATTATTCTTAATTGTCTTATTGTACATTGGATGATGAACATATGACTTATATATTGAATTTGGCTTTCATTTTTTGTGTTTGTGTATTGCATTATATAGAGGTATTGCAACAATGGGATGTCTCATGTTCGGTTAAATACTCTGTCTTAGATTTTTTTGTTTTTTGATAAGAGTCTTAGATTACTTTGAATATGCTAAATCATGCTATTGCTTTCGAGGTTACTGTCTCAGATAACATTGAATATGGTAAAGCCACTGCGAGTTACAAGCGAATGGTGCACCTAAATTTGAGATAAACCATTACGAACAAAGATATAAAAAAAAAAATCATGCTAGAATACCTCATTACCACATTGCACCTAAAAAAAATCATGCTTGAATAATGGATTATGTTTGATTTGTTGGTTTAATAATAATGACAGGATTTGTGGGGGTTGGGCCAATTGATTTTGTGCTCACATGGCATCCACTGTTATGAGAGGGACATGATCCTGCTCATTTTTTCTTTTTAAAAGATACTATTGTGCTCCTTTTTCCTTGTAATGTGTTGCATGTGCATGTAGAGGAGATGATGGTACAGAAATGTATGGATGAATACTGATGCAAAGCAACATCTGCTCTAACATTCATGTCCTCTTAATTCTATGTTATTTTTTTGTTGATGATTAGGCAAAGAGGAAAGGATCATAGCAAGGTCAGCCCCGTATGGACCGAGCCAATCTGGGCCAGTCCAGGACCGAACTCGGGCCCAGACCAGTCCGATCAGGCCAAAGGGACCCTGTAACCTGACCCGGAAACCCCGACTCATGACCGATCCGGTAACCCGCCTGGGGGGGGATTCGAATTTGCAACCCGAAAACCCAGAAACTGACCCGACCCGGTAACCCACAATAGGGACCCGAATTCGTAACCCGAGAACACGGATACTAACCCGATTTTTTTTACCCGAGTTCCGACCCTATGAAACCGAAACATGAGTCCGAGACCCCGAATGGTTGGGTTGGATGGACCGGAGGTTGAACCTCTGGTTTACGTTCGGTTTAAAATCCAGACTGTTTGGTTTGGTCTGGACCAAAGCATTTAAAAAAATAGCTTTAATTTATCGGTTCGGACCGCCCATAACCGAGCCCGGTTAGACCGAACCGAACCCGTATGAACCGGTTAGAACTGGTTCAGGATGCAAGAATGCATAAGCCAACTTTGATCGGCGATTGTGAAAGCTAGGAGCGTCAGATTTTGACGCGATTTTTTTGCGTTGGGTTCATATTTTGATGCTCTACAGTTTGGTACATAGTTTGACACAGTTTGATAATTTGAAGAATTTATTTTGATTAAAAAGTGTCCCAAATTAGTCTGATTTACAGTTTTCTGCTTGTTTATCAGTTATTTTTGTACTAGATACTTGTAAAAGGTTATGTGTGCATGATATTTTGTTTATTGACCACTAGGTGTTGTAAAATAGGGTTTGGGGATATCACTGTGGAATTAGATGGAACCCACCAAAATAGTACATCTAGTTTCATCATGATGTCTTCAAATTCAAAGTTCATGTATTTGTAAATGCTTGTGTAAGGGCGATGTACACCCAAATGTGGCATTGTCAAGTTTTGATCAAATTAAGGTTTGTGGGTATCATGTGAAGATTGGGTGGAATCCACCAAAATGGTATACTCAGTTCCAACATGGTGGTCTTCAAACCCCAAATTTGTACATTTACATATACAATAAATGATATATTTTTAATACACTGTTTTTCATGGTGTGAAAAACAGCTAAGAAAGACAGTGTTAACCCAAAGGTGGCATTGTCAAAGTTAAATGTATGTTCATATACATGAATTGAAAGAGTTTTGACTTTAGGGGGTCTCATTAACCCAAAGGTGGTGGGATTTTTTAGAATCAATATTCTTTTACAGTCACTGCACAGAAACTGAGAAGACTACTGTATGTTTATCCCAAAGGAGAATGTGTAGTTGGTTAACTCTTGAAAAAAAGATATTTATTTGCATGAATGGTTGATATGGTTAGTGCAAGTAAATAGTGTATATATCAAATTTTTATTGGTTGATATGTATTTAATCTCATGCATTGATGGTTTCATCTAAGTATGGTTGTCTCAAAGAGGATTTTGATGTCTATTTCTTTTTATTTGGGACAAAGTATAAGTAAATATAATTGCACGTGTTTGTATGAGTTTCGCATGATTTTTTATTACTTGATATTTTTGCTTAAACTCATATGGTGATGATGGTTTGTATCTCCCAGGATGTCCATCCCTGTGACTATGCTAGGTGGTTTGGTAGTTACTATTCCTTTCATGTCTGGGATAAGTTTTAAAAGGTGGTATGAACAGCTAGAAGCGACTCTAGGTTTAATTGACTTAGATATGACGCTTACAAAGGATAAACCTGCTGCCATCACTGATACTAGTACCCTAGAAGAGAAGGTGTAAGAACCGTATTCTAAAACTGGGTCTAAACCATGGTTTTATGTGATGAAAAGTGTCCCAATTATAATCGGACCGGAGGGCGAAGCCGGGTGACGAGCCACTCAAATTTCAGGTAAGAAAAATTGTAAAAATGCTTAAAATCTCATACTGGTCTCACTATACCGGTTGCAGTATAGTGCAACCGGTATGTGCCACCGGTATGGTATACCGGTTACGGGCACTCCAATCGGTATGTGCCACCGGTATGTGCAACCGGTATGGTATACCGGTTGCACTATACCGGTTGCGGGCACTCCAACCGGTATGTGCGACCGGTATGCCTAATTTCCGACTGGAGACGGATTCCAGTGAGCCTTTCTCTCAGAATGGAAACTTGGAAAGTTTCCAACTGAGGGAAAAGCTTTCCATGGATGGCCTCCCTCTATTAATAGAGAAGGAGACACTCCATTGCTCCTTCTCAAAAACCCTAGCCGTCTGGAGAAGAGCTAAGAAGGAGCAAGGAGGTGGAAGCCGCCCAGGAAGGAAGAGCGCCGCCAACCGACAGACATCGCCGATATGTGCTCTATCCTCTTAGTAATTTTAGGATGTCGGATCGGAGCCGCGAAGCGTCGCAGCGATCCAAAAGGCCTATAATTTCCATTGTTTTCTTCATTCGGATCCAACCTAGTTTTGATACGGTGTTCTAGCCGAAATCCGAAGGCCATTAGAAGGCTTGGACCTTAGTAAAGGATAGGAGAAACCCTAGAGACCTAACCATTAGCCGACAAGGAGGGGAGATCCGAGATCTCGCTCTCGGATCCAAACCGCAGGGTATACCGGTTGGACGTAAGGTCCAGTGGTATGGGGCCTGCGGTATATACCGCAGGCACATACCGGCATCACTCAGTGAGATCTGAGTGAGACCGGTAAGTGCGACCGGTATATACCGATCGCACATACCGGTTGCACAATACTGCAACCGGTACCTGCGATCGGTATGGTTTCCGAGACTGGTTTGCTTGGCCAAACTTGGTTCTGATCTCTGAAACTTTAATAAATAGAATCTAACCTAAAGATGTGATTATGTAGGACCTGTAGACAACGTGAGTAAGCTCTCTGACGCAGAACGGGATCATTATCACGCGTTAGGTAAGGGACAAGACCCCCAAACTTAAATTAAATAAACAAGAGTAAGCCTTTGTGAATAAGTTTATGAATTTAAATGTTTACTTGATATCTGTGCATCTCACATGCCATGTTGTTAATGCTTCTTGTTAATATTACCTGTTCATGCATTTCATATGCTAGGATTGTTGGATGTTAGGCATGTGTATGTTTTAGTTAGTGTGTGGAATGTGAAGGGGGTGTGCCCTGGATATATCCACAGCTAACACTTTTCTCATATCGTCTTTATCTTAGCAAACTCAGTGCGAATAGGGTATCAGGGGGAGGACGTGGGATTGTGGTTCTTCCTGCCCACCAGACTCGAGCCCTATCTCTATGTCGTAGGGAGTAGTGCTGGGGTAGGGTCGTATAGCCTTTACTTTAGCAGACTTGGTACGACTAGGGTATCAGGGGGATGACGTGGGATTGTGGTTCTTCCTGCCCACCAGACTCGAGCCCTATCTCTAGGTCGTAGGGAGCCGTACTGGGGTAAGGCTAATGATACTGTATTGACATCTAGGACTGATTAGAAACGGAACCCACTTGCAAGTCTTGGCCAATAGGGGTTTAGGTATTGGTACGGTATGGGTATCAGGGGGAGGACGTGAGATTGTGGTTCTTCCTGCCCGCCAGACTCGAGTCTTATCTCCATACCGGAGTGAGTATTGTGGGGCAACAGCAGTAGTGTGGTAGGTGCCTGACTGTTGGGTGTGCTCACACTCTCGTGCATGGAGGTGCGGTGGCCGCCAAACCTTACCATAGCATATTTGCAAGTTATATCTAGCCCAAATTGTAATGTTATCTCATGCATATTGTACTGTTGCATTGGTCGTGTACTAACTGAGCTAAGTTGTGAGCTCACCTAAATATATATATATATTTCTTTTCAGATCTTGATGCAGGGTATACGGTGGAGGACTTCATGACTGCTCCAGCTTACGACACAGTGGCTGCCCTGGACTCCCAGACAGTGGAGGACGAGCATGATGCGTCATGCTAGTGCTCGTTCTGTGTCTTTTCTCAGTGATAGGTTTATTTTCAGTTAAAGCTTTGTAATAATTACTATTTAAATTTTGATGGATGATGGAATAAGTTGGATATTTATTTAAATTATAATTTAGATCTCGGCTCATTTATTTATTTTCGCTGTTATGTATTATATCTCTGATTTTGTTAGACTGCTTGGGAATGATTGGTTGACACGGTCTATTGAGATCCTGATGTGAACCGTGGTTTAGAGCCGATTCACTCACACTTCTGGTTCAACCAGAATCGGGGTGTGACAGAAGGAGAAAATGACAAGATGGATGACAACAAATAAAAAGTCTACGCTACTCATGAGGCAGGCCATTCCTGAAATCATGCGTGATGGTGTTCAAGCCAAGGAAACGACCAAAGAATATTTAAAAAAAAATCAAAGGGAAGTTTGAGCTTTCTGACAGAGGACAGAGAAGCACCTTGATGAACAAGCTTACTAATGCAAGGTTTGACAGTAATGGAAGTGTCAGAGATCATTTCATGGAGCTTGCTGCTACTGCTGAGAAGATTAAAGACATGAGAATAAACGTTGATGATGAGTTCGTGATCCATTGTGCGTTATCCTTGTTACCTGAAGAGTATTACCAGATACAAGTAGCGTATAATACTCAGGAAGAATAATGGGATATGAACAAATTAATCTCTGTTTGCACTAAAGAAGAAATGAGATTAAAGAAAAGATTTGAAAGTGTCAATGTCACTAGTCATCATTCCAGAGAAGATAAGGATAAAGGAAAGATTGGGGTAGGACCTTATAGAAAAGATAGACACTCCTTTAAGAAAGCAAAACCTTATGATAGGGACATGAGTGATGTTGAATGTTTTTTGTGCCATAAGAAGGACCACATGAAGAGAGAATGTAAGGCAAGAGAAGCTTGGTTAGAGAAGAAGAAGAAGAAAACTGAGATACCAGAGAAAGAAGACATCAAATGATAATGTCGTTTAATACAGTTGTCTTTAGATTATTTTTGGATATTTATTTATTGATTTATAGTTCAGTTATTTATTGTAAAGGATTTTATTTGACATGTTTTGATAGAACTAAATTTCATATTAAATTTAAATGAACTAAATTTCATATTAAATTTAAATGAAGGCATTTTATTAGTTTATTAATTCTTTTGGAATTTGTAATATCTGTGGGAGTCTTTAGATTCTCTTAGTCAGTAGGAGTGTTTAGATCTGCTTGATTAGTAGATATCTGGTAGTTGATGGTTTATCAGTGATTGTTTATGTTGCCTATGGTTTGATGGGTAGGATTATTGGTAAGCATTAATTTCATTGCTTGTATGTATTATTGATTATTTAAGACATGTCAAAATTGTAAGGCGGTATTTAGTCAAAAAAGACGGTAAACCAAAGTATGATATTAATTCAAATTGGAGGCGGTTTGTCTATATAACGTTGGATAATATCAAAGTGCGTTGACCTATAAGGATTTTAAGGTAACGAGATCGTGGTAATTCGATCATTGGACTCAAGTATTCATCTCAAAGTGATTTATGTCATTAAATAGACCTTTGTATGTGACTGACAGAAGGAGGTACACCGGATGTGTAGGAGTACTTTCCGCTGTTGTTCGACATTGGTAGACTTGATGACTAGATCAAAGTAAAGGATGGTTTTGGTGTAATTAGATTCTATGGCCACATTGGATCAATGGTGAATTTATAATTAATATAGCCCAAGTGGGAGATTGTAAGATATTGTTATGGGCTAAATTAATTATAAGGTTAGTTGGTTCAATGGGAGTCTAGTTACAGATAGATCGATTTAAGTATGATTAGAGATGGACCAACTCTGGTCCACTATGGGACCGGTCCGGGGTTGGGATGGTGTTCTAAATACCAATGGTTAGAGTCCCCCACGGCCACGGTGTTATTTTCTTTTCCTGTTCCCATATGCAGAGAGAAGGTCAAGGGATCCCAACAGGCTGTGGAAGACTCTGATCCAAGCATTCAAAACAAGGAAAACAGTCGAAAATCAATCTACAGCAAGAGGTATGTGTCTTATCAACTATTTTCAATACCCATTGTATTCTAGTAATTTGTGTGGTGTGTTCAATAGGGTCCATGGAAAAAACCCAAAGAGTATCTAAAAAAATCTTACATTTCATATTTCAAAGGAGGAACAGATCTTTAATTTTTATTTAACATAGTTTAATTGGATTTTCATTTGCCTCCTTCGTAGGAATTTTTTTACCACTTTTTCTTGATTCTATTAGAATATATCTTTCATTAAACTAAGGCCCCATTTAATAACACTCCCGCTCCCCGGAGTTGCTTTTCGGTCGGGGGTCAATTTTTTGGCTTTTGCTATGGAGTCGGTTTTCTAAAACAAAATGTTGTTTGATAACGTTGCTTTAGAATCAATTCCAGAGCTTATTGATAATAGAATCTTGTTTGGTAAAATGAATCTGGAATTAATTCCAGATCTGGTTGTGGTGGCTGTGGATGGTGTGGGAGGTGGTGGTGGTGGCGGTAGGTGGTGGGATTGTGGTTCTTCCTGCCCACCAGACTCGAGCCCTATCTCTAGGTCGTAGGGAGCCGTACTGGGGTAAGGCTAATGATACTGTATTGACATCTAGGACTGATTAGAAACGGAACCCACTTGCAAGTCTTGGCCAATAGGGGGTTTAGGTATTGGTACGGTATGGGTATCGGGGGAGGACGTGAGATTGTGGTTCTTCCCGCCCGCCGGACTCGAGTCTTATCTCCATACCGGAGTGAGTATTGTGGGGCAACAAGCAGTAGTGTGGTAGGTGCCCGACTGTTGGGTGTGCTCACACTCTCGTGCATGGAGGTGCGGTGGCCGCCAAACCTTACCATAGCATATTTGCAAGTTATATCTAGCCCAAATTGTAATGTTATCTCATGCATATTGTACTGTTGCATTGGTCGTGTACTAACTGAGCTAAGTTGTGAGCTCACCTAAATATATATATATATTTCTTTTCAGATCTTGATGCAGGGTATACGGTGGAGGACTTCATGACTGCTCCAGCTTACGACACAGTGGCTGCCCTGGACTCCCAGACAGTGGAGGACGAGCATGATGCGTCATGCTAGTGCTCGTTCTGTGTCTTTTCTCAGTGATAGGTTTATTTTCAGTTAAAGCTTTGTAATAATTACTATTTAAATTTTGATGGATGATGGAATAAGTTGGATATTTATTTAAATTATAATTTAGATCTCGGCTCATTTATTTATTTTCGCTGTTATGTATTATATCTCTGATTTTGTTAGACTGCTTGGGAATGATTGGTTGACACGGTCTATTGAGATCCTGATGTGAACCGTGGTTTAGAGCCGATTCACTCACACTTCTGGTTCAACCAGAATCGGGGTGTGACAGAAGGAGAAAATGACAAGATGGATGACAACAAATAAAAAGTCTACGCTACTCATGAGGCAGGCCATTCCTGAAATCATGCGTGATGGTGTTCAAGCCAAGGAAACGACCAAAGAATATTTAAAAAAAAATCAAAGGGAAGTTTGAGCTTTCTGACAGAGGACAGAGAAGCACCTTGATGAACAAGCTTACTAATGCAAGGTTTGACAAGTAATGGAAGTGTCGGAGATCATTTCATGGAGCTTCTTCGCTCATCACGAGAAGATTAAAGACATGAGAATAAACGTTGATGATGAGTTCGTGATCCATTGTGCGTTATCCTTGTTACCGAAGAGTATTACCAGATACAAGTAGCGTATAATACTCAGGAAGAATAATGGGATATGAACAAATTAATCTCTGTTTGCACTAAAGAAGAAATGAGATTAAAGAAAAGATTTGAAAGTGTCAATGTCACTAGTCATCATTCCAGAGAAGATAAGGATAAAGGAAAGATTGGGGTAGGACCTTATAGAAAAGATAGACACTCCTTTAAGAAAGCAAAACCTTATGATAGGGACATGAGTGATGTTGAATGTTTTTTGTGCCATAAGAAGGACCACATGAAGAGAGAATGTAAGGCAAGAGAAGCTTGGTTAGAGAAGAAGAAGAAGAAAACTGAGATACCAGAGAAAGAAGACATCAAATGATAATGTCGTTTAATACAGTTGTCTTTAGATTATTTTTGGATATTTATTTATTGATTTATAGTTCAGTTATTTATTGTAAAGGATTTTATTTGACATGTTTTGATAGAACTAAATTTCATATTAAATTTAAATGAACTAAATTTCATATTAAATTTAAATGAAGGCATTTTATTAGTTTATTAATTCTTTTGGAATTTGTAATATCTGTGGGAGTCTTTAGATTCTCTTAGTCAGTAGGAGTGTTTAGATCTGCTTGATTAGTAGATATCTGGTAGTTGATGGTTTATCAGTGATTGTTTATGTTGCCTATGGTTTGATGGGTAGGATTATTGGTAAGCATTAATTTCATTGCTTGTATGTATTATTGATTATTTAAGACATGTCAAAATTGTAAGGCGGTATTTAGTCAAAAAAGACGGTAAACCAAAGTATGATATTAATTCAAATTGGAGGCGGTTTGTCTATATAACGTTGGATAATATCAAAGTGCGTTGACCTATAAGGATTTTAAGGTAACGAGATCGTGGTAATTCGATCATTGGACTCAAGTATTCATCTCAAAGTGATTTATGTCATTAAATAGACCTTTGTATGTGACTGACAGAAGGAGGTACACCGGATGTGTAGGAGTACTTTCCGCTGTTGTTCGACATTGGTAGACTTGATGACTAGATCAAAGTAAAGGATGGTTTTGGTGTAATTAGATTCTATGGCCACATTGGATCAATGGTGAATTTATAATTAATATAGCCCAAGTGGGAGATTGTAAGATATTGTTATGGGCTAAATTAATTATAAGGTTAGTTGGTTCAATGGGAGTCTAGTTACAGATAGATCGATTTAAGTATGATTAGAGATGGACCAACCTGGTCCACTATGGGACTGGTCCAGGGTTGGGATGGTGTTCTAAATACCAATGGTTAGAGTCCCCCACAGCCACGGTGTTATTTTCTTTTCCTGTTCCCATATGCAGAGAGAAGGTCAAGGGATCCCAACAGGCTGTGGAAGACTCTGATCCAAGCATTCAAAACAAGGAAAACAGTCGAAAATCAATCTACAGCAAGAGGTATGTGTCTTATCAACTATTTTCAATACCCATTGTATTCTAGTAATTTGTGTGGTGTGTTCAATAGGGTCCATGGAAAAAACCCAAAGAGTATCTAAAAAAATCTTACATTTCATATTTCAAAGGAGGAACAGATCTTTAATTTTTATTTAACATAGTTTAATTGGATTTTCATTTGCCTCCTTCGTAGGAATTTTTTTACCACTTTTTCTTGATTCTATTAGAATATATCTTTCATTAAACTAAGGCCCCATTTAATAACACTCCTGCTCCCCTGGAGTTGCTTTCGGTCGGGGGTCAATTTTTGGCTTTTGCTATGGAGTCAGTTTTTCTAAAACAAAATGTTGTTTGATAACGTTGCTTTAGAATCAATTCCAGAGCTTATTGATAATAGAATCTTGTTTGGTAAAATGAATCTGGAATTAATTCCAGATCTGGTTGTGGTGGCTGTGGATGGTGTGGGAGGTGGTGGTGGTGGCGGTAGGTGGTGGGTAGTGGGTGGTGCTGGTGTTGGGGGTGCGGTGGTGCTGGTGCTAGTGCTGATGGTGGTGGGGCGGTGGCAGGGGCAATGGGTGGTGGTGGTAGCTTCCTTTCATTTGCTCCGTGCTACGGAAGCTAGTTTTTTTAGATTTCAAATTTGAGCTCATAGAGCAAAAGAAAAAAAAAAAGTCCAGTTCACTCTCTGGGAGCTCTAAATCAGACCAAACTTATCAAACGGGATCCAACTCCAAAATTGTTCCCAGGGGGACAGAATCCCTTAATCCTAGAGCGGAAGTGTTATCAAACGGGACCTAAATCTCTTCCAAAAAACTTTCCACATTTAGATC
Source organism: Protea cynaroides (assembly GCA_028583415.1). Classification (NCBI taxonomy): domain Eukaryota; kingdom Viridiplantae; phylum Streptophyta; class Magnoliopsida; order Proteales; family Proteaceae; genus Protea; species Protea cynaroides. The sequence continues at coordinate 101,229,941 of CM053274.1, read as the reverse complement.
TCTCCAATATTCCTACAATCTCTCCTCTCTTCAATCCATAGATTTGACTCTAATTACAAAGTCTTATAGATTACGGCTACTTCTTACCCCTCTCTCTCTCTCTCTCTCACCCATACATTGATCCATGGAAACTTGAAATCATATTGGGTTTACAAAACGCACTTCAGCTTCCAAATTGCTCTATCGAAGTCGGAATCACCGGAATCCGAGACTGGGAGTGTAATCAAATGGGGCCTTGGGCTCGCTTTGGTTCCATTTTTTTTAAATTTCAATGGGTGACTTTAACTTTATTTTTTCATTTGATTGGATTTTTGTATTGAATTTCATTGAAATTGGAATGAATTTTGTCTGAAATCCTGAAACAAGTAGAGACAGTTACTGTAATTTCATTAGAATGTTATTTTAACAAACTTAATGAATACTGCCGATCTCAACATACCCCATTCCACTCCCCACTCTTCTCTCCAACCTTTAAAACATACCAATCTAAAACCCATAACCTTGGCGACCTGCAACTCCCTCCCATCCTTGGCGACCTACAACACCTGCCCCATCCTCGGCAACCAACAACCCCCACCCTAGAGACCGCAATCACCCCATCTGCCTTAAATAGGTGGGTTACTGCGTTGTTGATTGTTGTGATTCCAATTTGTACCTTGATTGTTATGAATCATACATCAACTACCGTAAGGTGCTAGTGCAGCTACTACTTGGCTGTTCGTAGAATATTTTCCTCCTATTAAATAGGGAATGCACTGATAAAATAACGAGCTCGTTAACCACAAATCATAAAAGGGCAATCTCAGATGACATGTGGATGTAAGTTGGTTCATAAACAGTTTATCAAAGTTAGCTCAGTTGATTTCAAGATTATTATTAATCTTTTCTTATTTTTCAAATCAAAAGCTAATCAGATCTGGCTTTGTCAATTCCAATTTATTGCGATTGGATGGGATTCTAGGAAGTGAAAGGGCATTTTGAACCTTCAACATAATGCATAGACGAATTTACGTTCCAAATGGAGGAGAAGACTTAGGCTCCCTTTGGTTTAATTTATCTTTCAAGTTCACTGGGTGATATTAATCTCGTTCAAAAAAAAAAAAAAACCCCTTGGTGACTTGCAACCCTCTCCCATCCTCGGTGACTTACAACACCTGCCCCATCCCCGGAGACTGCAACACCCTCATCTACCTCAAATGGGGGTGTTAATGTATTGTTGATTGTTGTGATTCCAATTTTTACCTCAATTATTTTGAATCATACATCAATAATCGTGAAATGATCGCACTGCTCCTACCCTGTTGTTCATAGAATATTTTCCTATTGTTAAAACTAGCAAGAAAAAATCTGTTTGGTCGGATGGTTAGCCCCTTGTTTGCTGCAGTGGGCTGGGAGGAGATTAGTGTAGAACACTAAAAAAACTGGCAAAAAAAGAAAAAGAAAAAAGAGAAAGATATGCTTTTTTTTTTTGGGCATAGGAAATGCTTGATTTATGATATATTATTTGAAGGTAACTTAAGACCTTTGACAAAAAAAAAAAAAAAAAAAAAAAGTTCACTCTTCATTGTTGTTTCAAAAACCTAAGCTTTGGTGAAAGAAGTAAGATTCAAAGTCTTTGTCGGCGAGATTGGCTCATAAACCACAGCAATGTAATCACTAGCAATTCCATGGTCATTTGCAGAAATAAGAAGTCGGTAATTAGTTCCTTGAACAATCTGAAGTTCACCTTTCTTCACCGCATCAAATTGGAGATCCACCTTTGCCTCTTTGTTGTGTTCAGTGACTGCAAATTCACCAATCTCTGTAACTTCTGGACTCTTCAAATCTTTGATGGGTTGCCATCCTCCTGGGAGTAGAATCGACCTACGAACAGCTGAAGCATTTTGAAGAAGAAGCAAATAGGAAACAAGAACAATCAAGACATACTGAGAAGCCATGGTTCTTGTAATTTTTTTGACACTTGATAGCTTGATTTGTTGGATTTATATAATTGCAGTGTGTAATGCCTCTCTCCGCAAAATGGGGTAAGGTTGCCTCATGTAAGTAAGGCATCAAAATTGGGTCTAAATCGAAAATCGAAACAGAACCAACTTTGATCAACAAAAGTCAAACCTTATTGGTTTGTAACTGAGCTGTGCTTGGATCAAACCATTTGATAAGCTCAATCCAAATTGAACCAGCCTGATAATGTACTGATAAGAATCTTTTAAGCCAACATTTTATTAAGGGGAGGGGAGGGATTTTTTTGCCTGAGAGAACCCATTGAATCAATTTGTTACTACAGAGAATTGTAAACCTAAACCAAACCGAGATCGATCCAATAGTAAACCAATAAGAGCTCATTTGGCCAATCCAATAAAAACCCAAAACCAAACCGGACCAGAACTGGATCAAAAGCCAAAATTTTTATAGACTTACTCCACGTCCTAGCATTACGAATGGGCTAAACTCTCTCCATCCCCCTCCTAAAATCTCTCCATCCCTCAATTAACACCCCTTTATTAACCCCTAAAATCTCTCCATCCCTATATTAACACCCTTAAAATCTCTCCATTCTTCCATTAAGTTATTAATACCTCCTAAAATTTCTCCATCCCTCTATTAACACCCGGATCTGCATCCTCTCCTCCCAGTTTTTCTGGGAGGACAGTGGCAACCTGCCTTGGATGGCCGTCACGTGGCTCTCGATGAATCCGAGACCCACGTTCGAGCCAACACCCAGTCGACAAGCCGAGCCGACAGGGGATGTCGGCTAGGATGTGGGTCTCGGATTACTCGAGAGCCACGTGGCGGCCATCGGAGATAGGTTGCCGCGTCCTCCCAGAACCACTGGGAGGAGACGATGTGAATCCCATGATGGAACATTCTGTCGCAAATTAAATCTACAACACTTTCAAAACAAAAAATTTTACAAACCAAAAATCTTTGGAAATCTATCTATGTCCAATCGTTAGGATTTCTATCCCCACATTCTTAAATATTCACAATTTATTAGTTTTAAGTTTCCTAATTTGTAATGTATCTCTCATTTCTCCTCCCCTGTCTCAATTCCCATCCGAAACTTTAAAAACAAACACCAAGAAACACAAATGATACAAAGATTTAAAGTAGTTTACACACCAAGGGAGAAGATGGAGATGATTCACTATGTGTCAAGAACAAACCCTCTTTGAAAACCCTAGTTCGAAAACCCCTTTCCAAAAAAGTCCATGTAGCTAGGGCTATAAGACATGAAAATAACAATATATTATTTCCTTTAAATCAGCTTGATCCATCAGATCAGGTAGAAGCGTACTGCTAAGGCTTCACCCCAGCCTGCACCCCTGATGGCCCAAGCCCTTCGCTACCATCACAGACTTAAAAAAAAAAAAATTCATTATGATCCCCAACAAAATCTGTTGGAGTGAGTCAATCTTCAAAATGGGTCATAAGAATTCAAAACACAGACAACATAAACATCTAAAAGGAAAAAATCCCCCTATTCACTCTCTAAATGTTAAGTGGCAACCAATGTCATCAAGTAGACCAGATGAAACACAAATTTTATGGACAAATAGTTTTTGGAATAGCATAGGCAGGTAGGGGCATACATAAAGATCTGTCAATACGTTGGAGGAGGGCATTTAATAGAATTAAATCCTAAAATTTGACGAAAGATGAGAGAAACTGATCATGTTGGGCCTCTTCATATGTAATAAGTTCAATCATGTCCTCCGTCTATGACCAGATTGACCATTCTTACAAAATCTTGTTTGGATCCATCATGCATGGCATCAAGTCTATGTTGAATCCGTTGAAACTTGAAACACTAACATGGAGTCCAGTAAAGCTTTTTATTTATTTATTTTTTTATGTAGAATTTTATTAAATCCAGAAAAGAGAAAACAAACAAACTAGACTATCAAAAGATGGGAGCAAAAACATAAACAAAAAATAGAAAGATAGAAAACCCAAACACAATTAGGCCACCAAAAGCGGAACCCATATTACATCGACAACGAAAGAGTTAAGCCCGGGGACGAAAACAACTGCTCGAGGGAACCGAGAGATAGGATTAGGAGCCACACATAGATCCATACACGTATCGGAAGTGTTCGGGCTGCACTTTGATTCTTGAGTTCCTCCTCAGGACAAAAGGTTCACCGGATGACATGTCATTGGGATAAGCAATCTAAGCTGGAAGGATGAGCATCAAGTATTGTAAGACCCGCACGTTACGAACCTGGTCTAACCTTACGTTCTTGTGTCGTGACAGGTCTTCTATCATAACTGGCTTAAGTGAACCAATTGTATGAAAAAACCACAAGACCAGGTAAGCAACAAGTCAAATTTAGTTTGTGTGGTTGACTGTTTTAGTTTGTGTGGAAGCAACCAATCAAATTAGTCAAATTAGTCAAATTTGGTTGTGTGGTCGACTGTGTGGTCGACCGCACAAATTGGGATTTGTGTGGTAGATTGTTTTGGATTTGTTTGGTCGGTGGATTATGCGACTGCAGAGTCGACTGATTGTGAGGACAAAGATGGATTGTTTTTGGAAGTCGCCACCTAGATTAAGGTCTAGGACCTTAGAAATGTGAAATGTCACCCCAAGGTAAGACTTCAATTGACTCATGACCCTTAGATTGGATTTTTGGTCCATCAGAGATTGGGTAAGCGTCAGATTATGGTTATGGGAAGGGGTTAGGCACCCAAACTGTCCGATCGAAATCGATTTCCTATGCCTTTCCTATGCTAGACTCTATCTATTAAATCGAACCAAACCAAGTGGTTTGATATCATTGAACCGAATCTGTATCCATCAGATTGCCTACGTATTACGAAATTATTTTGAAAATCAGGTTCAACATCGTAGTTCAGGTGTGATTAAAGTTTATGATTGTAATTTATGCTTGTGCATGATTAAGTTCATTGTTCAAGTTGAAATTTATGCTTGAAAGGATGAGAAACCCTATGGGTTAAGATCTGAATAGTCCATACAAACTGATAAATAGTCCTAGTAGATCTAAGAATGGATAACCCTTTCTAGGTCAAAATATGGATAACCCTATATTCTGGTCAAAATATGGATAATCCTTTTTGAGTAAAAAATGTGGATAACCCTTTCTGGGTTAGATGTAGATAGATATCCTAGTGGATTTATGGATAGTCCGAGTGGACTAAGGTGTGGATCCGAATTTGGGATTCTCTCAAATGGCTTACGTATCCTAGGGTTTGCCCTAGGAATCAGAATTCACGTAGTTCGAAATGGTTGAAATAACATGTTCTAGCTTTGGGATTGAGAACCTATTATAGGTTTAGGATTTAGAACCTATTCTAGATTTAGACAGGCTGAGGGGCAAAATCATCCTGAATTATCCTTTTCATCCTAAGCTTTAATTTTGGAAGGTTTGACAAAGTATTCTTTTTCTTTGTTAATATTTTTATTATTTCTCATTATACCTTTCCCAAGAATGTGGATGCCTAAATGCACGTCCCCACGCCTACATTGTTTTATAGAAGTGTGCATATATGGCAGTTCAACTAGGGTGTTGCATAAATTAAATTATTGTCAAAAATAAATTATTCATCTAAATATGACATATAATACAATTATGGCAAGAAATACACATATAGCAAGATTGTTAAAAAATCTCTCAAATATGACATGTATTGCAAATAAGGTAAGAACCTATATGGTAATATTTAGTATGTTCATCTAATCATGGCAAGACCTAATATGGTAAGAAATCAATATATGCATCTATATGTCAACATGGCAAGCACCAAACATAGAATGCAAATATGACATAAATCATCCAAAAAAGGTAAGATCTTATATGCTATTTTCTAAGCATGGTAAGACTTAAAAATGATAAAAAATTAATATATGCATCTATATATTAATATGGTAAATATCAAACATAGAATGCAAATATGGCATAAATCATCCAAAAAAGGTAAGATCTTATATGCTATTTTCTAAGCATGATAAGACTTAAAAATGGTAAGAAATCAATATATGCATCTATTTATCAATATAATAAATACCAAATATAGAATGCAAATATGACATAAATCATCCAAAAAAGGTAAGATCTTATATGCTATTTTTCAAGTATGGTAAGACTTAAAAATAGTAAGAAATCAATATATACATCTAATATATCAATATGATAAGTACCAAACATAAAATGCAAATATGACATGAATTATCAAAAGGTAAGATCTTATATGCTATTTTCTAAGCATGGTAAGACCTAAAAATGCGGCTGCCTCTTCAGTGGTGACTGCATAAACTCTGGCTTGCTGGGGAGCTTGCTTCTTAGGTAGCGTGCAGTTCCTTGCAACATGTCCCAGTTGCTGACAGTTATAACACTTAATATTTGGGTTGGGTCTGGCTAATTGTGACACAGGTGGTGCCAGGTTGTTTCTCGCAGTCTCGTAGCAGTTTGCCCCCTGTATGGGCGGAATGGTCTAGTATTACTGCCACCCGAGCTCTCTCCAGCAGATCTCTTCACTCCTCTGTTCTGAGCGAAGAAGCTGTCCCTCTGACTGGACTCTATCACCCTCGCAACCTGCACTGCCTCGTTATAGGTTTTCTTTCCAGACCCAAAAGATGCTCCCTGATACTTCCACGTAGTCCCATGGTGAACCTACGTATCTTTGTCTCCTCTTCCCGCATACTGACTGGTGCGAAGAAGAATAGCTCTTCGTACCTCTGTTGATAAGCATCTACTGTCGACTGACCCGGCTGCAGGCTGAGAAACTCTCTTTCCATTGAATCCCTGAAGCTCTTTGGGAAGTATTTGTCGAAGAAAGCCGCTTTAAACACTTCCCAGTCAACTAATGTATATTGGTTCTCCAAATACGCCCGTGTGGAATTCCACCAAGCATTCGCGTCCTCTCTCAACATGTGGGTGGCAAATAGAACCTTCTCCTCCTCAGTACACGTCATCAATCGGAAGTTCTTTTCCATTTCCGAAACCCACTGTGCTGGCCACAATGGTTTCCCTGTCCTGCCGGTGAATGATGACGGTTTCAACTTCAAGAACCTGTCCACCGACCTGCTAAGATCGTGCTGTCCTCTGTTCCTCCTCCTCTTCGGGGCTGGTTTCTCTAACCCGGTCCCGTTCGCCTTGCTCTTCCTCTAGGCGCTTTCTGGCATGATGATGCTTTCTACCCCTTCGACCGTTTCCACTTGCCATCTCAGACTATTTATTTGGATCTGAGAAGAAGACATAACACGTGAGAATTCTCAATAATAGTAGTGTTAGTCTTGAATAATGCAGGAAATAGTCGAGAAGTAACATTTCGATTTACACGATTTTGGAAATTTTTAAATTTTTCTGGCTCTTTTGGGGCGTACCGGTCGCAACATACCGGTCGCACACCTGTAGAAATATGCTGCGGCCGGTATAGTCGACCGGTCAAAATTAAATTTCTGGCCGAGACATACCGGTCGCATGTCTATGAGATACCGGTCGCCACTGCGGTAGACAGTGTTGCGACCGGTATAGTCGACCGGTCAGAAAAATTTTCTGGCCGAGACATAGCGGTCGCACACCTGGGTTGATACCGGTCGACCGGTATTGGCATAACCGTCGACCGGTATGCCCAAAATGGCTTTAAAATCGTGAAAAAGTGAGATTTTCTCACTTTTCTTTTCTTCTTCCTCTCCGATGGCGATTCCTCTCTGCCCAACTGAGTTGCTACAGTCCGACCGGTACTCTTAGAAGCCGATTTCTCGCATTCCAAAGCTAGAACATCGTCTCCAGGTAGGTCTCTACCCTCTCTCTCATATTTTTAAAAATTTTCCATATCGTCTTTATGTAGAAATTTAGGTTTTTCTTTGTTCGAGATGTTTTAACCGTAGGAATTCCTTTCCTTCGGCTTAGAAAGGGTTTAGGGACACCCAAGAGCAAAAGCCCTCAACTAATTTGGGGTTCCACCGAACGATTTTCATAAAAATCGAATTTTTCATCTTTTGACCTAGGTTTTCATGAAATTTCAAAATTTTTCTAATTTTTCTTAATTCTTGAAATTTCTTGAAATTTCTTGCTATAATTGCTTGTGATTGGATTATTGAAGAGTGTGGGGGTTACGTAAGTCCTCCTCCCCATGTTTTGGGTGAGTTCGAGGCTTTTTCCCAATTTATAGCCGTTATGCTGCCGAAATTTCGAAAATTTCTAACTTTTATCTTGTTTTCTTTTGTTTTACAGATTTTAAATGGCTCCTAGACGCAACCTCGGGAAGCGATTACATGGTTCTAGTTCTCGGGTTCCCTCTCCACCTATCCCTCAGCTAGATGAGCTATGGTTTCGCTCTTTGGAAGCTCAGGCTCGGTTTTCTTGGTTCGATGACAAGAGTATCGTATCCGGGCGACGGGTCAATGTGGGACAATTACACCGGTTTAATGTAGAGACGGATTTTGGCGCTCTAGGTTGGCTGCCGGTTATCTCCTACACCGAGACTACACGCCTTAACCTGGTCAAGCATTTTTATGCAAATCTGGAGCTCGAAGGGGATGTCGAAGACCCGAACCCGGTGTAGGGATCTGCGCATTACCGATTACGTCCGGGTGTACATATCTCCTTCAACACCCACCCGGTTGGCTGATCTCGCTTGGGGTTCCCAATGATGGAGATTTTGTATACTGCGCCCCCAAGGCGAAAGGTTACTTAACTGAGGATTTGCGCCGAGAGATAGCGCATCAGATACTCAATCCTGGGGCTCCTATGAAGGCAGCTAGCTTGAGACCTATACCCCGGGTCTACAACCGCATCATCCAAAGACGATATAGTGCCACAGAGCGGTCACTACAATGAGTTGTCTCGGCTCACCCAAGACGTCACTTATTGCGCTCGCACCGGAGAGCAGATCTCACTTCCATACCTCATCATCCGGACTATGCATCGGCGGCTGTGACCCGATCGGGCCAGCAACCTTCCCTATGGCCGTCTCGTCACTTTCCTTCTTCGCCGTCCGGGCGTGAGTTTCGAAGGAGAGACAGCCGTCGAGGACTCCATGACCCTCGACATCGACCGGGACGCGATAAATATGATGCGGATGGTTGACCTGCCCGTTAGTGATGACGAGTTGGAGGCTCGCCCTCGTCCACTTGGGAGAGTAGCAGCCAGCGGCGGCGGCGCGCGCCAATGCGGCCTATGCGGCAAAGATGGGGGATGATGATGATGACGATGTAGTTGGGGAAGCACCGGTGCCGCCCCACAGCCTCCACTGTACCACCACCATCTGTTCCCACAGCTGGACCATCTCGACCCCCTCCCGGACTCGGTGTTGAGTATGTTTATCGAGATCGGGGACACCCGGAGGGTCATCCCCGGAGTCTCGGCGAGCGATGGGTCGGGAGTTGGGACGCCTGGCTCGTGGTCTACGAGTGACTCAGGACCAGGTGCATTGGCTTAGGGTCGCATACGAGCGGGACTATGACATAGCGGACCCCATTCCTCCCAGGCCTCCTATCCCATGATTTCCATTCTACTTTTCATATGGCTGTTTATATAACAGGGTAACTTTCCGGTTTGTGGACTGTACCCTGTAGCACTATTACATTTGATATTATTTTTCCCATTTAATGAAAGTTTCATGGTTCACCTATCTAGTGTATGTGCACAAATTAAGTTTCACATTTAGAATAGTACATTATTCTCTTTCTTAGTCCGTCTCAGGTATCAAACAATGCTTAGGGTGTGTTTGTATTAAGATTTTTAAACTTCCTAACTCAGTTCATCGACCCCATTATGTGTAGCATGGTTTGTTGGAACAGAGCCCGAGAGCTCGATACCAAGTTGTCACACCCCAAATTCGATCCAACCGAACGGTGTGAGTGAACCATCATTGAACCAACGGTTCACACCAGGATCTCGAATAGGCCGTGTCCACCCATACAAACCAATTACACATAACCACAATCAGAATATAAATATACAGCGGAAGACTTTAAATAGAATGAACTGAGTATCTATTGATAATTTAAATAAATATCCCATTATTCAAATTCAAACATTAAATAATAACCTTTTACAACTCTTAATAACAAACAAAAATAACTGAAATAAATAAATAAAATCCATCACAGGTACACGCAGAAAGGGCACTCGCATGAAGCGTCATGCTCGTCCTCTCCTGCCTGTACATCCAGAGAAGCCACACCACCGTACGCCGGAGCGTTCACATAGTCGTCCACAGTGTATCCTGCATCAACATCTAAAAACAATGTATATACAAAGGGTGAGCACACAACACAGCTCAGTAAGACAATCAGACAGTTTCACAAGATTATGCATGAGTAACAATCATTTTATGCTGTGGTCTGGTTTTAAGTTTGCAACGTGCTATAGAAAGGTTTGGTGGCCCCCGCACCTCTATACACGAGTGTGTGGCGTCGCACAGTAATCACACTACCACCAACCCACATGCACCCATCATGGAATAGAGATAGAGCTAAGGTATACCCGCACCTCCCCTGATACTCTACCCATACCAGTACCTAAGCCCCTACTGGCCAGGGCTCGCAAACTGGGCTCGCAACTAACCAATCCTATATGTCAACAATGTATGCTCTATCCCAGCACAGCCGTCTACGGCATAGAGATAGAGCTAGAGCGTGCAGGCCGGGTCGGAGACCTCCAAAACCTCACCTCCCCCTGATATCCTATCCGCAACTAACCCATTAGGATAGAAACAATACGCAGGTAGACCCTATCCCAACACAACTCCCTACGGCATAGAGATAGAGCTAAAGCATCGTGGACAAGGCAGCGTCGACTCGGAATCCTCAGTACCACCCAACGATGGTCGGGACAACATCAATATCGGAGACCAACGTACCACGATCTTCCCCTGATACCCCACCCGTACCAAGCATGTTAAGATAGAATACTACAAAAGGTGCCAGTGTGAAGAGCGATCCCAGGCCCATGCCCCACTCCACACACCAACGAAAACAATCACATGCCTAACAATCACATCCTATGAATGCATGAACAATAATAATAACCGAAAGTAAAGGATGGCATGTGAATATGCACAAACATCACATCATAGATATTCAATGATTAACAACGATTTACTGTCCATTAATTATTAGGTTTAGGTCAGATTCCCTTACCTGACGCTCGTTCGATTACTTGCTCCACGTCGCAAGATCCAAACGATAAGCCACAGCGTCCTACATAATATTAGGGTTTCATTAGAATATATTATTTAGGGTTTCATGTTGGTCGAAAACCAACAGAGTTACAAAATACCCTCACAGAGCTGACCGGTGGCATGTACCGGTCGCAGCTCTGTGGGAAAGACTGGCGACCGGTATGGTCAGCCGGTCCCCCACAAACAACATCCCGAGAGGTAGCGGTCGCAACATACCGGTCGCACTATGTGCAACCGGTACAGTCGACCGGTATGTCTCCGGAAGACCATACATGGGTTCTTCGACTGCCGTCGATCATCCTCCATGGATTTTCAGGGTTTCTCCTATCCATTCTAAGTCTAGGCTTTGAGTTAGAGTTATCCCCAACTCATTCAAGTCTCGTTTCGACGAATATCATCTCGAAACTCGAATCTAGGGTTTGACAGGAACTTAGGGTTATTGGTCAAATTAGGGTTTTAGATCAATACCTACTTTGCATGGTATTGATCCACCCACACCACTAACATAGGGTAAGAAGATGGATCCAAACACTTACCGTTGACAGACGTAGCGAGAGCTTCGTCAAACGGTAATGGCGGCACCTCCTTCTTCTTCCTAGCTCCTTCTCCTTTCCAAGCTCTTTCTGTTCTCTAGGGTTTGTGAGAGACAATGGAAAGGATTTGAGGGGTTTAAGGGTGTATTTATAGGCTAGAAATAGGATTTAGTAACCCTACTAGGATTAGGAAACTTCTGGATTCGAAATCAGGAAAGCGGGACCCGCAGAGACCAATTTCCAAATTCCCGCACATAACTGTGCAGGCCATACCGGTCGACCGGTACCATCATCCGGTACCATCGACCGGTATACCTAAAATCAGGTATATTGGTCGACTTCGGTCCGATTTCGTACCTGTTTGTTATCTGCTTGCCCCGTCTGGCTCGGTGATGATCGGAAGACCTGTCACGATACAAAACCAAGGTTAGACCGGGTTTTCAGAGTGCGGGTCTTACATTCTTTCTGACTCATAGATGAATCTAGGGTAGGATTTAGAGTCATTGGATTAATTTTTGACATATTGACTGAAACCCTAATTCAAGTTCCATATCAGGTGTTTCAAATCTAGTGTTCCACTCATGGATTTGTTTGGCTAAGCAAACCTCCATGGATGGAACTTAGTTTTGAACCAGAGAAATCTCGTATCATGAGAGAAAACTCATAGACATGGTAAAAATCATGATAAAATTACTCAAACATGTATCATCATTGTAAATCATACACATAGCCTATTCAATCATTCATATTATCAAGAAAATAATTATTTAGACATGAGTTTAGGCTTTTTACCTTGTCCTAACGATGAATGAATCCTCAATTGCAGCTTGCTTGAAGAGGATGACAATGGTGAGTGCTTCTTCCTTCTCTTTTCCTCTTTTCTCCTTTCTCTTCTTCTTCTCTTCTTCTCCTCGGCTTCTTCTCCTCCTTTTTTCTCTCTCCCATGGTTTTTCTTCTCTCTTCTCTTATTCTTCTCTCTTATCTTATTCTTCTCTCTTCTCTCTCTCTCGGCCTCTCTCTCTTTCACGTTTTCTCTTTTTTTTCTCTTCTAGAAAAAAAAATCCTCTCTCTCTCTCTCTCTCTCTCTCTCTCTCTCTCTCTCTCTCGGCTTTTTATCCTCTCCTCTCTTCTTCTAGAAAATCCCTTCTCTTTTTTTCTTTTCTTTCTCCTTCTAGAAAATCCCTTCTCTCTTCCATTTTTTTTTTCTTTTTTTTCCTTCCTTTTCTTCTTCTCTTCTCTTTTTTTTCTTCCTTTTCTTCTTCTCTTCTCTTTCTCTCTCGACTTTTTCCTTCTCTCTTTCCTTTTCTTCTTCCTTCTCTCTCTCTCTCGACTTTCTTCCTTTCTTTCCTTTTATTCTCTCTCTCTCTCTCGACTTTTATATAATATATACAAATATATTAATATATATAATATAATACATATGTATATATTATATATAGTAATATATTATACATTATATAATATATATATATATATATATATTATAGAAGAAATGCATGCATATGGGCCGACGTGACTTAGTCCGGATTGGTCTGAACTGGGTCGGACTGAGTTGGACTAAGTTGGGTTGAACTGGTTTGGACCAAAGTTGATTTTTTTCTGTAATTTCATAGTCCATTTCCGTCATCATTCCACATGAAATTTTTCGATAGCCTCTACCCCAAATTTTCTACGTTCACTTTGTAGAGACTAAAAATAAGGAATATTAGAACTTGAATCACCTCATTTGGAAATAAAATGGTCAACTTATGAAATTTTGAAGTTTAAGCAGGCCAATTATCGATAATTCGGTTAACCATTCTGCATGGGATCCTTCGAAGACTTTTGCCTGAAATCATTTACGTCCACTTTGTAGAGTACTAAAAAAGGAACATATTGAAACAGAAATCACCTGATTTGGATGTGGGGTGACAAAAATATGAATTTTCAAAGATTAAACGACCATTTCCATATGTAATTTTGCATGGGACCCTTCAGAGACTTCTTTACCGAGTTTTTCACGTCCACTTTGTAGAACATCACAAATGAAGAATAATGGCCTTTGAATCATCTGAATCTGACGTAGAATGGCAAAGATATGAAACTTTGAAGTTCTATCGATAATTTTGCATGAAAGCTTGCATGGGTCCCACCGGTGATCTCTACCTGGGATTTTTCACTTCCACTTTGAAAAGGACTGAAAATGAGGAATATTGGTACTTCAATCATATGATTCCGTTATCGGATGATCAAGATATCAAGATATGATGATTTGAAGTTCAAACGATAATGCATGCATCATACAATAATTACATAAACACCCTTGCACTTTCAACTGTGATACCTTCCTTGTTTAATGTCAGAATTTGATGATTTCGGTCTCATTTTGAAGATAATTTCACGACCTATACATCCAAGTAGGTAATAGCCCATGACCCTACTGTGGGGTTCATTAAAGAATCATAAGCCTTTGGGTTAAAAGTTGAAAACTTATCATGTGGATTAACTTATGCTGGGGATAGCAAAAATGGGGTGCTTACACCGGTCAAGCCTAGAAGCAACTTCGTGTTTAGAAAACTTTCCTAATTTGAGGAGGTCTCTCTCCAAATTGAGAGAGGACTCTATATGGTGGTTTTCCCTCTATATAAAGGACATTCCTGTACTCTATTTTACTCTTTTGCTTATTCCTAAACCCTAGAACTAAGAGAGAAAGAAAGAGGAGAAGAAGAAGGAGACTTGATGAGAAAGAAAGCTTGAAGGAAGTAGAAGGGGAGTTGTAGGCAGAGAAGTTGCCGTTGGAACCTCAACCTACTACAGTGAGGATCAACGGTAAGTACATTGATTCCCTAGAAGGCTAGGTTACAGTAGAATTATAGATTTAGGATTTTTGTTGTATGGAAAAAAAGATCTAAACTATGCTTTCAATCCTAACATGTTCGTTATAAATTCATAATGAGGACTATAATGATTAGGAATATATGAATGAATTAAATAATGGATAATGACCATAGAATGAACATAGGATGGATCCCAGTGTCGAGCCAAAAGATTGGATCGAAGCCCAAGCCTGAATCATTACCTGAAGGTTGTGTGGTCGCAGCACTGGTCGACCATAGTGCGACCAGTGAGTCGACCACATACTCTCGGGAAGTGACTAGGGTTTGTGCGGTCGCTTGTGTGGTCGACAGTATATGTGACCACAGATGTAAGAACCGTGTTCTAAAATCGGGTCTAAACCATGATTTTATATGATGACATGTGTCCCAATTATAACCAAATCGGAGGGCGAAGCCGGGTGACGAGCCACTCAAATTTCAGGTAAGAAAAACTGTAAAAATGCCTAAAATCTCATACCGGTCTCACTATACCGGTTGCAGTATAGTGCAACCGGTATGTGCCACCGGTATGGGTATACCGGTTGGACTATACCGGTTTGAGTGAGTCTGAGGCACTCAGACCGGTATGTGCGACCGATATACCTGATTTCGACTGGAGACAGACTCCAGTGAGCCTTTCTCTCAGAATGGAAACTTGGAAAGTTTCCAACTGAGGGAAAAGCTTTCCATGGACGGCCTCCCTCTATTAATAGAGAAGGAGACACTCCATTGCTCCTTCTCAAAAACCCTATCCGTCTGGAGAAGAACTGAGAAGGAGCAAGGAGGTGGTAGCCGCCTAGGAAGGAATAGCACACCGCCAACCGATAGATTTCGCCGATAAGTGCTCTATCCTGGAGGCATCAGAGAGCATATATTGGGTCTGGACAAGAAAATTTATAATGAGGCTGTACAGGTTGCGAGAGTGATAGAATCCAGTCAGAGGGACAGCTTCTTTGCACAGAACAGGGGAGTGAAGAGACCCGCTATTGAGAGTTCGGGTGGCGGTAACAATAGGCCTTTCCGCCCATATAGGGCTCAGACCGCTACAGTGCCTGCAAGGAACAATACGGCAGCACCTGTGCCACAGTTCGCTGTGTAAGACCCGCACTCTGAAAACCCGGTCTAAACCTTGGTTTTGTGTCGTGACAGGTCTTCCGATCATCACCGAGCCAGATGGGGCAAGCGGATAACAAACAGGTACGAAATCGGACCGAAGTCGACCAATTATACCTGATTTTAGGTATACCGGTCGATGGTACCGGATGATGGTACCGGTCGACCGGTATGGCCTGCACAGCTATGTGCGAGAATTTGGAAATTAGTCTCTGCGGGTCCCGCTTTCCTGATTTTGAATCCTAGAAGTTTCCTAATCCTAGTAGGGTTACTAAACCCTATTTCTAGCCTATAAATACACCTTTAAACTCCTCAAATCCTTTCCATTGTCTCTCACAAACCCTAGAGAAGAGGAAGAGCTTGGAAAGGAGAAGGAGCTAGGAAGAAGAAGGAGGTGCCGCCATTACCGTTTGACGAAGCTCTCGCTACACCTGTCAACGGTAAGTGTTTGAATCCATCTTCTTACCCTATGATAGTTGTGTGGGTGGATCAATACCATGTAAAGTAGGTATTGATCTAAAACCCTAAATTGGCCAATAAACCCTAAGTTGCCGTCAAACCCTAGATTCGAGTTTCGAGATGATATTTATCGAAACGAGACTTGAATGAGTTAGGGATAGCTCTAACTCAAAGCCTAGACTTAGGATGGATAGGAGAAACCCTGAGAATCCATGGAGGATGATCGACGACAGTCGAAAAACCCATGTATGGTCTTCCGGAGACATACCGGTCGACTATACCGGTTGCACATAGTGCGACCGGTATGCTGCGACCGCTACCTCTCGGGAGGTTGTCTGTGGGGGACCGGCTGACCATACCGGTCGCCAGTCTTTCCCACAGCCGCGGACCGGTACATGCCACCGGTCGGCTCGTGAGGGTATTTTGTAACCATGTTGGTTTCCGACCAACATGAAACCCTAAATAATATATTCTAATGAAACCCTAATATTATGTAGGACTTTGTGACATATCGTTTGGATCTTGCGACGTGGAGCAAGTTAACGAACGAGCGTCAGGTAAGGGAATCTGACCTAAACCTAATAATTAATGGACAGTAAATCGTTGTTAATCATTGAGTATCTATGATGTGATGTTTGTGCATATTCACATGCCATCCTTTACTTTCAGCTATTATTATTGTTCATGCATTCATATGATGTGATTGTTAGGCATGTGATTGTTTTCGTTGGTGTGTGGAGTGGGGCATGGGCCTGGATCGCTCTTCACACCGGCACCTTTTGTAGTATTCTATCTTAACATGCTTGGTACGGGTGGGGTATCGGGAAGATCGTGGTACGTTGGTCTCCGATATTGATGTTGTCCCGACCATCGTGGGGTGGTACCTGAGGATTCCGAGTCGACGCTGCCTTGTCCACGATGCTTTAGCTCTATCTCTATGCCGTAGGGAGTTGTGTTGGGATAGGGTCTACCGCGTATTGTTTCTATCCTAGTGGGTTAGTTGCGGATAGGGTATCGGGGGAGGTGAGGTTTTGGAGGTCTCAGGCCCGGCTCGCACGCTCTAGCTCTATCTCTATGCCGTAGACGGCCGTGTCTTTGGGATAGAGCATACATTGTTGACATCTAGGATTGGTTAGTTGCAAGCCCGGGTTTGCGAGCCCCGGCCGGTAGGGGGCTTAGGTACTGGTATGGGTAGAGTATCGGGGAGGTGCGGGTATACCTTAGCTCTATCTCTATTCCATGATGGGTGTATGTGGGTTGGTGGTTGTGTGATTACTTGTACGACGCCACACACTCGTGTATAGAGGTGCGGGGGCCACCAAACCTTTCTATAGCACATTGCAAACTTAAAACCAGACCACAAGATAAAATGATTGTTACTCATGCATAATCTTGTGAAACTGTCGATTGTCTTCTCGAGCTGTGTTGTGTGCTCACCCTTTGTATATACATTGTTTTTAGATGTTGATGCAGGATATACCGTGGACGACTACGTGAACGCTCCGGCGTATGGTGGTGCTCGCGGTGTTGGATGTACAGGCGGGGACAGACGAGCATGACGCTTCATGCGAGTGCCCCTTCCGCGTGTACCGTGATGGATTTTATTTATTTGTTTCGATTATTTTCGTTTGTTATTAAGAGATGTAATAGATATTTATTTTATGTGATTGAATTTGGATAATGGGATATTTATTTAAATTATCAATAGATACTCGTTCATTCTATTTAAAGTCTTCCGCTGTATGTTTATATTCTGATTGTGGTTATGTGTAATTGGTTTGTATGGGTGGACACGGCCTATTCGAGATCCTGGCGTGAACCGTTGGTTCAATGACGGTTCACTCACACCATTCTGGTTGGATCAGAATTTGGGGTGTGACACGCTGGACGTAACCCGAACATTAAATGTTTCAACTGTCAGCAAATGGGTCATATTGCAAAGACCTGCACTCTACCTAGGAAGCAACCTCCCCAGCAAGGAAAAGTATATGCGGTCACTACCGAAGAGGCAGCCGCATCACCCGATGTGGTCACTGGTATGACTCTATCCCTTACTATTTGGCTTACTATTTTCATTGTGTGTATGCACATGTAGAACTAAGGGATAATAAAATTTCAAGAATTGTAAATGTAGCTGATATACCTGCCAGAGTACTATTTGACTTTGGGGCCACACACTCCTTTGTTTCTATTTCCTTTTGGAAGCGAATGGAGTTACCAATTAAGCACTTGAACCCAAGCTTGATAGTTCGCTCTCCGCTAGGAGTCGAAGTGGCTTTGACTGAATATTATGGACCATGTACAATATGTATTGAGGGCCGCGACTTAGAAGCAAGTTTGGTGCTACTCGAGATGGCAGACTTTGATGTCATCTTGGGAATGGATTGGCTAGGCCATCATTCAGCTATCCTATTATGTGGTGAAAGGAAGCTTGTGCTTACAGACAAAAAGGGGAAGGAGTATAGCTTCACTGGTACCAAGTTACCTAGGAAGCAGAAGTTGATCCTCTCCGCCCTAAAAGCTAAGAGATGCTTAGAGAAAGGGGGAGTGGGGTATCTAGTATATGTAGTCGACATCACGGCGGAGTCACACAAGATGGAAGATATAGATGTGATTCGAGAGTTCCCAGATGTATTTCCAGAGGAGCTTCCAGGACTACCATCGGACAGAGCTACAGAGTTTGTGATAGACCTTATGCCAGGTTCGGCGCCAATGTCTAAAGCACCATACAGGATGGCCCCTACCGAGTTAAAGGAGTTGAAGACTCAATTACAAGAATTGTTAGATAAGGATTTCATATGACCTAGCATATCGCCTTGGGGAGCACCTGTATTATTTGTCAAGAAGAAAGACGGAAGTGTAAGGCTGTGTATCGACTACCGTGAGCTGAACAAGTTAACGATCAAGAATCGATATCTTTTGCCTAGAATCGATGATATGTTCGATCAATTGCAGGGTGCAATGGTTTTCTCGAAGATTGATCTCCGATCGGGGTATCACCAACTGAAGATCAAGGCCGGAGATATTCCGAAGACCGCTTACAGGACGAGGTATGGGCATTATGAGTTTCTAGTTATGTCATTCGGGTTGACCAACGCCCCAGCGTCGTTCATGGAACTGATGAACCGAGTGTTTCATGATATGTTGGATACTTCGGTCATCGTATTCATCGATGTCATATTGGTATACTCAAAGGACATGGAGACTCATACAACACACTTAAGAGCAGTCCTACAACGGCTAAGACAAGAGAAGCTTTATGCTAAGTTCAAGAAGTGCGAGTTTTGGCTGAAGGAAGTGGCTTTCTTGGGCCATGTAGTATCTGAAGACGGTATCAAGGTTGATCCAAGTAAGATAGCTGCTATAGTAGGATGGGAAGCACCAAAATCTGTTGCGGAGATTCGTAGTTTCCTTGGGTTGGCTGGTTATTATAGAAGATTCGTGGAAGATTACTCCAGGATCGCTGTTCCACTCACCAGATTGACCAAGAAGGGGGAGAAATTCATATGGACAGATGAATGCGATAAGTGTTTTCAGACTTTGAAGTCAAGACTAGTCTCTGCACCTATCTTGACCATCCCAGAACCAAGCGTACCGTTTACTTTATATACAGATGCTTCAGGGTTGGGTATCGGGTGTGTATTGATGCAAGGAGAACAGGTGATTGCTTACGCATCAAGACAGTTAAAAGAGTATGAGAAGAACTATCCTACGCAGGATTTGGAGTTAGCAGCGGTTATACATGCAATCAAGCCTTGGAGACACTACTTGTACGGTGAGAAGTTTCAGATTAAGTCAGATCACAAGAGTTTAACTTATCTTTTCACTCAGAAGGATCTGAATATGAGACAGAGGAGATGGCTGGAGTTACTAAAAGATTATGATTGTGACATCCAGTATCATCCGGGTAAAGCAAATGTTGTGGCTGATGCCTTAAGCAGAAAGTGGGCATCGAAACCTGAGGCAGGACCAAGTACAAATGCTGCATTATGTGTCGCAGCCTCAAGTTCTGTCACACCCCAATTCTGATCCAACCAGAATGGTGTGAGTGAACTGTCATTGAACCAATGGTTCACACCAGGATCTCGAATAAGCCGTGTCCACTCATACAAACCATTACACATAACCACAATCAGAATATAAATATACAGCGGAAGACTTTAAATAGAATGAACTGAGTATCTATTGATAATTTAAATAAAATATCCAATTATTCAAATCCAAACATAAACTATAATATCTTTTACATCTCTTAATACCAAACAAAAATAACGGAAACAACTAAATAAAAATCCATCACAAGAACACACATAAAGGGCACTCGCATGAAGCATCATGGTCGTCCTCCCCGGCTTGTATATCCAGAGCAGCCACACCACCGTACGTCGGAGCGTTCACGTAGTCGTCCACGGTGTATCCTACATCAACATCTAAAAGCAATGTATATACAAAGGGGTGAGCTACCAACACAGCTCAGTAAGACAATCAGACAATTTCACAAGATTATGCATGAGTAACAATCAATTTATGTTGTGGTCTGGTTTTAAGTTTGCAATGTGCTATAGAAAGGTTTGGTGGCCCCCGCACCTCTATACACGAGTGTGTGGTACAGCATGGATCACACCCCCATCTGCCCACATGCACCCATCATAGAATAGAGATAGAGCTAAGATACCCCAGTACCTCCCCTGATACTCTACCCATACCAGTACCTAAGCCCCTACTGGCCAGGGCTCGCAAACTGGGCTCGCAACTGACCAATCCTATATGTCAACAATGTATGCTCTATCCCAGCACAGCCGTCTACGACATAGAGATAGAGCTAAGGCATTCTCACACCTCCCCTGATGCCCTATCCGCAACTAACCCGCTAGGATAGAAATAATACGCAGGTAGACCCTATCCCAACATAACTCCATACGGCATAGAGATAGAGCTAAAGCATCGTGGACAAGCCAGCGTCGACTTAGAATCCACAGTACCACATAACAATGGCCGGGACAACATCAATATCGGAGACCACCGTACCACGACCATCCCCTGATACCCCACCCGTACCAAGCATGTTAAGACAGAATACTATAAAATGTGCTAATGTGAAGAGCGATCCCAGGCCCATGCCCCACTCCACACACTAACGAAAACAATCACATGCCTAACAATCACATCCTATCAATGCATGAACAGTAATAATAACTGAAAGTAAAGGATGGCATGTGAATATGCACAAACAACACATCTCATATAATCAGGTGATTAACTACAATTTACTGTCCATTAATTATTAGGTTTAGGTCAGATTCCCTTACCTGACGCTCGTTGGTTAGCTTGCTCCACGTCGCAAGATCCAAACGATAAGTCACAAAGTCCTACAATATTATTAGGGTTTCATTAAAATAACATTCTTAGAGTTTCATGTTGGTCGGAAACCAACAGGGTTACAAATACCCTCACAGAGCTGACCGGTGGCAACATACCGGTCACAGCTCTGTGGGAAAGACTGGCGACCGGTATGGTCAGCCGGTCCCCACGGATAACCTCCCGAGAGGTAGCGGTCGCAACATACCGGTCGCACTATGTGCAACCGGTATAGTCGACCAGTATGTCTCCGGAAGACCATACATGGGTTCTTCGACTGCCGACGATCATCCTCCATGGATTTTCAGGGTTTCTCCTATCCATTCTAAGTCTAAACTTTGAGTTAGAGTTATCCCCAACTCATTCAAGTCTCTTTTCGATGAATATCATCTCGAAACTCGAATCTAGGGTTTGACGGCAACTTAGGGTTTATTGGCCAATTTAGGGTTCTAGATCAATACCTACTTTGCATGGTATTGATCCACCCACACAACTAACATTGGGTAAGAAGATGGATTCAAACACTTACCGTTGACTGGCGTAATGAGAGCGTCGTCGAACGGTAATGGCGGCACCTCCTTCTTCTTCCTAGCTCCTTCTCCTTTCCAAGCTCTTTCTCTTCTCTAGGGTTTGAGAGAGACAATGGAAAGGATTTGGGAAGGTTTAAGGGTGTATTTATAGGCTAAAAGTAGGGTTTAGTAACCCTACTAGGATTAGGAAACTTCTAGGATTCAAAATCAGGAAAGTGGGACCCGCAGAGACCAATTTCCAGATTCTCGCACATAGCTGCGCAGGCCATACCGGTCGACCGATACCAAGGTCGATACCATCGACCGGTATACCTAAAATCAGGTATAATTGGTCGACTTCAGTCTGATTTTGTACCTGTTTGTTATCCGCTTGCCCCGTCTGGCCCGGTGATGATCAGAAGACCTGTCATGACACCAAACCAAGGTTTAGACCGGGTTTTCAGAGTGCGGGTCTTACAAGTTCAATTGAAGGCGATGATGAGTATATAATAGAGACTGCAGAAGATTCAGTCGAGCAAGGCTTAATTCATAAGTTCACCATGAGGTTCGCAGTTTTGAAGATCTCACCAGATCTAGTTGATGAAGTCAAGTTAGCAATCCTACAGGATCCAAATCTCAAGACAGTACAAGAAGACCTAGAGAAGGGTACGAGCAATCCTGACTTTACCTTGGATTCAGACAAGGTACTCAGGTATCGTGGACGGTTATGCATACCTGAGAGTGAAGATTGCAATATCAGAGATCGAGTTATGACTGAAGCTCATTACACTCCATATTCGGTACATCCAGGAAGTACCCAAAATGTACCATGATTTAAGAAGACTATATTGGTGGAGGGGTATGAAAGCAGATATAGCTCGTTTCGTGTTCCAATGTCTGAATTGTCAACAACTTAAAGCAGAAAGGCAGAGACCCGCAGGTTTACTACAGTCATTACCGGAACCTACATGGAAGTGGGATTGTATCACCATGGATTTCATCACTGGCCTACCTTTGACACCAAGGTCAGTGGATGCAGTTTGGGTTATAGTCGACCGACTCACCAAGACAGCTCGATTCATTGCGGTTAGACCTCAGTTTACCATGGAGAAGCTGGCCAAGTTGTATGTTGATAATATAGTCAGACTCCATGGCGTTCCAGAGAGTATAGTATCTGACAGAGATCCCCGTTTTACATCAAAATTTTGGGAAGGATTACAGAAAGCTATGGGAACAAAGTTGAAGTTCAGTACAGCTTTTCACTCTCAGACGGACGGACAGTCAGAGCGAACTATTCAAATTTTAGAAGACATGCTCCGAGCCTGTGCATTAGACTTCAAGGGAGCTTGGGATGAGAAACTATCACTTATCAAGTTTGCTTATAACAGCAGCTATCAGGCTACAATTCAGATGGCCCCATATGAAGCACTCTATGGGAAGAAGTGTCGTACACCTCTGTTATGGAACGAGGTGGGAGAAAGAAGAATTGTAGGATCGGAGTTTGTTGAAGAAACTTGTCGAGTGATTGATCAGATCAAAGAAAGAGTAAAGACAGCCCAAGTTCGACAGAAGCACTATGCGGATAATCGACGTCAATATTTGGAGTTTGCAGTGGGTGACAAAGTATTCTTGAAATATCACCGGTGCGAGGTTTGAAACGGTTTGGTAAGAAGGGGAAGCTATGCCCCAGGTATGTGGGACCATACGAGATATTGGCTAGACGGGGTAATGTAGCATATCAATTGGCTCTACCACCATCTATGTCAAGTGTTCATGATGTGTTCCATGTGTCATTGTTGAAGAAGTATGTCAGAGACTCATCGCACATCTTGACAGCAGACCCCCCAGACTTGACTGAAGACTTAACATTTAAGTGGTGCCTGTGATGCTCTCAAGCCGAAAGGTACAGCAACTTCGAACCAAGGATATTCATTATGTGAAGGTGCATTGGAGAAATCAAAATGTCGAAGAAATTACTTGGGAAGAGGAGAGCGCAATGAGGAAGGAGTATCCTAATCTTTTCGACGATCAAGGTACGTTCAAATTTCGAGGCCGAAATTTCTTTTAAGGGTGGGGGAGTTGTGAGACCTACATGCAAATTTCAGGGACGGAATTTCTTTTAAGGGTGGGGGAGTTGTAAGACTCGCACTTCGTAAACCCGATCTAAACCTTGGTTTTGTGTCGTAGCAGGTCTTTCGATCATCACCGGGCCTGACGGGACGAGCGGATGACAAACAGGTACGAAATCGGACCAAAGACGATCAAATCAACATGATTTTATGTTGACCGGTCGATGGTCCCGATCTTGGTACCAGTCGACCGGGTCAACCGGTCAGCTCTGCGCAGCTGAGTGCGGAGATCTAGAAATTGACTTCTGAGG
Organism: Protea cynaroides; assembly: GCA_028583415.1. NCBI lineage: Eukaryota > Viridiplantae > Streptophyta > Magnoliopsida > Proteales > Proteaceae > Protea > Protea cynaroides. Next base: position 101,205,583 of record CM053274.1, on the reverse strand, counting down.
GTCCCACTTTCCTAAACCCTAATGCCTGAACCTTCCTAATCCTAATAGGGTTACTAAACCCTAATTCTAGCCTATATAAACACCCTTAAACCTCCTCAAATCCTTTCCATTGTCTCTCACAAACCCTAGAGAAGAGAAGGAGGTTGGAAAGGAGAAGGAGCTAGGAAGAAGAAGGAGGTGCCGTCATTATCGTTCGACGACGCTTCCGTTACGCCAGTCAACGGTAAGTGTTTTAACCACTCTTCTTACCCTATGACTCTAGGATAGTTGTGTGGGTGGATCAATACCATGCAAAGTAGGTATTGATCTAAAACCCTAACTAGACCTTAAAACCCTAAGTTGTCGTCAAACCCTAGATTCGAGTTTCGAGATGATATTCATCGAAATAAGACTTGAATGAGTTGGAGATAACTCTAACTCAAAGTTCAGACTTAAAATGGATAGGAGAAACCTTGGAAATCCATGGAGGATGATCGACGGCAGTCGAAAAACCCTAGTATGGTCTTCCGGAGACATACCGGTCGACTATACCGGTTGCACACAGTGCGGCCGGTATGTTGCCATCGGTATCTTTCGGGAGGCTGGTCTGTGGGGAACGGCTGACCATACCGGTTGCCAGTCTTCCCCACAGAGCTACGACCGGTACATGCCACCGGTCAGCTCAGTGAGGGTATTTTGTAACCTTGTTGGTTTTCGACCAACATGAAACCCTAAGAAAAATATTCTAATCAAACCCTAATAATATTGTAGGACTTTGTGACTTTTTGTTTGGATCTTGCGACGTGGAGCAAGCTAACAAACGAGCATCAGGTAAGAGAATCTGACCTAAACCTAATAATTAATGGACAGTAAATCTTTATTATTAACACTGAATATATATGATGTGATGTTTGTGCATATTCACATGTCATCCTTTACTTTCAGTTATTATTATTGTTCATGCATTGATAGGATGTGATTGTTAAGAATGTGATTGTTTTCGTTAGTGTGTGGAGTGGGGCATGGGCCTGGGATCGCTCTTCACATTTGCACCTTTTGTAGTATTCTGTCTTAACATGCTTGGTACGGGTGGGGTATCAGGGGAAGGTCGTGGTACGGTGGTCTCTGATATTGATGTTGTCCCGGCCATTGTTATGTGGTACTGTGGATTCCAAGTCGACGCTGGCTTGTCCACGATGCTTTAGCTCTATCTCTATGCCGTAGGGAGTTATGTTGGGATAGGGTCTACCTGCGTTATGTTTCTATCCTAGTGGATTAGTTGCGGATAGGGCATCAGGGGAGGTACGGGGATGGCTTAGCTCTATCTCTATGCCGTAGACGGCTGTGCTGGGATAGAGCGTACATTGATGACATATAAAATTGGTTAGTTGCGAGCCCAGTTTACGAGCCCTGGCCAGTAGGGGCTTAGGTACTAGTATGGGTAGAGCATCAGGGGAGGTACGGGGGTATCTTAGCTCTATTTCTATTCCATGATGGGTGCATGTGGGCCAATGGGGTGTGATCCATAAGGTGCCACACACTCGTGTATAGAGGTATGGGGGCCACCAAACCTTTCTATAGCACATTGCAAACTTAAACCAGACCACAACATAAAATGATTGTTACTCATGCATAATATTGTGAAACTGTCTGATTGTCTTACTGAGCTAAGTTGTGAGCTCACCCTTTGTACGTACATTATTTTAGATGTTGATGCAGGTTACTCGGTGGACGATTATGTGAACGCTCCGGCGTATGGTGGTGTTGCTGCGTTGGATGTACAGGCAGGAGAGGACGAGCATGACGCTTCATGCGAGTGCCCTTTCTACGTGTACCTTTGATTGGATTTTTATTTATTATAATTATTTTTGGTTGAATTAAGTAGATGTAAAAATATTATATTTTATGTTTGAATTTGAATAATTGGATATTTTATTTAAATTTATCAGTAGATTCTCGGTTCATTCTATTTAAAGACTTCCGCTGTACTATTTATATTCTGATTGTGGTTACGTGCAATGGGTTTGTATGAGTGGACACGGCCTATTCGAGATCTTGGTGTGAATCGTTGGTTCAATGACGGTTCACTCACACCATTCTGGTTGGATCAGAATTGGGGTGTGACAGAGTGTGTATGTGTGTTTTTGTGGTCCTAGCATTTCTTCTGTTGCTACTTCAGAAAAACATTTTCCCAAATTTTTTACCCCCAAAAAAAAAAAATTTGATGCAAGTCATGTTAGGGTCTAGGGTTTAGGCTTTAGGGCGCAAAACTCTTAAGCCATGTTGTCCCTTAGCTGAAGGACAGATTAGAGGAACATTTCTAAATATATGCTTTTTCCTTTGGTGGAAGAAATACTTATTTAGGATACATATCTCTCACAAGCCATTATTATGATTTGGTGAAAGAAGCAAGATACAGAATTGTCCACTGTTTCTTGTCTACTTCAACAGCCTAATCACTAGTAATACCATGGTCGGTAACTTGTTATTCCTTGATTTGCTTCAAGAACCTGAACTTCACCTTTCTTCACTTCACCAAATTGGATTTTGTCCTTTGTATCATAGTTGTGTTCATTGACTGCAAGGTTCCCAAGCTGTTGAACATTTGGATCCTTCACATCTGTGATGGATTTTCATACTCCGGGGGCTGAGGTTGACTAATTATTAATAACAGAAGTTTTTTAGCAGAAGAAACAAACAAGAAACAACAACATTCAAGAAATACTGGGATGCCATAGTTTCTGTAATTTTTTTTAACACATGATCTAGAAAAAAGTACGATTTTGATGATGGGCATTTGCTTGATTTGCCGAATTTATATAGTTACAGTGTTTATTGTCTTTCCAATTATAGAATCTAGCTTTGTATATTGGTCTCTTTCTTTCCAATAATTTTTATATTTCCTTCTCACTTCTATAATAGGATCTCTCTTTCTATCTGATCATTAACAATCTCGTATTTGATTTTCTTTGAATTTTTTATATTGATACCTATCATTCATGATACATAGATCATTCTATATAAGTTCTATTAATATAAGTATTTTATATTAAGGAAATTTTTTTTCATTGTTAATTTTTGTTGTAAATATGAAAGGAAAACTTTAAATGAGAACCACTTATCTGATGTCATGCTTCCAATGATCTATTGAAGAATACTGTAATTAATAATGAGTTTGAAGTTGGGTCGCATCACAAGCGATATTGTTTTAAAGACAGAATTTGTCCCCAATGGTGCAACCGGATTTTGATGCAAATCTGACTCCAAGATAAAGCAGCTTCTCGCCTTCCCGCATTAAACCTACACTAGTCTAATGCGCCCCTTCGAGTACTTCGAAATTGTGCTTAAGTCAAATGCAAGACGGTAATGCAATTTCGGTAAAATAACTATGTTTCAGAAAACATAAGGGAATATCCTCAGTGTGTGCTTACAAAGAAGGAGAGAGAGTGAGAGAGAAAGAATCAAGAAAAAACTTAGTTCTTCTAACCATTTCTAAGGCTTCCTCCTCCTCTATTTATAAAAGAAAACATGTCTTTTCAAGACATCCCTTGAGGAAGGGTGTGTCCCTTTAAACCAACATGTCTTTACAAACAAATGATGTGTCTCTTGTAAAGACACTTTAATGAATCGGGTCAAACGGATTGAACCGTTACTGACCCAATAGAAGCAAAATTAAAACTCAATCCATCCGATGGGTCTTGGGTTCCAATCTCACTAACCTCACTTTACTAGTCTCATACCGAGAAAACCAAAACAAAACACATTTTTATTTGGGTTAATTACACAAACACCCCCTCTACTGTAGTAAAACTACATAGAACTACCCTGTTTTTACAAAAACTACACAGAATACCTCTCTAACAATCCAATCATACAATCTCACCTACACCGTTACTTTTAACTTAACGGCAGAGGGTCAAATTTTTTTTAAGACAAAAATACCCTTACTAAGTGCATTTTTGAAAATGAAAAAGAAAATAAAAAAAAATCACAAAAAAAATATAAAAATGAAATTGAAAAGTTTTGAAGGTAAAAAAGTCTTTTTAGCATCTAAAAAGAATAAACCCTTTTAAAAAAAATTTGTTTAAAAGACACTTAGTAAGGGTATTTTTGTCTAAAAAAAATTGACCATCTGTCGTTAAGTTAAAAGTAATGGTGTGGGTGAGATTGTATGATAGGATTGTTAGAGGGGTATTCTGTGTAGTTTTTGTAAAAGCAGGATAGTTCTATGTAGTTTCACTATAGTAGAGGGGGTGTTTGTGTAATTAATTTTTTTTATTTTGATACTTTATTTAATAAAAATTGATAAAATACAACAATTCCCCCACAAGTTTCAAAATACAAATAAAACAAATGATAATCTAAGCATATTAGAACAATAGGATATGTCGTCACAGATGTCTTTTGGACTTGAATCTGCACTAGGTCTGGCAAGCCATGCTACAGAATACGGGTTGAGTCAGACTCATTGAATCTTTCCTCATTAGTGTAGCCGACTGTCCTACCAGCCATGTCCTACTGTTCGACCCCTCAGGATACCCTTTATATTCTTGGACATTTTGGTCCTGTCCCTATCTTGAGTCATGAATGTGATGAACTTGATATGACACTGAGAGGGGGGGTGAATCAGTGTCTGAAACTTTTTCCTGATAAATTCAATGCTGCCCAAAGCTGTTGGATATCTAATTTGTCAATACACACAAGCGTATGCAAATCCACCTCGCTACCACTCAGTGGCCAGGTCTACCAGATTTGTACACCCATCTTGTAAACCATTCCACACACTCTAAAATATATCAGAAAGTAAACACAAAGAACACAGAGATATTACGTGGTTCACCACCACAGTATGTGATGGCTAGTCCACAGAGAAATGCCCCACGGACTCCGTACTTACTCAATACTCGACTTTTAGTCTCTTACAGACAAGGATACTAACCCTAGATTTTCCCAGCATAAAACTGAGAGGGCATAACAACGCCAGAATTCAGGCTTAAAGCCAGTGTCCAACACCCACTGAACACACTACAAATAAAATATTTTTGGGGCTTATAAGAATTGCCCTACAATGAAACCCACAAACTAGACAGGTATTTTACTTTTTCTTTTCACCTATACTAGCATACAGTGTATAGAAAATATTTAAAAAGATAGGGAATGAGAAAATCTCACAATCAATATTCTTAAATGGCCAGAAATAATTTTTGAAGCTCCACACTGCTTTGAGAAACCTTGAACAGCCTTCAATGACAGTAAAGCTTGATTCATAGAGGTCATCTTGATCATAGGCTTCCAATCTCCTCCACAATCACCATGAATGGAAAAATAAACAGTTTACCAACCTCTCACAGGGATTCAGCAATCAATTGATGAGCAGAGAATAGGTAGATGGTGATAAATCATCTTACAAGGCACGAAAACCTAGAAAATCCCTCTCTGCTGTTTCAAAGCACACTTTTTAATTTTTCTCAGCACTTGCTTCACTCCCAACGGCACCCAATAGATAGAGCATCCAAAAATATGAAAACTGCAACTTGAACGAACCGATTTGGAGCTCGAATGAAGAAGTTATGGCAGTTTGAAGTTCGGCCAATCACAAATAAGGAAAGAAAATCTTTCCTTTCATAACCGCACACCCGCGCCGCACCGTAGCCGCGCCATCGATGCGCTGTCACGCTCTGATTGGATGATCAGAGTATCTTCTTTACCGCCCGTTAGATATCACTCAAAAAGGTGGGATTTTTTTTATCATCCATTGGATCTGAATAAACCGCGTTAGGCGCGATCAGATTTAATATGGAGCGCAGGATCTAGATCAACTACTGTGCCTCACGGTATGCGTGCTACACCGAATCATTGCACTGCTTGCATGTGACGCGGTGCAATTCGTTATCCTACGTCTGACCAATAAAATCATGCGCGGGAGAATCTAGGCGCAACGTCTGCGCCACACCATAGCCCGCAACTTTTAGAGCTGTCCATTTGGATTCTGGACTACGTGGCTTTATTTGGGCGGCCAATTTCGGATCTTCTTCAAATTTGTTTTCCTAAAATGCCCTTGAAAACAACTTAAATGGCGTCTATAACCATGGGTTTGAAAACAAACCCTGTAGAGAACAAACTTCCCGAGAGGTGCTTCTCTCTAACTAGAGGAGCTCTCTCTCTAACCAGAGGAGCTCTCTCTCTCTAGACAATATGTTGAACGCCTTGCATGCGCGTGCGCCACAGCCATGCGCGTGCGGCTATGCTACGAGGCTTTGCTACATTGTGGCATGGCGTGCGGGCAACGACTGTGCGTGCGGGCCTGCTGCTGCTGGCGGTGAGGCCTGCTGGCCTTGCTGCTTGCTTCCAGCTGTGAGGCCTGCGGGCCTTGCTGCTTGCTTGTGGCATGGCCTGTGGGCAGTGCCACAGCTGGCCCTCGACCACGTGGTGGCTGCTGCCTATGGTGCCACGACCCTCGGCCAGGCTGGCTATTGTGGTGGCATGCCACCTAGGCACAGTGGATCCCACCACATTTCTCTCTCCTCTTTCTCTCTCTTCTTTCTCTCTCTTCTTTCTCTTTCTTTAATTGCTTTCTCTTCAATTGCAATTTCTCATAACTCACCACAAGAATACTACTAATATCAATCATTGTCACATTAGAAACTCGGTCACACTATCAGAGAAATCCACAGACACTCTCTCTCATCAAACTTGGTCCGAGTTACCGACAATTACAATCTAAAGTGCAACAGAATGTTTAGAGAATTCGTCCATAGAAATTCTCATCGAAAGCAACCACACTTCCTACATTCACTTAGGTCAGCCCATAGTATGCACCACAGTTAATATACCCCCACAAATCTATAAGTCTTTGGCCAATTAAGAGTTTTAAAACTCATTCTCTTATCATCGCAGTGAGTACTATCTTCTCATCTAATCGGAATAAGCAATAAATGATAGTATTAGTCAAGTCATCCAGTGACTTTGTTTTTTTCCTTTGAACCTAATTCCAGGGATCTCTTCTCACATAGGTTGGGTGTTCATCACCTTGACTCATAAATCGCAGACCTTAAGCTTATTCCTTTAGATGATTACCACAATAGTGGTCAGAAGCTAAATAATTTTTCAGTTAGAAATGCCCCAACTGAATAAAAGTGCGCTACCTCCTTAGCTTCTCTAAACATATTATATAACTGCCTAAGACACATGTTTTAGATGTCCTTAGACATTTAACCAACCGGTCAAATCATATTTGTTTTATGCCTACTATTAAAAATAGCACAAACAATTTCAATTTTCATCATTTATCTGTTATTGAGATATTTAGCCATTTGGCCCCTATCTCAACCTTTAAATCTCCCAACGTCTCATGAGATTTTACATGGTGGAATCAATATCATAGGTTTCAATTACTCCCCCACCAACACATGCTTATGCATGTCTTTTATTATATGTATTAGTACTTTAGAATCTAAACTTTTCCTCTACATTCCATAACCACAGAAGTCTTAAGTAGAGATGAACCATTCTACTTAAATTTATTTATTTATTTTTTCAAATAAATTCACCATGCAAAACTTGCATGCATATATATGAAACCCCTTACTTTGGTTTGCCCATACTTTCCCCATGTATACATATTATAATCTACCATATTTGGGTATCCATGTACTTTATTTCAAAACATAGCATGTCATTAACATGAACATGGCTAATTGAATTCTATCCATGCATATATAGAGTCTCATCTATCAATAGGCCACATGTTCAATTATGTATCTTGGATAGATTTACCAATTCAAATTGATTTTAGGCTTATATTTCGCCAACATTTGAACTTATCACAACCCAAAAATACACTCAACCATAGACAAAAGAATGGTCAAATGTATTAAAGCAGGCATTCAAATAATACAAGTGTATATAAGTGTCTCTTGACATTAAAATAGATCACTTGGCTTGAAATGCCAATAACTTAGACTAATTTTAAAATCTAATTCGATTTTAATGCACAAACAAATAGGATGTAGCCACTCAATAAAATTTTCCAGCATTACTTACATAATGCCCATTTAAAGCTTTATAAAGGAATCCACCAAATAAAAATTATCAATGAAAAATCATAATAAGGCATGTTTACATTAAAATACTTTACCAATGCCAATGGAAAATACCTTTAGAGGGTGACCCTGCAACCCTCACATTTTCAGTCTTATTTGCCAATTTACAATTATAAGCATATCAAATATAACAAGCCAGTTAAACTACTTTGGCTAATATAAGAAAATTATCATGTATATGACCATGCAACTTTATATACATATAATTACTTACATAAAATTTATCTGACCAAAATGCCTTATACAATACCCGTTGTCTTAGATAGACAATCGAAACATGCCAACTCATTAGGCCTTAAATGCATTATTTGCGTTAATGTTCCAACTTCTCATATACGGTCAATGCATAATTCAAGCATTTTTTTTTAAATCCATAGGCAAATGATTTACAAAATAAAATACAGACATTTGTATATCAAAGCTTCTAGTAAACCACTTGCTTGAATAGTTTCTCTTTAAAATATATTTTCCATAGACAATATGCATTTTCACAAAAAAAAAACCCCACAAATTTCAGATTATACCATACTCAAAGTCAATATCACACAATCACAAGAGTATACTAATAGTGGGAATTTTACAGTCTCATGCTTTTTTTCGGTTCTAATCATGCACTTCCACTTGCATGTTTAGATATAGCAAACCATTTTTTATGACCATAATAATCAAAACTAATTAATATTGTTAAGTTCATATGCAAAATCTTGCATGCATTTATGAGCAAAGTCCATTTGACTAACATGTATTTTATGTGATTCACAATCACATAAAATTACTAAAATAATGCAGCATATATTTAATTCAGTCATATATAAAGCACAAAATCAAGAAAAAGGATACAATAATCCCTCAAAATCAGTCAGTCAAACACATTCTAATATTGATGTGTCATGATGAGTCAAATTTACTCACAAAACCATGCATCACCCGATGATGCCTATAGAGATGGAAATATATATATATATATATATATATATATATATATATATATATTTGTTAGAATTTTTTTTATTATTATTTTTAAAAGATGAAAACAGGTTTAAAGAATCGAACTTAGTTTATATCCTTTCGTTAAAATAAAGGACCGATTCACCTAGCAACTGCATCCATGATCTATTCACAAAAACCAAAAGGTGAACCAAGGGAGATCACTTCTAATAAATACTTAAGTTAACAATCGTATGATGGCGACTTGGGCCTTAATAACATTCAACAGTGGCCAAAACTCAGATGGTGCACAAAGAATTGCTGATGTCTTGAGTCCTTACCCTCCAGCCACTGCCGAACTGATTAAAACATTGCATAATTGAGAACGAAGGAAAGACTGTTTCTCCTTCCTGCAGTGGCTACAATCTCCTTTTGGCCGAGTTCTGAATACCGTAGTTGTCATTCATCTCAAAAGTTCAAACCAATTGTTCAGACTGATCTGATTCAGTGGTTTGATCAACCGATCCAAAATGATTTGGAACTCCGATAATCTTTACAGTTGGTTAGGCAAGGTAATGGGTCAAAACATAAAAATCAGTAGGTCGAGTAGATGTTAATTCTGACCATTGCACCCTTTCTTAAAGCCACTTATATATGTCTCCACAATAATAATAATACAAGGTCTAACAAAACCGAAAGAACTAGTCTCTAATGATAATCCTACGAATGGTTACAGGGAAGAACCAAAAGTTTTTTTTTATTTTCTTATTTTTTTATTTTTTTTTCAGTCGCAACACTTGAATAGCAACGGTCAAAACCCTCCTGGACATGCCGTTTTAAAAGAAATTACAGCAAACAATATGAATAGAAGTGGGACTTCTCTTTCTCAGTAACTACATCTGACTTTCACTCTCGGTTCATATGGTGTTTGTATAGAGACACGGGCCACCAACTAAACCCATCCACATATACAAATAAAATCATAATAAAAAAAATAGTATACTCATAAGCGCCCACGGTAAACCCTAATGACATGCAATATTGCTATCACATGATTTCTATGTAAATCCATATAATACCATAATGGAGTTGATAAATTATTACATAAAATCAAAGTGGTCAATATGCATACATGTACTGGTCACATGGAATGGACTAAAGAACCCATACACCACGCTTCTCTCATATATTTTCAAAACCATCCAATTAACCTCTTGGTTCGATCAGTCCGAGGAAAAACAAATAGTCCCCCTCCATTATATATAAGAGGGTCAACACAGATAATGAAAATAAATTACTGCGGGTTGGGATTTTCCTTCTACACTTCTCTAATAACTAGACCTGAACCGGTATGACCGTATATTGGGTCACAACTCATACGGACAAATACACTTTTTCTGAAAAAACAACAGTGATGTAAAAACTGTTGGACTTTATGTTGTCATTGTTGGCAACTTGGTTGATGTGACAGTGTTTGTGAACATACAGTCAAAGAAATAAGGAGAGAGAGTGTCAGTGCAGTGACAAAAATGGAACAACATCGCATGTGTGTTCTACAGTGTTCTACATGTGTTTCAGATGGTTTACAGCGAGTTAAATGACATTCTACATCAAGTTTGATGATAGAGAGTGACTGTGGACCCCACTGGTGATGTGGCCGAGTTTCTGATGATGCGACAGTGTTCCTGAAGCTTTTTTTTATCATGTTTCTGGTGTTGTGGCATTGAAGAGAGAAATTATAGAGAGAGAATGAGGAGAGAGAAGAGGAGAGAGAAACTATAAAGAGAAAAAGGAGAGAGACTGTGGGTGGGACCCACGGGTGTGGTGGCAAGGTGATATGCTAACACGGCAGCCCACGGCACTTGACATGCATGCACACAAAGTTTAGGGTTCAAATTCCAAGGTTTAACAAAGGCTTTGGGCCTATTTTTGGTGAGTCCCACAGCAGGTTCATGGAGATCCGACATTGGAAAGATGTAGAGCGTCGAGTTAGCTTTCCAACACAACTTGAATCGCTCAATTACGACATCGGATGAGGGAGATATCGCGATTTTCGTCGGATCGCTCGAAAAATGGGAAAAATCCCTGTTCTCGGTGAGTGAATGTGATACAGGGAAAACATAATATAATATAAAAATTAGAGGGTCTCTTTGCAATTATCAAAAGTTAAAGGATGGCACTGAAATTATCATAAATAGAGATAAATTATGTTTGGACGGCTCAGAATGAGCCACGTCGTCAAGATCCAGATCGGATGGATCTGATTAAGGCGGGCTCGAGTGGATCTCAGCGATCGCGTCAGATTCCATCGCGCAGGATTTGATTGGCCGCGTGCAACTTAAAGGTGTGCGTCACATTGCATGAAAAACGTTCCTGATTCAGTGTAACGCACGTTCGGTACAGCAGCGTGAAGACCCAGATCGTGCGGTCAAGATTGAAGCCGATCGCGCCAGACGTGAATTATGCGGTCCGATGAACTAGGATAGATCCCGCCTTTTTGCAGACGATCCAACGGACGCCAACAAAGATACTCCAATCAACCAATCAGATCTCGACAGCGCATCGGTGGCGCGGCTACGGTGCGGCGCGGGTGCGCGGTTATAAAAGGAAAGATTCTCTTTCCTTATCTATGATTGGCCGAACTTCAAACTGCTATAACTTCTTCATCCGAGCTCCAAATCGGTCTGTTCAAGTTGCACTTTCCATATTTTTGGATGCTCTATCTATTGGGCACAGTTGAGAGTCAAAACAGTGTGGAGAAAAATCAAAAATAGGGTTTTGAAGCTTAACAAAGGGTTTTTCTAGGGTTTCGTGTCTGTGGGAGTGATGAATCACCAACTACCTCTTCTCAGTGCATCAATGGAGTGATAAATCCCTATGAGAGGTCAGTAGAGTTTTTATTTTCACATTCATGGTGATTATGGGTTGTGTGGAAGAGATTGAAAGCCTGTCGATGAGGTGTGGTCTGTGAATCTATCTCTATCATCATTGAAGGCTGTTAGAGAGTACTTAAGAGGAGTGTGAAGCTTCAAAGATATTGTTGGCCATTCGAAAGCATTATTTGTGAAAATTTTCAATTCCTTATCTATTTATGCTTACAATTTATTGTATGCTAGCGTAGGTGCAGTTGTAGAATACCTAGCTAGTGGGAAAAAATTGTAAGGCAAATTTATAAGCCTAAAAAAAATTGTTATTTGCTTACCGTGGGTGTGGATTAAACGTGGTGTGCAGCGTGTGCTGAACACTGGTACTTGATACCTGAATTCCTGGCACATGTGTGCCCTCCTAGTTTTATGCTGGGTAAATTGAGTGTATGTAGTCCCTACTGTGTAGACAGCAAAAAGAAATGTATTGAGTATATACGGAGCCCGTTAGGCATTACTCTGTGGACTAACCATCACACACTGTATTGATGAACCACGTATATCCTGTGTTGTGGACTGTCTTTATTTTCCTATATATTTTAGAGTGTGTGGAATGACTTGCAAGATGGGTGTGCAAATCTGGTAGACCTGGCCACTGAGTGGTAGTGAGGTAGATTTGTATACGCTTGTATGTGTGTAAAAGAATATATCTCCATCAGCTCTGAGCAGCAGTAACTAATCAGAAAAAAGTTTCAGACACTGATTCACCCTCTGAAACATCATCTGAATCGTCATCTGAAGTATCATTATTCAAATTATATTTGAATTGTGTTAGAATAAGTAACCAGCAAAACGCAATCATAATTATACCAAACCTTTCTATTTATCCCATTAAAGGACAAAACAAAATGATGCAATACAAAACCACACGGACAGGGGGGTCATAATTGCAGAGGCAGTACACTATGTTTTACCTCACTAAATGGCTAATGAAAAGTCATTTATTTTGCATATGAGATACAGAAATATATATTCTTATCTAGGATGTTGTGTTTCTATGGATAATCAGAGAACGGATTTCTTAGCCGAGGGATTGGATTTAACACGCTTGGTATAGTTCAGTACTTCATTTGTTTTGCACATCTGAGTCCTTTTAAACAACGAGAAATTCAAGTACCGAAGCTACAGACAGCAATTTCAAGCCATCAACGATCATATGAAATCGTCCCAACAGACAATGATATAAAAGATTTGTTGTCTTCCAATTAACATCATATTTATATATTATGTAATGCATCCCAGTTAAAGTTTTTAAATCAAAATTTCTGTCTTTAGATTATTGTAAATATGAAAGGAAAATTTTAAATGAGAACCACTTATCTGATATCATGTTTCCAATAATCTGTCAAAGAAGACTGTAATTGATAATAAGTTTGAAGTTGGGTCGTATCACAAGCGATACTATCCTAAAGATAGAATTTGCCCCCAATAGTGCAATCAAGTTTTGATGCAAATCTGGCTCCAAGATAAGACAGCTTCTTGGCTTCCTGCATTAAACCTGCACTAGTCTAATGCGTCCTTTTGAGTACTTCAAAGTTGTGCTTAAGTCAAATGCAAGACGGTAATGCAATTTCGATAAAATAACTATGTTTCAGAAAACATAGGGGAATATCCTCAGTATGTGCTTACAAAGAAGGAGAGAGAGTGAGAGAGAAAGAATCAAGAAAAAACTTAGTTCTTCTAACCATTTCTAAGGCTTCCTCCTCCTCTATTATAAAAGAGAACATGTCTTTTCAAGACATCCCTTGAGGAAAAGTGTGTCCCTTTAAACCAACATGTCTTTACAAACAAATGATGTGTCTCTTGTAAAGACACTTTAATGAACCGGGTCAAACGGATTGAACCGTTACTGATCCAATAGAAGCAAAATTAAAACTCAACCCATCCAATGGGTCTTGGGTTCCAATCTCACTAACCTCACTTCACTAGCCTTATACCGAGAAAACCAAAACAAAACACATTTTTAGTTTGAAACTTTATTTAACAAAAATCGATAAAATACAACAATTTTATTTTTAGTTTTCTTCATAGGATTTTCTTATATTAGTATGATACATAGATCATTTTATAGATGTTTTATTAATATATGTTTTTATATTTTAAAGAACAAAAATATCTTCAATTTTTATTTGTCATTGTTAATTTTATTTTTTTTAGTTTTCTTCATAGGATTTTCTTATATTATTATGATATATAGATCATTCTATAGAGATGTTCAATTAATATATGTATTTTATATTTCAAGGGAGGAACAGATATTCAATTTTTATTTAACATAGTTTAATTGGATTTTCATTTGCTTCCTTTATAGGAATTTTTTTTACCATTTTTTCTTGATTCTATTAGAATATATCTTTCATTAGACTAAGGCCCTGTTTGATAACACTCCTGTTCCCTTGGAGTTGCTTTTGGTTGGGGGTCAATTTTTGGCTTCTGCTCTGAAGTCAGTTTTTTGAAAGAATAATATTGTTTCATAACGTTGTTTTAGAATCAATTCCAGAGCTTATTGATAATAGAATCTTGTTTGATAAAATGAATCTAGAATCAATTCCAGATCTAGTTGTGGTGGCTGTGGATGGCGGGGGTGGTGGTGGTGGGCGGTGGGTGGTGGGTGATGCTGGTGGGGCGGTGGCAGGGGCAATGGGTGGTGGTGGGTCATTGGAAACCTCGAAAAATGCTCCATAAATAGTGGGTCATATGGTTGCAATAAGCCACTGGGTTCAACCGTTGGCCCATCCAGGAGCCCTCCATCAAACCAACAGTCAGCCTGCCAAACCATCAGCATTCACATGGCCGAAAAATTGAGGTTGTGATAAAAAGGAATCCAGGTACTACGGTGGAATCATGATATAGTAAAATGAAATTCCACAAAAGCGTTTAGGGGGGATGACAGATACAATTCACACAAGGCTGCTGGTTCCATGAAACTACAATCACAACATAAGGTCAATCCGCCCCCTACCACTAACAGCCCAAGCTCATATTGAATTCCGTTGCAAAGCAAGCAGTGCAAATGAAGTGGCAGATGATTTGGCAGAGCAAGGGGTGGTTAGACCTCAAATATGTTTTGAGGACTCTATTCCTTTTGGAATAGAGTTTTTTAGTTGAAATTCTGATTTAGGTTGGGGTTGTAATGCAAGTCCTGTGAGAAAATCCAGATGTATTATTGTATCTTTGTGTATGCTGTACCACATTTTCTTATTTTCAATAAATCTGTTATTTATCAAAAAGAAATGGATTCAGTGTATTGGCATGATAGATACATTTTTCTCAACAATCCCATCGCCCTACCCTACGCTACCCACACCCACCCACCCACACACAAAACAGTAGAAACAAGTCAACTTTGAACAAGAACCAAACTGATAGAAAGGAAGGCAAACATATGCCAAGGATCTGCCTTGGCAGTTGGCACAGGTTTAAAGGTGTTCCCTACAACTGTACGCAATGTGAATCTGATGGACAGTTGCATCAGCGAGAGAGCTAGCAATAACCTCTAGATACATGCCCTATTAATGTGAGAGATTTGACCATCAGGAGAGTGAATAAGATCTTGTCAAACTGATGAACTGGCTCACCTTTGTTAGTGACTATTCTTCCAGTCAAACATACTATCAGACAACACCACCACATAGTCCAAGCTGATTACATAGATCACTATCAAGTATCAACTCAGAATCAGTACTCCATCCCAATATTGGGTGTACCGTTTCTTCACAAAGCCGGAGATCGAGCATCAAGAAGGTGAAATTTCTATTATATTATTCATGAATCCCCAGATGAATATCCTGTTGGAACTTTACCATATAACGGCAACAAGAGGTCCCCGGCCTATTTCCACATCAAAGAGGAACCAGCTTGAGTCCTAAAAACCTACTACCTCGTCTGCCTTTTATTCTCTTTCCAAGTATAGGGAAGTGATTAATTACCTCATTTGCCTTGTTTAAATGCCACGTTTAAAAATAAGAAACAAAGACCGATCAAATACC
Organism: Protea cynaroides; assembly: GCA_028583415.1. Lineage (NCBI taxonomy): Eukaryota > Viridiplantae > Streptophyta > Magnoliopsida > Proteales > Proteaceae > Protea > Protea cynaroides. The sequence continues at coordinate 101,189,662 of CM053274.1, read as the reverse complement.
AACTATAGGAAACAAAGACCGATCAAGTATAGGGAAGTCCAGAACTTGTTCTAACTAACTAGGTCACTAGGAAACAAAGACCGATCAAATACCAAGGATTCTGTTCAAAATAAGAATGCTTGAATGGTTCATATGCAGTATTCTACTATGAGAGGCACCAACATGTCAAGAAACAGCAATATTCAACCCAGGGACTCATTAACTGGCATCTGCTTGTACCATGTAAAAAGGGAACAGGATAATTACTTAACCCACTCCCATTTGATATTCTTCATTCCTTTCCCCCTTTCTTCTTGTTTTACTAAAAGAAACCATGCATATCTCGTGAATTTCCAAATCAAAGTTTTTCCTTTCTTCTAATCACCATCTCACCTGATTTCCTTTTTGGTTGTACATGAAAACTTCAAGAGTTCAGGAATGTGGGTGGGAAGAGAAAGATTCAAAAGATATTTCATTAAAAGATATATGGCTAAGGTACAGTTCAAAGGTTTCATGCAAGGATGCAAAAGGAGAGCTCTGTTTCAACTCTCAACGGAGGAATCGAGGAAGAGTCTCGAAGACACTTCGAGAGGTCTTCGAGAGTTATAATATAAACCGGTTTTTGCCAATTTTTAATTGGTTTATCAGCTTATCAGTTAATCAGTTAGTCAGTTTGGAACCATCAGTTTTTACCAATCTTCATAATCCAGAACCAAAACTGAACCGATTCTACATGGTTTGGTTTGGTTTTTTATGGTACAATTTTGACACCCTACCTAGGCCCAATCAGCCAGTCTTTACTGCATCATCTGAATTTTAGGGTAAAAAGAAATTAATTAGCAATGTTGCTCATGTACGTACATTTGATCTGGTTCATAGAATTTTTTTTCCTTTTTATTCTTGAGTTCGAAGTACAATAAAAGATGGGACATGTTCATCATACAATTCTAATTATGATGTTAAGCACTAATCCCTTCCGGTTTTGCATATTCAATTAATAGGCATTATGGGTTTAACTCTTCTGAGCAGACTCTTCAGATGTACTCTACCACTGTTAATGGATCATCGAGGCTAATACAAGTATACAACAACAATATATTAAAAAAAAGTGCATCAGAATCATTGAAGTTCAAATTTATATGTAATATTCTACTTGGAAATACTTAAAAACAGAAAATGAATATAAATGTTTATAAGCCAAAAATTTGATTAAAGAATAACCTCGGATATAACTTTGAATCAGAAAGAAGAAATGAAGATATTAACTAAAAGAAGGAAGAAAGATACAACAAGCAAAAAGGAATGGAACAAAAGCCAAAGCAGAACCCAAAAACACCAATACCATAAACATGAACCAAATTACACTTTAAAATGCAGTTGATAAAGATGTATTGACTGCTGATTTCCATTGAGACCGTTAGTTGCAATGCCTTGGTAAAATACCCTTCCTAGAAACATAAATGGCTCAGATGTGAATGAGCTTTTAGCAGATTGAGCATATTGGAAGAAGCTAAAGTGCTTGAAAGAGAGGACAGAAGGGCCTACACATTGGAAAATCAAGGTTTTTTAAAGCATCAAGTCACAGTTCAATGCTTCTTGAAACACATGATTGCCCAAACGTTGATATTCAAATGCACAAGCAATATTTTACACAACTTTTACAATTGAACATCCAGTTTTTGAGAAGCCATAGCCTTCCCAGAGCATTCAGATTCTGCATTTCATCTCGGTTTCGAGGCCTGTTTCGGTCAGGCCCGAAACCAAAATGAAACCACCAAAACAAGGTAGAAGCCTAGTATTTTTCTACGTGTAACTCGAAACCAAGGTTTCAAGGCCCAAAAAAAAAAAAAAAATAGTCGCAACCTGTCAAAACCTAGATGAAACCTCTCGAAACATGGGATTTTATAGCGCGGTGGTTCGACCATGTTTCGGTCAAAACCACCAATACCTAGTCAAAACTGCCAAAACCTGATACTTTTCTGTTTTGACCTTGGTTTCGTTTTGAATTCTCGTGAAACCGAGATATCTTGGTCTATGATGAGGGCTCTTGAAGATCTGCTCATAAAGCCCACCCTTCCCTAGTGGACTGCTCGTTCAGCTGGAAGCTGAGGGCAGCAAATGATGTGGCAATCTGTTGGCCAGGCAAAGAGTCAATAGGCTAAGTTGGAGATCAGGGAATGTTCTCCCACTTGGATGACTATGGCAGGTGTTTTTGTCGAATTTCTTCTTTTGGGCCTTTTTTTTTGTGCCCTTTCATTTCTACTCTTCTTTATATTTCAATAAAAATTTCTTGTTATTCACTTATTTATCAAAAAACATAATAATGAAAATAACAGGGGAAAGAAACAGGGGATACAATTTTGGATGCTGTTCCATGCAACAAAAGATAGAAAACTGCACTGCAAAGCTTTAAGGGCCGCAGGATGATTAAGTATTGAGAAGGGTTAGTAACTATATAGCCTCTCCTCAATTCCCTTAAAAAAATCCTTTCTTCACTGCTATCAATCAACATTAAGGTTCAACAAACACGCCGGTCTCACCATATTGTACAAGAAAAAGAAGAGTTGTTAAATGAATTTGTTAAAGCATTTGATACTCATATTCTCTTCTCCAAGAATCACCAAAATGTGATCACCGATCAGCCAACATGTCATATATATTAAAACAAAAAATCAAATTTAGTCATAATTACAGTTGCATAGAATTAATATTTACATCAGGACATGTGCACTTGCACAGCGGCTCTGCACGATTAAACAAACAGTTTAGCATACAATAAGCGTATACATTTATCTCAAACAAAAAACTTTTATCACAAATGTGTGGCAGTGAATTCTATTTTTGTTTGTTGAGATCTAAGAATCATCATTTGCAAATTTAAAACACTTAATAGTTGATAATGATCACAACTCAAACAGGTCTCTGATGACAACAGTATGAAAATTCAATCAAACGTAACAGGAACTTCAAGAATGGGTGTGTAAGCGCACTTTGTCGTCAGGGACTTGCTGAGCCATATCACTTGTCGGGGCATCAAAGTCCAAGTGTTGAATAACATTAGGTTCAGAGATCCCTTTCTTCAGAAACCTTTGAGTATTATGCCAAACACCAGAGCTGGGTAGATAGGAACCAACATGACATCCTCGGACCTGCAAAATTCATAAAGATGTATCTTCTTTTAACTTTGTTGAGATTGTCATTGATCATTATGTATATATAGAGGTCAGTGGGAGCAGATTTATTTTCTAGTCATATGTCATTTGTGTTGATGGTTAATCACTGATCAACAGTGACATGGTTTACTAGTTGAAACCAAAGTTTCAATGTCTAATAGCTTTGAGATGAAAAATGTGTGTATAAGTACCTTTGTACTTAACATTGAGTTTCGTCATGACAGAAAAAAGTAAAACTCTGGGTTTGTCTCAAAGTGTATACGTTGTTTATGTTATCAAATAATTTAGTGTGTGTAACAGGTAAGTTGAGAATACTCAAGAAAAAACTAAAAGAAAAGAAAAGGAGGCCAGTTTTCCACTGGTAGAGAAGGAAATTTTTTTGTTTTTTTTTTAGTGGAGGGAGGTCTCACTAGATAGTGTTATAATGTTGTGGATTGTTACTGTTATTGATCCTGATCATATGAGCTATAGTGCTTTCATGCGTGTCGAGCGCAACCAAAAATAAATTACTCTACCTACACTGAATAGTAATGATAAGTAAAGGTTGATCCACAGAGACTAGTTAATCAAATTGCCTACTTACCAAGAAAAATTGGGGGGGGTTTCTTCTGCAATTTAATTAACAACAAAATTAAGTAACAGAAATTCAATAGAAGATGATGTCGATTCAAGAAAATTTACTCACGGCTGCAAATTGATCACTGACCTCATATATATTATTCTCTATTCAAATATTTAATCAAGGATTATCAAAAAGTCAGACAATCCTTACATTCCCTAATTTCATTAATTTGAGCCCAACACACAAATTAATTCTTATCAAAAAATCAATTGGTATTAAGCAATCCTCATGAATTTACTGATAGCATTACACTCTCGGAGGGAGTTAAAGATGAACAACAATCCAACAAGCGTCAGATTATTTAATTCATTCTATGTTTCCTTTAAGCAAGTAACAAAAACTTGGATCATAATTGTTCTGCTCAATTACTACTTTTCCTGAACACCATAACAATTACGGATTATGAATTCAGGTTAGTAATAAACCATATAACTCAATCAATTAATAGGCCTCTTAATAAACTGAATCATGCAATCATTAACTTGAAAAATCAAGAAACACAGATATTTGAATAGAAAAATAATTAAAATTAAGAACAGAGTCTCACAATTTTACTAACCGGATTGAATTCCCCTTGAATCGACTAAAGAACTTAGCTAGACATGATAGAAAAGAAAGACAAAAGAAATAAAATTGTCTTCTCAATAATTCTTGGATGCTCTATTACGTAGCCTTTTTATTGCTTAAATAGCTAGAGTAGATAAGACTAAAACTGGTATGTCTAGAATTGACAACCTTATTACATGAAAATAAAAATTAGATAAAATCTTCTTACCTAGATTAGATAGAGAATCATTCAATTATTAATCAAATGTTACCCCTAGACTTGCCAATATTTATAATATTCCATAGAGGTATATATTCTCCTCAAGATTTCTGACAATCAATCAAATCCTTCCAATAGTAAATCTTCTATGTGTGGTAATCTTCCTTCTCTGGTTTGAATTCAATTCAGCTTTCCAGATTAGATTTTTGGATCACGTTTGATGTCTATAATTCTTTTTACATTAAAAATCTGCATGAAATTCAGAAGGTCATTATTGAAAATATCAAAATTTCTTTTATTTTAAACTTAAATTACTAATACTTTTCACCAATGTCTTATATATAAAGAATCATCAAAATGAGTATCATAAGACATATAATATGTTAAATAGACTAAATATAAGAGAAATAAATATATAAAATTATGAATTCATCATGCTTTCCTTTTGTTGCCTAACAATTGTACCATTTTCCAGACGTTTGATAAAAGAGGGGCCAATTTCCATTCAATTTCCTAATGGTAGAGAAGGAAAAAGTGGTTGGGATACACAGTAAGGTGTAGGGGTGCAAGTTTTACCCTGACAATCCGAACCCGTCCAGGCCTGCCCTGAACCCTGGCAGGGTTGAACCCGGCTTGAACCCTAACAGGCCTGAGTTAGGGCTTAATTTTGTATGAACCCTGACAGGGTTGGGCTGGGTTAGGGTTGACCCCCTGGGTTGAGCCCGGACCGGCCCAACCCTGTATATATATAACCTAAATCAAAACTTAATCGACCCTCAAAGTTAAGAACCTTAACGGTGCCTCTCAATCTCTCTCTCTGAAGTCTGAAACTAACCGATGTCTTCTCTCAATCTCTCATTTTGAAACCAAACTCTAAAGCTAAACCTAATCAACCTCAGAGTCAAGAACCCTAACGTCGCCTTGCAATCTCTCTCTTTGAAGTCTAAGACTAACTGATGTCTTCTTTCAATCTCTCACTCTAAAACCAAACCCTAAAGCTAAACCTAATCGACCCTCAAAGTCAAGAAACCTAACGATGCCTCTCAATCTCTCTCTGAAATCTGAAACTAACCGCTGTCTTCTCTCAATCTCTCACTCTGAAACCAAACCCTAACGGCCCTTCCTAGACTGAGAGTCGGCAACTTCTTCGCTGATAACTTCTTTCTATTTCTCTCGTTTGCAGATTTGTTTGAAAGGTGAAGCTGAGGACTTGAATTTAAGGTTTCAGGTAAAGAGAACTATTGTTTCTTCTGGTCTTTGGTTGCTCTATTTTTGATTATTTGTGTTGTTTTTTTTGGATTGTGGTTTCTTTTTCGACTCGAAGATGTAAATATGAGGTGTTAATTTTAGTGGGTTCAATTTTGTTTGTTTATTTGATGGGTGTAGAGCCCACTTCCATGGATGCTCTGTTTCTTCTTCTTTATTCTCTTTTTTTTTTTTTGGGTAAGTTCTTCTTCATTCTCTTGCTTGAAGGATGTTCTTTATCCTTACTACTATTTATGTACTTGGGCTTTCTCGTAGTTAATTCCTATGCTTCTGGTTTTTTTGTTTTTTTGCTGGGTTAGGGTTTAATTCTACATAAATTTATATGTTGGGGATGTTTATTTGGGATTTGGGATTTGCATAATGACTTTGTGATTCAGCAGTCAAACTCACAACAATGGTAGATTGTGGATGATTTCCTGTCATAGGTTGATTGTGTTTGTCATATGTTTTAAATTATAATTGTTATTTGATAATTTGTTATATGTTTAGGGTCAATCAGAGTCAATTCGACTTTGAATCAGGGTTAATCAAAGTTAACTCGACTCAACCCAGCCCTGTCAGGGTCAATCAGGGCAGGTTAGGGTTAGGCCCAATCTTGCCAAGGTCAGGGTTGGGGTTGTACATTTTTTTACCATAGCAGGATTGGACAGGGTTAGGGTCAAGTTTAAATAGTCAGGGTTGGGGGTTAGGGTTTTGAAAAACCCAACCCAACCCGGCCCTATTGCAGCCCTAGTAAGGTGGTCTTATAAACCTGTGTCATTGCTCCTATTGATCTTGTTCATACAAGCTATGTTGTCCTCATTTTAGTTCTCTAATGACTATAGTTTCCGGATGCTTGATGACATTTTAAATCTCAATTTAGTCCACTCAAAATTTTGCCCCTTGAAGTCAGGATCAGGCACACGGGACACTTATTACTTTAATAAGTGTTTGACTCTTTGGTAAAGTTTAGAGTTCTCCATATAATAGGTTGTGGCTTATTTACCTCTGCTCATATTTATGGCTATCAATATTCCTTCTTATCTTCCATTATTGAATGGTGTGTTTGAGGTTAGATTATCATTCATCTTCAAGCTTTCAATAATGAGAGGATGATATTTCTCTCACTTTTCTTTTGAGTGGCATAAATATGCTTTCTCACACTTCTCGCAATGTACTGAATGCAGAGCCTAATCAACACTAATGCTTGTTGAGCCTAATAATTGTGCGCCAAGTCTTTAAGGCCATTGCATTTTCCATTGTGCTATACATTTATTTATTTTCTAGTAGGATTTATATTTTATCCATTGTGAGCAAAATTAAATATTAAATGATTCCAAACAACTCTTGTATTTCTTTTCAAATTTCTGTGTAAAGATTTTTATTTGGGTAGCTGTGGCCCCTGCCCATCCCATATGCAGTTTAATGTCGATGGGAAGGCTTTGCCCAGGCTTTGCTGGGCTTTTGGCAAAGCCTCCCCTAATTGAATATTCCAAAATAAATGTCTTTTAAGATGTTTCACTTTGGTTTTGGTTTCATCTTAAATCTTGCTACTGACTTATTAGAGTCCTACTTCAGATTTAATTTCTCAGTTTTCTCTATTTTGGATCAAATTCTGATTTCTGTTTCATATTAGAATTATATTATTTATATAAATCTGGTTACTGTTTGATCATCTTTCGATGGTTGATTTAGTTCCATAAAATCTGATATCAATTCACTGTTCTGGAAACCCTAATTCTAGATTTCTCTTCAGTAAAATAATTCCATAAGTGCAGATTTGGAAGAGTTGTTCTCCTCCTACAAACTGAATTCTTTGGGAAACAGTTCTAGCTTCTTAACCCCAACTTTTGCCTCCGTAAATCCAACTCCTTCAATTTTTTGTTTGCTCTCCTTTGAGTTTCACATTTGAACCAAGAAAAGAGAAAATTCTAATACATTGTCCAACTCAAAAGAAACTCTAAAAAACAAATACAATGCTTCACTTGTTTCAGGAAACTGAAAGAAAATGCAGAAATCGGGCATATATCAATGCTAAAGTTCATGATTGGTAAAGTCAGGCATATATGAATCACAGATTATTCAATCTATTAACTTACAGAGTATCTCTTTGGCACCAGGCACAATCATATGACGACAGAAAGAACTTTGAAGCTTTTCATCAGAAGGAAGAACTCATGGCCTTCGCTAGATACGAGAATTAAATAGAGACATGTATCCGAACCATTTCAATCTTCAATTATCAGATTTTAAGTAACCAAACATTTCTAAATGATCAAAATTTACCTGCGAGTGATAATCCGATCGCCAACACACTCGAAAGGGCGAAATTCAAAGATTTCGAAGGAAGATCTACAACCCATCCCCTGAAACTGGAAATAGGTGCGTTTTGGATTGCTGAGTAAGACAGAGATGATGATGATACCTCGATGGGTCTTATGACTATAAGGTGCACCACTGTGAGATGCTCCGGCAATGGCAATGGGAGAAGAGTTTCTCCTTGCAGAGTTGCAAGGCCTAGACGATAGAAAGAGAGGGAGAGACGATGAGTCGTGTACAATTCCAATTAACCCCTTTTAGGAACAATTCAATTGAAATTTTAATCTATAATCTATTTTCATTTTATTTCTGCAACGTGTGATTTCACAAAATTATCCTTATATATTTAATTACGATTGCATCCGTATATGTAGTTTTAGAGGGTAGATAATGTCTTGTTATGTTTGGAAAAATAACAAACCCTTGTTACAATAACATTCTCTCTCTCTCTCTCTCTCTCTCTCTCTCTCTCTCTCTCTCTCTCTCTCTCTCTCTCTCTCTATATATATGTATATATATATAAACTTTAGCATTAAACAAAATTTGATCCTCATAATATATTTCTATACGTACCAAGATGATATCCTCCAAGGACAATTCCAATACAATTCTTACGATAACTGGAAAAGTGTGCGAAGGTTGTCTGGGCAAAAGAAGGGCCTGATTGGATGCTTCACTCCACCCGTGAAATGACTGCGAAGCAAGTGAAAGGAACAGACGCATTGAATGCTCCAACCTTTGGGAGACTCAATGATGGTCCCATAATAAGGCAATACAAATGCAACTTATGCTCTATTTGTTTTGACATAAAAATTTCCGTGTACCATTTTATATGTAAAAAAAAATTCAATGTTTATCTCCGGGAGATAAAACATAGTGATTTCTATGAAAGATGAAAAATGAATTTTGTCTTTCTTCTATTTATTGGAAATAAATTTTGAATTTTTTTTTTGCATATAAAATATTACACATAAGATTAATTTTTTTTTTTGCATATAAAATATTACACATAAGATTTTATGGTAAAATATTATGTCGAAACAAACAGAGCATTAGTATGATAGGTTAAATATCTACTATTAAAGCACAATTCATTACGATTAATTGATAAATTTAGCACATATTGAATATATTTTTAAATTTTATAAATGATCAAGGAGGAAATCAACTAGATGATGAATAAGATGATTAAGGTGGTCTCGGAATTTGATAAGCGAGAACTGGATTGAACTCCTCCACATGATTCCTATCAAGCTAAGGTCCCTGTTAGGCGAACTTAGCTAAGTGATCTAAAGTAAGGAAGGGGGGGGGGGGGGGGGACTAATTCATTTTTATCCTCTTAAAATATATTGCTCATACTAAGATGACTCAACCACATCAACTAAAGGTGCATTATACCATACCCTAACCATCGCGTCATGCATGGGCTTTGATCACTTAATATGATAATCAAATGTAGCATTATACCATACCCTGACCATCAGATAAGATTGGGTGTGGCCTATGGGACAAACGATGCCTATTTTGTGTGTGCCTTTTTTTCATTACCAACTATGAGAATGTAAATGCACGTTTTAAAATGGGAATGCATACCAAACATAGCTTCATGCTACGTTTAATATGCATTATAAGAAATGTATCTCATAATAGATAATGCATCCTTAATATATAGCACAGGAGTGGGCAAATAGTGAGATGTTTTCATTATAGGCTTAGACTGCAGAGTGGGCTAAAGAATGTGTTCTATAATGGACACTGTTAGAGAATGTATTCAATGATCTAAAAATGAAAATGTGTACAAATACTATATTTGTCACATCAAAATGTGTTCTTAACCTAAATGCATTCTTCAAATAATACACATCGACCGAAACATTAAATTAAGCACATAATGCATTCACCTTGATACATATCCAGAATTGCACCTCGTTGATTATAGTGTAAGCATGAGACCCGAGCTCGAGTTCAAGCCCCCCTCTTGCACACTTGGATGCTCCGATGTGGCTCATCCTTTTTCTCTTCCCCACCCATTTTCGATCGCCTTGGCCTATCTGGATACTATTTATAGCACCCCCAACCTTGTTAAAAAAAAAAAATCTATGTGATCTAAAAGTAGAGATGTGAATTGATTGATAGACGCCCACCTAAGATTTGGTGGAGTTCAATTTTTTTTAATGAAAAATTTTCATCTACACCCCATCAAGGATTGCTAACATCATCTACACCCACAAGATTGTAAAAACATCACCTAAGTTTACTTAACTGACGGAAATCACTAAAATTATTGAAATACAATTTTACCCCTCATATTATAAATTGAAAAATTAAAAAATTATGTTGATTTACTAATTTGACCTTCAAATCAAACATATATTTTCTCTTCCTCTTTCCTTTTCACTCTCACCCAAGCCCTAACCCCTAAGATTGGAGTCCCCTCTGTGTTGTGCGTCCACGGTGGCATCCCAGCTTTGGCATCCCATTACTGTCCCTGATTTACCAATATTTTGGCTAAGGGTGTCAATGGGTCGGTCTGGGCCGGTTTCGGTCCGGGCTGAATCGGTGTCGGGTTTTATAAGTCCAACCCAAAACATGTCCATTAAGAGTTCGGGCTGGGTTGGGCTGCACTGGACACAATAACTAACGGGCTGGTCCGGTGTCGATTTGTTATCGGGTTGGGTTTATTGAGGTGATTTCGGGCTGATTCGGTCTGGACCGGGCTTATCAAGCTTATCGGGCCAAATTTATATGTAAGATATATTGCCTATTTTATTATTTCTATCTATAAAATTAGCATCATTCATTCTATATGTATGTAATTCAATAAATTGTAACAATTAACATACTGTTTTCAATTATAGATTCATATAATCTTTCAGATCAAGAAGTGAACTATAACAGTGTAATATAATCATCAAAATTTAAAACCATAAAAATTAAGAAATTGGTCCCGGTTGAACCTTACCGGTGTTCGGGCTAGTTCGGGCTTCTTAACGGGCCGATCTGGTCTGATTTCGGTCTGGGCTGAAACGGTATCGGGCTTTACAAGCCGAGACCGAAACCTGTCCATTAAGGTTCGGTCCGGGCTGGGTTCGGGTTATTTCGGGCAGGCTTGGTCCGTGCTACCGGGTCGGGCCCATTTTTGACACCCTTAATTTTGGCACAACAATTAACCGAACTATATTCCATCAAAGGTCTTAAAAGGGAGAGAGCTCAAAGTAACAAATCGAGGCAAAAGGCCCATAAAGGAATGGGATCGGCTGTGTATGACTTCTATCTCTCTAATTTCAATGTAAGGAGAGGGAGAAGAAGAAGAGGAAGTGTGGGAGGTCTAAGGACCAAATACGTCAGAGAAGTCAAAATCTTCACCGGATGTAGATGCCGAAGAAGGGATATGAAGCTTACTGAGTTTGGCTGCCAGAATCGACTGGGCAATCTTCTTCTGAACCGAGAACAACATCTCTCTGAATTCTCTGATCGAAGAGACACCCAAATAAAAACCAATTGAGTTGGGGAAAAAAAATTGGGATACAAGAAACAAAAAATCGATTTTAATTAAAGGGGAAACTGAAAAACAAATGAACAATGGCTAATCATTCATTGGAAAAAGGGGATAATTATGCATTGCTTATTTATGGAAAATATCAGATTAGACAAACTCGATGATTAAAGATTTATTAATGATTCTAACTTTTTCTTATGCAGATTATCAGATCAGGACAAAACTCAATCGATTATAACGTATTCACCTATCTTTAATGATAAACTAAAAATTAAAAATTAAACGCCCACCGTGATAGATTTCTTGCCTTCTTAGAAAACCATACATTTTAGAGTTTCAGAGACAATTTATCTTTTATGAAACTTTTTCAGATCCATGGATGAAGGCACCGTCGATGGCGAAGAAGAAGAAGTAGAAGTCGGTCGTCGTCGTTGATTTCGATCTGATTAAGCTCTTCGTAGTTCTATCGAGTTCGGTCTTTCTATTTCTCTGTTTAGTCAACCTGCGGATCAGAGTCTCAGCAGGTTAGATCTATAAGAAGCCCTAAAATCGGTTACTTTCCTTTTTCCCATGTTTCTATATTTTCGTTTCGGATTGATGAAGGAGATAAAGTGGGAAGAGGAAGATGTCTCATAGGCGTGGTAAAAGACGTCATCATGATTAACAGAGGAAGCAAAGCTCCTCTTGAGAGGAGCTGTTCGCGCTCCTTTGCGAAGGGCAGCTTGAAGTCCATATCTCATCATCGGCGTCCTGCTCAGCAATGATCAGAAATGAAATTTATGTGAGTAGTCAAAAATGTTAATGGAGGCTAGAGAGACATTGAAGATATAGCAATATTCAGAGAGAGACTCAAGAGAATGAGAGAGGGAGAGAGAGGCGGGATGGCGATGGATGGCTGGAAGAACACGCAATAGTGTTTTCTATTATTTTTTTTTCCTGTGCATCTCCATTGCAGGAATACTCCTTGGGTAAATGGTATAATAGATAAAGGGTATAATGATATTTTCAACCTACTAAAAGGGTAGTATCGTCCATGAAATATTCTAATACAGTTGACATCAGCATCTAATAGGAATCTTGTGATGAAGTGGACTTATTTAATTAGCATAGCAAAGTTTTTGAGTGATAGGTGATGTTTTTGCAATCTTGTGGGTGTAAATGATATTAGCAATCCTTGACGATGTAGATGAAATTTTTTCTTTTTTAATCTATAAAAAAGACTCACATGGGACAAAATAATTGCCAAGTGACTTCTTTTTTAAGTTTCTCACACAATCAACTTTGTATAAGAAAAAAGGAAAAAAGAAAAAAAAAAAAAAAAAAAAGACAATAATTCTATCTCCAGTTAAACACTTCAAATTGAATGATTTTTTCTTTTCATTAATTGCTAATTTATTTTTTACCTTAAAAAATCTTATGAGAGAAAGTTTTTGTGCATTGCCGTCCATATAAGCCTTGACCTAGTGCTTTAATAGGAGGGGTGAGAATGTAATACCAGTTCTGTCCTTCCCTTATCGTGCGCATGACAATGAATGTACATGATCATATCATGAGCAACAATATGTTAACGTTCTTTGTTCTTGTTTTTGTACCCACCGGGTGTTTCCCCAACAATCATGTCCATGGACCATGGGCTATTATTGGCTATGGGATTGCAACTCCTATCTAAGAGAAAAAGAGAGGTATATATGTCCGATTGGACACCTAAGCCACTTCTAGATGGAGAATTTTTTTTTTTTTTTTTTTGGGTAAGATTCTATATCGAGAATTTATGATAATAAATAAATAATTATCCGTCATATTTGATTCAAATAAGTATCGGATTTGATTCATATTTATATTTATAGAGTACTGAAATCTATAAATCCAGTCGACGGTTGCCGTCGTCTATCCCTAAGGGTCCCACCGCCGCAAGTACATGCACCTGCTCCATCAATGGAATCATTTGGATGGGGGCTATCGTGAGTCACATTAAGTCATCTATTATTTCAAGCTTGCTTATTTTACCTCTTAATTAATAATATTAATGAATGCTGTCTGAAGGTATGGGGCATGTGAAAGCTTCCGGGTTTTCCGGCAGAATAATTGTGTTTTATTTGTATTTTTTTATTTTTGGGATTTCCTCTTCTCTTTCTAAAATAGCCAGAGCCCTGAGACCCTGAGTGACGAGTGCAACATGAAACACGATTAAAATATATAGTTTTTCTAAACAAGAAAACCGAGAGAAAGAAAAGTGATCTCAAATGTGAATTTGGAGGCATTTGCGATGAATTTGCGTGTTAGGGGTATTCTGTCTGTGCAGAGCATAGCAAGGCCTTCTTTTTTTAACCTCCTGCGGTCTCTTTCATGTCCGGCTTGTAACATTTTAAAGGCTTTGGTTTTCGTTGCGTCAGATACCTCCGGTGAGTATTTGTCATTTTCCTCGACATCAATTCGATCAAAGTTGCATTCAAAACCTTCCGGTAACGGAACTTTTACCTTTCACATCTTGGGAACTCCGAACTGAATTTCTACTGACTTTTCTTTTCTGGAGTATATTATTTTGGAGCTTCACCGTCAACTGGTTGCGGACTTCTGTAATTCACTATTTACAACGGGAACAATGGCAGCGATTTCGCTTTTGATTATTAAAGACCATGGCTTATTGCTTGTGAATAAGCCGCATTAGTTACACGAGCAGAAGCTTACAAGCCAAATTTCTTCAGAAGAGGTGATCTTCTTAAATGGATAGATTAGAATTTCCGACGCCTAATTTGGCAGAGGCTGGCTTGTAGTCTGTACAAATATTATATGATTTTTGCCTCAGGAAGCTTTGGGTGAATGTTTTTTCCAGCGGAAATAGAGCTGAGTCGAAATCTAGTTGTTGTATCCGTGTCTGACCGAGTTCCAGACATCCCCGTTTATTGCTACATGGTTCGTTCCCCTGACAGTTGAGGACCTCTTATTTTCCAAGTAATGCTTCAAGCCTTGAACGAGAATTGTTGTTTGCCCGTAGTGAAGACTTTCGGAACTTCTGAGTTTTGGAAACTCCAGGTGCTTATACGGCTTCTTCGCGCACAACACACACACCTAGAAGGAAGAACAGTTTCTTCAACTCCTGGCCCTGCTGTTGAAGTTCACTTGGCGACAAGTCATGGACAAACTGGAATAAAATGAAAAAAAATCGAGACAGAAAGAGGTTAGGGCTCTCTCTGATAAGGTTTTGGCTTTCCTTCCATTTGATGGCTCTACATTTCTTGAAGTAGGAGAATCAAGGTTTGATGAGAAAATCGTCAATTCATTGAATTTGGCGGGGACAATTTCTGGATGTATTGGGTTTCTAGCAGCTGTATTCTGTCAGAAGGCCGACGCTGTCATTTCTGTTGAGAGGAAAAGTTTCATGGTTTCCGACTTTCAGGCTGTTGCGTTTACTCAGTGACAGTTTAGCTCAACTAATAGATTCGTAGGGTTCCCCCCTTCACTTCTTTTTTTTCCGGGAGTATTTTGGTAATGAAGATTCTTGGGAGTATAACTATCTGTAGAGGCAAATTTACCCAAAAAAAAAACTATCTGTAGAGGCAAGTTTTTTTAATCGGCTCTGAAGTTCTTGTGTGATATTCAGAAAGAGTAGTCAGTGAGATTGAGCTATAGACAGAGCATAGTTTTATTTATACGGATTTCTATTTCCGACTATTGACGGGATCTGCAACCATGAAAGCTCCATCAAACGGTTGTCTGGCAAATACCGGAGAAGGTATGCTTTTTGTTAATTATTGGCTCCCATCCTTTCCTCATTCCGTTAAACTGCATTGTCCTTGTTCAACTTCCTCAAAGGCGTTTGCTTGTTTTGCTCTCCCTTGCTTGCGCTCTCGTTGCTTGATTTGTGGCATTTTAGCATGTCTTAGTGATCATGGACTTTGAGCTAATGTGAGGATATAATTGAAGGATGCTGAATCTCAATATCTCATGATATATTCATAAAATACAAAATAAAAAATGCTGGGGGTTGAAAGTTTAAGATACTGTTTCTATGCACTTGACTCTGAAATTGAACAATGGATACATTGAAAATGAATTTTTAGTATGTTTCTTTTGGGTATTTTACACAGCTGAGGTGATTTATTTTCAAAGTTATAGGGCTACAATGATTAAGGTCACATTACTCTAATTCCTCATGACTGATTAGAGAACCAATCAGTCAACTATTACTCCGTGTGTATGTATGACGTTTATGGTACACAACTGTTCCAGTAAGTTCTCTATATTATATCAGACATGAATAATGCCAGAGAACCCAAACTTTTCACTTACGTTTTTATTGCTAAAACTCTTTTGTGGGCTTGATTGCCATGTTAAGATTCTAGAGTAACTCTATACATGTATCAGATATTATCCCTGAGAGTTTAAATCTAAGGGAAAAGGAAAACTTTGCATTCTACCCTGTTATTTATCAATCCAATTGTAGTTGTATGCATTATACAAGTTTTGTTGGACCATGTAAGTCCTTTATAATATTTACTTCCTCGACTGCATAAATATTCCTAGAAGAGAACCTCAGTGAGTACTGTTTTGTATTTCTTTCATGAACCTTGAGATTTTGTTTGACACCTTGACAATCTTCCACATGGCATCAAAGCAGGGGAAAAGAGGAGTATCAATTCAGAGTTATGGCATGCTTGTGCGGGACCTCTGGTGTCTTTGCCTCCAGTTGGCAGTCTTGTGGTTTACTTCCCACAAGGATACAGTGAACAGGTCCACCCCTGTCTCTCTCTCTGAGCTCATCTCTTTGTTTTTTGCTTCTTAAGGAACCCTCTTTTGTCTACTATTTCAGGTTGCAGCTTCGATACACAAGGAGAATGACAGTATCCCTAGCTATCCGAACCTTCCTTCGAAGTTGATTTGTGTGCTACATAATGTTACGCTGCATGTATGGCACCTCAACTAAGCTTCTGTGCTATTTTGAATTCATTTGAAAGGGAAACATTTAATCGTTGGAAGGACAAAAGTTTAAGGTCCTTTATACTTTGTTAATACCGAAGGCTCACTTATGACTTAAGAACATCTCTGCATGAGCCATGAAGGCCATCTCTTTATAGCAGCCATAGCTTCAAATTCCTGTAACCAGAATACATAGGATTCCTGTACAAGGTTCTTAATCTTGGTTTCAAGGCCAGTTTTGACTAGCCTTGAAATCGAGATATCCCAGGTTTCAGACCCGGAATTTTTCTAGTCTGAATTTGAAACCTAGGTTGAAATCCGTGTCAAAACCTAGGTAGAAACTTGTCGAAACCTATTGAAACCCTCAAGTTCTATGTCGAAACCTGTAAAACCTTATTGAAACCCAGTACAGGCAGTATCTACTGGTTTCGGTTGAAACAACCGAAACTGCATGTTTCAACCAAGATTAAGAACTATATGTCTATCGTCTGTCCCCCAAAGAGGAGGAGAAGAAGAGCATTAATTATTTTATATCTTATAGTGTGTGTTGATTTTGAAGAAACAAGCAGCCATTTGCTTTGTGGTATTTGAGCTATGGTTCACCCCTATGTGGATTACTTATGAGTGTCCAGTTTGATCATAACAGACTACCTGTATCATATAGATTAGAAAAATAGCATTTCTGATGATCAAAGAGAAGCAGGTGTAGCTATTTAAGAAATGCTCCAGTGATTATGTTCTTAACCAGGCTGATCGTGAGACAGATGAGGTCTATGCACAGATGACTCTTCAGCCTGTAAATAAAGTAAGTCGGTCGATCCATTTGATATTTCACTGATTTAAATCTATAGCTATTTTACATGTTTTGCCCCTCCTTATATGTGATTTTTTAAACAAGAGCAAGGCATCTTTCCTGTAGTATGATAAGGAAGCACTACTGGCATCGGATATGGGGCTCAAGCAAAGCAAGCAACCCACTGAGTTCTTTTGCAAAACACTTACGGCTAGTGACACGAGTACTCATGGTGGATTTTCAGTACCTCGTCGAGCAGCAGAGAAGATATTCCCACCTCTTGTATGCAGATTTTCCATCACTGAATTTATATTCACTCTTCTTAGGAGTGTGAACATCTTGGCAATCAATTAGCATCTTCAATTCTAGTTCTAACCTCTTAACTTCCTTTTATAGGATTTCTCAATGCAACCCCCTGCTCAAGAGCTAGTAGCTAGAGACTTGCATGATGTCCCATGGACATTCAGACATATTTATCGTGGTATGTGCCAATTAAAAAAGAAAAATATTTTACTGTCTTGTTTAGGTTTTATTTGTACTTCTTTTATTATCCCTCCGTATCACTTATGCTTTGCATGTTAGAATATCTTGTTTTGACTGAGGTTTCTTTCGCGAAGTCACTTTTTGTTTTCCTTTTCAGACAATTTTTTACTGCTTGCTTTGGATGTTCCTTAGCCACGGAGTTCCCTTGTTCGTTCTTTCTTCATTTGGTATTGACTGGTTGTTTTTTCTGTTTTCTTTTCTCTCTAAACCCAAAGAACATGGAGTTCAATGACTATTATTAATTTCGTAAAATTGCTAAAGAAGTATTCACATAAAATATAGGATAGAGGATGGCGAAAGATTAAGATGATTTTTTACAAAAAGTGTTCTTCATTGATTTCTATACACCTTCTTAATGTATACCAAACAAACATAATAAAAATTGATCTATAATCTTAAACTAGGAAGTGTGTGTGTGTGTTTTTTAATCTGCTGTCGAAAATACATACTGCATCAGTATGAAAGAGTAATTTTTAACATTTGGAATTAGGTGGATACAGTGTAATCATCTGCAGTTACTTTTGTTTTTGTTTTGCTTTGATCCATCAAGGGAAGGCAAATTAAACTGCATTTTCCTCTGTTTTAGGTCAACCTAAAAGGCACCTGCTTACTACGGGTTGGAGTGTGTTTGTCAGCACAAAAAGACTCTTTGCAGGTGATTCAGTTCTTTTTATAAGGTAAGCAAAATAATATCAACAGTTATAATCTAAATTCCCTCCCCTCCCCCTCCCCCTCCCCCTTGCTCTAACTGGACCAAGAAAATCTGCTTGTTTAGAGATGAGAAGCAACAGCTCCTCCTTGGCATAAGGCGTGCAAATGGACAGCAACCAGCCCTATACTCATCAGTCATATCCAGTGATAGCATGCATATTGGAATTCTTGCTGCTGCAGCTCATGCTGCAGCAAATAACAGCCCATTTACCATATTTTACAATCCAAGGTACTAGTGCATCTTTTTCTTGTCCTCTTAACGAGTGATTGTCACTACAGTACTGCATTTAGGCTTGCATGGTTTAACGTTATTCATTTGATTGAACAGGACCAGCCCTTCTGAGTTTGTGATTCCCTTAGCCAAATATAATAAAGCATTGTACACCCAAGTTTCACTTGGAATGCGATTTAGGATGATGTTTGAGACTGAGGAGTTGGGGGTACGTAGGTACATGGGCACAATTACTGGTATCAGTGATTTGGATCCTGTGCGATGGAAAAATTCACAATGGCGCAATCTTCAGGTTTGATATGACCATCTACTTTGGTAAAAATAACAATGTAATGTTAAATTATTTTCACTTTTCATATGAGGAAACTCTGATCTCTACTATGTGTTATTGATTATACGACTCTAATCTCTACGGTGTCCTGAATATGCATGTTAGTTTCAGACTCTGACAGGTAATTCACCAGCACATTTGCTATTCACAGTTCATTGTATACGAACTATGGAATCGTGAACATGCTGGTGTATGTACTTGCGTCTGTAGTCTTGTACCTGTGTGCTCGTATCAGATTCCAAATTATGATTTGACCACATCTTGTAAGTCCTATGTGCATGTGGAGATTAAATAGTCCATGTTTGATATCTGATCAAGTAAAATGTTTGGTATCCCAAGAATTTTTAGTTCTTATTCTTTCCCAGGAGAATTTTTAATTCTTCTCTAGAAATTTTAGGCAAGTTCTAGAAAAGATAAGTGTTTCGAGTAAGTATCTGGTCAATGTAAAAAATATGTATTATAGTGTGGTGACTAGTGTAAGAACCATGTAGGTCAAGGTAGTGAATTCTCAATTACAATTGGGTTACACAAAAGATCACCTTTAAGTCCTTATTTATTTGTGTTTATTATGGATGATTTGATCAGAGACATTTAAGATGAAGTTCCTTGGTGTATGCTTTTTGTTGAGGATATTGTTTTGGTGGATGAGACAAAAGAAAGTATTAAGTTAAGTTGGAATTATGGAGATCAATCTTGGAATTAAAAGGTTTTAAGATAGGTAGAACAAAGATGGAGTATATGGTGTATATCTTTAGTCACACAAGGATGGATAATGAGGTGGTGAAAAATGATGAAAATGATATACTGCAAAGTGAATACTTTAGGTATCTAGGCTTAATTATGACTAAAAAGAGTGATACAGAGGATGATGTTCCACATAGAATTAAAATAAGATGGATGAAGTGAAGAGGTGCGTTTAGAGTATTGTGTGATTGATATATTCCTATAAAACTTGAACGAAAATTTTATTGGATGGTCAGTTGATTAGCTATTATGTATGGTGTGGAATGTTAGGTGGTTTAGAAGCATCATATAAATAAACTCAGTGTAGCTGAGATGATAAAGTTGAGATGAATGTGTGGCTTAACTGGGAAAAATAAGGTAAGAAATGATCATATTAGAACACATTTGGGAGTAACGCCGATACATGATAAGTTACGAGAAAGCCGTTTGAGGTGACATGGCCATGTTAAACGGAGGCCTTTAAATTCTCCAATATGAAGGAGTGATTTGATTCCGATTGAAGGAACTAAAAGTGTTAGGGGCAGACCTAAAATGACTCTAGGTGAGATGGTGATGAAAGGTGGGCGTAGCTTAGGCCTTGTATCAAGTATGCCATTGAACAAAGTGTTAGTATTGGAGAGCGCAAACAAGAAGAAAACATAAAGATTTAACGTGGTACAACACCCCATCGTGGGATGCCTACATCCACACTAGAAAAAGATAGATTTCTTCATTCCCAAGAAAAGTCTACAATCTCTATCTGATAAGCTTATCTCTTCTGTCAGGCTAGTTTTACCTAGGTTTTCCCATACAGAGATAATATATAGGCAAATCTAAAAATCCTAATTCTCCATAATTACAAGTTTACCCTTGTATATGTAATCAACTCAAATCCTAATACAAATATTACTCTTATAACTATGTGGACCCCATAGAATACAAGACACCAAACCCAACAAATCTCCACCTGGCTTAGATTTTGCAAGCCACCTTGAAGAAAAACCCGTTGATGTTGATTCTGTAAACCTGTCTCTGCCAAACCGTTACACCCAAACCGGCATAGCCCACACCCCTTACGGGTGCCCCGTACAGCTCACCGCCATACTATGTGAAGTGACTCCATCTCTCCCACTGCTGCAGCATCACCAAAAAAATCACCGTCATTCACAGTCCTTCTGCAACTCCAATTGCACTTGGAACCCAAGCCTCTCACCTTTGCACCTCCAATGCAAACCTAGAGATCCGACTCCTTGTCTTAGTCTGCCAGTCTTCCTTTACCCCACTATGCAGCATCAACTAGCCATGATGCCCACCGTGCTGGGATACAAACCCGCTGTGAGAACGAACACTCTATCCGATCAGATCCACGAACAACTGCCATCACCCCATCAGTCCGATCAGGGTCTCCCAGCCATCGTTGGCCATCAGTTCCAACTCCCACATACGATAATGGATTTGGCCCCCCCTGCTCGACACGTTACACTAGGCCTTGTCCAACCCGACAATACCCCCTGCTGCATCCGTCGATACGCCGGATCCCCTGCTATGACCATCGATAACTCGGAACCAAGCGGCATCCCTACCATTGCCAATCTAGATCCTTCGACCAACATCTTTCTGAACGATGCCAATACACCCGCCAGCAGAATACCTTGGACGTGCTTAGTTTCAACTAAAAAAATAAAAAGCCACCTACAGATTTGGAAACAAAAATCCAAATCCATAAATCTTGCTTTTCCTTTATCTTTTTCTTTTTTTAATTTTTTTTAATTTTAAATCCCTTTGACGTCTTCCTCTCCTCTCCTTTTCAACAAGGGAGAAACAAACTAAAAATTGTACCTTCTAAAGGTAATGATTACTTTCAAAGAAAAAGAGATTTAAGAAAAATAAAAGCAAAATTCACCTTCTTTTTTTTCCTATGGTTTTCAACAGGATTTTTTTTTCTTCTTCTTCTTCATACCTTCCATGCGCTTCCCTCCTTCTCTTAGATCACTGACTGATCTACCGAACCTTAACTCTGAAACCACTTGTTAGGACTGGAGAGCGCAACAAGAAGAAAACACAAAGATTTGACGTGGTTCAGCACCTCATCGTGGGATGTCTACATCCACACTAGAGAAAGATAGATTTCTTCATTTCCAATAAAAGTCTACAACCTCCACCTGACAGGCTTATCTCATCTGTCAGCCTTACCGGCTCTCCACCTGATAGGTTTATCTCCTCTGTCAGGCCAGCCTTACTTAGATTTTCCCATACAGAGATAATATATAGGCAAACCTAAAAATCCTAATTCGCCACAATTACAAGTTTACCCCTATACATGTAATAGACCCAAACTTTAATACAAGTACTACCCTTATAACTGTGTGGACCCCACGGAATACAAGACACCAAACCCAACACAAAGCTGATTGGAGGACAATGATCCATGTAGTTGGGATAATTTTTTTTTCCTTTTTTGTTATATTCTTTGCCAGGAGAATTTTAATTTCATATCTATCTTGCTCAGTTATTACCATTTTCTTATGCTTGCTAGGTCGGATGGGATGAATCAACAGCTGGTGAGCGTCCAAGCCGAGTTTCAATTTGGGAGATTGAGCCTGTAACAACGCCTTTCTACATATGCCCACCTCCTTTTTTCAGACCCAAGCTCCCCAAACAACCTGGGATGACAGGTGCGTTTATTTATTTTTGGGCCTAAAGGTGTGTTATGTTAAACGTCATTAAATTAGCGTAATATGCATGTTACTGCTTTCATATACTTTCTTTCTCATTTGAAATCTGTTCTAGTGCTAAGATGAGTTTTAAATTAGCTACCATAATTTGTATTGGTTACTTTAAAGGTGATCCACCAATATTTATTTTATCCATGTGGGCAGCCTTTTTTGATATCCAGAAATTGAGAGGTCATACCAAACATTGATCCACAATCCCCCCCCCCCCCCCCCCCCCCCCCTAAAAAAAAATTATATATATATATTGATGCCTATATCTACTTATAGAGTTGGATGTCAGAGAACATTTTGTTTGTCTCAATAACAACTATGTCCAGCACTTGGGGATGTTACATTCTATTTTCTCTTGATTATTCTGTTACTTACTAGTGGTCCGTTGAGTATTATTGCAGATGATGAGTCTGACATAGAGAATGCTTTCAAGAGGGCAATGCCTTGGCTTGCTGATGACATTGGGATCAAGGATGCTCAGAACTCAATCTTTCCAGGCTTGAGTCTGGTCCAGTGGATGAGCATGCAACAGAACCATCAGTTTTCAACTGCTCAGTCGGGATTATCTCCGTCATTGGGTACTTCAGATGCATTGCATAATAACCTTATCGCTGATGACCCATCTAAGATATTGAACTTTCAGGTCCAGAACTTGACTACACCTAATTTCCAGTTGAATATCCCCAAAGCAAATCAACATAACCAGCAAGTTGAACAGCTCCAGCAGCCTTCTTTGACATGGCTCCAACAACAGCAACAGCAACAGCAACAGCAACAGCAACAGCAGATAAAGCAAAATCTTGTTAGCTCACAGCAGCAGCAACATTCCCAACAACCACAACAGCAACACTCCCAACAACAGCAACAGCAATTGCAGCAGCAGCAGCAGCAGCAGCAACAACAACAACAGCAGCAGCTACTTCGACCTGCTATTGTCAGTCATGGTGGCACAGCTGCAAACCAGATACCAAACCAAAATTTTCAACAACCAATTATGTACTCTGAGCTTCAGCAGCAGCAGTTACTCACACCCAACACCCAACCCCAACAAAATATCCATCCCACTAACCAGAGTTCCCTCCAGTTAAGATCTTTACCTCAGGATTTGCAGTTCCAGCAGCAAGTGGAACAACAGCAGAGGCTCTTGGAGAGGCAGCAACAGCAGCAGCAACAGTCACCCCTATCCCAACAACAGCTTCAGTTGCTGCAGAAATTGCAGCGGCAGCAACATTTACTCTCACAGGTTAGCCCACAATTGCAGCCTCAGTTGCGACACCAACAGCAGGGCCATCAACAAAACCAGCAATCACAACAGGTCATGTTGCAACAACAGCCCCTCAGTGGTGCCAATCATATTTCTCCACATCTATTAGGTCAACCACAAATGTTCTCTTCAAACCATCTCTTGGGCCAGCAGAAACCTCCTGTGCCCATGAGCGCTCTCTCTGGACCTACAGATGGGGATGCTCCATCATGTTCAACATCACCTTCAACTAACAATTTCCCAGTTTCACCATCGATTTTGAACAGAAACCATCAAGGCAATGCCATATTGATGAAGGGTACTATAGCTCAGCCTGCGACTAATCCAGATCAAGAGCTCCTAAGCAAGTCTGATATTCGAGTAAAAAGTGAACAGCCCAATCTCAAAGAACCAGAACAAGTGGTTCATAGAAGCTGCACTACTGATCAATTGGATGCCTCCTCATCTGCAACGTCATATGGTTTTAATGATGGTGACCTCCAGCATAATTTCTCATTACCTGCCTTCTTTTTGGATGGAGAAGTTCAAATGGATACTCGGAATAATCTTCTCTTTGGAGTTAATATTGATGGTTTGACACCAGATGCTCTGCTGTCAAGGGGGTTTGGGTTGGGGAAGGATCTTCAGAATTTGCTTTCTGGTTATGGTGGTACTCAAAGAGACATTGAAACAGAAATATCTACTGCAGCAATTAGTTCTCAGTCATTTGGGGTGCCAGAGATGTCGTTCAAGAATGGGTGTTCCAGTGATGCTGCCATCAACGAGGTTGGGGATCCAAATAGGGGTTTATGGACTAACCAGACCCCTCAGCGTATGCGGACATTCACAAAGGTTTGCTACTTTGTTCCCTCTTTTTCCAGACTTTTTGTTTGTTGGATTCTTTTATTGCTATATAATTAGCTGACAAACTTTATGATGGGTTGTCTGAAAGTTATGACTGAGTTTTGGTCACGATATCCATACGGGGTTGGTGCCAATAAAAGTTATTAAATCAACTTGGTTGTTAAGATATCTTTGATATTAACATACATTAACTTTATTGTTGGACAGGTTTAATATCCCATCCCTCATTATATTGGTATTATCCTCTATCTAATGCTGAAATTCAGGAAGCACTGATGGAGAACTGGTACATATATTCATTGGCTCTGGCCGTAAGAAGATCCAGGGAACTGTTAGAACATTTAGATTTGCAAGAGGATGTGATATAGATACTTACAATTGATATAGTGCATTTAAGTCACATCTGTTGAAAATTTAAATCAAAGATACTAGACAATAATCCAAGGAAAGTGCCTTTAGAGACCATTACAGTGTAGGAATTTCTTTTTCAACAGAAAATAATTCCCAGAAGTGCACAGATATCATGTTAACCAACCCATAGGGGTATCACTATTATCACCACTTTAGTCATTCACATTCGCCTTATGGAAGATATTATACAGATTCAAGATCATCTCACTCCTAGCCCTAGGTATGTGGGATTTTATGTTTTCTTTTCCCTCTAATTGGACTTGACCCATCCACAAATCAGGAGCTCCCAAACCATTCATGGATGGGGGTGACAAAGGTAACTATTCTTATGATTTACCATGGTAGCCACATTGTCGTTTGAGAAGATATTATACAGATTCAAGATCATCTCACTCCTAGCCCTAGGTGTGTGGGATTATATGTTTTCTTTTCCCTCTAATTGGACTTGACCCATCCACAAATCAGGAGCTCCCAAACCATTCATGGATGGGGGTGACAAAGGTAACTATTCTTATGATTTACCATGGTAGCCACATTGTCTTTTGAGAAGTCATGTTTACATTGCCTATATTTGATTGTCGTCATTAAGGAATCTCCGTTTTATGAACTATGAAAAAAAAATTGTTTTAATTTTTTTTTTTTGGGGGGTGGGGGGTTGTTTAGCAAATATTAAGTCTTAAAACATTAAAAGATTTTGGATATACGATATCACCAGAAAAGCTGTCACAAAGTTGCAGCAAATGTTGTGGAAAATTATACAAAAAAACTTTAGAATTTTTATTTTTATTTTTAATAAATGCATGTTACTATGTATTTTTGAGCTGATGGCGGGGCTATGCCAGCACCCACTCTATCTTTCTCTCTCCTCCCTGCCCTTATCTACTCATTGACTGGCTCCTCAAACCGCCTACATCGAGAACCCCCTCTTTAAAAAAAAATGTGTAACTTGTAGTCTTCATTATAACTTATTGTAACATAGGGTGCATCTAATAGTATTTTTTTTTTTTTTTTTGGTTTGATGTTCCAAAACATAGAAATACTATGAAAATCCCTATCATTGATGTAAGAGTTCTATTCTGAATATCACAAAAGGAAAATATGTGTTCCCCTTGATGTTTGATAAAGCTAAGTAACACTAAACTCATTAAAGGGACATATTGGTGTCATTTGTGTGTTGTGTCGGTAAGTGTGGTTTTCTTTTTCTGATATATTTGTTTTTGGCACTTCACTTGGCACTTGGACTGACACAAGTATGAGTGGCCCAATAGGTTGTACCCTAAACAGTTGGGCGATCCATCTTTCTCAAGTTGTGAGTTATCATCATATTATTTTGTATTTAAGTATTGTATATAGAAAGTATACCTAGTTTTCTCTGGTGGATGTATTGTCCATGATAGCATGATGTTGGGCCCTGACTTTTCCTTAATTTGTTATCTGACATTGTCGAGTGTCTACTACATTTTCAAACCCGAAGGTTCAAAAGCGTGGATCTGTGGGAAGATGCATAGATGTCACACGTTACAAGGGGTATGATGAGCTCCGGCATGACCTGGCACATATGTTTGGGATTGAAGGACAGTTGGAAGATCCACATAGGAATGAATGGAAATTGGTCTATGTGGATCATGAAAATGATATTCTACTTGTTGGAGACGACCCCTGGGAGTAAGTAGAAGTCTCATACTAGGTACAGCCATTAATGTGTTTCGTTGTTTACTGCTTCAATTTCTCCCCTTGTCTATTTGCAGGGAGTTTGTAAGCTGTGTTCAGAGCATCAAGATACTGTCATCGATTGAAGTTCAGCAGATGAGTTTGGACGGAGATTTGGGGAATTTGCCAGCAGCTAATCAGGCATGTAGTGGGTCTGACAGTGGGAATGCAAGGAGGGGAAACCATGATGACAACTCAGCTGCCTCTTTTGAGAGATGAGGGCTAGCGAAGGTTTAGAAAATGGTGTAACTTGCCACATGATTTAGTCTGACAGGGATAGCTTGGCCTCTACAATAACATGGAAACAATCTATTGGAAAATTGGGTGATTTCTCTTTTAAAAAAAGAGGGTACGAGACATGGTGAAAAAACAAGGATTGTGTGGTAGTGTACATTTGGGGATTCTGTTCTTTTCACCAAAAAAAAAAAAAAAAAAAAATGTTTGGTGATTCTCTTTGCCACTCTGCCTGCCTGCCACCTTTATGGCTGTTGCAGATTTGTGGGGTTGTTTGAGGCTGGAGGTTAAGTTTAGTCCCTTTCAATTCTTGTGAAGAATCACGCAATGACACAAATGCACACTGAGGCAGGTTCATTCCCTCGGTGGTTTTTGGATTTACCTGTAACGAGAAATGTAAATCTAACAGCAAGATTTATTAGTACGGTATCTGTTTTCGCAGTTAATTGAATAGAGATTACAGCCTTTTTTTAGGTTAAAAAGAATTTGGTGGAATTCCATTGCTTTACCAGCGTGTCAAGTAAAGCAATGAATGGTCCCAAATGTAGTGACTGAAATAGACAGAGTTCAATCTATCATATGGAATTCTTATTTTTGTTTTCTATAATTCCAAACACAGTGGAAATCAAAACGAAAGACTGTACACGGTGCCATCAGTGTCAACAGTCCTCTGACAGCCTCGATCTCTCTCCTTCCCTTCCCATACACTCTATCCTCCTATTCATCGTACTTATTTTTTATTTGCTGTAAAATAAAAATAAAAATAAAATTAATAGGGTGGACAGTTTGCCTGTCCTTGCGTTCCTCAAATTTGTTGGTCTCTCAATAAGTGATAGGTTTGAGAAACAGAAAATGGAAGGCAGAAGGATTGAAGAAACAGAGGAGCGAAGCCTCTTAGGGCCCATTTGATAAAACTTCTGCTTCTGGATTATATGGATTCTGGCTCCAGGGAGCTATTTTGGAGTAGAAACGCGTTTGATAAGTCCAGTTAGATTCTAACTCCCACATAGAACCTGATTCAGAATGATTCCAGAATCCAAAATTTTGGAGTCATAAATACTTGCTCCAAACTGTTGGATCAATTTTTTAAGAGAAAAAAAAGACACTCACATGACTATCAGTTCACCACCACCACCACCACCACCACAACCACCACCACCACCACAACCACCACCACCACCACCACAACCACCACAGCCGCCACCACCACCACCACCGCCGCCGCCACCTCAACCACCATCACCACCACCGCCGCTGCCTCCACCACCACCACCAACGCCACCGCCCACCACCATCACCACCACCACCGCCACCACCACCAACGCCGCCACCTCTACCACCACCGCCACCACCACCACCACCGCCGCCTCCACCACCACCACCAACACCACCGCCCACCACCCACCACCACCACCACCACCACACCACCCACCACTACCACCACAACCACCACCACCGCCACCACCACCACCACCGTCGCCGCCACCTCTACCACCACCACCGCCGCCTCCACCACCACCACCAACACCACCGCCCACCACCTACCACCACCACCACCACCACAACCACCACAACCACCATCACCACCACAACCACCACCACCACAACCACCACCACCGCCACCACCACCACCACCGTCGTCGCCACCTTTACCACCACCACCGCCGCCTCCACCACCACCACCAACACCACCGCCCACCACCACTAGTATGCCTGTTTTTCTAGACTTCGATTGGAGGGATAGTGTGTTATCAAACATGTTTCTAATCCAAAGATGCTCTAAAATCCATTTCAGAATTGCATTATCAAACAAGTTTCTACTCTAAAATAATCCTAGAGTAACTTGGAATAGAATCCAAATTTGAACCAGAATCCAAAATTCAAAAACAAAAATTTTATCAAACGGACCCTTAACAGTCCCTAAGTTGAAAATCTAACACTACTCAGGCTGACCGTTGATGATGCTAGACTGCTAGAGTCCGTTTGTGATTTCAAAGTTAATAAAATATAGAATAGAACAGCAGCGTAGGATAAGATTGAAAATGGAAAAAAAGGAGTAAGTTGTGTGAATTGTGATTGTTTTGGTCCCGCACAATAGTTGTCGTGCTGTCCATGTTGCTGTAGTCTGAAAGAGTCAATATTGTTTTTGCAGCAGAATAAGCTGTAACACCCCATTCTTGGATCGTCAATGGTCCAATACTATTGACTAAGGACTAGAGTAGAAGGTTGGTCCAATACTATTGACTAAGGACTAGAGTAGAAGGGAGACTGAGTCCATCGGGAGGTAAGAGGTTTATTAGATAGAAGAGAGAGGGACAGGGTAGCTAGCTAGTCGTGAAGGCAATCGAGCCAGAGTCCGAACTTGGCGGAGGGAACGTCAGACAGGCTATGGCGAAGGGCCTACTAATTAATCCATCCAAAAAATTTTGTGAGGGCAGGGAATGCATTTTCTGGTGGCAGTGATAGTAAATTTTTTTTTTCTTAATATTTTGTCTCTTCCATCTGACCATGCGAATCCATGTAGAATTTTCATTTTCTGCACTGCCATTGGTGTAGTGTTAGAGTTTTTTTTTTTTTTGAAAGTAACCATCAGAAAAATACCCTAGGCCTATTGTGAAATTCTCATCCAAACTCCAGAACCCATGGATAAAGAGATTCTCCTTTCACCATGTTGAAGGAAAACTCTATAATAATCATCTGCCCTTATTTCTCATCTTTTTTCTGATCCTTTGGGTTCAACAGTTTGATAAACGCCCGAGATTGGATTGGACTGGGCCCATCGTCACCGTCGCCTAGTCTGAATTTTTGAATTGTCGTGGCTTTGCCGGCTAAACTATTGGTCATCTCTTACTTCATTGTCCCTTTGTTAAGGCGGCATGGTTTGGATCCCAATTTTCTATCATTATCCCCCACGACGAGGCCATATCGTTTACTCAGTGGTTATCACAAATCTGGGAAGGGTTAATGGGTTTTTCAAAGGATCAACGTAAATTGATTCTGTCTTTTTTTATCTTTTATGTGTTGGCATTTATGGCAGAACAGGAATCAGCTCTACTTTGATTATCGTATATCCTCACTTGTGGAGGTCATTGAGAAGAGACCTCGGGCTTTTTTTGAATTCTGTAATTCCCATCATTTGGGGTTGTTAGTAGATCATTTATCTATCATGACTCCACAAGTTTTTTACATTTGGAATCCTCCTCCTCCAGGGACTGTTAAGTTAAATACCGATGGAGTATTATATTTACACTCTAATTCTCAGCAGTATTGGTGTTATATGCAGGGATCATTGGGGATATCCTATCTTTGCTGCTACAAAGGATGTTGGCTTTTCCACCTCTACAATTGGCGAAGCCCTAGCTATGTGTCGGGCTATACAGTTGGCAATACAATACAAGCGGTATGATCTCCAGGTTGAATCAGATAGTCTAGAGGTGATTAGTTGTCTTAATGGTAATATATCATCTTCTTATTATAAGGTTTTGGATGATATTATTATAGATATTCGAAGGTGTATTCCTTCTTCTTGAAAGGTTAAGTTTTTTTTTCATATTCCCAGAACTACTAATTCAATGACTTATAATGTTGCTAAACATGTAATATTGGGAAAGGGTTTAAGATGGTGGGACGGATCATGTTGCTAAACATGTAATATTGGGAAAGGGTTTAAGATGGTGGGACGGATCATCATCTTGGCTCGTAGAATTATGTAACTCAGATGTACAAATTCTTATGCATGCAGCAAATCAATAGATGAGTTTTTTATCAAATTTTTTTTTTTTTTAATTGTCGCATATAGAATCTAGACAACCCTGTGTGGCCGGTCCTATTACATCATCCACAGTCTACTGGGTCCCATTTGCTACAAGTGGGCAGCTCATCACTGTAGAGACACAGAACCGATCCAAAATATCAGAGCTCATAAAAAGACAGTGGTCTTATCTAAAAGAAAGAACAAAGTAAAACAGGGTCAGAATGTCAAAAACCAGGGTTCATTTATAGTGGGCCCTTGATTAATGGGAATTCCCAGTCTTACAGAAGATCCTCTTCTACAGATCAGTCCATCCAGCGGAGGCCGGAGATTGGCTTGAGATCGATGGATGCATATTGTATGCGCACTGAATGATTCCAATCCATGTCCAGCCTTATTAGACAATCAATCATGTTGTCCCCACCCCCCCCCCTCTCTCTCTCTCTCTCTCTCTCTCTTCTATTTTTTTGTTACAGCCGAAAAAGTCAGGAAAAAGAGCACGAGGAAAATGATGCACAATAGAAAGAGCAACGTGCTCCCATTTTGATCTTCGTCACCGCGTTGGAACTCCATTATCCTATCAGCGCCCACCACCTGTCCGCTTCTTTTACACTCTTCGTGGACTGCAACTACCATACGCTGCTTGGACACTCGCTTTCACTTCCACTCCTCACTCTCGAGTGGCACCAATTATCTAAAACCATACATATATAAACAGAGCCGCCATTCGATTCCATTCCATCAATAGAAGGCGCAAGCTTCCCTCCTCCGAGACAAACGAACTAACCGAATCAACACCCCGACAGTGCTTTCTATCTGCTAATCGAAAGTCAAATCTCTCAGCTACAGCACCGCAGATGGTGAAACCTTCGGCCACCGAGAAAGCCGTCGAGCGAAGCGATTCTTCTTCGCGCTACAAGGGAGTAAGAAAGAGGAAATGGGGAAAATGGGTTTCTGAGATCAGGATGCCCAACAGCAGGGATCGGATATGGCTGGGCTCCTTTGATTCGCCGGAGAAAGCCGCCAGGGCTTTCGATGCTGCACTCTTCTGCTTGCGTGGTCGCAAAGCGAAATTCAATTTCCCCGAAAATCCACCCCAAATCCCAGGGGGTGAGTCTTTCTCACCCCCTCAAATTCAGGCGGCCGCTGTCCGGTTCGCAAACGAGGAACTCCCACACCGGCAGCCGCAAGATCCTCATTTTATACTGCCTGACTATGCATCTCCGTCGTCGATATCGGATGGTGCAGCAGCTGCGGAAAGCGACGTATCCATCGATTGGTCCTTCTTCGATTCGTTGACGACATTGGGATCGGGCGAAGGAGTAGTAACGGACTTCACCGGATTCTCAGGGATTCAGGATTTCTCTGCACAGTATATTCCGCCGCCACAGTGCAATGCTTCCACTGCAACTGATACCGTTACTTTTGATGCTGTCGAAGAAGACAATGGTTACGGGGCCCACCCTCGGGATTCTTTTCTTTGGAACTTCTGACAATTTTCTGAATTCAACCCCAAACTCGTTAATAACCAGTGTAACCGTATTAACTGTAAAGTCAAGCGCAAAGAAACTTTACTTAAACGGCGACTACACTCAGGATTTTGGCGAGTTTTTTTCAGGTGCCGGAATCACTGACGTTTTACGTACGCGGTTACGATCGATCAAATTTTTACGGCCGCAGGATGGCATTCGGGTTTTTTCGCCCGTGACGTCACCTTTTTCCTTTTCTTTACTTACTTTAAAAAAAATAATAATAATAAAAATAAATACTGTGTTAGCCTTGTATTATTCTAGTACTACTGCTTTTTGTAGGTGCCCATGACTTACTTATTCAGGTGTAAATCAAAATTTAATTATATTAATTTCTTTTTTCTCTTTTTTTGAGTGTTGTTCAGGTGTAAATTATAAAAAAATAAAATAAAAAAAGGAAATTTTATTTGATTATCCACTTATAAATTTGGGATTACCCAAACATATCTTTATTTTTACCAAACTAATCAAATTTGAGTTTGAATAATTAAAAAAAATACATAAAACAGTGGCCTCTAATCCCCCTTCCTTCACTGTTAGATTTTCATTTGGAAAGTTTAAACTTGTAAATGAAGATATCAGACAGAATGAGAAATCTCTCCAAAAATTAAAATATGGAGAAATCAGACTGAATGGGGGAAACCTCTTCTCAAAAAATTGACAGAATCTTTTGATACAGGAATGCAGAGCAATCCTTTGAAATCTGGAGATAACGGAGGAAACGGGGAGAAATCTTTCTGAACAGACACACGGCTCAGGCTTCCCACCAAGAAATATAGCCCTTGCCACCCACAACTTCCATTTCCTCTCTCTTTCTCTCCTCATTACATTAAGGAAAATCAGCAGCAGTGGAGGTGACGGGGTGGAAGCTCTGGTTAATTCCGAGGAGTGTGTTAGAAGTATGATGATAGAAGAAAGAATCTTCATATTATTATATTTTATATTGAATTTACACTTCGATTTACTACTTGCTGAGAATCTTGCTGTTCCAGGTCTGGTTGATACCTAATCTTTTACCTTGTTCTTTACTCCTGCTGATTCCCTGTTTTTAAATCAACAGTTGGCAACTTTCAATTCTAGGTTTCTCCCTCAACTTGGTTCTGTTTGTTCTGAAAGTATATCTCCCATCCTCCTACCCCATCCCCGACTGCTCTATACCCATCCGGCCTAATTCCAGAGCCTTGTTCATTCCGAATTTGTTACCCTACTCTGTTCTGGTTGCAGACTGCAGAGACCTCCACTGCATCTTGGTTTCTTTGAAATTTAATCTCAAATTTGACACATAGTTAGACCAATGCCAGACTACTACTCGACAGCAGTTTCTTTTTTTTGGGTAAGTTACTCGACAGCAGTTTCATTTCTTCTCGGAACTTCGATTGTGACTTTTTTTTTTTTTTTTTATTTATTTATTTCTCCCTATCGATCCCAATTCTGTCCTGATTCCAATTACATTGAGCTCTCCCCATACGAGACCCTACCAAATCACAGTTCCCCTACCCTTTTGCTGCAAAACCCAGGACCAGCGATGATCATAGGAACTATATTCCGCTCCAATTACGTCAGTCTCAACCCTTTCCGTTCATCTTTCAATTGGCCACACCGACTGAGCGATCACATATACACATGGAGATTGACTGATTGAGAGAGAGAGAGAAGAACCGTACATGCCATAGCAAGCTTCCGGCAAGCGCTTCGTATTTCAGTGACTGAAGAATTATTATCAACGCCCATGATGCTGTACTGATGTGAATATCTACCCATCTCCATGATGGAAAATTCCCTTCATTCACCTAGCGACCTGCCAGCGCTACTAATTGAATGCAAGCATGTAGCTGTGTTGTCGATAAGAAGAGAGCCGACACCTTTCCAAGCACCTTGAATCCGTGAATTGTGAGGAACCAGTTTGGAAGGTATATCAAGTTTTCAATTCAAAAGTTTTGGAAGGTATATCAAGTTTTCAATTCAAAAGTTCGAACTAGTAAGTAGAGGGATTCTCCATATACAAGACCACAGTATTCCAATCTCATTAGCAATGTGAGATTATTCCCAATACTTCTCCTCACATATAACCCCACCACTAAGTGGTATATATATGGTAGTATATGTGGCATTACATGACACTTTTCAGGTAACTGATCCCTCTTCTTTTTGTGTATCTTGCGTTCATCTTTCGGTGATTTAGTCTCTTTTTTTTTAGGGTTAATATGAGAGGAAACCTGGAGCTCTGATACCATGTCAAGTTTCCAACTCAAAAGTTTGAACTAGTAAGTGGAGGGACTCTCCATATATAAAACCATAGGATTAGAATCTCATTAGCAATGTGGGACTATTCCCAATAGGGCAGAGAAGAGTTGAAAAGGTAATAACTGTCTTCGAGCCCTAGATAGATCCCCCTCCCCCTAACATTTCTCCTTAGAGGGGGGTTGACTTCCTACCCCTACGAGGAGCGAGAAAAAATTTATATCAATTCGTTGAAGTGTTTGTTGTTTACTAAAAAAGTAATGGACTAAGCCCCCATTCGAGTCAGGTGCATGTCAAAACAAGACGATTGGAGGAAGGCTACCTTCTCTACCCTAACTGATCTACAACAGTTGAAATAACTCCATGGTTTGATTTCTCCCAATCTTTCACCCAAGAATTTTCCTCTTACTTTTATTCTCTTGACATGGCTTATTTTTCTCTGCATGACATCAAGTGAAAGAACTTAACATTCTTTATCACCTTCAGCCAACCATTTCATCCCAGATTTTTGCCTCTAAAAGTCTCTCCCTGAAATAGAATTTGTCGATACATAACTTTAGTATTTGGTTAACATAAAGATAGACTGGATAGTTTGGTAATCAGAAACTTAAACGTGGGTAATCAAATAGTTTTCTTCAAAAAAAAAAAAAAAAATTTCTAAAGAAACCCAAGGGCAGCTTCGTTTGTCCCCACCCGGATCCTAATCTAACCCCACCAAATACTAAAGGTGGTGGGAAAAACTCGGTCCAAAAAATAAATGTATTAATCGTGATCTATATAATTAAAAAAAATGGTATCCACGTTATAAATTACATCCACCTATTCATACTCTCCTCCCTCTTCCTTGGCACAGTTTCCGCTCTGTCGGACGGGATCTTTTCCCATAAACTAAACACAGCTTTGTTTTATTCTTATTATCCAAAACTCCAGATGGCGTTAGTCGTCCGTTGTTGCTGCCCGTCTTCGCGCCCAATTCCGACTGATGCTTATCGGCAATCCGAACCATCTCCCGCACAAAATCACGCCAGAACCGATGTTTCCGGTCAGTAGTTCCGGTCTCTGCTTAATGTTATGGCGTTTGTTTCTTGTTTCTGCTTTCCTCTCTATGACTACATTTGACATGTCTGCAAATACTCTGCTTTTTCATGTCTCCTTTGTAGTTGCTTTATGGTCTAGAGAGAGAGAGAGAGAGAGAGAGAGAGAGGGGGGAGGGAGTTCATAACGATCAGTGATTTACTTCGCCAGTTCGCCTGTGCTGCTATGACTAAGGCTTTTGGTTTGTGAATACGCGTTCTCCTGTTGTTTAGATTGGGATAATTTCTTAACTTCAACCGGTTTTTTGAGTTTTCTTGCTCTTTTGCACTTTGTTTTTTGTGCTTTCTTTTTCATTAAATTGGTAGTGAAGTAGAACGCGGGGTTGTAATTAAAGTAGCCACATTTGTTTCTGCTCATTTTATTTGAATGAAAACGAGTAGTCATCTTTGACACAATCACTGCATTCGCCCTGGTTACTTTCACAATACTCTACTGCTGATTGTGAGGCCTTTGTCGTTAACTCTAGCAATGGTTTGTTTTCAAGTTCTCGATACTTTGCCATTCTTCTCATCAGGATTTCTCTCTTGTCTTCGATTTCTGTTTATCTGGGAATGGATCACTGATAGACAATCTGTTACATGATTCACTCCTTTCTATCTGATTCGCGTGGCAAGTTTCCGCCTTCTAATTTCTTCGGTGATGGGACTGTTGTTTAGCTTGGAATGTTGTACATCGACTTGAAGGTCTACCTTTATTTGGTTAAAGAGTTATAGTATCAGTGCTCAGCTTCTTCCTTAATTTTGTGGAACTAAGCCACTTTATTTCTGGACTAGATCATCATAATCTTAATGATCCAATGAATACAACCCAGGATGTTCTGGATTGGTTGTGGTCTAGAATGATCTGTCTTCTGATACCAAATCTCTGGGCCCTAAATCGTAACTCAAATAAACCATAATGATTTAGAATGCAAGACCGATCATTTTCGTCCATATGAGTTTGACATGTTTGATTCTTATCCTAGGCCATTGTAATCACTAGATATTAACTCTTTATAATTCTAATAGGCCATGAATTAGATCAGAATCATTCTCACCGAATCCATAAGAAGTGATCCAATTTTGTTCATCAGGTCAGGGTTGAGACCAAAGATCTTGGGCAACTGATCCAGCAGAACAACTCAAATGATTAAGGGATATCGTTTCCTTAAACATTTTATATACTTCTGATTTCAACTCCATATTTTAAGTGACTTTGGATTCTTGGCTATTTTTTCTCTGAGGTATCTGTGGCTATATCAGACTGCGGACTTCTTCGTGGCTTGGTGACAAGTTGTAAGTAGGAAATAACAATATGTCTGAAATTTTGCCTTAAGATATGTCTAATATTACAAGGCAAACCTTTTTTTTAGAACTCATCAAATAATATAGAATTTAGACTCCAATTTTGCCCAGAAACAAATGTTGGTGAATATAAATTCTTGGATGTAAGAATGAGGTCAGTAGCATTTCAGTTTCTGGTTAGTGGCACAACACAATATCCTTGTGCCAGTGATTCGAAACTACATCTAAAATCAGCATGAAGGGGCCATAGGATATGCAACTGAGTGAGCAGAATTCATGCTGGAATCTGGATTTTATAAACCCTCTGCTAGCCAAAATCATAATTGTGACAGGAAAACTCTATTTTTGGGTGTACATATAAAAATAGAAACAGTCTTTTTCTTTTTGTTCTCTTCTGGGTTGTATGTTGAAATGGAAACTCTGTGTGGCTTCTTTTGCCCATAGGTTGCCCCTTGAGGTCCAAGGCAGCCAGTCTCCTAATGACCAATGCTCCTAGACTTGATGATCTTATCCTCCACATGGTATAAATTTGAATAATTTCTGATTGTTTTTCTCACTGTTACTGCCCTCATGTTCTTTGACTTATGTATCTAATTACATTTTTTAAGATGAAAATATCTGGGAAATATGAACTGAAGTATAAGATATGACGATTGGCTTTGGGCACCTTGTCCTCGCCAATTTATTTCCCAAGCTCAAGGAGGCTGCCCACCACCATGATTCACCTTGGCACCTTGCAGCTATGCTTTTGCCTATGTATCTAAATTGTGTATGTGAAATTGAAAATCTTTTGCTTATGATTCAAATTAGAAGAATACAATTTATAAGCATCCTTTGTAGCTAATGATGAATTTTTTGGAACATCTGTAGCTCAAATCTTTCTTGTTGTGCTTTGTTTCAATGCCTACAGCAAAACTCGGACTTAAGGATATAGTACATGCTGGTTGTGAAAAGATTTTTAAGCATGTATTGGAAGTAAAAGTATTGCTGAAATCAGAAAAGCTTGGTGTTCTTGCATATAGTGGGGAGAAATTCATGCCATTCAGTGACTCATCTAGTAGAATTCGAATACTGTTTGAGACAAGACAATTGTTGTCAACCTGCCACTGCATTTATTCATGGGCTGATGGTTCACAAATGGCTAAGTGTGAGGGAACTCGTCTTATTGGACGAATGCTAGCAGATTATGTCAATGGCACTGTGAAATGTTTATCCCCTCATCAGGTAGGATGGTAAGTCTCCCGAGTCCTGCTTTCTTTATATTTTCCCCCATTTTCTCATATAGGATCTCTTACTTTGGTTTAAGTTTCCAAAATAAACCCTTTACTGCAACATCATTTAAGTCCTTTCCTGTTGCCCCCAACTAAAAGTACTTGAAGGTTGCTGTAACAGTTTCAAATCATCCTTACATTACCATTGTTTTATGTGTATTAAGATGAGAAAGTTCTATTGTTAATTTATATGGCTCTATAATATTAGCTGACATAACCCTAGACATAACCGGTCATTGTATGTTATTTGGATTATGGTAAACTGGAACAAGGAATTTATATTTGTCAAAACTTAGTGATGAACTTCAGTTTATTGTTCAAGAAGCAGACCATAAGTCTAAACGAAAACCTAATGCCGTAGGATGGATGGGGTAATCAATGTGATTGGGCGTTAGGTTTGCTATATACTCTCAAAACATCCTTAGTTGTGAATTTCATTTGGTGGCTATTTCAATATAGGGACAAGATAGAATTTTTTTGACATTTTGATGTATGTATATGTTGGGAGTTTGATGTCTTGTATTCCATCGCATGAGTTTGCGGGCCAACTCTGAAGGGCTGTAGGGCTTGAGGGCCTGGTTTTGGGGCTATATGGGTATTTGGTAAATACACCTCTATAGGGTTCGCTATAAATATATAGTGATGGTTCTCTCTGTAAAAAGACGAGAGGCGTGAGGATGAGCGTTGTAACCCTATTCTCCATTGAAAGTGAAGCAGATTTCAGTTCACTTGTGCATGGATGTAGGCAGGAAATCCCTATTGAACAATGTAAATCTTTGCTTTGTGTGATTGTTTCTTTTTATTTTGTTTTACTTTTCTGCATCGTGTTTAGGATTCGATTTCCACAGGATAGAGGCACATGACACATATGCATTAGATATGTCTTTTAACAGTTGATATTAGGCACAACAGTTGTGGCTCACCTTGTAATTAAGGCTTTGGTTAATGTTAAGTGTGGTCTTTTGTTTGAATTCTGTTGAAGTTGACAGTAACAAATTTTTTTCATTGAACCAGGGATGAAAGGCCCATTTCGGATGATATCAACTGAAGTAGGCTGAAAAAGAAAAGGGTGAAAAGGATAAAACCTGAAATGAAGGATTTCATGGGCCCATTTCGTATGGGGATATGGCCATTACTGAAATTCCAGACCAAAACAAAATTTACAACTAGGGAATCCTATGCTAGATCAGTATGGGTGATTTTTAAGCAAGGAGAGGGTTGGTGTTCAAGTGATAGAATTATGTTAGGGCTCGATTTAGTTTTAAATTGAGATCAAATTGGTACCTAGTCTGATCGAAATGGTTCATGTTGAAGGTTTAAAAGGATTGTTTCGGATTACGCATCTTTCAGATTCGGGATTTTGGCAAACAGATTAGGAAACGAGACTGTAATTCAATGTGGAAATGGAATCTAATTGAAAGATTTAAATAGATTTTAGATGACTCAACATTATGGAGAGTGATAGGTGGTTTTCAATTCCACTTGAGGTCTAGGTGGCAGGTTCAGTTTAAGTTGTGCACAAATGGAAAATTCTGCCTTGCGGAAATTCCTCGGAACTGTTAAGGGGTTAATGGGAATGGATATGGAATATATAAGAGGTGGGGGCATTGATAAATAGAGGTAGTACAAGTTCTTATCACTAAGAAGATATATAAAGGGCCATTACCCAGTGCTGGTCCCACTTATGCATGGGAGGGGTGAGTTTGGAGACTGTCTTAACCTTTGCGTTGCTTTTGCATAAAGTGACCGGCCGCTCTCAAGACTGAAGCAGATAGGAAGATAACTTTATTAGTAAATTAAAATAACTTAGAGAAGAAAGAATATATAAATTCATAGAAGAAAGAGAATCAAGGAGATAATAAAGTATCCCAAAGATTTCTCAGTCAGTTGCTGCTTCCAAAACTGGATTCAAAGTTTCAGTAAAAAGCTTACTCACATGCTTAAACTTGTACAAGGATAAATAAAAGGGACAACTTACTTAAATGATCTTTTTCTAATAAGGATGATATTATGATCATAATATATGCAATGAAACTACTCAATACACAACAGAAAAGGATTGTCAACTTCACTCACTTGTGGGCCTCCATCATGAACTTTACAAGGTTAAGTATAGAAGGGCCGTGGCTGGGTGCCCTAATCCATCCTCCATACAGACTGAAATCTATCAATCCATTGGCCATTGTGTCACCTATTTTGTTGTATTATCGATCAAGTTATACATTCCACATTTGATATTTCTTTTGTAGGTCTCTTTTGTTCTACTGTGACTCACATTATGGCTATTGCTTTATATCTGAGAATATTTCATATGATAAGTTATTTATTAAGTAGGAAAGTAATGTATGGAACTTGCATTTTATTTGATTGTGTACATGTTTTTGCACGAAGTGTGTGTCTCAAGGAATTTTGAGTGCTGCCATTTGATTGAAATTATGGCTTGTGCAGAGCATCTTACCACTCACGTTGCCAGCAATAGCATTTGTTCTATCAAACGTTTTGATGTTGATTATACCTTTTGAAGCTTTAGCAGAAACATGTGAAACTGAGAAATCTGTTTTCAACATGCCTCTACTGCTTTCTGTTGCCCTTATAGGGGCTACTGTTGGAGGTGAGGGAACTTGAACATCACAATTACCTATTTGTGGAACTCTAGTTGCTGCTTGTGTGCATCCATTGGTTTACAAAATGGGATGGTGGTGACGGCATGGCGCAATGGCCATTGTACAAGGCCTAACACAGTGGGCACATTGTCTGAAGCCAAAATTTGGTGCACATGTAGGCCCAACACCTTACTATCCAGCTTCCAAATTTCAGGCTAGACAAAGTTTGCCAGATGCCAAGACAAAAGTTTAAAAAAAAGGTTGAAAAGTCAGGAAAGTGGCTAAAATACAAGAGGAAGTCCACCATAAGACGGGCCATATGTTCAAGTTTGACTACCATATTTGACATGTGGCCGGTCTAAGAGATCCCTCTTCAACCAAACAGTTCAGATTAATCCCATTATTGCTCCCTCTGGCCTAACACCAGACAGGCGTTGTGCTAAGGCTGGCACAATGTTCCTGTTGTGCCTCCCTTCTGCCTTAGAAACCAAGATTACCTAGATTAATTGACATGTCTCAAGGGGATTTTTGTTCTTTTTTTTTTTTTTCTTTTAAATTTTCATCAAAATTTTCCTTCCCTGGCCCATATTGGAACTTAATATGGGTTGTGGGTATTAAACCAAAAGTAAGAGAATGTCTGGCAGCATGTGTCTCTTATATCCGTCTTGTACTTCCTGAACTGTGATACCAAGGTGCAACACTTATACAACTTGGTCTGCCATTTTTGTACATTATAGTGTATGACATGTGTCCTGCTCCTATTTGAGTTGCCCTGTAACATAGTCCTCGAGAAAGCCAATAATAGAAGATACGAATTCATGTTGTTTTCTTTTCAGCATTTTGCACTAAAAAACAGTTAGTTTATCAGGATTGCTTGCTCGGCAAAGGAGAGGGGAATTGAAGCGATTGAATGATCAACTCCGCCAGATCAATGCAGCCTTGAGAAGGCAAGCAAAGATAGAGTCCTACGCTCCCACTTTGAGTTATGCTCCAGTTGGTAGTAGAATTCCAGAAAATGAAGTAATTGTTGATTCAAGAAAGAGTGAGCTGATTTCACGACTGAAAACTGGAAAGAATTTCTTGAGGAACCTGAATCCAGAGAAGTCATTCGTGGAATTTGAGGCAGCTCTTGAGCTTGCACAGGATATGAAGGATCCCATTGAGGAGAAAAAAGCTGCTCGAGGCTTGGGTAACACTTTCTCGTTTCTTGTTTATGTTGTTTAGCTCGTCTGTTTTTAAATTTGAGCACATGGCCGAGTGTGTGTGTGTGTGTGTGTGTGTCTGCGTGCGTTGTCAAGAGAGAGAACAATGGCCAGCTTGTGTTGCAATTGAGTAGTCTATCCAATTGCATCATTTAAAGAATCCATTCCAGCTAGCATAGTTGATTGATAGGTTGGTGAATGTAGAATAACCAATGGGAGAGAGCTAATTAGGAGCAGCAGCCTAGCAAGCTTTCCAGGCTAGCTGCATATCCTGTTCAAAACCCTTTGGTGTGGCTTGACTATACTAGGAGTCTTGGACAATAATATATAAATCTCTGAAAGAGCTTTGCTCCCTTAGGTAATACTGAAAGTACTTAACGCTTTATATTTTTGACTGAAAAACACTTGATTTTCTAGGATGAATCTATCCAGAGATTTTCTTGAAGATAATAACTGGTTTATTTGAAGGAAAGAATGTACTGACATTTTCAGAGTCACTATGATGGAACAAACTACCGAACTGGAAAATTAAAGTTGATGATAATCGCTTTAATGGCCAGGTCTGATAATTTCCTGCTTGGTAACTCACGTTCTTATGCATTTGCAGACCTTTGCACCAAATGTAAAGAC
The DNA here is from genome assembly GCA_028583415.1 of Protea cynaroides. Taxonomy (NCBI): domain Eukaryota; kingdom Viridiplantae; phylum Streptophyta; class Magnoliopsida; order Proteales; family Proteaceae; genus Protea; species Protea cynaroides. Next base: position 101,147,016 of record CM053274.1, on the reverse strand, counting down.
TTTTTATGCTTTCATTATGATATTTTCTGGTGTTTCTTGCACTGCTAGACCCAAGAAGATGAAGAAGGAGAGCTTGTTTGATTGGCAGTTGGCATAAAACCTTACATAGGCCAGAATTTTAAACATGAATTATATCATAGAATTCATGTAGTTGTTACCAAGTAGTTGGAATTGATATATGGCTAAGTTGAGTTGGTCTTCTTTGACCTATTTTAGTTGACAATATTTCAATGTCGTGTGAATGTGGGGTATGGTTTTGCCATTTTAAACTGATTGGTAATTGTCTACCTTGAAATGGCAGAAATGCCACATATTCATGAATCTTTATTGTCCAGGGATGTCTTTAACCTTTATAATGTTTTTATTTATGGCAAAGGAAAAAAGAATATTGTATGATCTTTTTCAATATGCTTAGGAACTTGGACATTTGTTAGACCTCAACATTATGTTACAGTGTATATCACTCTGTAGTTTTCATGTATGGTAGGCCAACTAATTTGTAATGGTCTATTTATTTTTCATTGCTCAGTTAGTCTGAGTGTCTGATATTATCTGACTGGTCTGAGTGTGACATTATCTGACTTCATACAGTTGGATTACTAATTGAGGAATTCCGGTAACTTTAGCTTCTGGTAGTATATTGATAAGGCAAAGCTTTTCTCTGGAGTAACATATTAATTTCATCTTTATATATTCCCTGTAAGTGGAGTTTCATTAATGGTTATAGATACAAAATTGTAAAAGCTGAGGTTTGAAAAGTGGAGATATGAGTTGAATTCTTGTACCTATGTAGTAAAGGAAATTGCCTCTTTTTTTTTTGGGTTAGGAATGAATGAAGAGGATGGCTCACTTCTTCTTTTATTCATTTTCTATCTTTCTGGAAAAAAAAATTTCTTGCCTGTTATACTTCTTGGGATTCTTCTTCTATTTTTTCCTTTTCTAAAATCTATTACTTTCAATGAGAGTGCAGAAAATACATTTCGTGAAATGAAAATAAGCCTCTGTATAACTAATAATGCTGTTGAAATGGTGGAAAGATAATTGTTGTGGTAAAAAAATCAGCAGGACATTGTAGGGAAACAGGGGAAAGGGGTTGAGATATGGAGGCTATGGATGATTTATCAATTTGATTGGAAATATTTTAAGTGTTATCCATTCATTTGTGTGTGATCCACATTCCCATGACAAATAATATGTAAAAGCATATTATTTAGAAGCTCGGGAAATCAACTTAGTTCCTCAGAAGTTATTATATGTAATAAGTGGTAATAAGCAACTAAAATAGAAAACAATGGGATGTTAAAATACTGGAATTATGGCAAAATTTTGACTGACCCAATTAAAACTAGATCTAGATAAAATAGATTTCCGAAATCCAGGTTTGTACAAAAAATATGGTGTAAAGTTAAAACTGATATGGTTATGGGTTTGGCAACTTGGAGAAGCCAACCCAAGTTATCCAAATTTGTAACACTAAATACTGAACTTAAATTCAAGTTTGAGTATTAGCCTTAGTTATGCAAGGGCTTTGTATTTTATTTATGGCGAAAAGTTTTTTAAGTTCAAATCTTCAGAACTAACATATGTTAGCAGTAGTTAGCCTCTTACAACAGGTGATAACCGTACACTTATGTGATAAAGACAATTAATATGACAAATTTGGACAAACCGGGTTGGACATGAACGGCGTCTGAATTCTGAGCTCAAATTGAACAAATATGCAGACATGGCAATATGACCCGGACCTTATATGTCTGAATGTTCCCAACCCTATGCTTCATGGATTGTAGGTATATTTTATATACATTGTATGCTTGTGAATACATACAGATGCATGACCACATTTTTCAATTGTTTATCTTTATAATGTTGGAATCGCTTCTTGCAGGGGCATCTTTGCAAAGGCAAGGGAAGTACCAGGAAGCACTAAAATACCACTCTATGGTTTTGGCAATTTCTGAGCAAGTAGGAGAGGATTCTGGCAACACAGAAGCTTATGGAGCAATTGCAGACTGTTATACTGAGCTGGGGGATCTTGAGCAAGCTGGAAAATTCTATGATAATTACATCGCCAGGTTAGAAGTGGACTAATTTCTTTGTTTCATATGGTCTCTCAGCCCTCCCCATTAGTGTAGCTTGTCCAAAACAAAGTAGAGCTCTTATTTTGAATTTGAGGTTGGTTTATATGCCCATACCTCTTCTTCTAATCCCATTAATCAGACTCCAAAGGGAAACATTCAATTCTTATTATTTCAAGTGTAAATTGTTCGGGTTAGTTAAGTAATACATGTAATGTTAATGGTTTATGTTCCTGTTAAGATATTATTCTGCTGCTTGATTCATTTTCATAGGGGGATTTCATCAAGTTTGAATACCCACTAAACTATGCACCGTACATAAAAAAATTCCATTGATATTATTCATATGTTCAAAGGCTAGGAACTTTGCAAGGTCATAGAACCACAAGGGTAGGAGATGATAAAATACCACAATTGTTTTCTGTTCGTGTTATCAAAAGAGGGTTTTTTTTTTTTTTTTTTTTTTTTTTTTTAAGGCATAATTGAAAGCAAAATCAAGTTTTAATATGTCAATTTATCTTTTTGAGTCCATGAATCTAAGCATGGTCGAAAGGTTGTTTATGAATCTAAGCATGGTCGAAAGGTTGTTTATGAATCTAAGCATGGTAGAAAGGTTGATTAATTGCAAATCGAATAGTGTATGTATCTATAGAGGACGAGTTTTGGTGTGAAGGTAAAGTTGTCATATTGCAATCTGGTGGTTACGGTTCAAATCCTGAAAACAACCTCTCCACATTGTGGGGGTAAGGTTTGTTCAATCTGCCCTCCCTTGCCCTTTTTATATATATTATTGATTGAGAAAATGTGTCTTTTTATTTTTTCTAAAGATTAAGAAAACGAGTATTCATGAATCCATATTTAATCAATCCATACCAACCCAAATTAGAGATGTGTTATGGTAAAACAAAGCGGTAGAATGTGACGTAGTAGCTGCCGCTTGTTGAACTTGAAGAAGAATTGTGAAGAAGTGACAGGTGCTCGTGGGCAGCGGAGGTGGACAAGGTGAAATCCTCCCCAAATCCTTCGTGGCAGCCTCATCTCAATCTCAACCGCAACCGCTCTGATTCGATTCCCATCGTCGTCGATGGCGGTTCTGCTTCTTCAAAACACAGAACTACATCCTGACCTCGACCCCCACGAGCTGGAGCAGATGATGTATATGTACAGCTAGGGTACTTCTGGATCTTCACTCCACTTGTTCTTTAATTTCAATGCAGATATTTGTTCTAGTCTCTCAGTTTCTTCTCAAATTCATTTAGCAATGGACGGATTTGATTTGTACGAAGAGGTTTTTGTAAAGTTGACAAAGGACCAATCAGAATCCCCCAAAAAATGAATATATGAAACTTATGCTGGGGTGAGAAGGCGTTCTGCGGTGCAGAGTGTCGATACGGACAGCAACAGACGAGCGCTAGGAGAAATGCAGAGCTGAAGCTTCACAACCTGCAGACATCTCTGCCTCTTCCCACATAAACACTAAAAATCGGGGCCAACTCTTCTCTCCAGGTATCATCGCCGCCTAGACCAACTCCTATCCCCTATACTCCCGACGACGACAACGACCACCACCACTTGCCCTGGTGGTGGCACTTGGCGGTTGGCAGCAGCAGAGACTATGTCAGTGTCCATTCACAACGCCAACGGCGACGTCGAGGAGCACGGTGGATACTCAAAAAACTCTAATATTTGCCTTAAAAACATATATAAACTAGCGGCGCCATATACTACTTTACCTTCTAATACTTCTGACGAAAGAATAATCAATCGGCCTGGAGAAAATTTTGCTTTTCTAAAACTGTTAATTCTGTTATAATAACCCACAAACAATCGATGGATCAAATGAACTTTAAATTCACCTCAAAATCAAGTGGCTAGTATTGCATCTTTGACGCTGCTTCTATATCTAATCCGAGGCGATAAGACCTCATTTTGTCTACTTAAGAGTCGTCGAAGACTCAAAGCATCTGCTACCTCGTTAGAATTCCTTGATTAGGCTCTATATCCTTACCTTAGAAGACACTAATAACAAAAAGTATAGATCATTGCCAAAACAAGGTTTTATATCCTTATTTTATGGCAGAAGAGAGAGAGAGAGAGAGAGAGAGAGAGAGAGAACATAAAGTAACATATCCGACAAATCTTTATATTAAATTTTTATCTCCACTTCAAACATTAGGTACAAACCAGCATTGTGGAGGGTTGTATGATACCGGTAAAAACTATTTAACTGTAAAAGGAAAAAAAAAAAAAAAAAAAAAAAAAAAAAAAAACTACCAAGACCTGATGCTCGGCTCATCATCCGGGAAATAGCTTCAGAGTATCAGCCATCCTAATAATAACATAGAAGACGGCTTCAAAATATAACTGTTCTTCGCTCAAACACCCTCCCAATTACCCTGAACTCCACTGCACAGTTTAACTACAAACAACATCAATACAAAGGCGAGCACACAGAAAAAAGAAACAAACTGGGAATTAGGAAAACCATCGGAAAGCCTTATCAAACTTCGATGCCAACAAAGGAATAAGGTTTATCGTATAATGGATCATCTCTCAGTAGTACATGAGCTGCTGGGCCGCAGCAACATTTTGAAAACCTCCATCATAGATTGCTTGGCTTGCTCCAGCAGCACCCATACCCATTGCTGCTTGTTTGAGAGCATGCTGTCCCTGTGGGTGCATTAGCGTCTGGGCACCAGCCATCTTGCTCATAGCCAGCTGACGCTCATAGGCCAGAAGTTCTGCAGCTGAGACACCTGGGGGGAAAGGCGGGGGAAGAGGTGTGGACACTGTCCCTGGTGGAGTAGGTTTACTACCCCAAGAGCACTGCAAGACAAACTTAATAAAATTAGATACATAGACAAACTTAATAAAATTAGATACATAGACAAACTTAATAAAATTAGATACATGGAACAGTAAAATGGATTTTTACTAGGTTCCTTGAAAAACTATGATTCATGAGTCATGACCATTGCAAAAAATGCAGCACATAACGAGACACTTAGGAAAAAGAGATGGCTACATTAGACTAGAGAATTGGCCTTTTAGCCAGTAATAATCACAAAATGTGGAGCAAAGACCAACATTTTCATCAGCCATTCTAAATGTGCATCCTGCATCAACTCCACTAATTCAAACACCAACTAAATGGGGTCAAACATTGTTAAGATATAAGGGCAATAATTGTAAGGGAATAGGTCCATTTAACTTAGTTATAATAAATAGTAAGTAATGGGCCTGATTGGATTTATTTTGTTATGTTTGTAGTGAGCCTAATTAAAAAGGCCATTACCAGTTATATCTTAAGTAGACTAGGAATTGGTCTTGTTGACTAGGTTTCTCTCCTAGTTACAAATCCAACTAGGTAAAAAAGCCTACTTAATAAGACCAATTTCTAGTCTACTTAAGACACAACTACTAATGGGCCTTTATAATTAAGCCCACTAAAAACATAACAAAATAAAGCCAATCAGTAATGGGTCTGCCAATCAGGCTCACAATTTACATTCTATTTTATTTTTTGGATAAGTAGATATTTTATTGATCCAAAAGAGAGAACACAACAAGCTGGACTTTCACAAGAAAACCAGCCACACAACAGACCAACACCAAACACAGGGCCAAGAAGACAACAAAACAAAGGCCCAGCTAAAAGAAAGAAACCACCTTTTACACCAAGCTCATTTTTTTAGGAGACGACTGGAAGGAGTACGCTTGCAGGTACTTCTTCTCAGTAAAGCCGAAGAAGCACAACAAAGAGCACCCGCTGTATCTCCATCGGTTTTTGGATGGCGAGAGCAATTGTCACTACTCACATTCTTTATTATAACTAAAGGGAAGAGGGAAGAGGGAAGAGGGAAGAGGGAAGAGGGGGGAGGGGGGGGGGGGGGATGGGCCTAAGTAGATGGGCCCACTCCCTTACAATAACAGCCCTTATATTGTAACAAACATAAAATCTAATGTTTTAAAATTGATTACCCAAAAAGTAGGTCAATATCACACCACTGTACCAATGCCGCAAATATGGATCAATAACAAAAATCCTATAAGTTACCTTAATTGGCTTGCCACAAAGAATTCGAGCATTGCCCATCTGAATGGCCAAGGCAGCTTCTGCATGGGTGCTGTATCTAATAAACCCAAAGCCCTTATCACGCTGCACACGTACTTCCTCAATTACCCCAGCACCAAGAGCATGGAAGTGCCGGTGTAGATCAAGCTGGGCAACCTGCAAACAATTTATTCATAAGAAAACAAGGACAGAAACAGAATAAGAGAAAACCACACTCATGCTACATATTTCCAAAGTGACGAGAAAGAGAATAGTGTTTCCTCCTAGTTTGCTTCTAGAAGAAAGCATTGGGAAGTCATGCAAGTGTGGAATAGTCATAGGATCCAGTTTTTGGGTCGCAAAAATCAGTTTCTACTGTGTGGTGTCCTGAAGAGAAGAGTAGGAAACACATTTTGGCAACAAAATAGTCACAGGTAGATAGTTGTTCATTCTTAATGGCCACCAAGTGTGTCCTTGGGTACTGCTTTTCAAGCAAATCTTAATGCCTGGACTTCACCAAGAAGACAAAAGGAAGTTAACTTCTTACCTCCGGAGCAAGGTTACCGACATAAACAGTTGTATATTGTGGGTTATTCTCTGGCCCATCATCATTTGTAGTTTCCTGTCCATCCTCTACACATGAATGAAAAAGAATATTTGTCACAACCTACAAACTTTGAGATACCATGTATAAAAATTACAACATAGGACTAGCAAGCATCCTCGATAATAACAAATGAATCTCAATTATACAATGAACATACCTGATGCTCCATTAGTTAACTCAACCACACTTTTTGCATCTGTATTTTGGTTGTCCTCACTGGCACCAGCACCCTTTGTCGCCCAGTTACATCGTATTTGTCTACTTCCAAGCCACTTTCCTGCACACCAAAGACCAACTCAGCAAACACAAACAATTATGAACCAAATACATTGTGATCCAGTGCTTTAAAATGCTTTGTGAAACTCGAGAATGGATAAATAAACTACCAGAGTAAAATGGCTTTATAATGGATTGCTACAGCAAGTGCCAACAGATTTAAAAATTGACACTAGTTACAATTCTAAAAAAAAATATTAGAGAAACAACAAATTAGGATGAACTATGGACAAAGAGATCACACAAAAGAACAAAAACGTAGGTCCTAATCTCTTGACTAGTTGTGCATTTTAAGTGTCAGATAAAACAAACAAGCACTCGCACTGTATATCAGTTGCGATATAATTTCTCAAGAGCTTATTGGAAGAGTTCGATAACCAACAGAACATAACTGGCGCACCTAAAAAAGTGAATACTACTTAAAAGGTGGTGTCTGAGAGGTTCCACTCATGCTGATAGCAGATGAAATCCCCTCCTACTAGAACTTCAAACAACAGAAAGCATATTAGGCTATCAGACCAGTTTAAATCAAAGCTCAACCCTTGGGATTGAACAGCACAAGGAATTCCATAGCCAAATCTATGTATACTGGCTTCAGCTCTCCTCCCATCCCCTGTTTTGCTCCGGCCATCGACCTTCGGATTGAGGCATTCCAACGGCTAAGGTGGAGCTTCATTCAGCTATCTTCGAAAAGCCGAATGCAGAGTGCGCTGCAGGTTGCGCACAACGATCGATCGTCTGTACCGATTCTCTGACCAAGATTGGGAAGGTTTCTCTTGCGCATGTACTGACCATAGAATTGCGTAGTTAGTGGTCCCAATCGAGCTGCTAAAGCACCCTCATCACGTTAGGCCGAGCTGAGCACGACTAGAAAAACAAAAGATAGGGACTGGCATGTAGTAGGTTTCCTCTTCAATCTTGGTTCACGGTTTGAGTCTCCATTCACTGATTGGCCTAACGGTGATAGTGTTTGGTTCCAGTATTGGGTCTTGCTCTTTGGACTTCGATCTATCGGACCTTGTTTCACTCACCGCCTTTCTCACTTCTACTTACCACCCATACCATACAGCTCAAACTTGCCACGGCAAAGGACTGAAAATCCTTGTGTCAGTGGTTCGAATCCACTTCTAAGTGGGCGAAGAGTGCTCTTCAAGTAGCCGGGAGCGATCCGGATTTAAAAATTCTTTTGAATAACAATAGAATGGATTGTCATTTTTGTTTTTATTTCTCGAGTTGGCTCAGGTGGTTAGTTTGGTAGAGAAGAGAATAGGTTCACTGTGCCGCTCAACCATGTTTCCCCGCAAAAAGCTCTCCACGCCTACTCTTAGAAAGAGCACCATTCTTCTTTAGTTAGATGGTTCTCCCCTTTCTCATAGACCTTAAGACCCCGGTGGAATCAAACGCCTACAGACAATAGGGGACCGTTTTTCACCCAGCCCCGTAGGCTAGTGCCGTCGAAAAGGCTCGATGGGAACGGACTCGTGATTGTGTAAATCGCCTTGTTACACAACTGGAAAAGAAAGACCACTGTCAAAGAGTGCTGAGAACGGAAGAAAGAATAAAAAAGAAAGGGTTGGTTGCTGGAACCGACGGTGACGAAGGTTACCGGGCCGATGCGGCCGGTTACTGGGAACAACAAGGTTCCCGGGAAACGACATTCCCTTTGTAAAGTAGGTCTTTTATAAATAATTAGATATTTCTCATTTGCTATTGTATTTCTCGTACTCATCCATAAGTAAGAAAATGTTTTCTTTTTGTTTCTGATTTGACTGTCGCTATCATATCCCTCTAATTGTATGACGGCTGTAGACAGTTTTGCAAGGAAGGTAACGATGGTGGGTGGCCAAGTAGAGGTAACAATGTACGGTGGAGGAGTGGTCTGGACTCTGGAGAGTTCTCCTTTAAGGGCCCAGGTGGACCCAATTAACAGAGCAACCCTAACTACTTGAAAAAGGCATACAGCACCACCTTGCACCATTAAAAGATGAGGCCAATAGACCATATAATTCAAGAAATTCGATTACGTCCATCCAACATATCAGCCAATTAAACCTTATCCCAGCAAAATGACATGGATCCCTTTTCACCATTCAACTCCATTTGTCAGCCTAATACATGCCTGTCTTTCCTCAATTCTCCCAAAGTCATTTCAGGTAAATCCTTCAATCCTTACCGGAATCTAGGTCCATGCTAAGAAGGTCTAGCTAAGGTTTTTATGATGCCATCTGCCAACCTGATGCACAAACCTTCCTCCTTTATCCACACTTTGGGACCAGCAGCACCAAAACACTGGTGTAGATTTCTCCGATCCAACATCAGTTTTAAAATTCCCAAAGCTTCAATTACATATTCTAAATTCTTGGAATTTTTCAGATAAAATTTTAAATATTTGTTGAAATATTCTCGAAGACAGATTGGTGAAACTCCAGATTTGTTTTGAGTACTTGTACCATATAAATTAATTACAAAGTCTCTAGTTTATGGATTTCTTACAGTAGATGTAATTGTTACATTATGATATTGATATTTTTCCCAACTTCTCTCTCTTTTTTTCTAATAGGTAGGCAGTAGGCCCCAAGGAGATTTGAATTCATGACCTCTTAATTCGAAGTTGTTTGTCCTTATCAACTGATTTATCCCTTCAGGCTAACTATTATCTTGGGTTAATGGGCAAGAAGTACCTCCAGATGCCCAAAACCTCTTTAAAAAGTTAAAAACTGTGTTCACGACAAAAGTGAGTATATGAGCTGAATATAAATTTGGTGTGCATCTTGAGATATAAAGTGTTGATTTCTTCTAATCATTCATGCTACCACCACATTAAGGGTTACAAGCATAACTATCATTCTAAGGTTTACACATAGATCATGAATTGGATGCTTTCCGGATGGAAATTTCTGGATCAGAATATAAAAGATGAGGAAGGTTTAATGAAAGCTTAAGTTTAACCAGTTCTGGTCAGATCAACAGAGATAAAGGGGCACAGACTAGGTCAAAGAATAATTGAAAAACCTGAATTCAAGGATCACAGCCAGCTAATTGAGGACTAATTACATAACTCAATAAACAACTATGACAGAAAAAATGATAAAATAAAAAATAATTAATAAAGCATTCATGATAACATTTTCTAAAAACACAAGGATTATAGAAAAGTTGAAAAGGCCATAAACAACATGGAACATTATATGTAAAACAAGGTTAGCAGTGCCTCAAGTAAAAAGTCTATGAAAAATAATTAACTCAAACCCGTCGTCCCTGTTACTACGTTATTTGAACTTTCTAAATTTCTACCTGTCAACAATTACATCTGCCAGATCTGTCAGAGACAAATCCTACTACGACATTCTATGGTAACTTGGCACCCCCCTAGTAACCTCTTAATGTGAAAAGTATATAAATTAATAGAATAGAAGAGTAACTTCCACCGGTCACTCATCTACAAAGAAAATGGTCCTCAATAAGTTTAACTGTTTTAAGAGGACTAAAGGGACTCCACTTTCTGCATATAGTATAACTGGAATATATGTAGATGTCTTCCCCCGCTCTTTCCAGGGGTAAAAACATTCACCTAAATCAGCAGAAAATTTATATTGCTTCCAAGTGAATTGAAGCTTTAGTATTGCATCTGGAAATTGTATTAACCAGAACATAACAAATAACTAGACTGTTGCTTAGGATGTAAAAAAGGGTGTCCCAGTGCACGAGGCTCCTGCTACTGCAGGGTCTGGGAAGGGGTAGAATGTATGCAGCCTTACTCCAGCAATGCAGAAAGGCTGCTTCCGTGTTTCGAATCCGTGACCACCAGGTTGCAATTATGACAACCTCACCGTCACACCAAGGCTCACCCTCTACGGTTGCTAAGGAAGTATTAAATAAAAAAGAGTTGCCATACAGGCTACAGAAAACTACTGTCGATTTAGACTATTTGGGGCTGTCTGACTCCTCTTCCAAGAGGAAAAAAATACTCAGCACAATAACAATAACCATAGAATAAAGTTAATCTGAAAATTAATCAATTTGGGCAATTTTTTATTGAATCTCTTGGTGGCAATAATGTTTCAAGTGTTGAAATGAAATAAAAATAAAACCCAGATTAATGCACAATAGATCCCTTACCTGTTAAATCATTTATTGCACTTTGGGCATCCTGGACACAAGATAAAATTAGTGAGACCATCGTGAAAAAACAAATTTCATATGATAAAACTGCCATAGATAAGTAAATAATACTACGACAATATATTAACCTGCTGGTTACGAAAAGAAACAAACCCAAACCCCCTTGAGCGACCAGTCTTCTGATCCCACATAACCCTTGCGTCTCTGCACCCAGAAGGCCAGAACAATGGTTATGTCACCCCAATAATCTGCTGCTACCGGCTGAACAATGTGTAGAACTACTCAACTACACACATTCTGAATTCTATTTTCGATTAACTGATATCTACATGAAGTTTCAAACAAAACAGAATTGTAAGAACAGAAGGAAATAATTGGCCAGTGGAGCTTACGAACAACTGGGGTAAACAGAGAAGCAGGCAAACAAGGTTGCATCTGTAACTTCAGGGCTAAGATCACCAACAAATATGTTAAAATGGCCTGCATAACAGGGGAACAGTATCATATAGTCTCAAACTGATAAACAATTGAGCAGAAGCGTACGAGGAATGGTGATGAATCACCTGAAGTATCTTCCCTCTGACCGCTAGCATATGCCCAGTTAACTTTTATAGGTTGTCCAAAACTGTAACTTACAGAGTAAGCCCCGGGATGTAGAAAGAAATCATAAGGAATTGAAAAGCCAAAAGGATCCCACTTACAGATGCCTCCCGTTAAGAGTTAAAATAGCAAGTGCAGCTGATCTCCGGTCAAAGTAGTCTACAAAACCATAAGATGACTGCATTGAAGAGGAAAAATGTAGAAGTCAACAGCGGAAACCAAAACTAGAGAAGCCATTAGGCTGGCAAAGACAATGTCAGGACAAGCAAAAGGTCCATATCAAATTCAACTGCATGAGCAACTTTTACCATGTTTTCAATATAAGGGCATATCAGATTGGAATTTCCATACCATTTAATTTATGGATCAGATTGGAATTTCTGTACCATTTAATTTATGGTATGACCGCTTAGAAACTGTTTCAATAGGTAGACAAGACTAAGAAATGCAAGCATATGTTGAGCGAACAAACTTACCTTCTCTTTCCTAATAAGCTTGCACCCTTCAAGGGGACCAGTACTTGAGAACACTTCCTGAAGAAGTGGTTCAGTAACTTGCGTATGAATGTTGCCCACATACCTGAATTTTCTCAATCCAAAGAATGAGAAAGTTAAGTAAAGCAATGGAGATGTAATGCATCTATCTTCCCAAATGGGATCCTAAATATAGCACACAAGCAAATGGCTCTTAAAAAACTCCACATTAAAAATTTTGAATAGACAAAAATAAAGGGAGAAATGAGCATGTAAAGCCTCTTCTTTTTTTTTTTTTTTTTTGGGGGGGGGGGGGGTAAGATCGATCTCAACAATGGATTTAACTAGACGGGTTTGACGGAAACAGCAGCAAACTTTGCCAGGTGAGAATGGAGGTTAAGCCCAGTGCTTCAGCATCAAATCTAAACTAAAAGCACATATAAAAGTAAATGAAACAATAATAAAAATTAAAAAGGAAAGAATGTCCCAATGACACTCACACACTGCGGCATGTACTCGAATCAAACCCAGGGGGCAGATTTCCACTCGGAATCGGCTCTATCTGCAAAATAGAAATGTGAAAAAATAAGAGCAAGAAAATATCCCCAAACAAACCTATGCCCATGATGACCCAAAATAGATCAGGACCAACTTTACAAGACACCCATGAGCATCCCACAAAAAGAAATTCAACAAAACACCAAGGGCACGAAAAAGAAAAAATATAGAACACACAAACACGCAAAAAGAATGCAATCTTCACTTTACTCCATCATCATTCAATATCATATATTAATAACTTGTTTACCCTTGTAACATCCAATCAATCCCACAAATAGCTGTTTCTGTCTTTCTGAAAAGACATTTTTTATGTTTTATTTTTTGTACAAGACAAAATCAAAATTGCAAAAACCAAATAAGAGAATAAAGAAGTAGAGAACAGACACTAAAAGGGGTTTCTCTATTAGGGGCAGTATGCTATTATTTTTCTTTGTTCCCTTATCCACCACAACAGTCCATAATCGTTGATATCACTTTCCATAATGAAGTTAGCAACAGGTAGGATACGATAGGAGGTCATCAAAACAGACGACATTAAATAATGGAGCTTATCTCAAAAGCAGCCTTCCATCGGTAAATAAGGACTTTGGACCTTTCTGTAACCAGTTACCACAATAGAAGAGAAACCCCTCTGCGTCATGCTCCATTTTCTTCAGGAAATAGGCATAATCTGGAGCTGCCTATAACATAAAGAACCTAGCTCCGAAGAAAGCAAAATACAAACTATATTTCCCTTGAGATGGCAGTTACAATTAGTGAATATGATCCATAATAAAGAACAGAATTCTATTCATATCTGCTGCAAAAGCATATCCTCCGAGTTCACCAGCAAAATAAATGTTCTAAGTTTGGTTCTAAAAGTTTCGGTCTGCTAAAAGACTCAAAGTATAGGCTACTCAAGTAGCAGAAAATCGGAGAAGAGAAGGAAGACCTTCGTGCAGAAAATAAAAGATTTCAATACTCTCCATGTTACATTACAAACAAATGGCATGAAAAAACAGAAAATGTGAAAAAAAATACCCACCCAAAAGAATTCCAAGAAATACCCAAAAGGAAGGAAGTCGTACAATGAAAATGTCGGGAGAGAGAAAAAAAAAAAAAAAGGAAGCAAAAAGAAAAGAAAACAATCCCTCAAATAACAGAACATCCATGAAAAGAGAAGAGAGAGACGGAAACCAAATTGTCGATAAAAGAAATGCTATATAAAATAAAAAGGAAGAAAATTCGTACTTGGGGAGGAGCCAAGAGGCCAGGGTGATAGAGAGATTGCTGCTGTTGTTGTTGCTGTTGGTGCTGTTGAAGAAGAGCTTGCTGCATCAAGGCCTGGTGCTGCTGTTTCAACCTCTGCTGCTGCATTTTCTCCCCTACGGATAAAGATTTCTTCCTAAACGCAAGCAATCGAAGTTGCAGGGTAGAGGGGCTTAACTCTAGGAGTTAGGGTTTGGGAAGGGGGAAAGAGAGACGTGACGAAGGGGGGGAAACTGGGAAGGTTGAAAAAAAAAAAAAAAAAATGGAAAACCCTCTAAGAGAGCGGTAAAATGAAAACAGCGAGAGGCCTCAAAAGAGAAGCCTCACACCTCAAATGGGTGAGATCTTACAGGGGAGAGTCAGATATCACTGTCAGTGAAGTAAAAACGGTCTGGCCGCCTAGCTGGAATCGCTCGGCTGTCTGATGAATCTATCCTGATAAATATCGCCAATCGCAATGCTTCTTTGGTATGATTTATAGTCCCTATTTCTCTTTAAAATAAATCAAAATTCAACAGCAGAGGAACTGTCTATGATTTTTGGCAGAAGGTTATATAATGGCACCATATGTTATATAGTCTTCAACCCAAAAAAAAAAAAAAAAAAAATCATTCATAAGAACACAATAAATAGGAAGGATAATATACCAAAAAAACACTCCTTATATGTGGAACTGGTGATGTGATGTGATGTGATGTGATGTGATGTGATGAGATTTTCCTCGGCTGTATGAGAATCCTTTCAATTCTTTCTCTTGTTTATTTTAATTTATTAGCACATGAGTAGTTCAAGAGGGTAAATATGTCATTTGATGATTTTGAAAAAAGAATTGAAAATTGATTTGTTTTATGGTATTACACTCTTCCACAACAGTGTGATCTACCAGATTCTATATTTGCAACATCAATTAGTAATATTATAGTGTCTGTTCCTCAAATCTTCCTTTGTAGGAATATAGTTTTACTTCCCCCCTGTCCAAACCCTAATAATCTAATAAATCAACTACATTGGTCTTGCATTTTGTGGTTCTCCCATAAAACCCCACCTAAGCTTTAATGGCTCTGGGACTATCTGAACTTCAATCCCCGATCATTTGCCCTTCTAGTCAACCACACCTCAACTATTTCTTCTGCATTGCTGGTTTTCCATCAAACGATTTTTTATATTCCAATAGTTTGAAACCAAAACATTTTCCTTTCAGCCAACCCAAGAGGACTAGTTCCTAAACACAATGGGTATTTACCTTAGGTTTTAGCCACTTGTATGGTTTTGATACCTTCCTTTTTATTAATAAAGTCTTACTTGGCTTTTCTTATTTGAGGACAAAAACATGATCAAATGTTCTCAGTTTCAGCATCCCTGATTGCGATAGAGTTAGATTGGATTCAAATGGAGGCCTTGATTCAATTTTTGGCCCATTTTGTATTGGATATTTCACAGTCTCTTCCAAAATCTATGTTTTTATTTAAATAATTAATACATTGGGGATAGGGCCCCAGTGTATTGGTAGGCGTGTCTTTTGATTTCAGTTTTTCCATTCGTGGCTAGACAAACTGGACGGACCGGAGACGATCTCAATCTCAATCTCAATCTCAATCTCAAGGATAGGGGTGTCAAAACCCAATCTGCACCCATTTAACTGAACAGGTCTTGCTAATAGAAAAAGACGACAAAAAATCAGATCGATCATTTAATGAACACTCAGGTCACAGTCTTAGTTGATGTATTAATTAATTATTTATGATGCTAAACCAGCAAATTAAGATGGGTCGAGACCAGAAAACCAAACAAATATATAGAAACAGAATGAAAACAACCTATTACGTACAGACAGACAGACAGGGTAAAGAGTAAAGACACTACTTAATAAGTGGCCCTATGTTTCTCTTTTAAGTTGCTCAGTTCTCTTTTATAACTTGTCTCTCTTCAACATTCCTTTTCCCAAACAATGTCCGAATTATGAGGACCAATTGATTACCTTTAAACCAAAACAGATGAAAATTGATCTGTTGACAACCAACCACAAATCAAGGATACGTGTGTCTACGGAATGATAAGCTATAACTCCGAATGGAAATAAGGTGTTCATGCCTTTATTAAATCGGAATTCCCATTTATGGACTTAATTCCTTCCACAACATTTGCATTTGCAAGGAACATGAGCCATAAAGAAAGCAGCACTTTACTTTTTAATTAGTGGGAACACACCTAACCCTCGTCGGATGTCTTGAATAGAATTATTATTGAAACCTTTGCATCAAATCAAGTCACATCATCAACATTTCCAATTTAATCTTCTCCCTCATTGCTAAGACTTGTACTCTTCTATCCCCCCAGAATCCCATATATATTCACAAGCGTGCCGTGCCGCAATTGAGGAGTAATATATTCTCTCATCCATTATGGTTTAATTATACAGGAGGAGGATACTTCATTTGCATATGCTTATATTTTATCTAAGATTTCATTATCATTCATATTCAGTGAATTTTCATTCTTATTAACACATCGATAGTGATGAAATCTCGTGTAGTGTAGAATACATGTATCCAAACTCATTAATCAGTAGACAGGCTCTCAGTTAGGTGTCAGTCTCATTAAATATTGGTTTTGAATGTTTTCTAATACCTGAATTTAAATCCTTGCTTCCACCCCCAGAACCTTCTCGTAAAGCCCTAATTATTATTGTCGACAAGAGCACAAAAGGGATTTGATGTGAACCACTTTTGTGGAGGATTTTGACCTAATTTATCTACATGTGATCTATCAAAGTGTAGTTATATATGAAAAGCATTATTCGAAAAATAAATGTGTACTGGATATATCATGTGACGTGCCAGGGAACATAGACCCCATTCATGGATGGATGTTAGTAAGAAAGACCTAACAAACTTGATCCATGGATCAGGCTTTCACACAAGGCCAGTGTTGTACATCGTTTGCGTTTCGACATCCCTCCCTCACACTTTCTCTCCCCTCTGATACGGTTGTTGCACGGGAAAAGTCTTGGTTGATCCCATCTCTGAAATTCTAATGTACACACTCTACATAAAACCTTTCACCATGATAAATAAAGAAAATCCCAATTTTCAGTGGTGAATTTTTTTGATTTTTTGAAATGTAAACATCTAACATTCAAAATTAATCCAATCTTAGCCTTGTGGTTTGACTCCATTTTGCTCTTTTATACCCACTTCCTTGCAACTGAGAAAAAAAATTCCAAATTCCAAATTCCAAAATCCATTTTTCTTTCAAATTTGCAAAATTAATAAAATCTCAATTGTTTCTCATTTAGGATTTATCCTTGAACCCGAATTCGCAGATCAAATTTGTGGTCCAATGATATTGCGTAAGATTGATCATGCATATTGATGTATCGTAGCCGTCGTCATCATCATCATCATCTGCTAAATTAATAAAATCTCAATTGTTTCTCATTTAGGATTTATCCTTGAACCCATATTCGCAGATCAAATTTGAGGTCCAATGATATTGCATAAGATTGATCATGCATATTGATGTATCGTGGCCGTCGTCATCATCATCATCATCTGCTAAATTAATAAAATCTCAATTGTTTCTCATTTAGGATTTATCCTTGAACCCGAATTCACAGATCAAATTTGAGGTCCAATGATATTGCGTAAGATTGATCATGCATATTGATGTATCGTTCATCATCATCATCATCTGCTAAATTAATAAAATCTCAATTGTTTCTCATTTCGGATTTATCCTTGAACCCGTATTCGCAGATCAAATTTGTGGTCTATTGTGTAAGATTGATCATGCATATTGATGAAACAATTCAATTCGTAATCGATTGTCTTAATATATTTGCCTCTCTATGTAACTAACTACAAAATTTTGAGGAATTAAAAGGGGAAAAAAAAGAAAGGAGGAATATTTGCTTTTAATTTCTTTCTTCGAATGGCTACTAACAGTTGGGCTAAGCTGATGCTGATTAATTGAAATAGCTTTGAATAACTATAATTGGAGCTCCAATTGCTTGAAAGTGGAGGCCTCGGAAGCCAATCCTAGCCACATCTTGTTATCAGCTTGCTTCGAAGATGATGTTGCAGATGAGTTGTTTACGGGAGGGTAGGGTGCTTTTGCACTAATCCTGGAAAACAAAAAGAGAGAAACACAATAAGCTTATTTGATCCAACCAGAAAATGTATGAGTACTGAAGAATAATTTACAATTCTCAATCTCTCTTAAAAAGCAAATAACCAACCTGTCTTTTCTCTTCTCCAAGAACCGGTGGAGGGAAGCTTTCCTTGCAATTGGCAGATCTGCATTAGCAAAAGAGAAACATAGTTCAGTACAACGTGAAATGGTGCATCCAATCAAAGCCTTAAGACAGAAGAAAAAAGTGAAGAATGGAACGCAAATTTTCCCATAAGTATGATCTTATTTACCTGAAACATTAGGTCGAGGGGGTAGCTGATCAAGGTGTTCTTGGTTGTTTCCGGAGGGAGTAACTAAGTTGGAACTGGAAGTAACAGCGAAGGTGCTTTGGTTGAGCTGATCGTTGCCGGAAGTGGATGCAATGCTACTGAGTTTTTGGGAGCTTCCATTGCTCGCTAAAAGCATGATTTCTCTCGCCTTTTCAGCCGAGAAATCGTCGAACACTAGCACTTTCCCAGCGTAGAAAATGGTCATTTGGGATGT
Organism: Protea cynaroides; assembly: GCA_028583415.1. NCBI lineage: Eukaryota > Viridiplantae > Streptophyta > Magnoliopsida > Proteales > Proteaceae > Protea > Protea cynaroides. Next base: position 101,128,323 of record CM053274.1, on the reverse strand, counting down.
TGCAGCAGCAGCTAACCTGTTTTCAGTTTTCACCAACGAAAAATTAGATTGTTGATTCATCAAAGCTCCAAGTTTTCTACGTGCATGCCTAATATGTAAGATTTAGAAATTTTCTTTCGTCTGTATGGGCGAAATCGTCAAGAGACAAAATTAAACCCTAAATCCCAATTAAAGTACCCATCCCGGCGATCTCGCCGCGATGAGGGTTGAAATTTAAAACGGTACGAATTCAATCGCATAATTTTTTTTCAGTTCAGATGGAGGAGGAAGGACTCACTTGAAATTAGCGGTCTTTGGGACGTCTTCGGTAGTCGAAACCGAGGAGGGATGGCGAACAAAACCAGCCTGTTGAGGAAACAGATCCATAGACTGGATGTTCCGATTCGCTGCTACTTTTCCCTCAGAAATGCTCGATTCTTCAGATGATACTTCCAGGTTCGGTAACAGATTCATCGTCGCCACCTTTTGATGACAAGTTTCAGGTTTCTCTGGAGCGAGACCTAGCAACAACAAAGTAGTTTATCAGATCCTCTTTCTATCAATCAAGAATATGTCGATGTGCATAGAGATCGGGATAAAAAACTATAGCGATACGCATAAAAGGGCTTCGAACTTTGGAGAGGAAGGATTTGGGGATCTCCGATAGGAAAACCTAGATTTGTAGATTTGAAGGAAGCAAAACTTCGATTCAAAAAGTGGAAAAAAGAAATTAAGCATCCCTCTAAAAACAACAGAATCTCGGGAAAAGGAACCAAAAATCGCCGGAATGAAAAAAGCAAATTCCCCAGATTAACCATCAAGCAGAGAAGCCATTATTGAAGACACGGAGGCATAGAATAGGACTACCTCGAAGGCTCGAATAAGGAGCCGTAAGATTCAATTAACAGAAATCACGAGCAGAAAACATCAACAAAGACGATTTACAAGAGAAAAATACCAAGCAAACCTCCCAAAACGGAAATGAAAGAAGTCTCATTCGGAAAAGCTATGAGAAAAAGGAGGGAGCTAGAAAAACTTTCTAGATTAACATACCTTTGCCTTGGAGATTGCAAGTGACTCCCATGTTCATCAGAGATCCAAAATTCCCTCTCTCCTTCAAATAATGGCTCAACAGACTACACGTCTGCGAGAAGTTGGATTTCTCGGGCAATCTGATCGTCTTCCGGCCAAGAAGACCGACTGTTTCTGAATAATCAGACGAGCTCGACATGTTTCCGACGAAAAAGCGAAAAAAAAAAACTTATAAAACCAAAATGGATCCTCCCCTGCTCGCTGCGATCAAGCTTTTTTTGGGTGATTTTATCTTGAGAAAAGTCTTCTTCTGTGGAAGTAGCCTTTGTTGTTTGTTGAATGAGGCTCACTGCTCATGGCTTCCTTCTTTTTATATCCATCTTACTTTCCTCCGCAAATTGCAATAATGGTAAGATAACACGACAGCCATGGCTAAATCGCACGAGGAACGCATGGGAAGATGGAAGTGTGGGACCCACCACAATCCACTGCTTATTTGAAATTCATTGATGGGTCTCTGTTATTCAGAATTTGAAAAACGTGGTCTTTATATTTGAATTAAGAATTATGGAATCTAGGAGGATTCTAGATAGATACAGACCACAGAGGGATCCCTAATAAAAAAAAGGTCGCCGAGAAAAGCAGCCGAATCCGGAAAAAACAGAAACTGGGGTGAGTCACGTGTCTTCGTGGTTTTAAATAAACTCCAGAAGCCTGACACACCCACTTGGTGTACAAATCCTTTTCTCTACGGCTTCTCGGTTCCCATCTTATTCAATTGTTGGAGGGGTGAGTTGGCTCAAACTCCAACCCCTCTAATGGTTGGATAGGGTGAGAGTCAAAGAGCCATGGAGGAGAGGATGGATTCCACTCACTTGCCATTTTATCCCACCAAAGTCAAAAAATCAAAATCCAAAATGTACCTGTCCCCAAAAGAAGCCAAGCTAGTCCAGACTCCGGCCAAGCGCCGCTAAAAGTGTCAAAATTGGGTTCACATCAAAACAGAAATCAAATCAGTTCGATTTGGTCCAATAGAATCCGTTAAGTTAATTTATTGAAATCTGAACTGATAAAAACCTGTTAAACCAACTTAATAAAATTTGAAACCAAAACCAGACTGAAACCATTTTTTTTTTAATCCAAACCCGCCGTTTGATTGTTGGAACGTCTTAATCGCGTGAACGTCAATTCTGTGGGCCTTTCACCGAAAACAACGGAAAAAAAAAAAAAAAAACCTGTGGGTCACAATTAAATAAAATAACGACTACGATCCAGGATGGAGATGCAATGCACAAGGACAATGGGACGTGGCAGGCATGAAGTGGTTGGATAGATGGGTTTGGGAATATCGTTTTTAAATTACGTGCTGCTAGTGCTATCACAAACCCCTTGTTTTTCCATTTTTTTAATGTTTTTTTTTGGGTGGGCAGGTGGTGGAGTGGTCTCAGGGGCAAGGGAGTAATTTTAATTGTTTAATTAAACAAATAAATTTGAAGTTTTTATGGATTACCGATTCGTCTTGGGTGTGTTGTTGACGTGACGGAGAGGGCATGTCTAGCTTTTAGTTTTAAGTTTCTAATACATCACGTGATTTCCGTTCCTATTCCTTTTTCTTTTTTCTTTTTCCTTTTCCTTTTGTTTCTGTATGGAGAAACAGGTTCCATTCTATTAGATAATTAAAGCATTTGCCACCACTCTGATTACTCCGGTTTTTTTTTTTTTTTTTAATCCATCTCTGTTACACAGGTTTGTGTGTGAGGCCATGTTTGATAAAATTTATGTTTTGGATTCTGAATTCTAGATTCTAATTCAAAATTTAGATTCTACTTTAGGTTATTCGAGGATCATTTGAGAATAAAAACATATTTGATAACACATTTTTGAACTAGATTCCAAAGTATCTTTAGACTAGAAACATGTTTGTTAAACATTATCACTCCAATTGAAGTCTAGAAAAATAGTAGTGGTGGTCAAGTGACACTCAAGTGAGAGTAGGATTTTTTTTTTCTCCCAAAAACTTACTCAAATAGAAAAAAACAAGTATTATTTATTTCAAAAAATTTGGATTCTGAAGTTAATTTGAATCTGATTCACTTCGTGGGAACTTAAATCCAACCCAACTAACCTTTCAAAATGGCTCATTCGAAATCAGAATCTATAGAATCTAGAATCTAAAATATTATCAACAGGCCCTAAGATTTTACACTACACACATAAGAGAAGAGGTATGATGGGAAATTTATAAATAGGAAGTATCATAGAGAATTTCATAAATAGGAGATGGGATGAAAAAACTTGGTAAAAAAAAAAAGAGTTTGTACCTACCGTATCAATTTCTAGGTCTCTTTTATAGAAGTCAAGGACCGAGCAAACATGAACAAAACTAGGGAACCATATAAGAATGTCCTTTTCACAATTTTTTAAATTTGAATTGTAGTTACTTGTATTGAGTTCTCCAATAATTTTTTTTTATTTATAATAAATTGTTCCGATTTTGATTCAAGTCGTTCTATTCAATATATATTGGACAGAAATTAAAATTGAATTGCTTAAATAATCGGTTTTATGTGGTCAAACCAAAATTGATTACTAATTAGTTTGGTTTAATTGATTTTAGAATCGACAAATATCCTTCCCATGGTAGAGATGCTTCTCCAAGCTCTTGGTTTTTCCAACAAAGACCGATGACGACAATTTTGGGGAAAGGCTTATAGAAACGTGAGATCTCTGTTGTTTTATTGCTTGGGGGCATTAGGTATTTAAATCTCCCCTTTTACTTTTTTTCAACTCTCAATGTAGGATCAAGGAAGAGTCCCGAGTGTACTTTAGAGACTATTTAAGTTATTGTATGAACCCATCATGTGGATGTTGGAATTTGACTTCTCCTCCCGAGGGATGGGACCTTGGTGTGGGACTTAGCCGGCAGATGACAACAAAGACTAGCGTGAAAGTGATCAGACTCAAGGTATTGATACTTAAGTCATATCCAAACAATTAACAACAAAAATAAGGTCAGACCGTAGAAAGAAAAAAATGAACAGTGCTGGGTTGGCGTGGAGTCCACCCCGCCTTCCTAACTACTTGCTAGAAATGCTTATGTCGAGTATACCCTTGATAACACCGTAAGATCAGATTTGAACTCAAGAGTGTGATTAAGGCATAATTGCCCCCAAGTTGGGAGGTAGGTGCGCCACTTGTAGACCGTTGATTGGCCGATAACGTTTATGCACATCAGATTGGTTAATAGGATTTCAGTTAAACCAAAAACGAAATCGAATCTTATTATATAAAATCAAAATGGAACTGATTAGGTACTGTTTAATCTGTCTCAATTTTTAATAAAATGCTTCAATTTATTTTATTAGATCCGATTCAAAATTGAGACCCTAGATATATGAAGTTAAATTAAGTTAGGTCGAGTCTTATAAATTTCGATTGACTCTTGACGAATTACTGGATGATTCAAATAGAAATCGTAGAGTCTGATCCCTCGTTCGATTCCAATTTTTAAAAGCTCGGTCGTGATTGCTGTCTTCCATATGATATCCCCTTCCACCACCCACTTAAAGGACATTTTTCTACCATAGTGGGCCGCTTGTCCGGTCAATCAAAATCGCTGTCTCTATAGATGAACAGCGATATTAACTACTTTTTCAAATTTAGCACGTGGTGTTTTAGATCTTGATTTCATATGTTTCTGTATGATTGTAACTTATAAGTAACATGAATTGATTTTAAAAAAAATTCATTTATTATGATGTAGTTTACTTATAAATCGAAACTTTTACCATATTAAGTACTTATACTTTTCAAATTTAATCTTTGTTTTCTGTTGCAATTCCGGGATGTGGTTACAAAGTGTTAGGACGATAATAAATCAATCAATCAAAAAGTATACGTGCTCGATCATCAATAATCAATCTTGAAGGGCATGGGACACAATCTCTATCAAATACTGTAATATGCCAATACTTTCGACGAATTAACAGGCCACTCCTGGTTAATTATACGTGTAAGCCATCAATGATCATGCTAACCACAAATCAAGTAACGGTTACAAAAGAATGGATCGTCTGATAATCATTAGACAATCAAAGAATACTCCCACACATGCATGACCATCTGTTTCTAGGGATAAAACCAACGGATATATCAACCTACTCTGCCCCATGATGCTAAACACCCCCCTAAGAACTCAGAATATATCTTGAGATTTGTGTAACTACAGAGATCGATCCACTTTGAAAGTCATGTCACTCCATGCCTTTCTACAAATACACCCAGAATGAAGATAACGGGATCTTACTCAAAATATTCACTCTCTCTATAATCGAATTACTTGAACCTCATTCTACCTAAAACTCGGTTCTCATTGTTCTTAAATTCTATCTATTTGTTGTTAAAAATTGATTTAGGCATCGAAGTGGCCTTATGATTATCCAACCCCCCCTCTTTATTGTCTATTTGCTTCTTATTGATAGGTACCACCACCAAAAGTTATAGACCACAAACAACGGAAACAAAATGTAATATAAAATTTAAGAACCAAAGAAACCCGTGTCTTCTTCAATGCATAAAAATATATATATATATATATATATATATATATATATATATATATATATATATATTTTGGAGTTAATTACTAAATCTTGATTACCAAAAGAAAAAAGAAAAAAGAAAAAAAAAAGGTTCATTTAATGCCCAAATCATACATACACCTTCCCCTTGTTTCCTTTCCAATCAAACACTGTATCTTTTTGTTTATTTGCTTGATTTTTGGTTTAGTGGGTAGTTGTCCCCAGTATATTCTATTTAAGCTTTTCAAATGATCCTCCCCTAGATGGTTAGACTAGCGCACCAGGTTACGCAAGATTATTTTATTTTTATCCTAAATCAAGGGAGACAGTTACTAACTTACTCATAACACCAATAGAAGAATCACCCATGTCACCAATGGAAACATAAAAAATGGTATCTTCAATAAGGGCCCACATGGGCAAAGAGAAAAAAGAATGTGGAAATGTCAGAGGACGTGGGAAGGGATTACATGATAGTATTATGGTAATCTTTTTGCCATTAATCAGTTATTTTTTATTTATTTTTTTGTTTCCATTTCACACAGATACGCAATAATATTTCATTGTTGTGTCCAGAAATAGATAATTGATGAGGGAGATCTTTTCCCCATAAATCGTTTTATGCATGGATGGAGGAAAGCTTAAGTTGCATATAAATATGAATAGTCGTTATTCCTAAGTCCTATATGAAAGTAAAAAAGAATTTTACTACCATTTACCAATAAGTAAACTTCACATATGAGAACACCATTTTATACATGGAAGAAAACACATGATGCTTTGATTATTACTTTTGAAGAGTGGTATGGTATGAATCAACAAAAATAGCATGTAAGTTTTGTGTTTTAGTGTCCTATTTGGACAAGCATATGCATGGCCATATCAGGCAAAACCATCAACAAAGTCTCAAGTTGCATGTACTAAAAAGAGTAATTTAGCCGGCCTAGGGAAGAAGTCAGAGGGTTTGTATATATGTGTGTGTGTGATATGTGTGATATGTGTGTGTGTGTGTACTATATTAGGAGCTGGAATTGAACGCCCAAGGGTGTAGCACCCTTCTTTGGGGAGGGTAGTGAAAGGGGGGAGAGAGATATTGGATGTATAATACATTCGATAGGGGACCAAAGTTTTCATGCTTTCTTTCTATTTAATTATGGCTCTATTTGTTATGATATAAAAATTTACGTGTTACATTTTATATGTAAAAAAAAAAAATATTCAATGATTATTTTTAAGACGTAGAATATAATTCTTAGGGAGATGGAAAATGAATTTTGTCTTTCTTTTACCTACTGAAAGTAAACATTGAATTTTTTTTTTACATATAAAACATTACAAGTAAAATTTTCATTAAAACAAACGGAGCTTATGTGATTGTGACGATCGAAAGGAAGGTAGGTTGGCTAGATAGGAGGTGGCTTCTCATCCAATCCAAAAAATAATTCCTTAATATATTTAATGAAAGGGTTTTCTTGTCCCATACACATTTTTTTTATTGTACCATGCATATACATTTTCTAATACATAATTAATGCATTATGTAATAATCCTAATCTTTATTATGGTATTCTATCTGCGAACATATTTCATTTTCTGGCACATGAAATATTGGTGGATCCTAAACGTATGTACAAATCCTCTAATAATCCCAACTCTTGAGTTCTCCATAAAATAAAACCAATAGACGACTGCTAAACAAAAAAGGAAAGAAAAGAAAACAAGCAAAATTATTTGAATAAATGGCAAAAGATGGTATTTTCTGCTCTAAATCGAATTTATCTGACACTATTTAATTGGAATAAAATTGAATTGAATTGAATTCAAATTTGTATTGTTTTTAATATTGTAACCTCTTAGTTTATTATTAATATTATTTTTTTTGAGTAAAGAACTTGTTTATTATCTCACTATTAAAGGAGAGTTGCTTTCACTCTTCAATTCCTAAGGTTTTCATCAAAAAAATAAAATAAAATTCTCAGAGTGTCTTTTTTTAATTAGATAATTCTCCGTGGTTGCTAATTTTTTTTTTCCTTCGAAATTTGCAATGTTTACTTTTGAAGTTTTTTTAGGCACATGGTGATCGTGTGAATTAAATGAGAGAATTCATTAAAAGATGAGACCCTTTTTTAAGCGAATCCTTTAGGTGGGTTGTTACCGGTCTATCGCTTCTATATTTTAGGAGAAAAATTTACTCTGTATATATTAATACATCGTGCCAAATAAATTCTAGCCATCTAATAACAGTTAGAGGAACTGAACAACACGACTGATTTTTTTCCAAGTTTCTGTGGTCTGCCCCTTAGGCAAAGAAGGGCATGGTCTGGACTTTAGACTCTAAAACATTTCATCCGTACAAAGGTGCTCTCATTCAAGAAGTTCCCATAATACTCTTTCCCTTTATTCAATCACCCATAAAAATTCCCTTTTAAAAACTGTTCGCCTAGAAAACCCTTCCCCCCTCCCCCCTCCTTTTTATTTTTATTTTTTATTTTATTTTTATTGAAGTTCCCTTTATGGGAGATGGATTCTTGCCTTGTTGCGTGACTTCTATGCCAATGCAAGGCAAGTGGGACTACGGAAAAATGCATCCAAAATAGCAAGAGCGAAATCATTTCACCACCCTTGTGTCTAGGCGTAGGTATATACAACTAGACATAAATCTTTTTCCCTTTCTTTATTGATAGGAGAGGAGAATCTACAAGTTAATGGGGGCAATATTAGAATCTTATATGCTAACTGAAAAATGAGTGTGAAAAAAAAATCAATAAAAAATCAGTTGGAAAGAGAGAGAGAGAGAGAGAGAGAGAGAGAGAAGGTCTAGATTTCAAAGAAGAGAGAAATGAGACATAAGTACATGCCGACTGGAATGCTGGATGTATAGGTCGGATCATCAAGAAAATTTTCTTGGTCAAAGAAACAATATTTACCATGGCATCTTAGATGGGACTGAAATTTCATAAAACACCACAATGGGTAAGAGCATGGTTCTAAATCGAAGCATCAGCTATGTTCAAAACCAATCCGGGTCAGTGTACGCACCAATAGAAAACCGAAACATGTCCGATCCCCATTAAATAATGTTAAAACAGACCAAGATCAAAGATCGAGAATTGATTAAATCCAAAACCAATACGAATCGATCGATCCAATACGCGATAACTATACCTTGAACCATGGGTAGGAGAGCATGCTACATTCTCAGCTTTGGAAATCTCCTCCCCCCCGGCACAGCAAAAATTATGACCCTTAAACCACACAACTTGGAGGATTGGTTGCTGAATCAAAGAATAGCACGTGCCATTTTGCATTCAAAGAACAATGTGACAGAGGGAAGTTACCAGGCAAATGAACCAGTAAAATACAAGCAGCCAACTCATCCTTCTTAAAAATTCTTCAAACATTAGCAGTTAGTGTGCATAATCTTCCATCAGTTAAATCTATGAATACATAAACAAATGAACCTTGACGCCATATATACAAACACGCAAGAAGAATGAAGAAACTGCAACAAAAGATACACAAAGAAATGAACATTCTCCTTGCCAAATAGTCCATCCCCTGCACCAAAAAACTGTATTGATAGACACAAGATGAGGCCATCAATCTCCGTGAGCTAACTCAGTAAAAAATCAAGTATTACAGTTTAACCTAGCAACCCTCCTCAGAAATCATAATCTATGTCCGTAATGTTTTGGGATGTTGACCACCTGACCAGCCGTTCTTGCTCATCATATCGATCAAGATTCTCACATGGTGCAGGAAAGATGGATCCGACCACTCGTCCCTGAACAAAAGCACACTGGAAGATATGCTTCTTCTTGTATGTTATCCCCACAGACATGTCCCGGAATGTTACATTTCTCACAGGGATCTCTTCACTGCCATGGATTCGGACTGGGACACGGACTCCTTGGCCATGGATACCAGTGAAGCTTATGTCCTCGATGACAGGTAAGGCCTTGGGGTCATACCCCTCATCTGGGTGCTCGTTATAGTCTGTCTTGATAACAATTCCCACCCGGACATTGTCAAAGGTAAGATTCCTGTAGGTTATGTGTCTAACAAATCCCCCTCTCCCAGGGGCAGTCTTGATCCGGACTGCCCGTCTCGAGCTCCACACATGAAGATTCTCCACTGTTATGTTTGAGACTCCACCAGACATCTCACTGCCTATTGATACTCCCGCACTGGCCAAGTTCAATTAAAGCACACCTTGGTTAAATGTCTAAATGAAAAAAGAGAAAAACAAAAGGGATTTATTGCAGATAGTGACGTGACACTGCCATAAAAACTATGCCCCACATGCACCCCAGTGACCCAGGGGTGTTTCTACTAAGTGGAAGAGGGCACAGCAGTTTGAAAGGCATGGCCGACTAAGCATGGCACATCAAAGACTCTTGGCAGCCCCGGACACCAGACCTATTAATGGGTAAGCGAAGACAAATGGGTGTTATAAATAGAAATAAGAAAATTCTCTTTTTCCCCTTCATATAATTGGAGAAGGAAAGAATAATGGCAGATAGTTACGGTTAGCTTATCTAAAAACTATCAAATGCTACTGTCTTCTTGCATAAGTAGTACCATACATGTGAATGGGCTAAATCATTGCAGAGAGGCCAAACATGACACCAAAGGATGTCCTTGCCAGATGACAATTCCATCACTAAAGGCCCTTCATCCAGGTCTGGGGTGGTCTGGAAGGCCCAAAGTTGTCATCATAATTGGTACTGATGGAGGGAGGTCAAAGCACCAGTTATGCACAGTATGAAATTTCTAACCACGAATTAAGCAATGAAAAAAAGTCCTTTCCCTTCCATAATAATCACAGAGCAAACTGCAATATAGAGTACACAAGCCGGAGGCACTACCTTCATACACATGTACATTTGATGAACGGGAAATATAAAACGAGGAACAACTCACCTCACCATAGAACGAACAACAAGGTTTCGGATGAGAATGTTGGTGGAAGGCCGGCCATAATAAATTCCATATTGATCCCAACCACTCTTTATTGCAATTCCATCATCTCCAGTGCTAATGTAACAATCCTCTATCACCACATTCTCACATGAATCTGCAGAATACAAACCTTAAGCTGAATTCCAATGGTCAACAATAGAAAAAGCAATCGACAACGCTTCAAATTCTTAATCAGCTTAAGCTGAATTCCAATGGTCAACAATTGAAAAAGCAATCGACAACGTTTCAAATTCTTTATCAGTAATAACCATGTACTTGAGACACTTAAGAATAAGTATATGTCGAGAAATGATTTTAAGCCGTGAGCTCAATGAGGCCTTATTCACTAATTTAATGGTCAAATCCCATCATGAAATAGCTTCCAATCTCGGGACACAATATTTAACCTAACAAAGAAGAAACATATATGACGAGTATAAACTTTTCAAGGATGGGCACTACCATAATCTCCATTCCAACTGCAAACCATGCTACTTTGGGCTTTCAAGCTTTCATGTGTCAACCAATGGTCATAAGGTTAACATCCCCTTGTGGCTCCCCACACGTTATATCATATATCCCTCCACAAAATGACAAATATAACAAGATAGAAGAAACACCAGCAAAGCATACTCACCAGGATCTATTCCATCTGTGTTTGGGGCTCCAGAGATGGGAGCTAAAATGGTAACATTTGTGATAATTATATTCTTGCAGTCAAAGGGATGAAGGGTCCAGAAGGGAGAATTACGCAAAGTGATATCAGATATCTGGATGTCCCTTGACCACATGATCTGCACAAGTGGGCCCCTGGTATGGTTAAGCAGTTTCCGACGGTACTTGACCCACCATGCTTTTCCTTGTCCGTCTATGGTGCCATTATGCCCTGTTATGAATATAATCAAAGGTACAAGTGGTTATGCTCACAACCACGGCCAAAAAAAAAAAAGAGGCAACTAGTACATCACTCAAATCACTGTAGCAATGACAGATACAACTTTTATCTCCTACATGGGATAGATATGAAACATATGGCTCACCAGCAACCAACACAGATATATGGTTAATTATCACAAAAATCACCCTATCAGTGCAAATCAATCTGAAAAAATGGATTTGTGTCACATATACACAAATACACATGTCAGATTGAACTGTCTAAGCACCTTGGCTTTTCACCTTAGTCTTCTGTTTTGATGTAAAATTTTGCATGAAAAATCTTAGATGTTTCATTTTATATGAAAAAAAATTCCAATGTTTTTTTCCAATAGGTTTAATGTAGTAAGAAAGTTTGCCTTTCTTTTACCTCCTGGAAACAAACATTGGAAAATTTATAACATGTAAAGTGTTTGATGTAAAATTTTACATCAAAACAAACGGAACCTTACTTTTTTGTTAAAGATGTAAACCAATCAGATTCAGACCTTAGCTCCTACATCTTTAGTTCTGAAAGATATAGGATAAGATTTGGTGCTCAGTGGCATATGGCCAAAATATAAATGGATACACATAGATCAGATCTGTTATATTGCCGTACATGTCAGCGAACCACACATAACACTTGGAACAGCTCCAGTTAAAGCTTGAGCACATTTCAACAAGACAAAAGTTGCAGAGATCCTCATCAGATGTCAGAAGTGGATCCCAAGAGATTTGGCCCTCTAAACATCTTCCAGAATAATAGAGCAGCCTTTTCCATCAGTCATTTGTAACTTCCCCCCCATCCACACATCCGTACAAATATGGCAATTTCTCAGCAGGTCAATAGAGAGTTTGACCATGCTTTACTGAGTTAAAACCTGGACTCAATCATGAATCTTTCACTTTGGAAACTCAGGTAAGAAATGCCCCCTACTCATTCTCTAGAGAGAGAGAGAGAGAGAGAGAGAGAGAGAGAGCCATTAGATGGCTTGTCTAAATTCCCATTAAGGCAAAAAACTTAGCTGTACTATTTAGATAGGCATTAGTGAATTGAAAGACTTGCAGGGACTCACGAGGAACATTTCTGAAAGGTCTACCAACTTAGAAGGCAAAGCAAAACCAGTTCAATGATTCCAAGACTAAGCTGACTCAGCTTACGACCTGTTGGACTCAAAGACTGGATCTTGTACTACTACTTGTCTTAGGAAACCCAGAAAGAAAATGCAGACTTATATTTTTGTCACTTTCTGAAACAAGGCCGACTTGCAATGGACATACTGTGCCATAGAATTTGTATCAAATATTGAGGGGAAAAGTAATAAAAGAAATATATCTAACCTGTTAAAACAACATCCTTGAGATTTTGACCATGGATCAAACTTCCATACCGTGGTCCGGGATGCTCTCTTCCATATCCATAGGATGGCAATGGAGGCATCAGTGGCCAGTACTTCTCATCCTGTTAAGTGGAATGTTAGAACGCTTCAACATATAAAAAATGGAAAAACTAAGATTTTAACCCAAATTATTGTCATCAAACTAAGTGTACAATATCTCAGCTCTAATAACATGTGTTTCCAATCACCACTTGACATATAATGCCAGCAATAATTTGGAGACATGATCAGAATTAAAAGCTTGTAATAGAGAAAACAAATGAATATAGGCACAGGACCAAAACCTCAGCTTCAATAATGCCGTAAATGTTCAATAAGGCCAACGATTTTGGCCAATAAGGAGTCACTTTTCTCATAGGAGATTCTCTAGCTTCCAGTTTTCTTAGCATTCTCAATGATAAAATGGAGGGTGCTCGCAACCATGAATATTACAGGTTGTTTTAGTTAAATGTATCTCATGATTTACAAAACATATGTGAATCTGTTGATGCATTACGGAGGGAAATACAAAACCTGATGACTAAATACCAGAGTAAGTTTCCATGTGATATGTGCTCTCAAACAAAGCTCAGAGAATCACTCTGGCCATCCTTCACTTTGATAAAAGAGAGTCTAGAGAAATTTTTTCCTAAATTAGTTCTATTGAATCAATATCAGCAACCATTTATATCAATTGACCACAAATATCTTAAATCTAAACTCTAAATAACCATAAAGTAAAAAGTTCCCATTACCAGAGATAGATATGAGTATTCTGAAGGTCACTCCTAAAAGTACATATTTCTTTTTTACAAGTACTTTTGCGATATTTCCTAAAAGGCTAAAACTAACTTAACAATGATTAATTCTTTCCATTCCTTAGTGGTAATCCTAATGAAGATTAGTTTAAAACTAGACATTTTTTTTGAACTAATTCAAAACTAAACAGTTTGGCTACTAAAACTAGAAAAATAGAATTACAGTAAACAACGCCTTTTGTATTCACTTTATAAAGTAACATTTGATGTTCATAAAATGGAATTTATTAACATAAGATTTTCCATAGGGTGCATCTTGTTCTAGCCAAAGTGGTGAAGTGAGAAGTTATTACCCTTCTTTTAATTTCCCATTTCTTATTCCCAAAAGTAATTTAAGTCAAGGCTTAAAAAAAAAAAAAAAAAAAATTTTCAAAAGAATTTGAAAGTGACTTGCCATTATGTCATTTTCAAGAGCTATCATTGTCTTGCATATTTTTTGAGTACACGTGTGAAATGGAAGGATTTACCCTCATTGAAAGAAGGAGTGTGTTATCACAAAAAGGCAAAAAGTAATGGTACAATTTCTTTTTCACCAACCTTGGTTACAATAAGATTTTCTATTTCCTATAAACAGTTACAGCAGGTTTACTAGGAGAAATGTAAAATTTCAAAATTCCTAAAATTAAAAGTGTTAAGATATAAGGGTTGTTACTGTAAGGGAATGGACCCACTTAACTTATGCCCATTCCCCCCCCCCCCTCTTTTAGTTATAATAAATAGTGTAAGTAATGGGCTTGATTAGTAGGCCCATATGTTCGTTTTGGGCCTAATCATGAAGGCTCGTTACCGGTTGTGTCTTAAGTAGACGAAGAATTGGTCTTGTTGACTAGGTCTTTCTACCTAGTTGGACTGTAACTAGAAGAGAAACCTAAGTCCTATTTTTGCACTCCTTTGCTTTTTATATATACAGCAATAGGAAGAGGGGTTATTAACTCTCTCTCTCTCTCTCTCTCTCTCTTTCTCTCTCTCTCTCTCTCTCACGGATCTGAGCTCGGGTAGCCTTCCCTTTCTACTTTGTTACATGGTATTAGAACAATCACCTGAGTTGCCGCTTTGAGAGTCTTTAAGATTCTCCATTAGGTGTACAACCACCACTTTTGCTACTCCTGCTACTGCTAATGCTATTTCTATTTGGTTCACAGTGACATATACTATAATGTTGTTGCTGCCTAGTTCATAGTGACCTATATTATACTGCTGTTGCTATTAGATGTCTACTCTACTGCTATTACTACCTGGTTCACAGTGACCTATACTGTGTTGCTGTTGTTGCTTGGTTTAAGTGACCTATACTGTGCTGCTTTACTATTACTGCTGCTTCCGTTGATACATTGGTTCAAAGTGAAGCTTGTGTTGTTATTGCTGCTTGGTTCATAGTAACCTATACTGTGCTGCTTTACTACTACTGTTGTTGATGCTGCTTCTGTTGCTACATTGTTTTAAGCTGAAACTCTCACTGTTGTTGCTTTTATTGCTACATTGTTTTAAGTTAAAGCTTTTACATTCCCCCATGTGCTCTAGCTTGAGGGGAGATATAACGATTGTTATTGAAGGGAATGGGCCCACTTAACTTAGGCCCATTCCCCCCCCACCTTTAGTTATAATTGTAACAAAAAAAAAAAAAAAAGAGAAGATGGAGAGAATCAATGTATGCTTACTCCTCTCCTTGTAGTTTGTATAATTGTATTTATGGAAAATAAAAACCAACTATTAGATAAGATCTAGGACTCTACAAGTCAAAGTCCTAATCACAAACTAAAGACAAAGTAAACTCAAAATACAAAAAAACTAACACGCCTAATTGGTAAAGGAAACTAACAAAACAAACTAATAAACTAATTAGAAGAGCATATACTAATAGGAGTCCAAGTCCTAGAAACAAGCACTAACTACTTTGACTAAGTCAAAGCAGTGTACGATTACAATTGTATTACGCTAGTCCCCTTCAAGCTGGAGCATGGAGGAATGTAATAGCTTCAGTTTGAAACAATATAACAGCGGAAGCAGCAATTGTTGTAGTAGGATCAGTAGCAATAACAGTGGCAGCAATAGTAGTAGTAGTAATAGAAGTAGTAGCAGCACAGTATAGGTCACTGTGAACCAAGTAATAATAGCACCAGCAGTAATAGGAGCAGCAATAGTAGTGGTTACACACCTAACGGAAAACCTTAAACGATTCTCAAAATGGCAACCTAGGTGATTGATCTGATACCATGTAACAAAATAGAAAAATAAGAGAAGACAGAGAGAATTGATGTGTGTTTGCTCCTCTCCTTGTAGCTTATATTTACAAAAAATAAAAAACAACTATTAAATATGATCTAGGACTTTACAAGTCATAATCGTAGTCATAAACTAAAGACAAAGTAAACTCAAAATAGGAGAAACTAACAATCCTAATTAGTAAAAGAAACTAATAAACTAATTAAGAGTCAAAGTCATAGAAACTAGCAGTAACTACTTTGACTAAGTCAAAGCAGTGTACAGTTATAATTTTATTACGCTAACAATAATAAATAATGAAAGTAATGGGCTTGAATAGCAAGCCTATTACCGATTGGCTTTATTTTGTTATGTTTGTAGTGGGCCTAATCATTAAGGCCCATTACCGATTGTGTCTTAAGTTTTCTAGGAATTGGTCTTGTTTACTAAGTCTTTCTACCTAGTGGAATTGTAACTAGGAGAGTCCTAAATCCTATTTTTGCTCTTTTTGCTTTCGATATATACAAAGCAAGAAGAGGGGTTAGCACACACTCTCTCCCTCCTTTCCCCTCTATTTTGTTACAAGAAGCTTATGAAGATTTCTTTTCAAGTAGCTTTCCCTTTCTAGTTTGTTACAAGAAGCATACGTAGATTTCTTTTCCAATTTTAAAATTTTCTTCTATGAAAGTTGTAGGCCCTTTTCTTTGGTTTTGGGGATTACGTGGGTTTGTAGAACGAGAATTGCAACATGAACTCTATCTGCATAACTTAAAAATGGGTTTAACTCTCTCTTGAGTTTCGAACCACAGATTAAGGATGCAATGACAGAGAGAAAAAATGACCTTAATTGTACCCATCTCAATATCAAAAAACAAAATGAGATATGAGAGGAATAAGTATAGTTTACTCAAAATCATAAACTTTTGTCTAAAGAAACAGTCAAAAGGGTCCTACTCAAACTATCCTAACAGTGGCATTTGGTATTGCTCAGAGTTTAGATCATCATCCATTGATGCTTCCTAGACTGCCTTGACCTTAAGTGTTTTAGGAAAGCATTACATTGAAATGGACAACACTGATCCCAATCATGATCAGCCAACCCAGCCCAATACCAGGTGTTATTGGCTTGATATTTGACAGAACATTGGTAGTATTGGCTGATTGGTGCTGGCCGGTCCTATCCTGATCACGATCGGCCAAGACTTAAAACCTTGCATATACCCCGTTGAACTTCATCTATTTCAGAGCCCAATGGGAATATAATGATGATGGTACTAATTTCAAAGTAGATAGGTAATGATGGGATTATTCTTAAAGATCCACCAATTCCTCTAGTCAGCTTTAAACCATAATACTCTGTATTGGAACCACTAAAAATATACCAAATGCACACCAAGTAAGCAAACATGAAGTACAGATTTAAAGTGCTGGAAGCAAGAACCTTGGATTGTTCTGGCCAGGTTTCAGGATCAAATCCTGTCTTCTTCTTCTAATTCTCCAACCACACTTTCTTTAATAAAAAAAAAAAAGAAAAAAGAAAAAGAAAAAGAAAGTTACAGATCAAGAAAATCAGAATGAAAGAACAATCCCTCAATACAAGGAATAACAATCCATCAAAGTTAATGTGTAGCCAACTCATCAGTCATGTAATTGTGCAGAGGCACATATTTCTCAATCGAATGAGAATCTCCCCAATAACCCTTGTAACAACTCGAAATACAACTGGTTTCAATGCTTAACTCACACAGTGCTGGCCAACTACCCTTGCATTTAAACCCCTTGGGATTGGAAAGATTCTAACATATCATAATATTCCCAATTAATCAAACTGCTTATTCATCCGGTGGCACCAAATTCAATAAATTTAAATAGCTGTCATTCAATTAAAGCAAACAAAGGGAACTTTGATCCTTAATCCAATGAAAGAGGAGTCAAAAGCCAGCATCAACTAATGAGGATCAAATTTGAAAATCTGAAGATAAACAATCAGATCACTGTAAGGTCAGCGAAATTTTCTATGATCAGCTTGACGCAATGAACTTACTATCTCTAAAGCAGTGTACTGGTAAGAGTAGTATAGGGAACCAAGTAGGAAAAAAAAAACACAATTATATTCATAAAAAAAAAACTCATCATGAACTAAAAAGAAAAAAAAAATTACAAGAAATAGGTAAGGAAAAAACTACTGTGTACCGACCTCAATTCCAAGTATAACAGCATCTTGAGCGAGAAACAATGTCATGTGACTGGTAAGATTAAATGGCGCTGTGAGCCAACGCCCAGCGGGAACATTAAGCTGTCCGCCGCCTTTCCTCCCGAGCTTAGAAATAGCGACCACGGCCCTCTTGAATGCCTCAGTGTTCACTGTTACGCCATCGCCAACACCACCGAAATCAGTCAAATTGAACGCAAAAGGTCGTAGCTTCGGAATGGGTCTATCTGGGACTCGCCGGAAGATCCGAAGCCCATCAACGATGTTCCGCTGCCATATAAAAACGGAAGCGAATCCAACGATCCATAGAACCACGAAGAGTGTCTTGTGTGAAAATAGAAACGCAGGAATATACCGCTTGAAGTCAGGTCTTTGGTTGTGAAACCGCCCAAACGTGAAGGTGTCCACCATGATCAGATAAACGGACTTGTATTAAATGAAATCAGCAGATAGATCTCGGAGCAGTAAAACCAAAAAAAAAAAAAAATAATTCTGCTATCGACTTTCTCATGTAGTGAGGGCATCAACGATTTTTCTGCAATGAAAATACATAAAAGAGTGCAGGAGAAAAAAATACGAAGATTTTGAAAACATAAGTTAATTTCTGGAGGAATAAAAGAGAATTCCAGGATGTAAGGTTTCGACCATACTTAGGGTTCTTAATGTGCAGACTGCAGAGTGTCCTGTCACGATGAAGAGAGTTTGGATATGGAGTACATTGGAAGGTAAGTTTCACAAGGAGAAAAAGGATTGCAATTTGCAAGCGTTGTTAACTAATGAGCGCAGTGCTGTTTTGTTTTGAGAACTACTCCCAGTAGTCTCAGAGGGAGATTCAGGAGAAGGGATGCTACTCTGACGAAACTGCCCTTATTCTTTGAGAAAATTACAACCGGAATTCCTATCCTGCCCTTTTCTTTTTATTATATATATATATATTTATTTATTTATTTATTTATTTATTTTTTTTTGGGCATCGAAATATAGCCTAATTAAACAAAATCAAGAAAATGAGGGTTCAGTATATGATAGGTTTCCATCTAAAGGTGGTTAGGCAGGTGAATCAAATGAATAATTGTATGATAAGAATTATATACATTAATCATACTGGCTATGCAATAATGAATGAGAATTGTCTGGTCATGTTTGGATCTGGCAATCCATTTTTCTATTTTTACTTGTCTCTTAGATGTATTAAAATATTCGATATCCAATTACAAAAATTCGATCGAATTAATATTCTTCCTCAATTCTCGATTTCCATTTGGAGGAACTTGTTGATATTTATTATATACATATGTTGTGTTAATCTACCGAGTTACCATTAGCTTGGTACATGAAATTTTACAAGGTTTTAACCACCTGCCCCCCCCTCCCCCCCCCAAAAAAAAAAGTAAGGTTTTTCACCCTAATAAATGGCGATTGTTACCAAATTATCAACCTAGTTTGGATTTAATTTGTACTGTTCTCCAATTCAAAGGATCGTTCTGAACCTTAAAAAAGACCTGATTTTTTGAATCAAGGATCATCGGATCCATTCAATTAAAACCTGATTCAATCGGAATGGATTATTCGATTTCAAATCCAATTCCTGAAACCTTGCCGTTCGGCACACACTTTAGAAGTTTCAATTGTGGTTTTTCTCTTGTGTGAAGCTTGTTATTATCTTAAGCTAAGAAGTACTGTTCCATTTTGCCAGAGTTTCACCAATTTTCTGAGCCAGTTTTATTAGGGGTAATCTTATACTTTTGGAGTTAAAGGTTTTTTCCTATGGTGTAATCTTGTAATGAGATGGTTGAGTATTATAATTTTTTTCATTTGAATATTAGAATTGAAGACTGATCGCTCTATTGTGGATGTAGCCATTGTGTGTGGATGAATGACATAAAATCATTATGTCGTGTTTTTGTTATGTTGTTAATTCTTAACAGTTTGATAAATTTTTCTCAAGATTAAAGCCATTTTAGATGTAAAAAACAGGTTGCATTACTTATGAAATGGCATCAACTGAAATTTTTTGTTAATGAACAAAATTGAACTTACAAATCACAATGTGCCAATTTGCCAATTGTAATGTTTTCAACATGTCATGGGCTCAGTATTTTCATTGTATAGACTTAGGTTAGTGGATATTTTAGCAACGAGTTATCATTCAAATAAGAGATGACTTTGGTTGCATATTGAATATTCAACATGGATTTAGAATGGGTTATTGGATTTTCCGCTTTCCACCCGTCTAAATTTGTATAACTAGGTAATTTCTTGTTTGCTTGATCTGCAGATAGGCCACAAAGTAACAATACTGTATTATAGGATTATGGGTGTTAATCAGTTGGTCATTGTCAGGCCTAATCGGTCATCAACAATTTAATACATCACACTATGATCGGCATGTTTGATTAATCGCTCTACATTTGTGAGACATGGACATGTTTATATTTGATCCAGTCAGTTTCAATCCTTAATAGGTCTATTAAAGAACTTCAATGATACAAACCAACTAATCCATAATGGATTATGCTATTCGGCCGCCCCAATCTTGCCAATGGGTCACAATGGAAAGAAGAAAAAAAAAAACACGATCATTGGCCATGTTCTATTGTAATTGGTCATTATTTGTTTTACATTAAAAAAATAATAACATATTTTAAGTTCTTAATTAAAATAACATAACCTAAACGAGAGTGGAAAATGAGAGACATTTAACTAGTTAAAGTTTAGGCCTTTAGATATTTAGATTAATTATCATTTAATCGATCGGTCTCAATTTCAATCCACAATCAGTTGGTTTGTTTGGACAACTGATAACCATTTAAGGATTAAGTCTTTAGAGATTTACATTGTGATCTATTGATTAATAATCGATCTGGGCCTAAACCCAACATGTTTAGTAAACAGTTAGAATTGAGTTAGGGTTTAATGGATCAATCCAATTTAGAAGATAGGGGACATGCCACAAATTAACACATCTACCAAGATAACAACCAAATGTTGTCATTGTTCTTTAGGATGAGAAACACAATGACAAAATTAATATTGTGTCTAGAGAAGAAGGGACAGGACACAGTGTGGTTTTACTCATCACTTTCCCACGAATCCCCCACGTTGTTGCTAAACAGTAAAATATCAGAAATTTAAACATAGTTTAAGCCGTATTCCAAAACACAAGGCAGGAGAGATATCAGGAGGAATACGGTTAATACATAGCCCTTCAATCAAGACAATTTTTGAATAAAAAAAATTCAAAAGGTCACATAAATATGTGGAAAATTTTATTTCTTATTCCCCGATTATATTTTCTAAGATTTTGGTCAATTTTGAAAAATTATGGGATATATATATATATATATATATATATATATATATATTTTTAACTTGGTGCTGCAGATCAGATCGATTGACCTTTGATTTAAAACCTCAAAAATCTCCTTTAAATCGGTGATTAGTTTAAGTTGTTATATTTTTGTATGAGGAAGCAACAACAGGAAAATGATAATATATATATTTAAAAAAAAAGAAAAAAGATTGCAACTAATTTTTCATTAAATAATAAAATTTGGATTATTTTAAGGCACGGGATTTTTGAACCGCCACCGGAGGGTAGGATCCACATCCTCTCCTGGATAGGGATACCCTGTCGGATGGCCGACACATAAGTCTCGGGTGAATCCGAGCCCCGATTTCCTAGTGTCGTAGGCCAGCCCCGAAACAAGCATGCCAATGGGCATTGGACAGAAGGAAATTTATTATGGAGAGGCGTGGAATACTTCAAATAAGTTCCTGTTCCCCATGGAATAGTGAGAGATTGGGATGCCATGGAGAGGCTTTCGGAGCACACATTTGAGAAGGAGCTTAAAGTGACGATCGAAGAACACCCTATCCTCTTAACAGAGGCTCCATTGAATCCCAAAGCTAACCGAGAGAAGATGGTGGAGATCATGTTTGAGGAGATCATGTTTGAGGCATTCCAGACCCCAGCCACATGCATAGCATCTCAAGCAGTGCTCCCCCTACATGTTAGTGGTCGCACCACAGGTTCTGTACGTACTCGAATAAATTTGTGTTGCTCATCCTCTTCTTGTGCTGTGTAGTTGGATCTATAGCTTTCTGTTTTGTGTGTCTCGAATATTTGTACCCTTTTTGAAGATAAGTCCGCTCCAACAAAATTTGGTGGCGACCTGAATGAGGAATCTTCTGAGGTCTGTGACGGTAGTAGAGGGCTTGGGCTGACAGCTCATCACTGATCCCATTGGGGGGCCGGGGCTTTTCCTTCCCCCTGTGGTTCAGTCCGTCCCAACCCGACTTGGAGGAGACATGTACTTTCTTTTTCATGTCTTGTTGCCCTAACCGTAATAGGAGTTTGTTGTTGGATTTTGGGTGTTCATCTCTATTGAATTACTTCATTTTACATAGTGAATCAACTTCATCTTTACCACTGGATGTACACATTGTATTGAGTATTGGTGTTTGCTTTTAACACTTTCTACACAAAAACTCATTTGTAAACGTGTAGGAATTGTAATGGACTGTGGAGAAGGGGTTACAAATGTAGTTCCAATATACGAGGGCTGCAATGCCACATGCCATCGAGAGGCTTGACCTAGCTAGCTAGCAAGGATCTTACTGACACCCTCACCAAGATCCTTATAGAAGAGGGCCATGTGTTTGTCACATCAGTAGAGAAGGAGATCGTCAGGGACATGAAGGAGAAACTCGCTTATGTGGCAATCGACTTCAAAAGGGAATTAGCCACGTCAGAAGAAAGCTCAGAGATGGAGAGGGAGTATGAATTGCCTGATGGGGAAGTGATTAAGATTGGGCCAGGACGGTTCAAGTGCTCAGAAGTCCTATTTGATCCAAGTAGAATAGGAATGGAGTCAAGGGGATCCATGAAATTGTATTTAAATCAATTGGAAGGTGCGATATGGACATCAGGAGAGATATATACAATAATGTAGTGCTCAGTGAGGGAACCACAATGATAGAAGGCTTTGCCGATCGGCCAGCGAAGGAATTGAGTGCACTGGGCACACCATCAACCAGAGTGAGAGTGGTTGCTCCTCCTGAGAGAAAGTATAATGTGTGGATTGGTGGCTCCATTTTGGCCTCCTTGAGCACTTTTGAGCAGGTATGATCTAATATTCCTTCTGAGTTACTCTTACTTGGAATGATTTATATCATAATCATCATCAGCCTATGAGAGACCCTTTTGAGTAGACAAATTGATTATTTTTTGGGTGGTGGTGGTGGTGGTGGTGGTGGTGTTGCAGATGTGGATAACCAAAGAGGAGTACATGGAAACTGGTTTTGCTATTGTACACATGAAGTGTTTCTAGTCATTATGCTATTTTCACTCTTTGTAGCAAAGCATTCTTTCATTTATTATTGTTATTAGGGAGAAGGAACTATTCGCTACAAGTGAATTCGGGGATATACATACCAATGAGGGGAATCAGAGAACAGGCACAGCCAATGATCGATTCACTGGGAGGGCCCTGGATTATGAGGGGGAGAGAGAAAAGAAGAATGTGACAGTCACAGTCCGATCTCATAATCTACTTCTTAGTCTTCCTCTCTTACTGTTCCGTTTGTGTGCCAACTAAGAAGAATTGTTGTGTGAAGTATCAACAAGGTTGTTGACTCCTTATTTCGGAAGGTTCTGTCAATAACGTATATGATAATACGATTGAACTCCACTCAATCGTGGAGAGGGAACCATATATCCCAACAACTATGAGTTCTTCACATTTTGATGGATAAATCCCTTTTAGGAGGATTCAAATCCTCTCCTCCAAGAGAATCTGGAGGAGAGGTGGTGCCTCTATTGGATGGGCAATAGGCAATACGGGCACCACCTTCATCCGAGTCTTAGGTGTCGTCCATCCAATGGGAGCGCCACCTCTCTTCCAGATTCTCTGCTTTGGAGGAGAGGACGTGGATCCTACGAGGGGAGGGGAGGGAAAAAAATTTGCCATGTGACTATCCATCTAATAGTCAAATTTGATGCACAAGGTATTTCTTTACCAAATTTTAGGCCAATGCCTAATGGTTCCGTTTGTTTCGAGGAAGTTCTTTTTTTCTCTCTAAGAGATCACTATATTTTATCTTTCAAAAATAAATATTGAAAATAAATTTATATATAAAATAATACATTGTAAAATAAAAAACAAAAAAACCAATAAGAAATATATAGGAAAAAGAAAAATTATCAAATGTCATCCAAAATTATAATCGGAGTTCAAGTACCAAATTACAGCTACAATGCTGTTGTGCTAAAGAAGGAAAAAAAAAAAATCCTTATGCCAAAATGGTTTTTTTAGGTTGAATAGACTAAATAGACCTCATTTAAAATGGCGATAGGGCAAATTTTATGAGAAAGCTTGCATATTTGCAGGGGAATTTAAGAGGTTGGGTCCATAAACTACAAGTCCCGACTCCTCGCTGAACGTTGAGCAGCGACAAAATTGCGAGCCTATAAAATAAAGGGAAATTTTTAGCTACCACCCAAAAAGAATTGGCCTAATCACCTACCACCTAAGTTGTTTAAAAAAATCACCTACCACCCAAGTTAGACAAACGTTAGTCTATTTACTGATGGAAAAAAATTGAAATTGCTTGTAGACATTTATACCCTTGTCATTTTAAACTTAAAAATATTAATCAATGTGAAAATTATTTATTTAACCTTCAAGAGTAAATAACACCATCTAACCCTATCATATTCAATCTCATCGAAACTTATCGTTCTCCTTCGTTCTAGGCTGCAACAACGAAAGGTTAGAGTTTTTCTCCATCATCGTTCTCCCCTTCCTATCTCCCTCATTGTGACTTTGATTCCCTTGCCCCTCTCCTTCCTCTCTCCCTGGGCGTGAATCTGATTCCCTTTCAAGGGTGAGCAAGGGTGAGCATCATTAATTTGAAACTTTTGACTTCGAAAAAATCGACGCGCTAACCCCTCTTCTTTGGTGGTTACCGTAAGAGGGCATTAAGAAATTAAAATCTGAGAATATAAAAAAAGAAGAACTTAAACGAGCAAAGATGAAGAGAAAATTTGAGAAAGAGATATGTACTGTGGATATACATTTGTTTCCTTCTAGTATTTCTGTGAATTTGCAGATCTTGTGTAAAATCAGATATGTCTGGAAGGTAGCGATCGAGGGGAGGATGAAGAGCAGTTGCATACATTTCGCTGCCATTCTCGAGCATCGTATGAACAAATGTTGCTTCCATGGAGTTTAGGAAGTTCCAGTGCTTTTCGTTCATCCATAATCCACCCAAATCAAGCATGCCTCCTTCCAATCCATGGATAAAAGATAACTGTAAACCGCTTCCTTGCAATAGAGAGAAGGAGAGCAGAGACGTTGGAGAAGAACACCCAAAACCACTTTTGGGATTCTTGGAGATTGGAGAGAAGACAAAACAATGGTTTTAGTTTTCGAGGTTGTTTTCTTCTAAGCGTCTCCAAATTATAAAAGGGTTGTTATGCTGGTTTTCTTTTTTCTCCATCAAATATCTTCGAATTTTCAGATAGTTTTGAAACAGGGTTTGACTCTGGTACTCCCATCGTCGAATATTCTCTTAAGTTCTATCTAGGATTTGTTACACAGAGAGTAGCAGACAAATTGGTGGAATCCCCAATATGAATATACGTTAGTGAAAGTTCAGGCAGAGAAATAGAGCAATAGATTTTCGAATTTCAGGTGGGGGTAGGGTAAAAAAAAAGTTAAGGGTAAATTTGATTTTTCCCCTTATAATCAAGGTATTTTTGTCATTCAAATATTTTTTAATATTGATATCAGAAAATAATAACTTTGTTATTGTTTTTTTGACCTTTTTGATAAATAATTGTCTAGTATGTGATTTTTTTAAACAATTGAGTGATAGGTGATTTGACCAAATTTTTTAAGTTGTAATTGAAAATTTCCCGAAAATGAAATACTTCTCTGTACACAGACTCTATATCACTGACCAAACTCAGCATGAACATCCCGCTTTTGACTTGGCATTTCCCTTTTTCCCTATATAAGATTATCAATAACTAGTTGATCCGACCCAACACATTGCAACGTTTAATCGTGGCGAGACAAGCCATGAAACAGACATCACAAGTGTGAAAGAAAAAATCCAGTCGACTCCAGATCGAAGACGAGGAGAGGAAAATCCAGTCGACTCCAGATCGAAGACGAGGAGAGGCTTTCAATTGACCAGACTGAGAGTTCTAATTTTTCGTTCTGTATTCGAGGTAAATTTAAGCTCTGCCTTTTCTTCTCTTCGTATGCTGCCTCCTTCGTTTTCTGATTTCAGCCTTGAAAAAAACTAAAGATATTTGAATTCTGTTCTTACTTGATATTGGATTCCGAATTTTAATAAACACCCATCTCCTTCCTCTTTTTGAAGTGATGGTTGTCAAACGATGGAGATGCAATTACAAGCTAGAATTACATAGTATTTTTTCGCCATTGCAGCTAAAATTAAGTACTGGTTTAAATTTTAAAACTTCCTCAAATCTGAATACCCATCCTGCAGTCCAAGCTTACACGGGATCTACTGCAGATGCTGTCCTTGAGATGCTCTTTTACATTCCTGAATTTGTTGTCGCAAGGGTTATAATTTATAAACTGAAGGAGCTGTGGTTGATTGTTACAACTAAGCCCAAGGAGAGTCCAACCCAAAAGACTAGTCTATTAGGTGGACTTGAACCATACTTGATAGGTATGGGATTCCAATGTGGGATCATAACATTGATCCACTGTGGTGGGCTTTAGGTTTTGCCATACCCCCCCCCCTTCTTCTCTCTCTCTCTTTAATTTTGGAGTCACAATCCCTTGTTAACTAGCAACCGTAGTTTGCATATTGAGTCTGATTTGATTCTGGGTGGACAGATTTTCTGTGTTCCTTTGTTGTATTACCTAGTGTGCCAGTGCTATAGAGGGTGTCAGAAGAGATGGGCCCAAGTAAGAAAGCTTCAGAAATTGCAGCACTTTTAAATCTTCGTCCTCATCCTGATGGAGGCTTCTACTTGGAAACTCTCAGAGATTCATCGATTACTCTTGCAAGAGCCCAACTTCCATCCCCCTGTAAGCAGGAAATTATAGTTTGCTGTTATTTCGTAATAATTTGTTCCTCTCTCTCTCTCTCTCTCTCTCTCTCTCTCACACACACACACACATAATCAAGTATTAGCAAGTTTGTGAGTTGTCCAATTGATAACTTTTTAATGAAGTTTCTACTAGACCTATTCTTGTAGTTTGCTGATTCGGGCATGTATTAATCCTTACATTTTCTTTAATTTTTACATTTTGATGTTGAATTCAATTCTATTCGTGAACATTTGGCTAATGGGTTTACTCATTTGGCTACAGATTACTTGTCTTAATGCTATCAATTACATTTCTATCTTGGACTTTTACTACCTTACATGATTGGTTCTGGTCTCTTATATTCAGCTGCTTTTTTTTCCTTGTCAAGAGTTCGTCAAAGTCGCAGTTTGTATTTTCTTAAATGGATCATTTTCCATGTTTTGAGTTTTGTGTGCTTCTGTGCCTGCATGAGTTTGTAGTTGGATGTAAATATTTTACTAAGAAGAAATGTGTGATGAGATGCTGATGTAGGCTAACCTAAGGTCTCTAGTTTAACTTACTCTAACATGACAAACTAACACAAGGATTAAAGAAATAACTAACTAATGTGTAGGGACTGTTATGGGCAGCAACGCACATGACATGCTTACGAGATTAGTATCATGATAACCATAAGTAAAGAATAGTATAAAGCCAAGTAACATGATCAACTAAACAATTATTAATTAGGTTTCAAGCCATGTTCATAATAAACCATAGGTTAAGAAGTACTAATGTGCAAAAGATTTCAAAACTCCTAAAACTAACAAGATTAAATGCCTAATGACTAGATAAAACTATGAACATGTAAAAACAACAATTTTTCAATAATTAAAGAGATGAAATCTTAACAATAACATGCTAAATACGAAGGCTCAGCTGTAATGATGCTATCAAAGTGGCTGTCCACGTTATTAAGCACTAACTTGGCATTCACTATGGCAGAAATTATGTAGATTAGAGTTACAACTCAACATGATGTACTAGAACAAAAATAAATAACCCAATAGCAGGTTATCACTATGATAGTGGCTAACAAAAAGGGGTGAGTATAAAGGAAACACTAAAAGGACTAAGCTCTATTGTGCTGTCAGAGTTACAACAGGGATTTTTGGGTTAATTTCTTAATAACCAATAACCAAACAGCAACAAAGAAGGGAATGAATCTGTCCACAGATTCAGAGGGAGGAAAGTGACGTACCTGAGATTGAGAAAAGAAGCTGAGAGAGAATTAGAGGGGAGGGTGCTTGCGTACTTGCAAAGAGAGGAGAGAGAGAGTAGAGAAAGAGAGAGCCGAGAGAGAGCAGTTTCTTTTCTTTTTTTCTGTAATCAATATCATAATCTGAATTTCATTAATTAAAAAAGAGCATTTATAAGGCTTACAATCCTAATTAGAGTATGACTCTAAAAGCTAATAAAAACAAACCAAATCATAAGCTAACTAAACAACTGAAAGGGGCCCACAACTGGGATCCACAACTCTAATAAAGTAAAAGACTAGAGCCCACGTCTAATGTGCGTGTGGGGTTCACCATAAAAGAAATAAAATAAATGAAAAAAAAAAAAAACAGTAGAGCTATTCCACGTCTCTTAACAATAAAAAAAATAAAAATAAAACAAAATAGAATCCTAATACTACTAGGTGTCGATGTCCTCATCAGATGCTCTCATGTAAATTTGAGTATATAGGACACCATTTTGGCCTCAGAAATGGCTCTTCAGTCCAGACTCAAAAATTGCTTCCAACAATTCTGTGGTGAGGCCTATTCTTTTTTTTTGCAGAAGGAAGCATATGATGTCTAGCTCTTCCTCTAAGAATACTGTATGATGCCTTTCTCCTTGGTTGTTGGAATTTACCCAAGTTTGCAATGCCTGATGTTATTTCCCACTGTTCACCATATAAATTATGATTGCATCACAATGATTACATCATATATGGAGCCATAATTCATTGCTTTCTCACTGGACTATTAAGAGCTTATGCACTACCAAATAAAAATAAAAAACGTTTATGAAAAAAGACTTCTTTTTTTCTTGATTGATAAAGTGAGAATTTATTGGAGGGGTAAGAAAATGTACAAGAATATTAGAGTGACCCAAGACACTTCCTAGACAAAGAAAGATCAAATAAAGAGCCAAAAAATAATTTTTTTTTGACAGAAACAAGCTAAAGCAGCCAAGGGAGATGAAACGAACTCTTAAAATGCCTTCCAACCTTTATTAAGACTTTAGGTCGAAGAGAAATGTGGTGTTCATAGTAATATCTGCTCCCTCCCTGAGTGCCTTCTTTCCATGTAAACTGATCAGCTGTGTGCTCTTTGGGAGCTAGAAACCAAGAAACTGAAAGTTTTCTTTAGTTGCTTGGTAAGGTTTTTCCTACAGGCAAAGGAACATAATCAATAACAGATAACGTATGGAGACTAAAAAAGTGGACAGATACTTCTTGCAAATGCATAAAACTAGGGATAGAGGTGATGGTTACCGTTAGATGCTGGGATCCTGCATTTTCAGTTGAAGAATAATAATAAAAAGAAGTGCTGATAATACAGACAGGGGAGAGAGAAAAAGAGTAAGGTGCATTTCTTTTACTTACTGTATTTCTTTATTTTATAATTATTTATTAATATATATATATATATATCAGGTGTGCCATGGTCTGGACCTGTTTCCAGCCTTTAACCTGAAACCCCAAGGGTCTAGCTTAAGATACACTGCTCCCTCAATGGAGGGATTAGATGG
The DNA here is from genome assembly GCA_028583415.1 of Protea cynaroides. Classification (NCBI taxonomy): domain Eukaryota; kingdom Viridiplantae; phylum Streptophyta; class Magnoliopsida; order Proteales; family Proteaceae; genus Protea; species Protea cynaroides. The sequence goes on along the minus strand of CM053274.1, from coordinate 101,098,386 downwards.
GAAAACAATACCTAACGAAGGCACAAAAAGCCTGATTCTACCACTCCTAATGTTAACTTGGCAAACAAAGTTCAATTTCAACCAAGTTTGTGAAATTGTGGTACAGAGGGAATTACTGTTCAAATTTTGTTATTGACTAAAAAACAAAGAGAAGGGATAATACCAAAAACAAGGAAGGTAAAGATCCTTCATTTTGAGACCTTTTCTTTTATATAACCTTTCTGTGCTTCTCATGCTAATTTCTGCAGGAAGCCTCATGGTTCCTCTTTAGGCATTTGAATTCTCTAGGTGTCCCCTCATTGCTGTGCTCTTAATGCCTGCATCCCGAGTGAATATATCCATTACCGCCTTTACAATAGCACACCTAGGACGTGGTCTTGCCTTTCAAGCCCTCAACACCATGAAATAGCACACCTAGGACGTGGTCTTGCCTTTCAAGCCCTCAACACCATGAGTGTTCCCTCTTGTCATCTTTAAGTTCATGGCTTGCCTAGAGCACATAGATTTCTCTTTTTCGCTTTCAAGTCCATGTAATGCTTGGTCCTTAATTGGCTTGGCTTGGATTCTTCATCCTCTAAGACGTTCTTTTGACATGTATTCAAGTGCAGACCATAAAATGACAATTTTCGCTGATAAAGAAAAAGGGTACAATTTGATGCCGTAAGCAAGGACCAAGGCAACAGCCAAACACGCAGCACAACTAGATAGTAGGGTAGAGCATTAGAGCCTATATATTGCTTGATTTATTTCCATTCTGCACAGTTTCATTAGCCAAAGAGTACCAGACTTAGGTCTCTCTAATGGAATTTTCATTGGACTAGATGAGAAACCAAGCAGTCCTACTGAGATGAGGCCTTGATCATACCAAAAAAATATTTTGGGTTGGTGCCTGGTGGGGAGGTTTCTCGAGTATTTCAAATGACCTTATCTGAACAGCCCAATTGTTTGCAATGTGGCAGACAATTGGATGATGGTTAGACCTGAAGGTCCCTTTGAAAATCTAGGGGCTATGGGAGGGTGCATGGACATACACAGACAGGTGTGAAATACAAAGATGCGTGGCCATGCAGGGGAGGGTATTTGACTGAATTTGAGTCTGAAGTGTAACAAGTGGCTAATCCATAAGGTTTCATAACTAATTTAATGGTTGGTTGGCCAAAACCAAATGTTCACGTGACTCAAAATGGTGGACCTATGCCATGTAAATGAGAAGTTTTCCATTTTTTTGCTTATTATATTTTAACATCTTACCTTCTAACTAGAGATTATTTGCAGACAAGGTAGATCGTCCAATCAGCACCGCAATTTACTTCTTGCTCCCAGCTGGTAGTGTCGCATACCTCCATCGTATACCATGTGCAGAAACCTTTCATTTTTACATGGGAGAACCTCTCACTGTGAGATGAGTTGTTTTTTACTCCTTAAGTGAATTTGATGTTTCCTGCCCACAATCCATATTGATGGCTAATTTGTCCATAGCATTCTTTCGCCTTGCTGGAGAGTAGTTCGAAGGCACATCTTTCTGATGAGGACTTTCTTCTAGCAACTGGTTTCTTAGTTTTGAGTATATGGCTTATCAGAGAGGTGGTCCATCAATTAGAATGTTTGGGTTGGTTGACCATCCATTCAGATTGTGGGTATGAATTTTTTATTTTTTTATTTTTTATTTATTATTATTATTTTTTTTTTGGAATAACTAACATATTTTGCTGTAATTAACACATTGTTCTTCACCCTCCCCTGAATGCAACCTTCCCTTCAGATATTGGAGCTCAAAGAAGATGGAGTGACTAAGATGACTGTACTGGGACTTGACCTAGAAGCTGGTGAGCGACCACAGTACACAGTACCTCCTAATGTTTGGTTTGGTACATATCCAATGAAGGACATCTCTGTATCTCCGGATGGTAATTCACTTGTCAAGGCTCCAAGAAGGGATGCTGAAAACCATTTCTCTCTCGTTGGAGTCACTTGTGCACCGGCATTTCAATTTGAGGACTCTGTATTAGCAAATTGTTTGGAACTTATTCCTCAATTTCCCAAAATGGAGTTCTTGATCTCTTACCTCACGTCCCCTAACTGAAAATTGTCTGGATTGTAATAGTTGTGGAAACCTAATACTTTGCCATCTTTACCTCATCTCCATATGCATTGTCTGTATGTTTCTTTGGTGGTCTGCTGAATAGCCCTCACTTGCAAAGTCAACGAGGCACCACAAGGGACAGGAGCCACACATTGTTAGAGCACCTACAAACAACAAAACTCAAGTACAGGACCCCTCTCTTGTGGACAGGGACTCAAGATGCCTATGAATGGAGTACAACTCGATCTACATGAAACAGTTCCATCCAAATAAATTCTCAAATCGAAGCAAATCAGCTGAAATTTTGAACTTACATTGTTTGTCTTTCATGATGCATATTATCAATGAGCTGAAAACGTTTGACTCAAATTTTGCATGTCAAGTCATACGCTTAAGAGATTAATCTCTTGTGCTTATTCATCTCTTGGACCTTATGAATCATTGACATCCTGTGTTTCGCAAATTACAAACCATTAATTGCTATGGAAAGAAAAACATAATGAACCATCAAAATTGAGCCAGGATTTAATTGATCCATGAACTTGGCGTCAATGCTTGGGATGGAGTTCAAAAACGATGTAGATGTGATATTAGGTACTTCAGGAAATTACGGTTTTGGGAACTGGATCGGATTGGGTTGCTGTGGAATGCTAGTGTGAAGTCACACAGACCGTTCATTACTCAGCAGGTCATTGAACGGTATTGAACGGGACATTCAGCCATCAACAGTATCATCTTGGTAGTAGCTTTTTTTCTTTCGTAAAACTTGCCAAATTGGCTTGTATACTAATGCATCATTCCGTTGAGTGTATGGGCAGAGTTTTAAAGTTTGGCATCGGCGGTCAAATCGGATCGGAATTGGCTGGATCAGATTTCTGATTGAGAAAAATCGGGTTTTTTTTCAAGGGTAATCTTGATCCACGCTGTGGAGAGGATTTTATTTTAATTTTTTGTGACGCAGACTGATTCTGATTACAAATCGTCAAACACTGTGTATGGGTTGGTGAATTCAATGACGTATTTTCACTCTCACCCGCCTAATCCCCAACAGCCGTGATCCAAGTCCCCTAACCCCTGCCCCCAATATATAATAAAAAAATTCAAGTAACATAGCCTGATTAGACAATCTTGGCATATGTATGAAAAGAAGCATGGTAGAGCAGACCAAAACTGGTAGAGCCGCGCAATCGAAGTGAAATTGTAGAAAAACAACAGAAAGATCAGTTATCGTCGCAAAACCCAGTGTGCACACTGCGGAGCTAAAATGGATCCAAACAAGAAAGCTTCTGAGATTGCGGAGCTGTTGAATCTGCAGCCTCACCCAGAAGGAGGTTTCTTCTCCGAAACTTTCAGAGATTCGTCGATTACTCTCCTCAAGTCGCAACTTCCGCCCGAGTGTGAGTATTACAGAAGGAGGTTTCTTCATTATCCTAGTGTCAATTGTTAACTCGTCGATTTGTCTATTTTGATGATTTTTCTCCTTGGGTTTTTCTTAAATTTAGCGTTCATCTGGTTTACTCATCTGGGAGTTCAATGTTTTCCCTTTTCATTCCTTTTTTTGCCCACCGCACACAACTGAATCAACCTAGAACTTGAAAATTAGCCTTGATCGACTCTGACCTTAATACCTCTTTGCAGACAAGGTTGATCGCCCCGTCAGCACATGCATTTACTTCTTGCTGCCATCTGGGAGTGTCTCACGCCTCCATCGTATTCCCTGTGCAGAAACCTGGCATTTTTACATGGGAGAACCTCTTACGGTATGGATGAACTTCTCGACTCCTTTATGAACTAATGATCTACACCCACTGTCTTACTTAGATGAATCAACAATCTAATTTAATGAATCATGGATGGGATCAATAGATCAATCAGCCAATATGGATTTTTTCCCTAATTTTTTCGTGCTATCTAGTTCCTTAATTCCAAAGTTATAGTTTACAAAAGACTGTGAAGGTTGATTGGAGTATCTATCTGCTTGCGAGTATAGATGATTTTGATAGGAAATGGAGTGAAAAATTCTTTCCACTTTTGAGTGAACCTCATAGTTCCATTTCATTGCAAGGGGAATTGAGGGAAGGGAAGTTGAAATTTTTTAACTTAAAATGGAAACTATTATAATTGTAACACAACATGAATGTATAAATTACCAAAATTTCTCGACATATTTAGTATTGATATTGATAAGATGTAAAATTTATTTTGGTTTTCAAATGAGAGGGATTTGGATGCAAAATGAAGTGTAAGTTAACAACTAAATATGGAATGATTTGGAATTAGTTACATAGTAATGTGATAGCATGTGTTGTAATCATTACAAAAGTTTCCATTTAAAGTTTAAAATTTTCACTTCTCTTTCCTTTAATTCCTCTTGCAACCAAACAAAGCCGATAGGAAACAATCAAATAGAGAGTAATACCAAATACAATGATATATCCACGCATAACACAAGCAAATTTAATGTGGAAAACCTCCCCAATGTGAGGAGTAAAAACATGAGGTCGTAATCCACCTAAATCCTTCACTATCACCAATTTTGGGAATATAAGTCTTCTCTAGTTGAAACTAGAGGCATATACTAACATCAATAATCAAGAACATTTTTATTTTTGACAAACATAATCAAAAACATCTGGAACAATATATCTTAGGAATACATCATCAGCAAACCAAATAGTGAGATGAAGACGGAAAGAAATCTCACCCTCTCCTGAATGATGTAATATTTTTGATATATGCTGATGCCTAGTGAGCTGCCTGAATGATGAAATCTTAATGTTATTTTTCCTATCCTCCGATATACTGAAAATATTTACCACCACTATAAATTCTCTAGAGAGAGTAGTGTTTTGACCAAAAACAGTGACTGAATTACATCAAGAATCTATTCATATTCTATGGTACATGCATTGTCAGAAAGAGAGATTTGGGGAAAGGGCTTCATATGGATGTCTCCATTGTAAATAACAGAATGAAAAGGTGCTTGACTGATTTCCCACGTACTGAGCACAATGAACAAATCTGTGGTGCCACAAAGAGAATTCGATCTTTCTATTTCCTTGAGAGAGAGAGAGAGAGTTTAATGTGAATCCTCCCACAAAAGCACTACAGTTGGATGTGAATATAAAAGCTTCTTCTATCTAATCTACGTATTTGATTCATGCAGCAATTGGTAATTATTTAGTATTTGTTTCCAGTATAATACTATTCTGTTGTAACTTCGATTTGCAAGACGGCAACTACAGAACAAGATGAAGGTACAAATTTTCTTAGGAAGATTGTCTACAGCTTGCTTGATTTGAACCTCATTTTGCCTTCCCCTTTCCTAATATACATGATCTTTCTATCAGGTACTAGAGTTGAGCAATGATGGCCACGTCAAGATGACCACTCTGGGGCTTGACCTAGAGTCAGGCCAGCAACCCCAATACACTGTAGCTCCAAATGTCTGGTTCGGTGCATTTCCGACAAGGGATGTTGAAATTTCACCAGATGGTAACTCATTTGTTATGGCTTCACAAAGGGATGCAGAGAGCCACTACTCCCTCGTTGGGTGCACCTGTGCTCCAGCTTTCCAGTTTGAAGATTTTGAGTTGGCAAGGCGGAATGAGCTGATTGCAAGTTTTCCAGACCTGAAGTCTCTAATCGAGTATATGACCTTTCCCAACTGATCAATGCGCAGTTAGCAGTAATGAAATCTGGACTATGATTACTTTTGAGTGTTGTTTGAAAAACCATGTTATGAAATCACTTCTCTCTCTCTCTCTTCCAATCAACCCACTTTCACAGCCACATTACACACAACCATCCTCCAATGGCTATTGTTTGTCGCATGGAAGAGTTTCACCAATGCCTATATACATTGATGGTGGATATGGTCCTTGCGCTACTGGATGGATATGATTATTTTCTTAATCATATAGCCACCACTGTACTGGATTCTTCCTTTATTTTGCTGAAGTATTATAGATTTCATACTTGACATGTCAAACAAACAAACTGCCACATGAGGTTCATCCAACAATGGTAGAATGGTCTCAACGTCGTTGTTTTCCAGGAGAGGAAATCCGACTCCTATTGAAAAAACTGATTCTCATTGACCCCTGTTCTATAGGCTCATACCTCTGTATTGAGTGTAACAATTGCCGGGCCCGACAGCTGTTTCTTGTGTTTAAAAGCAAAAATAGCAAGAATATAAGTAACAAAAGTTCCTGGCTATAGATTTAAAAGTTGCACTGTTGAAACACTTGAATGGAAGAAAATGTCAAGGAGACTGGAAAAGATATTCCAAAGCCATCCTTATTTCAAGTTGCCTTCAGTATATCGAGACAGAATCAGAGCACATCAACTGTCCAAGTTCATATTGGACAATGGTGGTAGGAGTTGTATGTAAATCACACCCTCTTGTTACCGACTTTTATTTTGGGTATATCGTGTATATCTCCTAAATGGGGTCTCGGCGACGGTGGACTGAAATGAGCAGCAGGTTTTGCTGGACAGGAGGAATTGGGAAGCTCAGCCAGATAAGATTGTTGCCCAAACCCTTAACAGCAGGAGTCAAATACTTTCCAGGCGAGATGCGAAGATAGAAGCATGGATCAGACTCACAGCAGCTCCTGGCACCCCGCTGTCCCTATTTCTCTCTCTCTCTCCCTCCCTCGAAACTTCAAAAATCCTCAATGCTGTTTTATTTTGTTTTGTACTATTTAAAACCTTCAGTTTATCATTTCATATTTTATTTTGTGGTAAAATATCCAAAATCAAACATACTTGCCATTTGATTTGATTCGATTAAAAACAGCCATTTTCAGTTCGGATTTTCAGTCCTGTGCACCTACCAATGCATTGATTTGTGCACAGATTAAACTCCAACTGTTATATCTTAACTTGAGGGACGCGGAGCTTAATCCCGTTCTCACCACTCTGCATCGATTTCACACTGCATCGATTTTTGAGACAATGGTTGTACATCACTGGTATCGTACGTAAAGATAAAATGGCACTGACATATATCAAATACAGTTCACGCTTCACATTGGACACGATATAGAGAGGTTGGTGTAACCCGCTGCGCTCATCAAAATAAAGTTCCACCTTACCAAGTCTTGAATGTTCCACAATGTAATGGAAGCGTGGGGATTCTATGCTCTTCCCACCACCTTCCTATACAATTTAACATCAATGAGAACGCCGAGGACAGGCCCACATACAGAGTTTATACGGAGAAATGTTCAGATGAAGACAGTTTTAATCGTAATTTAATATCGACTTCCGCACCCAAAAAACGAATTTGCAATTTTAGTTTCACCTCCTCACCCCAAAACCAATTTCTATCTTACAATCCAATCATAGATATTGCACATAGCTCATCTCCCATCACCCTTCTCGTCAACTGTCTTCAATCGCCACCATATGAAAGCATCACCTTCGATTCTAAACACTATAATCTGATACATCCATTCACATGTTACATTCACTCTTCAGAATTGTCAAAAGCATAGTGGGAGGACTCCACAGATCCAAATTCATGGGGGCGAAATAACAAAGGGAAGGGGAAAGAGGGCAAACACCATCTCCCTGGCAGCAACCAACTGCGATAATATTTGCAGCCATGGAATTTAGTCGCTGGACAAGATTTGAGGGCCAAATGTTGTGAGGATAAATTATCAATCCAAATCAAGGAACTCCATCCTCTTTCTCATGGTGCCTTTCAGATCTGTAGCATCCCTTTCTGCTTTCTGTGCCTGCAAATGGGTGGCAACAGCATACAATTGTTATAGAAGGCCATAAATATTTGCAGAAGCACAAGATCAACTAGATGGTCAAAGCCCACACTCATCCCATATATGACAGCAAAATTTCCCATGATGAGAATTAAGGGAATTTTGAAATAAAACCATATCTTTAAATTTAGTTGTCAAAGTTCCTCAACATGAATAAAAAAGAAAGCAACTGGGAAGCACTTGGTCATTCAACATCCAATACATGAGGTCATTCAATACATCCAACACATAAGGAGATATTTAATTTTGCATCTCTTTCACCAAAATAAGAAAGGGTCCATCTAAATGTAACATAACAACAGTTGTTACAACATGAAGATGGAACTAATTCCCTTTAATAAACATTCATTGGGCCATTATGGAAACCTCAATATAAAGGGGGAAGGGGTAGTTTTGGTAGTTCATTTGAGGACTGGCACAAATATGATAGTGAAAAAACCTTGTTATAACATCTAGTCGTAACAAGGTATTTTACAACTAGAAAAAACCAATAAGAAAATAACAGTAAACCCTCCCTTCTGAAGCGACTGAAGATGGCCCAACATAGCCTCTTCAACATTATGGTGTAAACGTGAGAGACATCCTTATCTGTGTGTTATGTGATAAATTAAGAGTATATAATAATAATGTATTTGACAACTCAAATTACTAAGATAGGATCTACTGACAAAACTATATAGTTGTAGCAATTTTCTGAAGATAATTTCCAACAAAAAAAAATGGTGGCTTTATAGCTTATGATGGTAAAAAGCTCTGGTGGGCCGGGATATAAATCACAGGCTACCACCATAGGGTACACAAATATGCCATCTATAAATATCAGTTGACAAGACAAACAACCAAATTGTTTTGATTTGACAGAAACATACTTCCTTATGAAATGAGCAGCATGACTATGAACAATCAACTAAAGATCAATAAATCTAACATCAATTCAGTCTGATCTAAGGCAGTTGCCAATGCACCTCAGATCTCTGAGAGGTGGAGACCGCCATGACAGATAATCCAGCAGCTCAAATCCACCGTCAATGAAAAAAAAAAAAAAAAAAAGGAAAAGGTATTTTATCATTCGCTCCAACATGCCAGAGCAAGATCAAGAGATCAGGATCATACGGGGAGGAGACGATGGGGTCGGTCCATGGATTTTCCTTTCTTTTGCCATATTTCACTCAAAGGGTTGAAGGGAGATAGTGCATCAAGTATTAGATAAGGGGCAGATCCCACCCAATAACAGTCCAATTAAGGTTGGATACACCAAGACACAGCCCAAAATAACAATTTTCCAATAGACCGAACTTATCCACAATGGATCACAAACTGGATCCTCCCATTTGAGGGACCAGTTCCAAATAGAACCAAACTGGATCACAATAAAGCACTCCTTAGAAATCTTGTTCTGAGTAATAAGCCCTTCACATGTTCTTCACATTCTCAACTCAAACTATTATTGAACTTTCCGAGTAAGCATCTTTTTAGAAAGTACTTGAATTTTAGATTGCATTCTTCAGTCATCATTCAGTGATTTTAACTCCTTCGTTTCACTGTCACATTACCTTCCAACAGCTATTCCTACTCTGTAGTCCTCTTTAGTTCTCCGTAAGTTCCTTTCATATGACCTCTGGATGCAGTACAACTATTCAGCAGTCCATGCAAGGGCCAAACATTAGTCCATTGTTTGAGTGACCCGCAAGACATGCAGCCCAGTTCAGCCAGTCTCAAGATTTAACTTAGATCCAGCCGCAAGATCTCACAAGAACTGATTTAGCTTACATCTATATTTTGTTTATATTTTGGGTTGCTTAGCTTTTATTTAATTTTATACTCAGTTTCTTTTTTTTTTTTATAGAATATTTAGTTTCTATTTAGTTTATATTTTAAAAAAATTCCAGTTTTAAGGTACTCCACGCATAGGGGGTTTCCTGTCCAGTTTACATATTGTTTAAGGACTCTACTTTAGATGTTATATTTGACCGTAAAGGGGCTCTTCCTCTCAGACATTATTGAATGAATGAAAACATGGTTGCTGCCTCTCTTCTCTGTGAGACTCAAAATTTATTGTGACATTCGACTACTTTTACTGAAGCTAAGAACTGTTGGTGGGATTTCGACAAGGCTCCAGGTGGGGAGATCTGGGTCCCAATCCTTCTCTTCTTCTTAGAATCTTTCCTTTCAGTTTTCCCTTTCTTTCCTATACCTGCAATCCTGTTGCAAGCAGAACTCCCACTGGTATTCACTGGTTGAGATTGGCAGTGCATTATTTGGTATCAGAACCATGGCTAAGGGTACTTCTAATACCCCTACCCAGACCTTGGACAATAACATGCATGCTTATTGTCTGAATCCAACTGTAACCTTTTCTCACTTGAATAGATTCTTTGCTTCCATATAGACAAACAATGGCAGTTAATTATTTGATCCTTCGATGTCAAAGAACAGAAACAAAAGAGTTATACAGAAAAAAAAAATGTGGAAGATCTGTGTGTATATTTTTTGTTGATGCATTCAAATGGGTCTTCAATCTAATACAGTAAACAGATTTGTTCCCCAAAGAGGTTTCAAGTGCAGATTTTAATGATGAACTCTTAATTAATTTTGAAAACTACAATATATCCAGTAGCTACAGTATATAATTCAGATAACTACTCTTTTGGTGGTTTTACGAACTGATTATAGTTAAACAACAAGAGAAGGTCAATAATCGTAGTCCATCTACGGCGGTCAGCAGGCACATCTAAATGTCCGGTCATTTACTAAGCCAGATAACCTTCACTTGGAGAGAGACAGAACGTGCATGAGGGAACATTCACACAAGCATCCACAGATCAAATGACTAAGCAATTATCTCCAACAAAAAGGAGAGAAAAAGAGAAGCTTCCATAGAAACCCTTACCCTTCTTATTTCCGTAGCTGAAACACGAGTCATATGCGGTGGAAGCTCCTCCCTCTCAAGGTCCTGTCCAAACAACAAACAAATTTAGGAATACATGCAGGAGCTAGATTCTAGAACAGTAAATCAAATAGTAACTAGATTTCTCATACCAGCTCACCAATTAAGACAACATTTTCCCCACGAATTACATAAAGACCTAAGGGAATGTCGCAATAAAGATCACCAACAATCACCCGTTCACAAGCACCTTCAAGAACAGCATTGGCTGTATACAACGAATGAGATTGAATAGCCATTGATCGAACAAGCAAGAAACTCAGGAAATAAATGAACTAACAGAATGATACCAAATTGATCGAAAGAGCGAAGTATTCCTAAGAGTTTTCGACCATCTCGCAGCAAAACTAGAAGTTTCTCTGTGAAAAAAAATAAAAATAAATGAGCAGACAGTAAAAATTTGGCATGAAAATTTTTGGCACTTTTCTCATTGATAAACTTTTTTTATAGGTTGCAAATAATAGATGAATGAGCTTGGTCACCAACAACACTCTTGGCAGGAGTGAGAGCAAAGAGGACTACCAGTTTGTTCATGATATCAAATTCACATTTAGACCCCAGCTGACATATAGTACACCATAACATGCACAAGTTCCATGCAATACGAAAACAAGTGTAGAGCTATATACGCCTCCAAATCAACCATATAGCATAGGTTCAACTCTTCCAGTTTAACAATGATAAAATAAAAACACTAATCTTAAAGTGACTAACTTAATTCAATCAAATATCAGATAAACTACAACTATTCTTATCACCCTTATTCACAGAATTCCGATGCCCAGGGAGCCAAGGGCACTATCCGAATAGAACAATCGACAGGTTGGTGCCAAGCTAGTAAAACCAATGATAAAATGAGTAAATTACAAGCCATGATAAAGTAAGTAAATGACGACGTTTCTTCCCCAAGCTTCATCATAAAGAGAAATCATCAACCGTTGTTCAACATCGGTGCTTTCAATTTTTTTACTCATCGCATACCTAAAATAATTTCATTTATTATACATAGAAAATGAAGGGTAAGTCCAGTAATATCCAGAAATAAAAGGTTATTCAAACAGAACTTGATTCTCTAATAAAGTGGAAAGTAAGCCAACTGCATAATTGTCCAAGTAAATACCACAGCATATTTCAGAAAATTCCAGAAGTAAAAGATTCGCAAGAGGCATAAACGGAAGTGTTAGAGATAGTCCATAAACAAAAATTAAGATTACTGAAAAGCATGCAAGGCTAAGAGAGAGAGAGAGAGAGAGAGAGAGAGAGAGAGAGAGAGAGCTTACTGTCAAGGTAGCTCGCAAGAGATGTAGAAAGAAAGACATCTTCCGGGCCTGCCCAAGACATTGAGGTCCAACTTTTTCGGTATCCCAAAACTCACCGAAAAACTCTTCAAAACTGTAACAAATTGCATTGGCAGCTCGATTCTACACTGCCTCAACAACTCCCACAACTAAAATCCTTATTAAAACACAATAATATAAAGAGAAAATGGTGAAACCCAATCCAACACAACTCAACCCTAACTTCAGATCTGCTATTAGATATTAAAAACCCTAATTCCACAAAAAAACCTTCAAGTCAAAGTACTTCCAGATCTAAGAACTAAACGTGTTCAGATAAGTACCCCGGCAGTAAAACCAAAGTACTGAAACAATCAAAACGAAGAATTTTAAGGTCTAAACACTAGATCCAGTTGCTCCCAATAATCGAAAAGAGAAAGCAAGTAGGGCTAAATTAGAAAGAAAGAGAGAGAACGAGAATGAGGCAGGAACGAACGAAGGAGATAACGATTGGGGCGGGAAAGATCATAACTTTTGGGCTAGGTTTGGACCCTTTGACCAGGTACTGCAACTTCTCTGAGAGAGAGAGAGAGAGATCCTAGTGATTTCTTCCCACCAGCGAGAGAGGGAGAGGGAGAGAGAGAGAGAGCGTGCAAAAACTTAAAAGCCTTTAACTAAAAAGATCGGTATTTAATAGAAACGACGTTGATACACTGAATCGAGGGCCGGGATTTTCCAATTTTAAGGCCACAGCCTACTAGGGCTTTAAACTCAGCCTAACCCAGCCCAGCCCGAGGTTGGGCTGCAATAAATATCTCAGGTCTGGTTCAGCCTAGTCCAGCCTAACCCGGTCCTGATTGTTCCTGATTGGATCGGATTGGGTTGGATTGAATTGATTTTGGTTGTAAAAAAGAAAAGAGGAAGAAATGAGGAAGAAAAGATAGAATTTTATTAAGTATATAAAAAAAGATTTTATTATATATGTTAATTATATGGAGAAAGTTTGTATGGTCTACTAAATAATTTGTCTCATTAACTTAATTTTTTTTAGGTAAATGAAATGCCTCGACTTGATTCTACCAACTAAATTGAATAAATTCTCTCCCTCTATTTTCAAAGTTACAATCCTAACTCCCCCTCCCATTCCATTTCTTTTTTGGGTAAATACCTCACATCCCATTTCATTACATCTCTCTGCCAGTAGCTTCCTTTTCCCCATTTTTTTTTTTTTTTTCAAATTTATACCTTTAAAATCAGTACCATCCGTCTTGTTTTATTATCATTCTTGATTATTTGATCATATTATACCAAACATAGGTTTCTTTTTCCTCGTTCTCACTTTCAAACTAACTATGATTGAAAGTGGGGCATAATACTCACAAGTCACAGCCAATACAAACACCACGTTGCATGGAATCTTATGGCATTGGAAAAAGAGATAGAAATAAAAATTAGAGAATAGATTTTCTGAACAGAACTGAGTGGATCGGTTGCAATTAGACGACCCATCGTTTATATAAGTTTAAGCCAAATCTTTCTCCAGATATGTCCACATTTATTATACCCATTATTCTCTTTGAAATCCAATATATGTTCCATTAAGTGAAATTGCAGGAGAAAGTGATGGGCATCAGCCAAGACCAAAAAAATTCCTTACACAGAATCAAATAAGAACGTGTACTATTCTGAATTTCTGATATACATCACATCACATGCAATCCTGAAGCAATTAATGGATGCTTAATTGCCAAGGAAATTTTCACAATCATCTGGGCATAACACGCATGAAGATGATGAATTCCTTGATCTTGTGATCAAACTTCCCAGTGCTCCTGTTGTAGCTTCACCACTTGAATTCTTAATAGATAGCTTTATTCATTGCTTTCAACTCAAACACCCACCTCTTGTGCTTGATCCCAACTTTTGATTTTGTTGGATCCGATGCTCACTATTTTAAAAATTGTTCGCATAATATTGATATCTGGAAAATCAGTTAACATAAAAGAGTAATTATTGTCTCCAGTAATATAATTAACCCAGTAAACAGAATTCCTCAAGGTTTAGTGTTTGAGAGTGTCATTACCAGGCAATCTTTTTCATCATGTACCGGCCAATATGGAGGAAGCCTTATATCTCTAGAACAATGTCTGCAACACAAAATTGGCCCCATCATTCCTTTCACATGCATGATCCATCTACCATGGTGTACTCGTAGATAGGAAGAAACAACTTACACTCAGAGTCTGTCTTGACCCACTTGTTGCCATCATTCGCTTTCTCTTTCTCAGGCAAGTCATCTTCCTTCCAGTCCTTCGCCACCATATGCCTGTTTTCCAGGTATTTCTTCATGGATGCTGGAGTGGAGCTTTGTGGGTATTTCATCTTATGAAGTATTGCCCTCAAAAGCTGCAAAATGTGAACCAGGTGACAAGGAAAGGATTAATCTTCACTCTAATAATACTGATAAGGCTGCGTTTGGTATGCATGAATGGATTCTAGGCTAAAAAATACATTCTGAGATGACAAAACATTGTTTAGTATGCATTCTCATTCTTGAATTATGAAAAGCGTGAGATAACCTGGTCCATTTTCAAAAGCGCTGTTTAGCTCATTGTGCAATCTATATTAGAAATACATTCTTTGTACTGAGAATGCATTTCTAAGAATACATTCCAAAGAAATGCATACCGATGGCAACCTCTGATGCTTGCATATGTTGATGCATATATACCTTCTCCATTCTTGATTCTGGAAGTGGATCTCTTAATCCGGGAGTCATGTTGGGAGCTAGTGCAAAGCCACTTCTACAAGCGAACATCTTCTTCAGAAGAAAGGATACGGATCTTTTCTTGATTGCATTTGCACTGTCACTATCCAAGCAAACGTCTTTGCCTTTACTAGTCAACACGACATCATGACTAATATTACGTTGAAGATACTGATGATCTTTATCATCTAAATCATCACAGAACTTAGTGCAATTTGTCCTATCAACCTCCAAGCTCGACGGGCAGTTTAGGAATTTGTCCAATGGGAGATTACTACTTCCTCCTGTTGATTTAGCTTCACTGAACACCGGTTTATGCGATAATAGCTTAGTTAACTCATGCTGTAATTTCCCAACTTCTTCATGCGTGAAATCTTCCAGTAGTTCTACTGATGAAGATGGATCCTCTTGAGCTTCTGGACTCTGTAATTCTTCATTCAGATTGTTATTTCCGAATGTCCCGATTGCCAGCAACCCATTTGGCCAGTCGCTGAATTCTTCTTTAAGAGGTTCTTGCCAGATTTGATCTGAGTAGGAACAGAAGGAAGGAATCACATCAGAAACAACAGCAGCAGCAAATGTTCATGCACGCCTAGTTAATTTCCAAGCGGCCTCATACCTTAGCCAAGTAGTACCCAACCTCATCTGGGACTGGATCAACTGGGTTCATAAGGACCCAACCATCCTCCAAGACGTGTGTGATCAGTAACCTAATAGCAACGGACGCCCCAGACTTGGGATGGTCAGGATTGTTTGATCACAAGGCATATTGGACCCATTAATGAATGTGGAAATATGGACGGCCACGATTGGGACACAAAAGCCATGTATACTGTACGTGCTCCGGAAGACGTGGAAGAGATCTTCCAGGAAAAGGCAGCCATATTTTCCGCTCCTCCTTTTGAAGCCTTTTTTATTCTGTACTTCTTCATGGAAATGTTTTTTTTTTTTTTTTTTTTTTTCTGGGTAAGAAATAGAAAAGTATGTTTGATTAATTGACCTTTGCCATTCAAAGTCTCTTGGGATCTTTTTTTTATTTTTTTTTTTATTTTTTTGGTAGGAAGTCTCTTGGGATCTCATGACCACAGTATCTCCAGAAAGACAAATGAAGGGCCTGATTTTAGTATTGGAGTATGAAATATGACTTAATTGTGTTGCTGTAGATTTCTCACCAGTTAGTAAGCAACCCCTCCCTCAATCTTTTCTCTGGTTCAAAGAGAGAGAAGAGGAGACCCTTAATAATATCTTCATGGAATGTCTATTTAATATTAATCAAATAAGCCTAATCAGCATCAGCATCACCATTTCTGTTCTTCAAAGGAACTGAAAAAGCATTTAACTTACAACTTCATTTTTTTATTTTTTGTAATAACTTCAAAAAAAAATTCCCCTTAGTTCAACTTTTAATTCAATAAGCAGGAAATGGAATTAAAAGCACATTTGGACAACAGCCATCAATTTATATCCAACACAACTATGTGTGCATATTGATCATTTTTGAAAGAACTCTGAACAATTTTTTACGTTATGAAAACACAAATCTCTCCAAGACATTAATTTGTCTAGGTTGTGATCATGAGGAGAGGGAAGAAGAAATAAAGTAGTAACTTCATAGACTTAAAATGAAAATGTAATAATCCATTGAATCACCAAAGAAAATTAACTACACTACATTAAATACCATGAACAAAACTCATAAAGATTGAAAGAGCACTTACGATTAGCTGAAACCCCGTTGGGCTTGCTGCTCCCAGGTTTCCTGCTAAGCTTACTTTGCATCCAATTGAAGATCTACAGGCAATCAAATCAAACTACACATTAACTTACTAAAGGTAATCATTATGTACGTCTCTCTCTCTCTCTCTCCCCCTGTTTTGTGTGTTTACCTTCATGGTTTTGGGCTGGTAGGTTGATCTGAGAGCTCTTCAAAGCACCAATAGAGATAGATGGTGGCAGTGGCAACCAATGGAAATGGATGTTGTCCTGGAAAAAATCAGATTTGCAATCGCAGATCCTATGAACCAATGGAAGCATTGGGAATGTTAAATAGAGAAAGAACTGTAGGGAATTCCACGGCCAAGCAAGTATAGTTGATATTGGTTCAAGTTCCTAAGCACAGCCTTTTGCCTCTTTCTCTTTCTCACACTATTTTTCAACTACTCTGCTCATATCCCACTCACTGAAGCTGTCCCCCCTTATCTTATTTAATTAGTACATTAACAACAACAATAATAATATAATACAATATCTCCGTATCTTAGACCTCATTCGTTGCAATTTTACATGGGCATTGGCTTAAATCTGAAGCATCTTTATATCTGACCAGGTTGCTCAAATCCAATCTCAGACATATATGAGATTTTTCTATTGGATTTCCTACGTGTTTTACCTTCCCAGCGAGCTTGTACACAAAATCAATGAAGCTTTCAGGACTAACGCAGGTGTCAAGCTGTTCTTTCTAATCTCTATTGCAACTCATCCACACCATAGTATTTTCTAAATACATATGTTAATGGGAGAAAGTATGGGCAATAATAGGAAATGGCCGAAGCTCACGTGGAAATGTCCCTTACTAACCGGACAGCCTGCTGAATGTATATGTCATCTTTCTTATCACAGAATCACTTGGAGGCAGCCGTCAGTTCCCTAAAATTCCTTAGGTACACGATATATACTACTGGATCCGGTTTTCATGCATGGTGCATTGTGTACATACACGGTCCGGCATCGGTGGTGCTTCTTTCGGTAGGAAGTGATAAAATTGTTATCACCCACCCTCCTCTCTTTCTCCACAAAAATATTCTGACAGCGGCAAATGTGTTGGCGTGCACAAAACCTTTAACTTTATATATTTATGTCTTAATGCATGCATTCCCCAACTCAGCCCCTCATCCTTCTGAGTGCTGGCTGAAGGCTAGCTGTGGCGCTGTGGGTCAAACTCCAGGCCTGATTCAACCGCTTCACCTATCATGGTTTGGGTTTTTAGGGTTACGGTTGGATTTCATAGAGCAGATTAATAAGATCAGATTAGTATTGGTACTATTTCGTTCCACTCTTATTGTGAAATGACCATCATTAACCGACGTCTTTCTTCTCTAGTCCCCTATTTCCTCAAGTATGATAAACTCACTCTGTGATGATACAATTACTGTTAGTCTGTTAAGTTTTTCATCTCAAAAGTTCGACTAGTAAGTGGAGGAACTCTCCATGTATAAGGTTCTAAACTTATAATCTCATTAGAAATATGAGACTATTCCCAATACTCTTCCTCACATATAGTTCTACCGTTGGATGATGTATATGTGGTAGTATACGTAGCAAATACATGACACTTTTAGGTGAATGATCTCTCTTTTTGAGTGACCATAGTCCCTCTTTAGGCAATTAGCTTTTATTTTTGAGTTATTATGAAAAGGAACTTAGAACTCTGATACCATATTAAGTTTCCATCTCAAAAGTTTGAACTAATAAATGGAGGAACTCTCCATATATAAGATTCCAAAGTTCCAATTTCATTAACAATGTGGGATTATACTTAATAATTACAACATGTAATTGTAACAAGCCTTGTTACAATTAGAAAAAAAAAAATCCTTTAAACAAGAGCTTCTTACATTTAGTCTTATAACAATCCAATAAATATACATTAAAAAGAATCATCCTAAAAATTTAAAACAGTTTTGAAATTCATTTGAAAACTAATACAAATCTGATAGTAATAAGACTTGTTAAAAGTTTATATGTAACAAGGGCTTCTTAAAAGTTTGTGTAACAAACGCTTAATCAAGTAGAATTTCCAATATCTTTTGCACAAAGAGCACCACAGAAACATTAGCACGTATTATTTATTTATTTATTTTTTTTGTAAAAACCATGTACCCTACAACATGTCAATCTGCGATAAGTCAAATATAAATATTAAGAAAAATAACTGATAAGCCCACCTATCATATATTTAGGACTTTTACCTGTCCACACTTGAATATCCCAAGAAAGGTCTATCACCTGTCTCAAAGTCTGACATAGAAAAGTCCAAAGACTCGATCGAGTTAATAAATGCCAACTCAATAAACATGCACATTTTTGGGGTAAAATATAAACATGCACATTAGTGGACATTTTTCGGTAGGAGCAAGAAGAAAATTATCATTGAGTGCAGTCCCTGTGCACGCATTATAAATATCACGTATAACTAGGTTTTTGCCTAAATTTAGTGGACTTGTTCTTCGTGTAATCACTGGATCATATACACCGGATCATGTACTAAATTCTATACCGATCTAATTTTTACATGTGTCATTATAATGTTGTGAAAATAGTGAGAAAGCATAGGACTTTTATTTATTAATAGGTATAATTGAAGGAAACAAAAAGAGGGAAGGGCCACATTTCGTCACATGATTCAAATGAATCATCAAGTTTGACATGTAATCTAACTAGTGTTTTTACTTTTTACTATCAATCAACTGTTAGATAACTCATTCCTCATTGCTGGACCCAAGGGTCTTCTCTCTTGGAGCCGGATCTTCAAGCATCTTCGTAGCCTTTTTACGATCAGGTTGGCCTTATCTTAAATGATGATTCAGATCCACATCCTCTCCTCTCAAGAGTTCGGGAGGAGGGGCGGCAACCCAGTTAGACTTGAGGCTCAGACCCCAGTCGTTCATCCGAGTCGACAAAGGGGATGTCAGCCCAGATGGAGGGCTTCGATTCACCCGAGCCCTAAGTGCCGGCCATCTAACAGGGGTAACACCCCTCCTCCTGAACCTCTGGGAGGAGAGGATTTGAATACATGATGATTCTGCTATAAAGTCTGGCAAAGATGACCCCAATCACTCTTCCGAAGAAGAATTTGATCTTGACTGTGAGACAGCTTCCTCCCCTGAGGTGGGAAATCTAGATAACTCCTTCACCCATCCTAGGACAAGGAATCTCTTTCTCTCTCTCCTACCTCAGGGATGACTTTGAAATCTTTGGAACCAAGGTCTGAAAATGGGCAACCGGATCGATCAACTACCATTGAGTTAGCGTACCCTGGAATCATCACCGGACCAAGTAACAGAGAAAATTGCTGCTTGAAATCTAATATTATGTCTATTTCTCTTAGGAGTATCCGCCTTCGTGCACCTCCTGCTCGCCTTCGAGCTATCCAAGACATTCATAGTGCCTCACTTTGATCAACCAGACAGTCAAATCGATCACCAGAGTCAATAGCGTATAAATTGTGTTGCGTTCCTTGTTTGCTCAGTGAAAGTCTCATTGAATTTGAGTCGTAGCTCATCCTTAGGGGTTTGTAATCTTTTTTGTTTCTTGCTTCCCCTTTCTTGGGAGGTTTTTCTTTGATTTTGATCTCATTGAATATATATTCTTTACCTAAAAAAAAAACCAATGAATCTTGTCCGATTTTGATCTCATTGAATATATATTCTTTACCTATCCCAAAAAAAATAAAAAAAACCCAATGAATCTTGTCCACCAGAGGATACTTGTTGATGTGGTATCCACCAACTTAATTATGAACTTTTGCTATCAAATTTTGATTTTTTAACTGGGGGGGTGGGGTTGATGAGTAATCGGTTCCAATCCTTTAGGGTAATCCTCAAAACCGTCTAATAAGTTAATCGATTGCAAACCTGATACCCAACCCTGAGTAGATGGGCCAATTCAGGTTCCTAAATAATTGGAAGCATTGTTATACCATCTAAAAGTAAAAAATCCTTACCTAAAGATTTGCTAGAATCAGTAAAAGAATCAAATTTCAGATTTACTAGATACAAAGTAAACAAGTCATCATGAACAAGTCTGTGCATTATTGGTTAGGGGATAAATCAACTTTTTGAGGTGGTCTACGGCAAAAATCCTTTCTATCTTACTACAAGTTACAACTAAAGAATAACAATTTCATCTCAGCAAACCAGCAAGCAAATGATGTTGAAACAACTTATGTTGGCATAAATAATCAAAAAACATACTCTCTTTTTTTTTTTTTTTTTTGATAAAAATAAAAAAACATACTTCATTATATATATAGAAAAACAAGTTACGTTATATATTCAAATAAAAAAAAAACTTTCCTACTCTTCTGATCCTTTCATCAAACAGCACTGTGCATAATGCTAGGTTGCTCTACTAAAAAGAGAACAACATGCTACAGACAGACAATGAATGTTAGGTTGCTTATTTAGAAATACTCTAATGAAAAGAACATAAGAGTTTGTCGCTAAATAGGATCGTCCAATATATCTAGAGGGGATAGAATTAAGCGGAGCAATAAGGGTTTCAATGAGATAGAAAATAAAAACTATTAGCTACAGATTATCTCCTGATGAGCAAGGAATATCAGTGGAGAATAAAAAATGGATTGTGTGACTTTGAAAGTTGCAACCTTAAGTTACAGCTGTACTACAAATTCCAAATTAAGCACGAAGGGATCTGCAAATGTTTGGCATAGGGTACAAGTTCCTATTTTCGTGGTAAACTGTGCACATAGGTAACACCAGCCATGATTGTCAGAGTCGGTCTTATAAGAACATGACATTTACTGGTGCACCAACATCGCTGCGATCATCCAGCGACAATTCATCATCAAATTAAACCCAACAATTAAACCGGGTTGCAACTTTCTCCATGTTAGACGATGCAGTAGGTCATAGCTATCAAGTTTTAAAATATGAGTAATACTTAAAACACTTGGGAGATAAACATAACCATCCAATTTATTATCCGACTCGTTCCAAACGAAAACCCAAGTCCTAATTAGGCATCACTAGACCTGCTGAGCACGAGATGGGTCAACTTCAACTGGAGAGAAAGAGAAAGACCTAAGCAGGAAATTCAAAACCCTGTCCTCGTTTGAGTGAATTATGTCGGATCGGGTTCCTTTCAAGTTCGGAATGAACTTGAATAGACCCAGTGTTGGGTGGGTAATAGATACCTGTCACTCCCTCAGATCCAATGATTTATTTATTTTGATGAGAGCTATTGTATGAAAATTTTTTATAAAAAAGACTGCAATCAAAATCAACCGTCAATAGTGTCAGATGTCGACCACCCACCCGACACTGGGTCTACTCAAGTTCATTCCGAACTTGAGAGGAACCTGATCCAATTATGTCGGGATTCAGACCGGGGTGGACAGGCTTTGGAACCCGAACACGAGGGGGTAAAATTTCTTCCAGACTTTCCCTCCCTTCTTTTCAAGTTCCAACAGGCCGAAGGCCTCTTCCCTAATTTAGTGGGATCGGGTTTTAATAACGCTCGAAACCAACTTCTCTCTCTCTCCTCTAGGCTCGAATTATCTCTGGTAGTGGTAAGGGCTCCATTCCATTCCACCCATTGGACACCAACAGAGCCATGTGAAAATAGCCCACATTGAGGCGTAAGGATCCTCTAGAGAGGAGGATCTGGATCCCAAATCGAGAGGGTCGATGCCAAGTCCGTCACAACTTTAGGTTGCCTTGGGACTTGCTCATCCATAAAGGCGTTGAAGGGCTCTCCCCTCGTAATTCATCATCATGATTTTGATGTAAATGCGCACGTGTCATATAGGCTTTGGTTGGTTGTCTTCTGAATTTTTTGGTTTATGAAATATTGGCTCATCCACGTGTCACGACAACCTTGTGAAAACCATTTACAGTACAATTGTTTGTCTTGTCAACACGTGGCTCCAAGGGGTCGGGCTGACTTTATCCTTCCACCACTTCCCCCAGTTCTCCTTACCCTTTGTAGGTACGAAAGTCATTGGGAATTACCACTTCTTCGTTTTCCATTAAAAACTTTTTTTTTTTTTTTGGTAAAGCGTTAAAAAACTTGATTACAGTAGTTTTTAAGTATCGTTTTCCCATAAGATACTAAGCAATGTAGAAACTCTTTACCATAAAAAATTGGGAGGCGCAGAGCATGCATGAAGTCTTAGGGAGACCGAAAGTACAAGAAATACCTTTACAAAAAAAAAAAAAAAAATACAAGAAATACTTTGTTTTTTTTACCAGACTAGCAAAATATATAAACTTGTTAGATTTTAAAAAAATGGCATTTATTATTGTTACGTTCCGTATATGAATGACTCCCTAACTTTATTTTTTTTTTTGGATAAAAAAATGACCCCCAAACAAGAAGACCGAAATTGGAACCATGGGTGGTTAATATTAATATTATTAGATTTTTTTTTTTTTTTTGGATAAATATATTATTAGATTGACACTCCAATGAAGAATGAAGATCATACACACTACAATGAACGTAAAGATTCTAGCATAAGTATTTTTGCATAGAGATATATCTTCCTATGGGATAAGTAGTGTACCACTAAAGATTTCAAAGTGGTGTTGATCAGCCAATCCATTGGTACTCACTGTTAGCACCTGTTACCAATTTTTTTTTTTTTTTGTAAGAATACTAATATATATTAGTGCATAGGGCAACAAAGTTGATGGAGTACAAATCTCCAACAAGATGGACTGTAACATGGCCAAATTGTCAAACACGGTAGCAATACAGCTTTCTGAGCTAAGGAGTCGACTACAGTATTATCTATTACCATTTTGTATCTATAAGGGCAGGCTTATAAATTGTTGAGCAGACTTAGGGCCCGTTTGATAAAACTTCTACTTTTGGACTCTGGATTCTTGTTCAAATTTGGATTCTACTCCAAGCTACTCGAGGATTATTTTGGAGTAGAAACTTGTTTGATAACGCAATTCTAAAATGGATTCCAAAACATCTTTGGATTAAAAACATGTTTGATAACACACTATCCCCCCCAATCAAAGTCTAGAAAAACAATCGTGGTAGTAGTGGTGGTGGTGGTGGT
Organism: Protea cynaroides; assembly: GCA_028583415.1. Lineage (NCBI taxonomy): Eukaryota > Viridiplantae > Streptophyta > Magnoliopsida > Proteales > Proteaceae > Protea > Protea cynaroides. The sequence goes on along the minus strand of CM053274.1, from coordinate 101,074,717 downwards.
GGCGATGATGGTGGTGGTGGTGGTGGGTAATGGCAATGGGTGGTGGGTGGCAGTGGCGGCGGCGGTGGTGGTGGTGGTGGTGGTGATGGTGGAGGTGGTGGCGATGATGACAGTGGTGGTGGTGACGGTGGTGTGGTGGTGCCAGCAGCGGCGGTGGTGGTGGTGCTGGCAATAGTGGTGGTGGTGGCGATGGTGGAAGTGGGTGGTGGGTGGTGGCGGTAGTGGTTGGTGGCGACGGTGGTGGTGGTGGTCAAGTAAGAGTCATGTGAGATTTGACTCTTTTCTTTCTTCCAAAAAATTGATCCAATAGCTTGGAGCAAGTATTTATGACTCCAAAATTTTGGATTCTGAAGCCATTCTGAATCTGGTATACTTTATGGGAGTTGGAATCCAATCGGACTTATCAAATACGCTTCTATTCCAAAATGGCTCACTGAGATCTAAAATCTATAGAATCCAAAAGCAGAAGTTTTATCAAACAGACCCTCAGCCTCATAAAAGTGGAGCTTACTAGAAAACTCAAGAGTCCCATGATCATAAATTGCGATTCCTAGAAGAAAAATAAATATCCACATTACCCCCAATTGGTCTAGGCTAGAAATTTCCAAAGATAAGTCTCAATCTTCTAAATTCTAAAATGATTACAGATTGCCCAAAAAAAATGAAGAGGGGGCAAAAGCAAGTGAGAGAGAGAGGGGTTACAGCAACAACTGGGACTAAAAAAGGGCACTCACTCCAACCAATAGATAAATTTGTTAACCACTGAGGCCATGTGATTTCCCATCACAGGCTCACAGCTACTAATATAAGCACCACCTTTCTGGGCCTCTTGGTTCCAACGCAACCTTAATCTATATATATTGTAACGAGACATTCCTAAACAGAAAGTTTTACACCTTGTCAGAATCATTAAACTACCTTCCGGGGAAGAGATCCGTAGAAGAAGGAAGCTTCCCCCCAACAGAAAACGGCAGCTTTTTATGGTTTCAACTTTCAAGTTTGACTAGCTCGATTATCGCTGGCTCCTAAAGTAAGATGATTCTTTAATCCTATGAGAAAACATCATATGTCAGCAAAGATCGATTTTCTACTTGGAAAACAAATATCCTCTCAGGCAGGTAGAGCTGTTTTGACAAAATTTCAATTACATCCATTCCATCTTATTCGATGTCAACAGTATGCTCACAAATTCAGTTCACAGTATTAGATTACAAGGATGTTTTTGGAATGCTAACAGTGTGGGGGGGGGAAGTGTGCTGAAATCCTGGGTTATTAGTTTTGTACCTGTGAATCATGGTAGTGTGGGGTTTAGAAAAAGTGAAGACCATGACAGCTCTCCTACTAAGACTTGGATGGAGACGGCTATCTCAACCAGAGCTTTATGGGTACAAATCCTTAAAGCCAAGTACTTCCCATGTCCATTCGATAAGGCAAAAGGCCATAGAAGTTCATCACAGACATGCAAAAGCTTGATGAAAATCAAGCACATCCCAGACACTGACTTTGCCGGTTGGTAGGATCAGACGCATAGATAAACATTTGGATGCATCACGTGGATACCTAGCCTAGAAGGCTTCTGTATACCACCATCTGTTCCTAGGAAGGATAAATGCATTCTGCATTGTGATCTAATCCTAAAAGATCATATAGCTCTCTTCTATTTTCATTGTTTCCTCACCATGTGGTCCTAGGAATCCTCAAAATAAGATCATCCACCGTACCATTCCCGGATCCACTGAGGTGCTCTTTACCCGAACGGGTAATTTGACCACATAACAAGCTTTCGATGCTATGTTATCAGCCTGAGGAAGGTCTGGAAATTACCTTTGTGACCAACCGTATTTCTTGTGGAGAAGTTTGCATAACGCTTTCCCAACCAATTACTGCTTAACCGATTTCTGAAAGATTCAGAATAAGTTTGCCCACTGTCTTTCAATACTGAAACTCTGTGGCATGCAATTCAAATGTGATTTCTCTAAAGGTATCTGGGAAGCTTCCTGCATAGGTTTAAGAACTGAACTAAGAGAAGCTGTGTCCTTCAACATCCTTTGTTATCACTCACAATCCTGAGGAAAAAACACGGATTTTCCCTCTCGTATTCTGTTAGCATGGCAAGCAAGAGATCATTCTGTAAAGAGAAAAAAAAAAAAAAACACACCAGGGACCCAATTCAAGTCCTTGAGCATTTCAGTGAATGGATCCAAGAACTGGTCCCACCAACATCCTGTACAGCATTATCATCATCTTCTGTCCCCTGGAGCCTCAATCTTTTATCGGGATTCAAATATATGACTCCATCACCCAACTGCTTAAAACCATCAACATGGAATGTAGCTTTAGCAACCAATGTGTGTTCCTAACGGCTGGTAGTATTTTTTAGCTCGTCTGGCAGCTTGGGTTGGCGCCATCCTTTTTGTGTCCGGTTTACAAGACACCCACAATTCCTAGGGGTAGGATGGTGTAATTCCCCTCTCAAAGCAGAATGGAAGGGACTTTCACTCGCATTGGAGACACCAAGGAGAAAGTAATGAGTTGGTAACAATTTTGGCCAGCAAGACAGCTTTTAACAGGATCATATCAGACACTTTCAAGGGCTGGGAGTCTGGGACTGAGCCCTTTTATTTATTGTTTGATGCTCAACGTACTCTTAAAAACTTGGGAGAACTGTTTTTCTTTGGCCTCTGGGTGGCAGGTTCTACCATCACATCTGATGTCGAAGAAGATCAATTTATCTGGTACTTTGAAACCTTTGTTCTATGCATTTTTGATGATTTCCTTCTTTCTGTTTAAATTAATGCAGTTACCATTCCTTTCATTTAAAAAAAAGAGTTTTTCTATAGTAACAAGTCTGCATCCACGAGTGACTTAACAGGTTTATCTTAGGAATAGATAGACGCAGCTTCAGACACAGAAGAAAAATATATCGTTTTACAGGGATAATTACTCTTATAGCTCTGCGATTTCCAAATCTACAGTTCTTTCACTTGAAATACCCTTACTGCCATCCTCTTTCATATTTGTAATTAGATGATGATGAATATTGGGCTTCACTTATGCCGGAATGCTAGACTAAAAATCCAAATACAAGTGTCTCATGCATTAAGTGTCAGGATAACCAATGCAAGGATCTCAACCGGGAGATTGCCTACAGCTAAAATCTGGGTGGTCAGTGACAGTTAAGATATTCGTTCCTGGAGGCTCCCCCATCCCTCTCTTTTTTCTCCAACCATACAAGTAGGTCAACGCTATATAAGATGAATACATTCATCGGTCGCAAGTGCAGAGGGAGGTTTAATAGGGCAAAAGAAAATTGAGTTTTTGAGAGAGAGAATATTATAGATAGTAATCTGGTAGTTTGAATTCATTAGTACCTGCTATAGTTCATCATGATTTGCGATGACTTCTCCTGCAGTGAACATAAAGCCAAGCAGAAATAAGAGTGTTTCCTTTCTGTTTTTCTTTATTTCTCATAACAGGCAGATAATTAGAAGAAATTTAGTGGTTAAGACTACTAGCTAGTTTTGCTAAGATTCTTCAAAGCAAGGATATTCACACTGCTTACTCAAACTCTAGAAGAATAATCACAAGACAGTTGCTGACAAGAAGATGTTCAGATTACTCTGAATTATTGTCAAAAAAGGAACATGGGAAACCAAACTTTCGGCTTTTAAATCAAAATATGTGAGATTGATGTGGTTTTCATTTATATTCTGTGTATAATATTCTAAACAACCAACAGTCAGTCATCCAGTTTGTCAGATAGGAGAGTGGAAAACCAAAGTTTATCTGTTTGTGTGTTCGTGTTCCAGGACCTATATATTTTGTCCAAGTTGCAAAATTTCTGCAACAAAATTTTAATTTTTTGGCTGAGGAAATGGACCTTTACAATTTTCCAGGTTTCTTCAAATATTTTTTGGTAGATTTGGCACATTTGTTTTGTCAGCATTGGCAAGTATCACCCCTTACCCTAATTCTTTGGGGCCAAACAATGGATTTCTTGCAACAAGATAACCTCAGTCTCATATATATGCACAGACAGAAATAAGATTAAACATTGACTTCATGTCATATTTCTCTGTAAACAACCTATAATCACAAGTTTAGTTTATGAATCAAGAAACAAGGACTAACCATTTCACTTTCTTATTGCTTTTGAAAATTAAAAGGTGTTTTAAGCAAAATAGTTAACAAGGGAAGAAAAGGAACCATTTCCAAATGTTTGTGAGATTTGGATACAAAATTATCAGTAGGATCACAACTACCCAGGAGAAAATCGATGCATGTCTTATCATCAAAAAGCACCCAATTATAAAGAGTCTAGTTTAGTGTAAGAGAAACAAAATATGCGATGTGAGTAGAAAGTTACCTGACGAAAACATCTCCCCGAAGAAAAATGAAATCTCCTTTGCAGCAGATTGAGGAGAATCTGAACCATGAACACAATTTCTTTCCGAATTCAACCCACAGAGGGCTCTGACGCTGGAAACGAGTGACAAAAACAGTAAAATAAAATCAGCAAATATAATACCACAAAAAAAATCAGCAAATAGATAAGAATCCATGATTGAACCAATCACGTGCAAATACAAAACGGTAGTATTTGATAATGAGACCACGAACGAAATTTTCACACATAGACATCTTCTTTGCATCCAACTGCAATATGGGCAGGTAGATTTGAGGCTTTGAAAATGTGATGCTATCCATTAACAATCCTATGTGCAATTCCCTGGACCTATTCCACTTTTCTTTCTTCTTCTTTCTATTACCTTATATCAAACTATTCTGCATGAAAAATGCTGACTAATCCAAAATAACCCTGATAGCACCCTCTAAACTGTAGTTCTCTTTTAAACTTCAACCCACACCCTAGATCATCAACATATACATATGCATATCCCACAGAACTGAAAACACTATTCACGACTACCAGCCAAAGAAGAAAACCTGAAAAACACCTCAAACCCTGTCAAAACCTCCCATCTAACCCAGTTTCATCTCAAAATAAGCATCCCACATCCACTTTAAACCAAAAGTCAAACCCTCTGTCTAAGAAGACCCCATCTTTTGGTATCAAGGCATGAGCTATAAACACCAAAACCAGCCACCCGGCATCTTTTGGTATCAAGGCATGAGCTATAAACACCAAAACCAGCCACCCGGCACCCCACACCCGCGCACGCGCGCGCGCCCGGGGGAGGGGGGGGTGGGGGGTGGGAAGAAGAAGATATAACATCCTTTTCATCACCAAACTAGAACCCTCAGACCTGAGTTATCTTTAAATTTCCTACACCACCAAGTAACCACCTTGATCCATGAAAACCCTAACCCTACTTGCCGCTTGGAATCAGTGCATGAGCTATAAACACCAAAGCCTGTCACCAGAGGGAGAAAAGTAGAGAAAATAGAAAACCCTTATTACGACCAAACTAACACCTTTAAACCTGATTTATCTTAAATATCCTATACCTCCAAGGCAACCATCTAGATACATGGTTCCCTCCCTCCCTGGACTAAGCAATTGCACAAAATTAATTGTGCTATAGTGGCACCAAGTAGATAATTTTTCCAAATCCTGAATCCATTTGTCGAGCAGGATTCACGTGGTCCCATAATTGTACTGATAACAGTTTGATGATGAAAATAATTATTTCAAGAAAACACAGTTTTCAGGTTTTGAGGATGAAATTCCTGAAGCTAAAAAGAGTTTGGTCAAAGATAGGAATTATTCAAGTTCGTCTGTGACATTGAGTATGTTACATAGGGTGTTTGAAACCCCACCAACAACAATAAAATAATGAGTGAGATTTCAGCATATCAACATAGTAATAATGACGATAAAGAAGATCAGAATGATCACGATAATGACCTGTCTGGGTGTGTAATCTTAGCTTTTTGTGCATCAGTTGGTCCAATCAAAGCACGCCAATCAGCAATAGCATTCACCTTCTCCAAAACAATAACAACCACTGGACCACTGATAGATTTAAGATCATGTCAGATAAGGGAGGGAGAGAGGGGGGGGAGGAGAGAGAGAATGAACAATGCTACTTAATAGACGTTTGATGTGCACACACATGTAAATATGCAGGGCAGGAGCATGACATGTATATATAAATGCAGAGATAGGTCCCAGTGCAATTTGCACACAGCTCAATTTTAGGCCACTCTAAAGGGAATCTGTCACCAATGATTTGTCTACTCAGAGAAAGAAAACCAATAAGGCAATAACATGATAATTTAACACTACAGAGGACAAGAGATTGTGGGACCAAGTTGAATACATAGGAAACAAACCCAATGACCAGTGAGGTACCTAAATACAACACTTTAGTGGAACCATGTTATAGAGATGACTGAGTTAACTTAAAAAACAAAACTATGATCTCAATTTGTCTAAGCAACTGACTATTATATCATTGGTAAACAAAGAAATAATCAAACTGTTCCTCGTATAATCTCTTGAGCTGATCCTTCCTTAAGAGAAACCAGTAAGCTAGGCAATATTTTGTAAAGCTTATGTAGTTAATTTATCAAAAATAATAGCAATAATAATAATGAAAATATAATAATGAAGAATATATGTTGAATTTAATCTATCATGGTTTATAACAGTGAATGGGATTAGAATATATGTTGAATTTAATTATTCTTTTGTATTTTCCCGAAGTTGTGGTCTGCCTAATCCAAGGCTCACACACCAAAAGAGAGAGAGAGAGAGTGTGTGTGTGTGTGTGTGTGTGTGTGCGAGCGATAGTGAGCCTGTATGAGAGAGAGAGAGAGAGAGTCATGGCGATACCTTGTCATATATTTGACAAGGCTAGGAAAGAAAGTCCTTTCAGAGTGCTCAGCATAAAATAATGCCACATTCTCCTTGTCAAGATGAACTATCTTCTCCTTAAGGATGCTGAAACCGGACAGCAGAATAAGCCTCTTTATCTCGCCTGTGTAGTTACCAGAAAAACCATCTGGCTTTATGATCGCCAGTGTCTTCTCTTTCTCTCTACTGGCAGAGCTTGGAAATCTGAATCCCTTGCAAATTCAAGTAAAAATGAAGATAGTGAGTGCCAAAGCAATGTGGAAATGAGACCTAAATTCCGATCAAATACAGCAGCATACGCCAAGTATGATGAAATCCTTTGAAAAATGCATGAATACTATAAATTTCAGGGTGAAAAAAGGTAAAAACATAAAGTAAGGTATTAATATGAGTTAAGAAAATTAAATTGAATACACGACTGATAAGCTCATCTTCAACCATTGGAGATTAATTATGAACATCTGGAAAAAAAAAAAAAAAAAAAAAGAACCGGATACTATCAGGAGGAGATGAACCTTTCCACTAAATACCACGCCAAAAGAAGAAGAATTCCCCCCTTCCCCTTTTCAACAAGAATCTTAGAAAAGTAAACAGATAGCTTGAAATGCCAGTCAGATAATAAAGCTTGAGTTAATGTTCAGTGGCCGAACCATTTGAAAAATCAATGGATTGCAGAACGAATAGCAATTAAACTCGCATAAGATCAAAAGCGCAATAAATCACAAGGATGAACCTAGAAATGGAGAGAAAACCAACCACCAGCGAACCGTCCAACTCATCACAATCTTTCGTTAGTCAATGAGAATGAATAAAAGTCGAAACGAATCCTAAACGTTTAAAGGAGGGGGAAGAGATGAAGCTAATTAGGAGGTGATGGATAGGGAAGAAACCCTTGCGATTGTTACCTGCCAAGCAGAAAAATCGAACACATTAAGAAGATGATCATACTTCCATTTCCACCCATGGCTGAAAGTGAAAACAAGAAGAGCGGCAAAACGAGAAATTATATCGGTCCGCTCGGGATTAAGCTACACTGGCTTGACCGCCCCTGTCGAAACAGGAAAACATCATCGCCTACATGGCTGGCACTTTTACGTAAACATCAGCGTACGCGGCAAAGTATAATCTGTTGGGTTCCCAAAATGAAATAAAATAAAAAGGTTCTACAAAATCGGACGATCCTGATCATATAAAAATGATAGCCACGTGGCTAATTTTGCCTTTCCTTCTGCTATTTCACCCCTGTTTCGTTGAAGTACATTAGCCTTCACATAACAATCGCCAGTGGTCTGAAACTCTGAGGGCCCTTCAATTTTGCGCCTCGTAGAATGGAGGTGCCGCCATGTAAGCTGCTGTTCTCATTATATGAAAACGTGTTGGCATTTTAAAGAAACACGTAATTAAGGCATGTCATAGTAATCTGCAAGTGATTCCTCTCTACAACTGATTCTGTTGATGGATTTGCCATCAACTTCTTAATTTCCTTAGAATTTCGAGTTAGGGTTCTAGGAGTTGAGATAGCATTAGTGTAGATGGTGTTGCAGGGCTGTAGCGGCGGACTCCTATTGCAGGTCAGTGCCACTTGAACATTTCTGAGAAGCTAAATAGGTTAAAGCTCTAATGTTGATAATCTTTCCCCACTGATATTGTTGTTATTCACGTCAGGTTTAATCACAAAAATACAGTAAGTTATGGGTTCTAGTTTTCCATATCAAGCTGCAGATGGTACATGGTAGAAGATGTTCATGGAATGGCATCTATTAACATTTTAGACTATAACGAAGCATATAGAAATCTTCACCAACCAGCTGTTCTCATAGGAGGATTTTTCGTCCTGGTTGCATTGGTACTCTCCATCCATCTGATATTCCAGCATCTTCGATCTTACACAAACCCTGAGGTCAGTTCTTCAAAACCCTTCAATTATGTGGACATGGTAATCTCTGGTTAACCAACTTGCTTGATTCCATGGAGGGAGATTATTTTTCTTCATATGGGAAGGTGTTTTGGGAATGAATTTACTTGATGCAAACAACTTTGCACTACCTAACAAAATTACTTTGCTGAATAGCTTAAAACTCTATCTATGGTTGTCCAAACCCTTGTTCATTTTCCAGTCCATGATGGGTTCAACATCTTAAATCTGAACTTTTTTTTGGTATGTAGAAATATGTAAATGATTAGTTTCATCTGATCCATTGATTGTACAGTGTAAATATTCCAAACGCAATTACATTCACACCCTTTTCCTGTTATACATATGTGAGCCACAATAAATAGGGGGATAACTACATGTTAATATCTTGACCATTTTTTTTAAAACTTGTCACCAGTAAATGTGAAAGATATTCAATGTCTAGCACTACAGTGTCTATATTGTTTATATCTTAAATTCTATATGCGTAATTGCTGAGGTTCATATATATTTGTCATTACCAGAGAATTATTCAGGTGGAAATTGGATTCCCTGGGGCATTGCTTCTGGACTTCAAACATGATATAATATTAAAAGAAGAGAAAAAAATAAAAAGAAGAAATCAAGATTGTGTTTTATTTTAGTCTAGTAAGTGCTAACACAAACAAACGTGATTTGTTTTCAGGAACAAAAATGGATTGTTGCGATCATTTTCATTGTTCCTGTCTATGCTAGTGAGTCTGTAAGTATCAACTCCACCTGAAAACATCTTAGGCATTGCCACTCAAATATTTCTTAAATTTAACATGGAGAATATTACCAAAAAAAAAAAATTTAACATGGAGAAAAATACATTCACCTTTCACTCCTTAGGCATCTCAGTTGACATGCTTGATCATATGAAAGTAAGGAGTACTATTTAACACTTGATTTAAAAAAAAAAAAAAAAAAAACACCTGATGTGTTTCAAATATGGAGGCCTAATTTGTTTGCTTTTGATTTATAATGGTCCACATTCCACAAATTGTGGTGACTACAATCCATGGAATAAAACATTTCATTGTTTTCTCCAATCCTGGTAAAGATTACAGAGATTGCAGGAACCAACATTTAGAAGTTGTAGAACAGTTAATATGGTAGTTTACAAGTTTGTTCCCTAGGCATTGTCACCTACATGTCCATATGATTTCCGAAAATGAAAACAATAGATTTTTATTAAGTTGTTTTCTCACGTCAAAATACGTGTTTCCTGAGCAAAATGCAAATAAAAGCCTCATCACTTGTCTGGTGACAGTAGGTTGTCACACCCAGGAAAAAACGTATAGAGTTTAAATGTGTTTACTATTTGTGTGCAAATCCAATTTTGGCCTCCTTTTTACCTTTACATTTTTTTTTCTTCCCAGATTATATCCTTGTGGAAGCCAAAATTTTCAATTGCATGTGATATCCTGCGGAGCTGCTATGAAGCATTTGCTTTATATGCTTTTGGAAGATATTTGGTTGCCTGCCTTGGTAAGCATTCAGCTTTTTGATTGTTCTCACTGAAGAGCAATTAAATATATCCATTAAAGAATAAATTGGGCTTGATCTACTGGCTTTTTCTTTGTTAGAGCTAGTCAATGAATTGTCAGACTTCTGTTATTACATGCCCTCTTTTTCCTTTTTCCTTTATTCATTGTTGACATTATGCCTCTAGTGGTATTCTACTTCAGAATTAATTTTGTTGTGGTACTCATAAACTCTTGTTGGATGTAATATTAGCATCTTTAGAGTACTCCAGAAATTTCTGTGATCTTAGGATACAAGTACCTTCATTTACCTCTAAATTCCACGTTATTTAGTTGTCGTACCAAAACCCATCTAACAGAAGAACCGTATTAGGTGGCGAAGAAAGAGTCATGCAACTACTAGAAGATGAATCAAGAAAACTACTCTCAAAACAAATGGTAGAAGAAGAAGACAAACCATTGCTGGAACAAGCAGCACATAAGAGATCATTTATCAACTTTTTCCTCCAGCCAAGTGTGCTTGGAAAAGAGTTGTACACAATAGTGAAATTTGGTCTTGTACAATATGTAAGCTAAGAAACATTCTCCTTTCTGCCATTTGCTTTCATTCTGTTTGAGTCTAATATCTGTGGATACCTCAGATGATTCTGAAGACTGTTTGCGCCTTCTTGGCCTTCTTGTTGGAAATTTTTGGTGTTTATGGTGATGGAGAATTCAAGTGGTACTATGGGTATGTATCATGTACAACTAAACTGATCAGTTACGATGCCAAAATGTCTTTGCTTTCATGACTAGTGGCATTGGCATAGTATATTACCTTTTATTTGCTATCTTTGCATCCATTTTTGGTTGAATTGTACAATCTAATAAGTCCAGCATTTCTTTTCCTCATGACAAATTTTAAGTAATTGTATCAGTGAAAATATACTTGAGATTTTAATTATATTTATCCTTCTATTAGATTATATGCTTGTAAACCCAAAACATAGTGCTAAACTGAATTGGACTAGTTTTAGTTTTGTCCGTCTTCTTGGTTTCCTTCATTTGTTCTTTCCTTTTAAGGTAAGCTGGTGGCTTTTTCTTGTAGGTACCCATATATAGCAGCAGTACTGAACTTCAGTCAGATGTGGGCTTTGTATTGTCTCGTGCAGTTCTACAATGCTACTCATCAGAAACTCCAACCGATAAAACCACTAGCAAAGTTCATTAGCTTCAAGGCCATTGTATTTGCAACTTGGTGGCAAGGTGTAGGTATTGCGATATTATGCGCAGTTGGTGTTTTACCTAAGGACAAGAAATTTCGAAACGGATTACAGGACTTCCTTATCTGCATTGAAGTAAGTTGTTACCTTGTGCTATTTGACCAAGAGAACTGAAAGCGGTCCTAAGACTAGCTAACTGGAATCTTGGTTCTTCTTTACAAATATCGCACACCAGTTGTGTGGTTACCTTTTTCAGTGAAGGAATATAAGGTGACTGTCCCAGTCCAGCTAGTAAGTTAATAGATAAAGAATTATATAGCAAGTCATGTAGGGCATATCTATGTAGATATACCAACAATGCAGTGGATCATGTTCATGGAATAAAGTACAAAATAAAAATAGATGATCTTAGCCATCACACTCTAGACTTCTTTCCCCAACTGTTCATCCTATTCTTTTTATTGTCCTAATGTCCACACCTGCCAGGGTAGACATCAACAAAATGATAGTTTTCCCCCACAGTTCTTGGAGCATCCTATTTGCAGGGTATAATTGTGTTTCTGTGTCTAACCATTTGGGAATGGTCTTTAATGTGAAAAGGTTTTTTTCCCCCTATGTCTGCGGCCAAGCTAATTAGTGCAGAAACTCCATGGTCCATTCACACTTCTCCCATTGAGCAGAAAGCTATATTTTCAACACCGTATTCAATTGATGAGTGATTGAACTGAGTCATTCTGGTGCTCATCTACCCCGGCGAATACAAAGTTCACACAAATCCATATATTTTCTGTGAATGGGCAAAAAAGTATGGGAAACTTTCTTCTTGGATCATCCAGTAGAAAATTTATTGTTCATTTGAGTTGTTAATTGGTGCCACATTGTCTAAGGATGCAACCATGGGCTGCCCTATCAATTTAACTATTTACTGGATGCTACTAACCCTAGAAGTTACTGTTCTCCTAGTTACTAGATGCTACTGTTTGTTCAGTTCCAAATGATTCTATCATCAATTCTTCAGCATGATTACCACACAAATTCCTCTTTCTTTCTTTTTTTTTCTTTTTTTAAGTGTTTTGACAAGTCTGCCAAACAAATCCTAATGATACTGCCTAAGTTATGCTGTAGGGAGATCAACAGTTTATTCAACATTCAACAAAATACATGTCATGAATATAAAGTATATCACCCTCTTTCTTTGGCTTCCATTATTGTGGAGAATTAACATTGGACTGTTACATGATTGGATAATTAACAATGGTCTGTTACATGACAATAGTCTAAGATCCCCTGGTGTAGATAACATGAACATGTCCATCAATCTTTTGAGTAGATTCCTGGTTGGATGTGAAAATACACTCTCCTTTGATACCGTGATCTGTATACTAATAGTATAGACATTCATTCACGCATGCATATTATTAACACTTACCATTCAGGCGTGATGCCAGTGATTATAAGCAATGAATCTGGAAAGCCAAAGGAAAAATAAAAATAAATGTATAAAAGATCCCATCTAGTGCAAGAGTTGTTCCATAAATTGATATTCCATCTTTTAAAACACCCTGGCTTTGATTTTTGTGGTAGAATAAAAAAAAGCACATCATTTGTTTGTAATTTACAGCCAAGATCATGCACGTCTATTCATCTGGTTTGACAGATGGCTATTGCAGCTGTTGCCCATGTTTTTGTCTTCTCAGCAGAACCTTACCGTGTGCTTTCTGTTTCTGAGCACGGGAAGGTCTCTAGCAAAGAAACCAAAGCCGTACTGAAGCTGGAGGAGGGTGGTAAGGAGAAACCAGCTTTACTTGAAAAAACTGAAACTCAGGTTGAGTCTCCCGGAACAAGTGTCCGTGAGAGTGTCCAAGACATTGTTATTGGAGGAGGGGAACATGTGAGCGCCCTCCTGTCTTTCTGCCCACCATGCAATTTTGTTTAACATATGTTTAATCTGTAGTCGTGTTTTCAGCCTCTCTTTTTTGTGTTTTAAGCAGATTCAAGTTTTCAGCCCCTCTTTTTTGTGTTCTAAGCAGGTTATCAAGGATGTTGCACTGACCATAAATCAGGCAATAGAACCCGTGGAGAAAGGAGTGACGAAGATACAGGAAACATTCCATCACATCTCGAAGGGCCCCGATGACAAGGAGCAAGATTCAGAGGAAGAAGTTGAATATGTCGAGGAAAACATTGTCGAAAGTGGGTCTCGGTCTCCTGTAGTAAGTTCTAAGAAGGAGGTGATCTCTCAAACCATTGGTGGAACTGATGGACAGAAGGAGGTGATCTCTCAAGCCATTGGTGGAACTGATGGACAAAAGGACAGGAAACCAAGTTGAATGTGCCAGAATGTGGGGTTGGATAATTGGTTTTAGAAACAAAATGCACACTTGTGATACTGTGATTCTATGTTCATGCTATTTTTTTATAGGGTTTAAGTTACTCAGGATGGCCCTGCCCTAATTAGTTTGTTCATATAACCCAAATATCTGTCACATCTTTACCAAAAAAAATATAAAAAAAATAAATAAATAAATAAATAAATATATATATCTGTCACATGGCTGATTCAATGGATAGCCAAGAATCCAATACTTCTATGTCTACCTTTACTAGCAAACATCTTCACTCACGAATCTCATTATAAAATAGTAGAGGTTCCAAACAGTATTATTATCTGGGTATTATTTTTAACACTGATCATCAAAACAAAGACTGGACCGGTGTTAAATTCCCCTTCCTCTTTCTTCCCCTGCCATGAATTGGTAGAGCAACAGTAATAAATGTTGATACAATGACCCCCATTGTATACGAAAAGTAGACTCTAAAAGTCTGGCCACAATAGATCTTGTTTTGTGTAAAAGAGAACGGGGAAGGAGGTGAACTCAAATCCAGACATTGCAAACGTTGCACCAGGAGAAAAGACCCTAGAGAAACCCAAACATGTGGACATATACCAATAAGGTAAACCCTGATGATGTTAAGTTTACGCATGGTACAAATACACAAAAATAAAAACCCACCAAGCTATGCTGGACAAATTTGCAGTGGTCACCTCCTGCCTCTGATTAAACAAAGACCATATGCACGTAAACATTCAAAGTTCTGCTCTAGATTGTGGGACAAAGTGGTTTAAAAGAAAAAACAAAGAGTAGGCAATATTGCCTTCCTTACCACAAAATCTTCATAGCTGACAATAGGGATTTTAGGAATAAAATAAGAACTAACTGCAACCTAAGCTTTTTATGCAGCAGCATGGTATCAGTAAGTAGCAAATTTGTCACTGCCAGAAGTACTTCACTAGAAACATAACATGTAACCAAGGCAGAGCAACAAATAAGAACATTAGGAGAAATACATGCACAAAATTGAGGCATATAGGAGAGAACACAACACCAGTAGCCAGTCGGACAAGTTGATAGGTGCTGTAACTAACGCTGGTTCAAATCCACCCAACGGAAAAATTTACAAATTAAATGACAAAGAGTCTGAATCTTTGAGCAATAGCAGTCAACAACATAGGAGTCAATCAAAGTGCATTTACTTGGTTCCCCTCACTCAAATGGAGGCCAATATAGCAAGGAAATGAATGAAATAGTGAACCGTATACTACCAACAGACTACCGAGACATACTTCAGTGGCTGCAGTAGATCCACACAAAGGAAGCAGATAGTTGGGTTAAGTAATCAAGAATTTATTCTTTTCTACTAAAAAAATCAATCTAAAATTGACCAGTTCATTAGGTTTATGGAGGCTTCTCATGGACACCCGCCGGGGGCGGGGGTGGGTTGGTGTTATTAGTGTTAAACTACTCTTTCGTTTGGATTAATAAAAATGGGTAATGAATGAACAACCTGAACTGATTCAGCAGGATTATTGGTACCAATACAGTGAAAGGAAAACAAGCACTAGAACGAAAAACAAGAAAATGTTAACCAACACCTCACCAAAAATTATGATACCAACACTGGAAAATAATAGCTAAAAATGAATCGAGCGATATACCTCATTATCGCTTCTCTTACGAAAGATCTCGACCTGATTAAGAGAAAGAACAGTAAGTTTCCAGTGGAACAGGAATCAAACAGAATAAAAATTAGAGGATCCGGCGTAGCGTCTAACACCTGCTGGTCGAACCGAGGTTGTTAGAGGCAAGCAATGACACTAATTGAGATAATAAGCCAAAGTAAGGATGTTAAAACCTGTGATTTTGGTTAATTACTTGGTTTCTTTTGGTTTTACATGTAATGTTTAAAATCAAAATCTAAATTTTTATTAAATAGTTTCAAAATGCTTACCAAAACGATTTCCTTTTTTTACTGAAAAAAAAAAAAAAAAATTTCCTTTCGATTTTTTTGTTTATAAACTAAGCTGCATCCCAAGCATTAATAAAAATAAAAGTAAAAAAGAAAAACCCTTCCTATCATCCTTTTGCCTTGTCACAGTTTCAATTAAAAAATAAAAAAATTATAGTTTTCGAGGGTTTTTGAATGACGCTGTTGATTGAGCTCACCAATGGGTGTGGTGAACAATGTCAATTTGTTCAATAGGACTCACATCGTCTCCTGTCGTTAAACAATATCCAGTCGTGATTTAACAGTTGAAGATCACCCAGTTTGCATATCAATACATCAATATATGTGTCAAGTGAACTCCAACTTTTGAATCACGGTTGGACAAACTAAACAACATGAAATAATTTTTTTCCTTGTTTAATAGACTAAGCGGATAAGATATATAAAGAACAACTTGTTAGTATAACTCCCACTACACCACTCGGACAAATATTCCCAAGATGCTTTGAAAAATCCAAGTTATGAACCCAATCATGACAATTAAAAACTTAAATGTGAAACCCCATAAATTTGTCATATAATAAAGATAGGTTACTTAATTTTATCAATTGTTAGAAGCTTTCAAATATATTCAATAATTAACTTACCAAATCATCAATCCACGTTACTGAAAAGATCAATGTGATGGAAACATTTTTCATTTCATTGAGAGTGATATATAATTGAGCATTTTCTATAATACTCCCAATGGTTATGAAATTCTCAAATGAAAAAAAAAAGAAAAAAAAGAGGTTTTGTCAACAGGATTTCAGCCAAGATCCAAGGGCTAGAATTGAGTCGATACGTATACCAATACATCAATATGTGTGTGCTGAAATCCCGCCCTTGACAGGCGGCAGGAGAAGATTTCTATCCTTGTCAACAATTAGATAGTTATACATGGATCCCATACACGCTGAGCATCTGATTGAATTTAGGATTAGATGGCCATATAAGGGACTTTGAGCTGGTTCCACATCGTTGAGAGGGCTATATATAAGAACTTTAGGCCTTTTCTTTTATTAGTTGCTCAATTTTTTTATTGGTTATCAACTAGAGATATACCATTTTGGATTTATACATACTTGAAACCCTTTAGCCATCAAATTACATATACTTTTTTTTTACCAAAAGAAAAAGATTACATATAGGTTTTAAGGAAATAAATCCCCACACAGCCCGTGTGGGCCTTCCATATAACTCATATTCTCTCATACTGGTAATTTATCTCTCTTCTTTGACCTCGACCTTGAGGATACTTATTCCCACATGCCTATTGCGTGGCACGAGAGATTCTTCCCCCATTCAAGGGAAGCCACTCCCTAATTTTTAACATGAAAATTACTAAAACCATGCTATACACCTTCAGAATCCAACAAACCCTTTTTATAACATTGGGAAAATGAAGTACATACTGCTAGTGCTTACTTCTATCTCTATCTCTCTCCTCAAAATCTGGACCCCTCTCTCTTTTAAGTGATTAGCTACCAGTCCTAGTACTCTCATTTCCCTGTTAGCATATAAAAATTTGAATACACACTGCTAGCTTGTAGATTTTCTCTCCTGCTAACAACATAATAGATAAAGCAAACGGAAAATCTTGATAATATATTGTCCAGAAGCATTCAGTACAAAAACATGGGACAGCAACAGCAACCCTGGACTTCACGCATAACATCTCAATAGAGGCCCCCTGCACTGTTTTGGACTCAAGGGCAAAGCAAAAGAAGCCCTTAGCTGGTTTGTAACGAAAACAAGGCAGGTCCTTCGGGACCCACTTTCCAGGGGTTGTTTCTTTTCATCAACCTATCAAGCATGAAATTGTTCCACGTGATAATATCATGTTTTTCAGTTTGGAACTGGACTCATTGTTGAAATTGTTAGAAATCATTTTTCATTTATGTTTTGGCAGCTGCTCAACGTATGTCCGCGATGTCTATATGTCCCAACCCCTGGACGGTAGCCCAACAGAAATCAAGCACAATTTCTTACACACCAGGATGCTTTTTGACATAAACAATGATGGAGCTTAATGAGTTGATCTAGGTTAAAAAGGCAATGGGGAGAGCAAACCCTTTCTCTGTATGGTTAGGGTGTGTGTGACCCCTTCCAGAAATGTTGTAAAACCAACTGCCCAGAGGCTGTGAACTATTTCAACAGCCTGGACCAATAAGCAGACCAGGTCACTGCATTATATATACTGTCTTATAAAGTGATCAGGGAAGAGACCTGATGAAGAACATCAATATGTATATATGTCAACTGAGGTCTGGCATATTTACAAAGGAAAAAATGGAAGAATATTGCATGCGTTAAAGAATAACTAGCAAACTACACGTAGAAGGAAATATTGCGTCATTTTTCCATTAACTTTTTGATCATCCATCAGTGCCTGAACAGCAGATATCTGAACAGCAGGAAAAGCAGCCAAAACATGCCAATGAAGTGCAAAACTGTGTTAGAACGACGAAACACTGGTCATTCATCCGGGAACAAACCTTGATGCAGCACATGCAACAGCAGCAGTCAGCCAGCCTTCCACAACAGTTTGAAGCAGCCTTGATCATTATGTCCGCAGATTCAGATGAGTAGCCTTCTACAGATCCTGGACGAATGTTCTCGACCGTCGCATTCAAGTTACCAAAGCCCACGCCCAAGCTTGGAAGCAAAATTGCTTTGCAGCCTTTGGAATCTACCAGACTCTGAAGGTCAATTTTGTTTGAAACCTTAAAGACATGGATTTTAAAGAACAATCAGAAGGTTAGGCAGAAAACCTATACAATCAATGAGGAAAAAAAATATTGGCAACCAAAGACTCCAAATGAAAATATCTAGTATTATTTCAAGAAACGAAAAAAAAAAAGAGGGGGGGGGAGAGAGAGAGAGAACATTGGCAACCAAAAGGACTCCAAATGAGTAAATAAGAAAGAAAAAGCAGTGTAAATGGACTGGAGATCTCATACTGTAACACACATGTATTAATAGGCAGTTTTTACTGCTGCCCAATGGGATGTTAAAAGATTGCAAGGTTAACTCTGATTCAAATACTAAATAAATCACGCATGGAACAACACATGATAATATGATACTGACTAGACATAAACAAGGAACAGAAGTTACATCCCCATGCTTATACTATTTATTAAAAAACAAATATAATTAGTAACTCAATATTAAGAAACTATGTAATAGTTGACAAGATAAAACATATAAAAACATCAATAAAAGAGTTTCCAGGTGGACCCCCAATTTTTAGTTCTTGTCTTAAAGTTAATCTTACTCATTTAAAAAAATAGTGTAGCTACAAATACAGAGGTAAGAGAAGCAACCTAAAATGAACGCAGGAAAATATCCCCAATATTCAAAATAGAAGAAGAAATATCCTTTTTACAAACTGGGATAGAGTAATAGCATACAAATACATAGAAGCACTTCAACATGTATGCAAGCATGGTCTTTGTGGGTAAGCAACCTAAAATGAACAAGGGAAAATATACCAATATTCAAATTAGAAAAAAGAAAGATCCTTTTTGCACAGACGGTTATAGTAATAGCATATTAGCATAAATACACAGGGTTTGAGAAAAATATCTCATCTACACAGTACTTGATGTCCTTCAACACAGCGGTCAGCCCATTTATGAAACCCATTTTACCCCTCAAAATGGGCGGAAAATTCACCGATCACACCAAACCATATTTTTTGGTTTAAGAAAAAATATCCTGCCTACACAGAACTTGATGTCCTTCAAACCAGCAGTCAGCCTCCGTTTTTTATACCCAATTTACCACTCAAAATGGGCAAAAAAATCTCTGATCACACCAAATCATATTTCCTTTTGTTCCTTGTTGGTTAACTTTGCAAGCTCTTTTGGTGGTCAACTGACATGATTGAAGGGCAAGGATCCATATAGCCGACCCCATTTAGTTGAGATAATGCTTTGTTGTTGTTATTATTGTTGTTATTGTTGCTAGGCTATCAAACATGAAGATACAATGCGATCCTATTTTGAATAACTGTGATTGCTGTGGATTCTGCCTCTGGTCTTTCTTACATTCCATTTTTGTTTTGCTCTGTATCATATAATCGTGCTCCTTCTTTTCCTCTTCTTTTATCAGAAAGTTTTGAGTTAACAAAAAAATTAATTACTTTTCACATAAAAAGATGTTCCCGTTTGCAGATGTTTAAATTACAACAAAAAAAATATTTATGAGCGTATAATCTCCATGCATATGCCGCCAGATACATGTCTGTTTGTGGAAATGAAAATGGCTCATGAAATACATATTTATGATATTGGTACATAACCCATGCTTGGATCATGGATAAATGCATCCACCCATCATTGAAAGGAATTAAGTGTAAATTTCTAGTCCAACTCATACCGCAGCACCTAACAATTAAAATCTTCCAATACATAATGATGAATAATAGTCACATTAGAAAGTTCCAGGAACATCTAATTGGAAATTTTACAGAATTTCCAACACAAATATGATGTACATTGGTTTCTTGCCACAAATAACAGGATTCAGCTAAAGACTCCATCAGATCTACATTTAAATAATAGATGCAGTTATTGTTTTCCTTTTTAAATATTTCAAAAGAATGCGTACCTCTTGAATCCCAAATGATTCAGATGCCTGCTTCCCTTTGTCAGCCTGAAGTAAGACCAAACGTGTATATTCAGATGGAACACTGGTTTGTATGCTCATTTTTGCTACCTGTGAATCAAAAAGGGAAGAGCTCTAGCAATGCTGCAAACACATTCACCATAAAGCATTCTTTTGAAAACGACAACACACTGGCTCACCCGACCAGTTGGCTAAGCAACATGGCCCTGAACAGTTCAGTACAAGTCTTGACAGAGTTTTGCATGGAATGACCAAACAGAAGTTCAACCAGATGATTCCGCTTGTAAAGAACAAGCCAATATCCAAAAAGAAAAATTATTGTGTTTCACTTTTAACGCCAGATAGCATCAGCAGGTTGATTCACATCATCTAATCAGTCAAAACTAACCCAGAGTAACTGTTCCAAACCACAGTCCAGGTGAACCTTGGGTTAAAATCTTAAAACATGCACAAAAGGAAAGGTATATATCCAGGCGATCTCTTTAAACACAACACATTAAAAAGTATTTTTGTGACAATATTTTATATGTAGATGAGGTGCTACACCTAAGGGGTTCATGTTTCTACTTTCTACATCATCCCCTCTTCAACTGCCATTTCACAGAATTTTTTTTAAATGGCAGGACTCTGCCCTCTCTAGCCACAGAAGGCCTCCATGACAAGGGAGACAATGTCCCAATTAATCTACATAAGGCAGTGTCTTTTCTTTTTCAAGGCAACGGACAAATCAAATTTGTCAGCCACTGCTACATTCTTAACAACCTGGTCTTGTCGGTCATGACCACTGATTGCCTCAAATTGATGACTGGTCGATGGATACCTGTTCAAACAAGTGGGTCAGACAGTCGGGCAATGGGTACTATTTTAATAAAAAAACATTTAAAACTTCATTCCAAAAGCACATAATGCTGAAAATTTGATACCAAAACCTATTAAATGAAGAAAAAAAAAATCCTTTACCATGACACAAAAGATGTACTTTTGCTAAAAGAATATTTTTTCTATGCCATGCTGTTGTTTTCTTTTTCCTGCAATGTTTCACTTTAACTAATGGACTGACCAGATAGACTGTCAGATGGCAGAACAGTAGGACAAAACAGCCCAGCCTCTTCTTAATTTTTCAAAAAACATTGATATGGCACATTTGGTACCTTAAAGAAGATAAATGCAAACAATTATGATACTAGACTATCCTAACATTTGATCCAACAATCTATTGGACAGTCAGAACAGTTACCACAAACTGGCTTAAATAAAAAGCTCACAAATTGGAAGGCAAACAATCATCAGGCAACTTGTAACCTGGAAAGTTTCCTCAGGTGAAACCTATCGACTAGCGGTGACAAAAACTGGTTGGTTGCCTCTCTTCATGGCAAAGCTTAGGACTAGCTTCTTCTCCACAGACTCATCTAATGATTTAAAACTCCAAATCACAGGTCAGAACAGACGGCACCAATTACGATGTGTATCAGCAGATACTGGAGGAAGGTGGTATCAGCTTGTATCAGCTGGATCAATGCTTGAAGCCTTGTGCCAATGCAATGAATCATGTTGTTCTACATTTCCACAATGTTTTCGTTCCTACTCTAAAAATTACCCAGAACCTTAGCAAGAGGTACGTTGACTGTCCTATTGAATTTATGGAACCTTTTACATTTTACCATTTTTATTTAAGAGGCTAAGAGCAACAATTAACAAACCTTCTCCTCAATAGCTTTGTCTTCCAGCAGCCATGCTTGAGCAGTAAGTACATCAATTTGTTGCTTTGCAACAACCTGTCAATAAATTGAAAAATCAAAAGAGTAAGCAGATATAACCATACCACTTCATTTTTTATTTAAAACCTAATTAAACTATGAGGCACTCATTACTTTTCTAATAGAATGGGAAACAAATTACATATGTTATCAAAATTAGCCAAGCACTATGACTTGCATATGTATCGGAATTTTGGAATTGAAAACCACACTTCCAACGATGATTGTTTGGTTTGAGAACCTTCATAGGTTACAATTGCCTTCAAATTTACCTCAAAAGGAAAGCTTCACAGTATATTATTTGCATTCATTTTCTTAGCACACTTAAGAACTGAATATTTAATGTCAGTATGTATCTAAGATTCTAAATTACTAGGGAACTCTTAGTAAGATGCATTAGCATGTATCGATTTCTATAATTCTTATTCATGTTTCCCCCTTGTTTCAGTCACCAGTCACCACAATGGTGGAATTGGATTCATGTAGCCAAAACCAAGTACTTGGAGCTCCGGCGTGAGTTAGAGTTGAGGCTATCTAGATTAATATCAATGTTATCAAGCATATGCCTTAAGTGTACACTTTGAGCCCCATGCAAGAAGTTTACCTCTCGTCTCATTGCTTCCCACCTGCCACTACTTTACAAAGCACACCAAGGTTGTCACATTGACTAGGCGACCTAAGGCGTCGGAGACTCGGAGAGTCCCCAGACGCCCAAGGTGACCAAGGCGTCTGACTAGGTGCCCAAAGCGGCCTAATTATAAGGCATTAGGACGCCTTGACACACTGGCGTGCACCTTGTTTGTTCCTCTGTGTTACAGCCCGTATACGGCCATCCATGTGCAGCTGTTGTTATAGCTCGTGTGCAGCTATCCATGTACAGCTGCTATGGATAAGGTGCAGCTGTCCATGTACAGCTGCTGAGGATAAAGTTAAGGTTGTACAGCCTATTCTTGTACAGCTTAGCCATGTACTCCATACCATGTATGGAATTGTACTACATTGCATAATTATTCTATTGTACTCCCAATCTTCTCTATAAATAAGAAAGGCATCAGTCATACAAAGAAAAACCAATACATTTTTCAATCTCTTCTTCTTAACTCTCTGGCACTTTTGCTCTATTCATGCAATGAGCATAAGCTCTGTTTCTTCAACAACTTAACCCAAATGTTTGATCTACTTGAGCAAACAGAGCGTGTTCTTCAATTTTGCACATTGGCAAGGCTATTGGACTTCAGTTTGCTATCTTGTACATACATTATGTGCCACAGAACGTACCCTTTGTAACCATGCTGAATGGTTATGCAATATAGAATTGATAGAACATAGGCTTGGTTACATTTCGCACTGGTTATGCACCATGTGAATGTCATTCTGCGTGAATCCTTACAGGCTATTTGTGCCTCGCTTATTCAGATCAATCATCCCATTGCACCTTAGACATCAGGCTTTAGGAGGCTCTGGCGCCTCATGTCTACCTCTTGCTTTGATAAACTTGGGTAGGTTGTAAGTTTTGATTATATTTGTTTCGTTATTTTATAATTTCAAAGAAACAACATTTGAAGGATTGATGGTTTTCACAGTTTTTAAAAAATGCCCATAATGAATGCATTTTGAAAATTCATAAAATATGTCCATGCATAGTGGGAGAAATTGGCATCAAACATCAGGACTCAAGGAATAACAGGTCAATAACCGGAAATTATTATATTTAATATTTTACACCCTGAAATAAGATGGAAAAGTATTTCGCTGCAACAATGTGTAAATAACCATTGATATATATATATATATATATATATATATTTTTTTTTTTTTTTTTTTTTTTTTTTTTTTTTTTGGGGGGGGGGGGGGTAAAGAACCATTGATTACTTCAGGGGAAAAAATTAAGTATAATAGAGGAAATGAATAGAAATCTTACTTGGTCAAGGGGGATGTCCTCCACTTTTTGTACTTTCAAGTCTATCACAAAATTCTTCATATCTCCCAGCATGCCTTTAGCTTTCAAAGAATCAGGAAAATTCCCTTGATATCTACCTGACACAATCAATGGGCTTCCAGATGGAAGGTCTGGAATATGGAAAGGGTACACCTACCATGAAAAGAAAAGAAAGATTGTTCAATCGTAGATTAAACCAGCAGGTCCACATAAAAAAACTAAATTGAAGTGACACGTTAAAAAAAAAAAAAAAAAGAAAAAAAAAAAGCAAGCAATATGCTTTCTTTAACATATTTAAATTTCTCCAGTCCAAAAGTGCCAATCTGGCAAACCATACAGAAGAGATGTAGGGAAGCCCAACTAGACAATGCAGAATGGATAACCAAATACAGATCTGGCTTTGTCCACATGACAAATCACCAATTCTGGACGATATCTCATTGTCAGATGTGGTCGACACACAAAAAGATGATGGGTTACCAATATGCAAACTGCATAATTTTGATAACAAAGCAGAAAAAGAATAACTATTGAAGGTATTAGTAGCACACTTCCCAGTCAAACAAGTAGATGTGGGAGACATCTAACTAGAGAAAAAAAGTCAGGAAACCATACCTCAAGTGCATCAAGGCACTCTAAAGTATCAATGGTTATATTCGCAAGAATGGTAGATGATGCTGCTGTGAATAGCCTTCGCATGTGAAGGTCAATTGAATCTGAACAAAACAAAGACAGATAGTAAAAGCAATTCGTCTCCAAGAGAATATCCTGTGCTCAAATTAAAAAAAAATCTCCCATAAAACTTCAGAGCTGGAATGGTTGCTTCCTCATAAATATTGCAAGTCCTAAGCAAACTTCAATACAAATACTTGTAAGCTATTTTTATAAAACGAGATTACTAACCTGCATCATATGCAGCAGCATAGTGACCCCTACTGATAAGTGCGAGCATTTGCAGAAAATAATGATTACAATATAAACCTGGAAATTATTGCCTTACATTATAAGTTGGCTGGATAAATAAATAATAAAAAAAAAAAGCGAAACACCACACAATTTCTGTAAACAGATAGTGCAAATCTGTGCTTATCATAACATAATGTAACTTGATGCTTGCAGAAGTGCAGAGAAAGTTTGAGATAGACTGCAAGCACACATGTATCTATGGGTGTTAAAAGAAAGGTAGCCCAATGGACCATATTCCCCCAGTACCAGTCTTGGCCACATATGCAGCCTGAAACTTACTGTCAGCACCAATGCCATGCCTGGTATTCGGGCTTTATGCTGGTGGCTTGATAGAATTATGCTGGTCAGGGAGTCACCACTTGGTGAGTAAGTTCCCATGAATCGCATCCAATTGAAGCTCTGATAGAAGCTTGGTGAGACATTACCATTAATAACCATTTATGCGCTAGCATGGTTTGTAGACATTGTGTGTGCATGTGTCTGGAGGGGGGTGAGAGAGTATTGGAAGAAACAGCACTCAGCAAGAAATCAATCACAAGGAAGCAGAATTATAGACACACAAGAACTCAAATATCCTATTTGCCCATGATTTCAGATTTCTTCACTCAAAAACATGTATGTAATAAAGTACCATTTATTCATTACTCAATAAAGTGAAACTCAAAAATGTTGCAAAACCAAATTAAAGTAAAGCGGCAACATTTTCCAGAATAATGTCAACTGTGAAAAAAAAAAAGAGAGTTAGTTTTCTATATTTGTTCAATTAGTTACCTTTCTATTTTCTTCAATAATAAACTCAGCCAATGCATTTCTCTTCCTCTAAGATTGTTACATTCATATCACTGTTATAGGAAAATATAAATGTGGGTAAGGTGGGACTGCATAAAAGTTGAATTTTCCAGATTTAAGTACTAGTTTTTCATCCTTTTTTGCAAGGGGTGGATAAAATATCAAACGAAATCATAATTAACTTAACAAAAACAACAACTACAAGTTATAAAAGGGCGTCCCCGTGCACGAGGCTCCCGCTACTGCAGAGTCTGGGGAGGGGCAGAATGTACGCAGCCTTACCCCCATGATGCAGATAGGTTGTTTCCGTGTTTCGAACCCGTGACCACCAGGTTGCAGTATGACAACCTTACCATCAAAAACTACAAGTTATACATCCAACAAAAACAAAGCAAAACCAAGAACAAGGCAAAAGCCCTAACACTTTTAAAAAAGAAACTACCCTATGTATCATAGACAATGCTCTCCTAACTCAACTACAACATCAGCAGACTTTACAGCTGCATGTCCAACACCTAAAAGTAATAAGACAATGTAAGCATGAAGTTTTGCATCTGATGTTTCGCAGTTATTCCTTTCCTACCAAATAACCATGAAAGAAAACTAACTACTGATAAAGCATGGGGTCCACCCCAAAATCTTAAGCTTCTAGGGAAGATGCCCTAAGGGTATATAAAGACATCCAAGGTTTCAAGGTATATGAAAACACCAAATTCCCACTCCCTAACTGATGGGCGATATCAACACTCCCCCTCATGTGTAAGTGGGTTGAAACTGTATGTAGCATACACATGGAACTGTGGAAGGGATGCCTACATGTGGACAGACACACAGAGGCAGGTCCAAACCCACGGTTGGATTGAAACCCACTCCAATGCCATGATAAAGATTGGGAGCCCAACCCAAAAACTTAAGCTATTAGGTGAAGATGGCCCAAGGGTATAAGAAGACATCCAAGGTCTCAAGATACATGAAGATACCGAGTCCCACTCCCTAATGATGTATGATATCAACAGCTGCCAAAATCAGACACCTTTAGTAGCTAGAAGAGCCATGTACTTCATGAAATAAAAAATCACTTTGCCCAAGTGGAACACGTATAAATCCAGATAGATTCTATAAAACATTTAGGTAGTCCTCTCGCTGTAACCTTATTTTCTTGAATCTACTTACTACAAACTAAAAAACCCTACTTCTAGTACTCTAACCATCAACCTACCTGATTTGAGACTTCTGACCCATACCTATGTCTCATCGTTGTTAAATAAGCCAGTTGATACACCAGCAACCAAATCACTTTTTCTTTCACCCCCACAGCTTTATTATACCCTAGTTCCACGTCATATAACCATAGCCAACAATTATTATTCGAAATTATCTGTTAAAACTCAAGTAAAAAAACCAAATCACTTTCACAAATAATCTTCAATCTAACACAAAACCACTGTCCTCAGATTTAGAGGAGATATTTTAGAAACCTTCATGACTAAAACTTAAATTTCCAACATTAGCTTTGGGCCCTATACCAGTAAGACAACCTACCTACCCCGCATCAGACTGTTTCCCTACATCAGTCAGCAAGCAAATATGAAATATGTAGGACGGGTGCAGGTTAGACATTGGATATGTTGAATACGAATGGTTAGCTGTTAGCTTGTGAAGACAGATTTTGCTCCCAGGTTTACGGTACACATCAATGGCTCCAATTATTAGACTTCAGAAATCTACCAAGGAACCATTGGAGGATTGAACCAGTTCCTACAAGCGACGAACACTAAATTCTGATACTTGTTAATGTACGTCATCATTCTTTTGCACACACACAAACACAAACTTGTACTCACAAAAAATTCAGGACTTCTGTTGTCTGTATTTTTAAGTAGACATGCTTTGCATACATCAGGTCCAGATAAAGAGCAAGACCTAAGAAGCTTTATTTGTCCTATGTTCATGCAAACTCAATCATAACCCACAAAAAATCGAGCTCTAGGTTGAATCCAGAATTAAGAGTAAGCATGCCCCAAGGGCCAAGACCTCATACTCCACCTCCGAGGATGCATTATTTGAACAAATGGTAATTCCCATGGGCTTAAGAATCAAGGAATTAACTTACAACTTAGTTGTCAAGGGTCGCCTAGGCGTCCGGGCGGTTTGTACAGGCCTGACAGGAACAACATTTATCAGGCTATCAGGCAGTACTTATTTATGACTAATATCATTTAAGTAAATGGTTTTTAATTTTATATTTCATTTACTTAAGATATTATTCATAAATAAGCAAATACCCCCCTATTTGAATCCAATAAAAATAGTCTAAAATTCAAATTCCAGAAGAAAAAAAGTCAACCCCCCTGTTCAAGAACAAAAACCATATTTTTGGGTGCGAGGGCGATTTTCAACTTTTAAATGCTAGGCTTTTTTCTAAATATAAAAATTCTATAAATCTTATTATAATAAATCATCACTAAAAACCAAGAGTGCGCCAAAATAATCTTTTGCTTTGATGCCCAAAAAATAATTTACATTCAGACGACTTTAAACAGCATTCCCGTATTCCGAACAAGGTTTGATCGGAGTGTAACTCCTTCATTATAATTTGGATTCAAGCAATCTCGTATTTGTTGGAAAGCTGATTATGCTAGCTTTGCAACGAATTCGAGATTACTTGAATCCGAACTATATTAAAGGAGTGACACTCCGATCAAATTCGTTAAAAGTACGCAAATGTTAGTCATAAATAATTGTTTACTTAACTCTAGACACAATCCCAGGTCTTAGTGTACATTAGTAAACTTGGGTCCACATCACATATTAATTGAGTTATGTCTTAAATGTTGATTATTTATGTAGAATGTTGCATATATATATAAACATTAATGTTTTAGAAATAAAAAAAATGCATTGGGAACGCCTAGGCGCCCAGGATGGCCCCAAACGCCTTGGATCGCCTTGTCGCCTTGACAACTATGCTTACAAGAGAATTAGAATGTGTTATACTGTAGTCAAGTATTTGTTTTACATTATTCTTTCTTGTAATTTAATCCATGGGCTGGCTCTACAAAATTTGAGTTAGGTTTTTTTTTTTCTAATTGAAGTTGGGTTTAATTTTGTATATGGCCGTACATTAAGAGCCCATAGTTCTTTTAATCTTTTTCCTCACAAAGAGTTCCCTATTAGAATCACATGAGGTTCACCCTAGGTAAGGTAGATGATTTTGTTTAGGAAAGTAAGCCACGACTCCCTTTTCTATTATTCTTTCTTCCTTTTAGGGATTGTAAGCCTATATAGGGCTGCATATGTGCTAGAACTAGAACAGTTTAGCTGTTCCATGAATTTAATAATGACCCCATCTTACCTGCTAGTGTATCAATTGGTTCGCTTCAGTTTATAGTTGTCAAGGCACCAAGGCGAACCAAGGAGTTGGAGACCTGACGGGGAGCCTAGGTGATCAAGGCTCCTGCCTAGGGGACCAAGGCGCTCGATTTTCCAAGGCGTCACAAAGGCGCCACCTGGGCGACGCCTTGACAACTATGCTTCAGTCACCATTCACCAACGTGTTGCTTCTATATTGTTTCCATAGTTCAAAATTCTGACCGCATAGGTGTTTTGACTGAAAGGGTGGGGAACTGTTAGACTTGTGGAATTATTGTTGATGTGTTCTAAACTGACAGTGATTATTAATGTGTTGTTCCTTAATTAATTTATATTAATAATCTAATTTTTTTAATTTTTAAAAAATGTTTAAAAAGTTTTAATTGGAAGGGGCCATTGAGTGAAGCAATGGTAGAAGGTTTGGGCCGCCAGAGAAAAAGTCTGGGTTCGAGTGTTGAGAGCGGCCACTTTGCAAAAACATGTCAAAGGTTAGGACCATCTCCAACTCACCCTCGATGACACTTTTTTTACGTCATTGCAACGATAAATTGTATCATCCTTTGTTAAGTGTGGAATGCTTTCCAATTTTATGATTTTTCATTTCTATTGCATATTTTAATTGTTTTTATTGAATGTTGTGTGTTCTGAGACTAAATTATACGTAGAATAGAATATATATATGAGAAAAGTACAGTAGGCTATGGCACAATAGCAACTTAGGGTTCAAAGCCAAACTACAACGTTGGGTTATTTTTTTTCAATCTAATGATTTAAACATATGTAAACATGTTGAGAGCGACCACTTTGCAAAAACATGTCAAAGGTTAGGACCATCTCCAACTCACCCTCGATGATACTTTTTTTACGTCATTGCAATGATAAATTGTATCACCCTTTGTTAAGTGTGGGATGCTTTCCAATTTTATGATTTTTCATTTCTATAGCATATTTTAATTGTTTTTATTGAATGTTGTGTGTTCTGAGACTAAATTATACGTAGAATAGGATATATATGAGAAAAGTACAGTAGGCTATGGCATAATGGCAACTTAGGGTTCAAAGCCAAACTACAACGTTGGGTTATTTTTTTTTCAATCTAATGATTTAAACATATGTAAACATGCTTAAATGGACTGATTCTTTAGTCGACTCTGCCAACGCTGCTCCTACTAATCCCGATCCTACACCCATCGACATACCATCAGCACCTGCACCTCTCATGTTTTCGTCAGGATCTATGTCCCGTGAAATAGAACAGGTACTTCGCCATGTTCAGCAACTTAAGAAAGCCTGCTCATCTTCCATTGCTACTTTAGCACACACGGGATCTCACGACCAGGGCGAGGATTGGTAGCAACCTTAAACTGTTCCAAACTGAAGCATTCACATCCCCCATGCTCCAGCTTGAGGGGAGTAATAAAATAATATCCTAACTAACTGCTTTGATTTATAACTGCTTAGTCAAAGTAGTTAGTCAAAACCGTGTGGACTGGTGACCTCCTAGTTAGTTTGTTAGTTTGTTACTGTATTTTTTTTTTTTTTCTTAGTCTACTTTCCTTTTTCCTTGCACTTATGTAAGTAGGACTCTTTACTACTGTTAAAGATGTAAATAGGACCGCTGACCTGTAGCAGTCCTAAATCTTTTAAGTTCCTTCTACAATTATAGATAAGAGTTACAGGGGAGGGAGGGATTACCATCGATTCTGCCTTTACAACAGAATCAGCTCTGCTCTCCCCTTATTCTTCTCCTCTTTTCTTCCTCTCGAGTTTACTGTCTACTGGTTCTATTTAGTTGTTTCCTGTAACACATTGAAATTAGTACAAATAACTTATTTAATGTCAATATTTTATTCTATGTACAATAACTTATATAGGTCAAAGGACACAATAATGGAACTATACGGTGCAAAACCAAACTATCATTTTGGGTGATTCTTTCATACATCTTAAAGAAGCATCCCTAAAGTTTAATTGCAAAATTATTCCCCTCATTTCCCATATTTTCACCAAATTTTACTCAAATTTTAACCATTTTGAAGAAATATTTCAGTTTTGATAAGGATGAAAATCACTTCATCTGTTGAAAAAAATCAAGCCTTATCATAGTGATTCTCACAACTAAAGTTGCTAGTGGATTCTTCAGTCTGGCAAGGCTATGTTTACTTTCTTTGTATTATTATTCTACCTAACATTCACCTATCCTATTGAAGATCAGTTTTATGGGTTCTGCTGATCATATCAGATAAGAGATTTCAATTGTTTCTAATGTAACAATTCTTTACTACGTTGTTATTTGTTCTCTTCATCAATTTGACCAGCAAATATTATTTTCCAGGACAATTTCTGTGTTGGCTATGAAATCCAATAATCTCAAATGATTTGGAATTAGTTTGAAACTACAATAAGATGAAATTACTCAAACTGGTAGCAGGTCTTTCTGGTTAATTTTAAATTTGGTAGTCAGCCTAATCATTGACTAAATTGTGATGCAGTTCAAGTCTACTCCAGAAGGGGCCGAAAGAAGAAAGAATCTCCCAAAATTGGGCCAGGCCCAATTGGCTGACCAATCACCCCCACTGTTCACGTGAACAGTGTTCACGGTACTGTTCACGTGACAGGGGTACTGTTCACGTGAACAGTACCAGCAGCAGATTTTTCACTCTTTTTTTTATTTCTTTCCTAAAATATAGTGTTAGTTCTTTAGAATTTTAATTGTTTGGAAACTAAGAACTTTCTTAAATTTAGTTTCATAAAAATGTTTAGAAACTTTCCTATTTTCTATTTTGGAAACTTTCCTATTCTCTAAAAAGGAAGTTTCTGTTTTAGTTAAGATTTCCTATTATTTTGTAATCTTATAAATTATATAAGTAAGAAGTAAAAGAAGGCTGGGGCAGATTTAGACCAGAAAAAAGAAGAGAGTTTAGCTCCTGATTTTCTGGTTGAGTCTCATAGGTTGTGAAACTCAACCGAAATATTTTGTTTTATGGTTTTCTTGTCCTTCTGTTAATTCCTTCAAGTTCTTATTATTGCATACTGAATTGCGATACCATTAAGTGCTGATTTGATCAACGAAAGTTCGTGGGATTAAAGATTAAAATCATATCGACCAGCTCTAACTAAACCAGTCCCGTTTTCAGATGATAGGTAGTTTTCAAAAATCACATCTCTCTCATCTGTGATCAGATCATCTCCAACTTTGGATATGTCTTCAAGTACATCCTAAAGATCATTTCCTTCAAGTTTGAAGAACAACCAACGGTCAGATTCTCAGATAAGCCGAATTTTCTTAAAAGTCTTTATTCTGATTTCTGGGTTGGGTTAGAGAAAGATCCTGCAACAAAGGGAATTAATTAGAATTGTCATCCTTGAATCTTCTTTGCCATCAATTGGTATCAGAGCCAAGTTATCAGTAACATTTTCAACGTTGCTGATTTGACTCTCTACACGGGTCATCATTCTGACGAGGGAGATACGGAACATACTTTACGTCTTCCACAGTTTGCTGTTCCTTTCGCTGACCAAATTGAAGATGTTCTTGATTCCAAGTATACTATGACTCGCAATGGTGGAGGTTACCAGTCATTCTTAATCAAGTGGAAAGAGCACCCACGTAGTGACAGCACGTGGATACATGAAGATGACTTCAAGCGTATCGACCCTGATTTTCATGATCACTACATGTCTTTCCTCCATTCGTCGGAGACGAATGTTTCTAAGTCGGGGGGAGCTGATGCAGTCTAAGTCTACTCCAGAAGGGACCGAAAGAAGAAAGAATCTCCCAAAATTTGGCCAGGCCCAATTGGCTGACCAATCACCCCCACTGTTCACGTGAACAGTGTTCACGGTACTGTTCACGTGAACAGTACCAGCAGCAGATTTTTCACTCTTTTTTTTATTTCTTTCCTAAAATATAGTGTTAGTTATTTAGAATTTTAATTGTTTGGAAACTAAGAACTTTCTTAAATTTAGTTTCCTAAAAATGTTTAGAAACTTTCCTATTTTCTATTTTGGAAACTTTCCTATTCTCTAAAAAGGAAGTTTCTGTTTTAGTTAGGATTTCCTATTATTTTGTAATCTTACAAATTATATAAGTAAGAAGTAAAAGAAGGCTGGGGCAGATTTAGACCAGAAAAAAGAAGAGAGTTTAGCTCCTGATTTTCTGGTTGAGTCTCATAGGTTGTGAGACTCATAGGTTGTGAGACTCAACCGAAATATTTGTTTTATGGTTTTCTTGTCCTTCTGTTAATTCCTTCAAGTTCTTATTATTGCATACTGAATTGCGATACCATTAAGTGCTGATTTGATCAACGAAAGTTCGTGGGATTAAAGATTAAAATCATATCGACCAGCTCTAACTAAACCAGTCCCGTTTTCAGATGATAGGTAGTTTTTAAAAAAATCACATCTCTCTCATCTGTGATCGGATCATCTCCAACTTTGGATATGTCTTCAAGTACATCCTAAAGATCATTTCCTTCAAAGTTTGAAGAACAACCAACGGTCAGATTCTCAGATAAGCCGAATTTTCTTTAAAGTCTCTATTCTGATTTCTGGTTGGGTTAGAGAAAGATCCTGCAACAAAGGGAATTAATTAGGATTGTCATCCTTGAATCCTCTTTGCCATCAAATTGACTCACCTAAAATGAACCAACTTGACCAGTACTGTGTCATCTGAACTATCATAATGTTTAGTATCTTATATCATAATTCAACTCATTTGAATATTTTTGGTTCAGGAGACAAGGGTTTACTTGGTAGAAGTTTACCTACTTTGAGTTGTGAGCATTATATCAAATTTATATTCAGCATTTTAAGGTCATATAAGATCACTATTAGTTGATCAGGTTGTGTTTGAACCTAGTCTTAAATCACGTTCAATACAAATCCAAGCCAGTTAGCATTATATCACAAATTACACACACACACACACACACAAAAAAAAAGCTAGAGACCTTCAGTAAAACAAAGTACTAAGTTTTTCCCTCTCAAGAAAGTAACAGACTACTAGCCTAAGTTGATAAATAAAAATCATTCAATATTAGAAAGTGTTAAAACAAAATTGATAAAGTTGATCTTTCTCAAAAATGAATTACCATATTAAAGAAAAGATATTATAAGCACAGAAGATGAAATGTGACAACCAAAACTAGAACTGCAAATATCTTGGAAATCTAGACCAAAACTACATTTATCTTGGATTTTGAGGCTGAAAAAAGTAGAGGTTTCTCCATTTTTGAACAGCAACAGTGAATGTTTTTTAACCCTCTTGTTTTCCCATAGCAATGTCTTGTCAACCTTAACCCATGCATACTTGCTCATATAGATAATATTCATTGCGGTAATCATTTCAGATAACACAATTACAAATTGATTTAAACTTTTTATTAGGTAATAATTAATTTCAATCATCAAATCATGCACATGGCATTGTATTATCTAATGTTACTATCAATGAAATCGTATCTTTTGCGTCAATATTTTGATATTTTAGATAACACTTGAACAATTGAACCATATAAGCATAACATCAAAATATTGTAAATTGAGAAAAGAAAAAACAACTGAAAAGGAAAAATGAATGCTAGAGTAACATAACTTAAGTTTCCCATTTCTAAACCTCAAAAAATAATTAGTAAAAGCATACTCTGCATGAATTCATTTTTCCAGTCACCTGGAAAAATATTCTGCATTTTTTTTCCCTCTTAAGAACTTGTGTAAGAGTATCTAGGCGGAAAAAAAAAAATTGGGATTGAAACTTGAGAATACCTATGCCCAAACTAGAAATTCGTGGAGCCATTGATCCTCTTTTTTTCAGATTACTTTTCATAACCTCACAAATTTGTCTTTCATCTTCAACTGACCCATCAGTAATCAGGAAAATGAGAGGAATAGAATCGCAGGTATTTGATAACATCTCCATCGCCTGAAATAAAGCAGATGAGATAATAGACATAAAAAACTCCATGTACATTTAGTATATTAGAAAAGAGCTGAAGTGTGAACATTCACATTACAGCTAATGGAAACAGAAGTAACACGAAAGTAGGACACAAGAAAGATGGCGCAAACCATGAATCCAACCATCCAGTATTCCAATTAATGCCTTGGAGAAAGAGCCTCTAGGATGGGCCACAACTAAGAGACAAGACCTTCTCAAGATCTCAACTAGCCAACCATACACTTGGATTTTACGGTAAATAAGGCCCATAAGAATTCAACAAATCAAATAGTAGGATGGTATGAACCCCAAACAATGGAATTTTTTTTTAGTACACCAATTTAGGTTGAAAATATAAGAACATTAGTATTAATTATTCACCCAAAAAAACATTAGTAATAATAAAACTAGGTGAGAAAAGGCTTAGTTGAGCTGAGTAGAATACTAAAAACTAGTTCAGCGGATTATACCTGATTTAGCGGAAGCAAAATATTTGTACCACCCCCAGCAATAAAGTTTATGCTAATCCATTGAGATGCATTTTCAAGTTTTTCCTTGGTTGCCAATTCCAATGATGAAGAAAATAAAAATGTCTCTCCATTGAAAGCTATAATGTTGAATGAGTCTTCTGGATCGAGTTTGGAGAGAGCTGCACATAGCCCATTCTTCACGTTCTCAAGGGGGCTTCCCTTCATGCTCCCACTTATATCAACAACAAATACCACTCCCTTTTTGAAAGCCTGTCAAATTAATTAGAAAGAGATAAGAGTGGATAAAAAAGAAAATAAACGAAGACAGAAGCCATAACATCATACAAACAAAAGTAACTTGAAAAATAAATTAACAA
Source organism: Protea cynaroides (assembly GCA_028583415.1). NCBI lineage: Eukaryota > Viridiplantae > Streptophyta > Magnoliopsida > Proteales > Proteaceae > Protea > Protea cynaroides. Next base: position 101,038,703 of record CM053274.1, on the reverse strand, counting down.
GAAGTAGAGAGTAAAATTAATTTCTAATTTTTCCAAAAAAAAAAATTTTATTTCTAATAATTATAGAACCAATTAAGAAATTTGTTTTTAGAGTGAAAGTAGATTTTAATTATCAAAGATACAAAACAGTGCACCATATTTTCAATCTCCATAAATTAGTCAAACATTTTATTTCATAGGCAAAAACAAGAATATTATTAGGATAAAGCATGCAGATAGCATATTGGTGACTACTTATAAAACATAAAATAAGAATAGAGCTGTACACACAAATCACAAAATTTTAGTTAATTTCTTTGTTAGCACAGACCCTAAAGGTCAAAACAGGTTAAACTTAAACCTGAATGGGCAGGTGTAGCAGACCAATTTGCTTCATTGGATTGCATTTGAGTTTGAACATGATGACATGATTGAGACAGGCAGTTTCCTTAAGGCCAGGGAGCTCAAAGAAAGTAACAAACCACATATGAACTTTTTCTTTATGCCATTTTTCTTTCATACATGAATATCAGCTGAATGGCCTAAATGCATTATTTCCTTTGCACAAAGGATGAGGACTACTACAGTAGTAGTAGGGATAACAATTGTATGGGGTCAGGCGGGGCTAGGTTTGCCCAAACAAAAGCCCACAACCCTTATATAGGAATGGACCTGGCAGAGGCAGGCATTTTTGGTAAGTACAGGACGGCTCGAAGATTAGGACAGTGGTGCCAGTATTTTGAAGGGAATTTGATGCATCTCCCCACCTATAAGGAGCATGCTAAGTACAAGAAGCAATGTGGCAACAGAGTTGTCTTTTTTTAGACAGATGACTGGTACTTGAAGAATACTCCACTTGAGAAGCTCTCTGACACATACTCATGTTGATTAATATGTGAGCTAAAATTATCCATTAATCACTCCGCACATCCCCTTGCATAGAACACATAATGATTAGGAAATACAATCTTTCATTATAATACTGAGCATGCTTTACACTACCCATATTTCCAGACCCTGGATGGTAGGGGTTGACCATTGAAGCTTTAATGGAATCTTGTGGGTGAAATCCCAGGCTTAAGGCTTTGTAGGTGATTCTACTAACTGATTTTGCGGCCAAAGCTATTTCGGAAAACGGTACCTTCCAAGGTTTTGTTCTTTTTTTTCGGATTGGTAGGCCCCAAGGAGAGTGGAACTCATTACCTATTTGAGGTGCTGGTCTTTCCAACTGAGCTACCCCCTTGCGGTTAAGGTTCTGTTCTTTGTCTAGAGAACAACTTTGACGTTTGAATCAAATTTTTACTATCAAGCATTTCATTATTCCAGCACAAGTATTCACGCTGTAATAAGCCCAACTACTAGCCTAATGGGTTATATAGAACATGAGCTGGGATTTGTGTTTTTTATTGTAACGGGTCTATTTTGAAAGCACAAATGTGAGGGTGGCCCATACGAATTAAACAATTAGATGTCAATAGATTAGTTTTGTTGTTAGTGGTGAAAAACGTTGCAAAGGAAAAGTCATTAAATATCTTGAAGACAGTCCCAATGTAAGTACTTAGCAATGTATGGGCCATTAAATCTAGGAGGGAGTCCCAATGAAGGTTTATAAACCTATCAGCATGTATATATATATATAAGGTCCCTGTAAGCATTTGGAATAAGAATTTGAAATCAAATTGGCTTATAATATTTTTATGTGCGAGAAAAAGCGACAATGAGATGTTATTCCTGGTGAGAAATTCGGGTTGATCGGAGAGATGCTGGTCAAGGCTTAGGTTAAATGCCCAAGTCAGATACACAAAGGGATGAAAATTGTCATCGATTCTTTTGTCCCTCTTTGTCGATCCAGTTGCAATTGATCTCCCACTGGTTCGTCCTTGGTTCGAGATCGATTCTGCATTATCATCTCTCGGGGGATCGATATTCTTAAAATTCTTTCATTGCATGTAACAGTGAAAAGGAAACTGTGCACTATGCACCATCTTATTCTCTACCTTCCCTTGACTGATAAAGTTTGGAATTCTATTTCGCAAGGATTGGGAATGATTTAGATCAGAACAGGCGACCTGAAACAAGTGCAATTGCTTGGTCTGTAAGGCTGGAAAGAATTCAAGGTATCTAAGAAGGAAGCAACATGTATGTTGAAGATTGGACCTATGTATCACGGGGGTACATAGTTTTATGTGTTAGTACTGTTTAGTATAGTGATGCTTTGGTGATGTTTAGTTACTTCACTTAAATGCTTAAGTTGGTTAGGGGTTGTTCTGTAATTTGGGACCCTTATGGTTATTAATAAATAAGAGCAAGAAGGGGATGATTTCTGAAGCACGAATTCTCACACCCCCAATTCCATACAATCCTTTCTTCTCTTCTTCTCCTCCATTGCTTCGTCCTTCTTTACTTTGACACGATATAGAACAGCTACAAGGATACCGATATCATGTTTTCGGCATCCAATTGTAAGGAATTCAATACTGAGAGTATACACTTCAGATGAAGCAAATGACAGACCTTTTGTGCATTCTGATCCCATGACTTAGCCATCTTCTGTATTATGATCTATAGAGTGCTGGGTCTGGTGGGGTGGTGGGGTCTTATGCCCTTAATAAAATATTTTTGTCATATAAAAAGAATTTTTTTTTATTTAGTAATTTATATGTGTTGAGACTAAAGCATGCAAACCTGTTATCCATTCTTAATCAAATCTACGATTACAAATTATTCTAAGATCAAACAACAAATTGCAAACCACTAACTAAACCAACTAAATTAATATAATTCTCATACATACCTAGTTTTAGAAGTCATAAAAAAAAAAAAAGGGATAATTTCTATAACTCACCTAAACTTTGCCTATAATTACTTAGACTCCCCCTGCTCATGACATTTTCAGATTTCCCCAAAAAAAAAAATCCGCCTTTCAGTCTCACCTGCTATTGTCAAATCCCTAAATTACTCCTGCCCCCATCCACTAGCAGGCTACCTGGTCTCTGTCCCCCCTCCGCATCTCTCTCTCTTCCCCTCAGCCCACTGTCCCGCAGCACTCCCTCCCTCTTCTCTCTCCCAAATACATTGTCACTCTCTCATTCCTTCCGCTCCCCTTCCATGAAGTTGTGAACCCTGCAGCTCACGCTCCCACAGAAACTCTCAACATTATTTTCATTAGACATGTTTTTACAAAATCTTCGATTTCGGCCGGAAATTTAGTTTTTAGATTCATAGTTAATTCCAGTCTCCGGAAATCTCCATTGTAAATCGAAACAGTCTTTGATTTCTAGATAACCTGCTTTTACTGCAACCTTTTGTATTAATGTAAATGAGTTTTGCCTGAAGGACTTCGATCAAAGAACAGTTTTTGTTAAAAAAAGATGTTTCGTTTCAGGATTTTTTGCCCTTTTTAATCGGAAAACAGAATAGGGTTTCGTCGTTCGTGCTGTATCTGGTATTCTGGTTAGTGATTGGGATAGGGTTTCGTCGATCATGTCATATCTGGCAACTCGGTGACGCTGCTGAAATTCTCCAGAATGGAGCACTGAAAGCACTCATAGTTTTTAAGCTCTGCTTCGATCTCTTTTTTTATTCAATGGCACTCTAGTCTTTCTATTCCTACGAAGGAAATCCGGAAGGTCTTTGTGGGAGTCTATGGTAGTGCTTCAAGGCCTCAAACTCTGAGGATAATGCGGGTGACAGTTAGAATAAGGCGTTGGCACTGGATAAGCTGCTTTTCTCGCTTGAGAATGCTGTGAAAGATTTGAAAAGGTAAGGATGACAGTTCTCTTGAGAGATATAGAGAGTGAGAATTTATCGGATTACTTGAGTGTGTTTGGATTACATTGATGAGAATAGAAAGGAATGATCTGGTTTGGTGCATTACTTCAAATGTGTATCAAGAAGGTTTTGATGCTTAGGTTAAGTTATGTATAGTAAGTGTATCAGTCTCCCCACCATCTCCGGTGGTGAAATGGACGTTGTGGATCCGAAGCCGTTGTTGTTAACCCCAAGCCCATTCCCGTTCCCAATAATCTCCATGAAAAGACTATTATGATTTCCGAACGAACCAAACGCGAGAAGAAGGGTCAAAAGATGCAAAGGGGCAACTAGAGAGAGTGAGAGACCAGGCAACCCACTAATGGACGAGGGCAGCTGGATTTTAGGGATTGAAAATAGAAGGGAAGAAAGAGAGGTGGAAGTTCGATTTTTTGGGAAAACTGAAAAGAAGTTATGGGTAGGGGAGTTTGAGTAATTGCAAGCTAAGTTTAGGGAAATTTTAAAAATTTGCGCCCAAAAAAAAAATCTAATTATATTTATAGCATAGTTGTTAAGGCACCGCCTAGGCGCCAAGGTGAGCTTGTGACGCCTTGGGAAATCAGGAACCTTGGTCGCCTAGGCAGTCTCCTTGATCGCCTAGGGCTGCAACAGGGCCGGGTTGGGCCTGGTTTTTCAAAACCCTAACCCCAACCCTGATTATTTAAACTTAACCCTAACCCTGTCCAACCCTGTCAGGGTCAGAAAATGTACAACCCTAACCCTAACCCTGACAGGGTTGGGCCTAACCCTGACCTGCCCTGATTGACCCTGGCAGGGCCGGGTTGGGCTAGGTTAACCCTGATTTAGGGTCAAATTGACCATGATATTGAGTTGGACTGGAGATTTGGGCAACTCTTAGCTCAGTTTTTTCTTTTCTATAGTAAAGAATGAACATTACAAATTCAAAAGGGTAAAATGAACTAAAACATGGCCGAGTAAGACATTTAGATAAAACCCCTATCACTCTTAGCGAATATTAAGCATGTGGGAATGAAGACAAATGGCTCATCCTTCATTCAGTTTCATGTCAATAGAAATAAAACCATGGAAACTCTTAGTTCCACTGTTTGTGTTTTTTTTTTCCCCCTTCTTGTATAAACCAATTTATGCTTCTTGACTGAGAAACAAAACCCGCAATAAAAAAATAAAATTTGTACCACTATTGCCAGAAAGAAAAACAAAGAATGAATCTTCACAATAAAATCGGGTAAACAAGAGAGATTTCAAACAACTGCTGTTCCGAATTCTGAATACTACTGATAAAACAACTGGTCTAATCAGGGACTGCTCATAAATCTTTCATATCATTTTGAAAGGGGAAAAATGCCAATTTGGAATTCAAACAAAAATCCAATCATCAAAAGTTGCTAATCAGAGAAGAACCAGAAGAAAAGGAAGAAGATATATAACCAAAATTACATCTTTTGAGAGAAAGAACTCCAATCCATTGAGTTTAGTTTTGAATGATTGGAATTAACATAAAAAACTTGAATCAAAATCAATAAATAGCAGAAGAAAAAACTCAGATTGAGAGACGATTGTCGTTTCTTCTCAAGAAGCTTGGTTTCAACTTTCAAGAGATGAAGAAGGGGAACAAGGACTCTGGTGCGATGAAGTCATGAGATAGAGGCGAGAGTCAAGAGTCAAGAGAATCGGAGAGATTGAGGGACTGAGAGTCTAGGAGGCATTGCCGACTCTCAGCCTGGGAGGCGCCGTTGGTGTTTGGTTTCAGAGAGAGAGATTGAGAGAAGAATGTCGGTTAGTTTCATACTTCACAAAGAGAGATTGAGAGGCGCCATTAGGGCCATTAGGGTTCTTGTCTTCTTGAGACTCTCAGCTTGATTAGGCGATTAGATTTAGCTTTAGGATTTAGTATATATATATATATATATATATATATATATATATATATATATATATATATATATATATATATATATATATATATATATACAGGGCCGGGCCAGGCCGGGCTCAACCCAGGGGGTCAACCCTAACCCAGCCCAACCCTGCCAGGGTTCATACAAAATTAAGCCCTAATCCAACCCTATTAGGGTTCGGGCCGGGTTTAACCCTGCCAGGGTTCAGGGCGGACCTGGGTGGGTTTGGGTCGTCAGGGTAAAACTTGCACCCCTATGATCGCCTAGGCAGGCGCCCTGCCAGGGCTCCAACGCCTTTGTTCGCCTTGACGCCTTGACAACGATGAATTATAGCAAGCGCCAAAAGGGCCTTTTTCTTTTAAGGTCAAACCAAGCATAAGCTCATGAATGTAGCCCAGGGCAAGATTCATGGCAGGCTGGACCCAGAACTCAACAGGTTTGCCAAGCGCACCAATCCCACAACTTTAGAAGGATAACTTCATCTTTCCAGTCCAGCCCATTTAGCTAGAAACCCTAGGCCTATAAATGGACATCAGGAGTCAGGTCAAAGTTCATAGCAGGATGGGCCAAACAGCCAATTGGCCAGTCTATAGTAACCCCCTTGAATGGTATTATCTTTGTTATATTATTTCATATGCTTCTTACTTTACTTTAATTCTGTCAACATTTTCGATTTCCAGATGCATATAATTTTTCTATCAGTAAGAGTGCATTTTGAACCAACTTCAAAGGTTGGATAAATCTAGTTAGTCAACTGACTAATTGAAAACTTTGACGATGTGATTTAACTTTCCAGTTTTGCAAGTGAATTCAGTTATTAGTTTTGTAAGCAACAGTGCACATTTATCTCCTCTGTTAAGATACTAACATAGAGCACAAAGCAGATGCACCAGTAGTCAATGAATCTTCCCGCAACAGAATAAGATAATATGCATGAAAAAAGAATGGCCAAAGAGACAAATACTGGATCAATGTCATGAACCTTTCTATGCTGGTGATTTCCGGGAAAAAGATAGAAGCAGAACATCTCTTTCTGATCAATGTCATGTACAGAAGGAGATTGCAAGAGCAAACCACCAGATATTTTACTTGATGTAACCTGCAGATATAAAGATCAGCCAGAAATATAAGTTATGTCATAAATGTGTATCAAATAAAAATGATTCTTCAATAACAGCTCCATGCATCTTCTGTGGCTCGAAAATGGAAGTTTAGATCGATCACTTTAGATCCACAGGATCCACCTTCAGAAGATTAGCAAAAATAGTTAAGTGCAGGTTTACCATATACGAAAAGTTCAAATCAATTTTTGACCATGTAAGAACATCTGCTTCATATAAGAAACACAACTTTCCAGCTTGGCGTCTTATTTCCTGGAAACCCCAGCACCAGACGGAGACAAAGGAAAAGATAAACATCAGTTGACCAAAACAGAAAAGTAACCCAAGGTTCCTATTGAAATTGAAGTAAACAATACCTTCAAGGGATGGCTAGTTTCCTTGCATAAAACCTCAGTCGCAGTGCCATAATTCAGATTCAACCATATCTTTTCTCTTTTGGAAATTATTTTACCAGCTGGAGTGACATACTCTGGAAAGCTAAACGGTATATCAAGGGAGAACTGACCACCATTGGAGAATATTTTCTGAGACCACCTCACTTTAATGGAGAGATTGGACCCTCCATCAATCTTGAAAAGGCAAGGCATAACAGTTAAATACTTTTATCCAAAAGTAGCTCAACTACAATTTCCAGATAATAAAAATTGGACCATCAAGTGCAATAAGTAATAACCTCAGGAATTGTCATTGTAAAGATTAGGGATTTCAAAAAGCCTCCATCTCTGGCTTTCGCTAATTTTTCCATATCAATCTTTTCATCAATGGCAACCAGTCGGGTGCAATATGACTTTCTAGCAACATCAACCTCGACACCTAGAATTGAACCCTGTTAGCCAAATCATATATTGCTTGAGAATGGTAAATAAGTAAATTTTTTAGAGGATTAAACAAACTGAAATAAGAATGATACAACTTCATCCATGACAACCAGAGCAAAATAATAACATATTTCTATCCAAAAAAAATGCATGAGAAATAAGTTATTCATCAACTATCTGATTACCATACCTACATATATGCTTTTACGAAGATGGCCCATATGCCCATAGACCCACTGGGACCCACTAGATATAGCTGGCGCTAGCTAACGCCAGCAATATCTAGTGCTGCTCCCCTTTCACTTCCTTCTTTAATCAATTATAGATTTATTTCCTTTTATTTTATTATTGTAATCTTTTCTTATTGTCTCTTCTTAGAATAGAAACTTTCCTTATAAATCTGTTTATTTTCTTTCTCTATAAATACAAAGTAGAGAGGAGAGTTATTCAACGATTTGGGCTACAGCACATTGTTGTGTCAAAATCTCTCACTCACTCTTTCTCTTTCTCTCCTCCTCAATCTTCTTCTCTTTTAATTTCTGGTTGTACACTTGCTGGTTGTTTCTTTGAAAAATTGTTACATGGTATCAGAGCACTAGATCCTTGGCCATCACTAATCAAAGAACTCTTGGTTTGATTGGCCTTTGATATTTTTTCCCTCTCTATGTAATTACAATTTTCTGTTTTACTACTACTAATTGGTGATCGAGATTACATCTATGAATGTTGTTGCTAAATACTACTACTTTGTGGACTTTTGTACTTGATCACCTCGTTGGTAAGGTTATTATCCTCTCCTTGACATCCATCACCCCATTTGAGCTTCTCTTTTCCTTTGGCCTCTCGGTTGTGGAACCGAGCTTTGAACCTTGTCATTTACCCTACTACTACCATCTACCTTTACCCACGCTGAGCCTTTGGCCAATCGGTTGGCTGAACCGATAAGACATTTTTTTTTATATATACATTGGTTGTGGATTTTGTTCTCTATCATGATGACTGACCCTAAACCCACTGAGGGTCAGATCATCTCCATAAAGTTGAAAGGAGTTTCTAATTATCTGTTATAGGCTCAAGCTATCAAAGCTTTTATTCTTTCTAAAGACAAAGCCACACTATTAAATGATGAGCCCCCTGTATGTAAAGTGAAAGACAGTGAATCAGTCAAATTGTACAATACCTGGTTAAGAGATAATTCTCATGTTCAAACATGGTTGTGGAACAGTATTGATACCTCCATCCTACCCACTGTAATGTTCCACAATACAGCCAAGGCCATTTGGGCTGATCTACAAGAGACATATGGGCAAGATAAGAATGTCTCTCACATCTATGACCTATATGAGCAGATGTTTACTTACTCTATTGGTGAAAAATCCCTGAGTGACTACTATGGAGGCTTCAAAGGGCTTATTGAAGAAATACAGGCTGTGCAGCCTCGCACCAATGATTTGAGCAAAATCAAAGCTCAACAATCTGAGTTCTACGTTGCTAAATTTTTTGTTGGCCTTTCCCCGAAATATCAGAGTGTCAAAAGTCAACTTTTTGCAGGAGCCTCTATCCCTACCCTTAGCGAGACCTTCTTTTGCCTTCAGTGATTGGTCCTACAAAGTGACTCTCCTGTCAAGGACACTTCTGCTTTGTTTGTTGGCCGTAGCCGTGGATCCACTCATGGTCGTGGCCGTAGTCCACATGGACGTGGCAATGGGCGGACATCTTCTAAAAAAACTAATAGATATTGTACCCCTTGTCACAAAACTAACCACATGGTGGAAAACTGTTGGGATATAAAAATGGTCTCCTGATTGGGTCGATACCCTCGCCAACAATGTTACTACTGAGGATGCTCCATATCCCATCCAGGCTCCTACTACATAGACATCTGCGCCATCCAGTGCACAGTATGAGGCCTTGCTCCGTCGGATTCAACATCTAGAGGGTATTGGACCACTACCCGCTGCGGCCCACACAGGTACTACTGCCTTGTTATCTACCACCCTTTCTACCCCTTGGATTATAGACTCTGGCGCTACCTATCACATGACGGGACAGCCTTCTACCCTTACAGCCCTTAATGATACACCGAAGCCTGTCACCGTTTACCTCTCCGACGGATCATCTACCATGGCTTCCCGACATGGGAATATTGCCCTTACCCCTTCCTTATCCTTGTCCTTTGTCCTTCATGTTCTCAAATTTCCTCTTAACCTTATGTCTATTATTAGTCAACTTACAAAATCACTTAACTGTGTTGCAACATTTTTTCCTTCTTATTGTACCTTTTAGGATCTCAGGACAAGGCGACGATTGGTGGCGGGCGTGAGCATGCTGGTCTATATTATTTGGAGCTACCTGAACCCGTTCCCACCGCTACTACCACATCTACTTCCATCCCTCTTCAATGGCACCATCGGCTTGGTCATCTATCTCTTTCTAAGTTAAAGGCTCTTGTCCCTAGTTGCAAGTCACTCTCTAAATTACAATGTGAGGCTTGTGAACTAGGGAAACATCATCGTTCCTCATTTCCAACTAGTTATACACACCTAGGCAATCTTCCCCGTTTTCTTTAGTTCATTCTGATGTTTGAGGACCTTGTCGAATTCCCAATCAGCTTAGTTTCTCTTATTTTGTAACCTTTATAGACGATTATTCCCGAATGACATGGCTCTACTTAATAAAAGAACGGTCTGAATTTATTAACATTTTCAAGGGTTTTCATAAAGAAATTGCCACTCAATTTGATACTCCTATCAAAGTTTTACGTATTGATAATGCCCTTGAATATGTTCAGTCTGTCATCTCTGATTTCTATTTTGCCAATGGCATTATACACCATACCAGTTGTGCTTACACTCCTCAACAAAATGGAGTTGTTGAGCGTAAAAATAGACATCTTTTGGATATTGCCAGGTCTCTCATACTCCATATGAATGTTCCTAAGTATTATTGGAGTGATGTTGTTTTAACTGCCTGCTACCTGATTAACAGGATGCCTTCTTCTGTCCTCCATAATAAAATTCCTTTTAAACTTCTTTATCCTAATACTCCCTTATTTTCAGTTTATCCTCCTGTTTTTGGTAGTACGTGTTTTGTCCACATCCTACATCCTAAAGTGGATAAATTATCTCCCCGGTCTATCAAATGCATTTTCCTTGGCTACTTTCGTACTCAGAAAGTTTACCGGTGTTTTGACTCTATTACTCGGCACCATTTTGTCAGTCATGATGTAACCTTTTTTAAAGACAAGCCATACTACCCTATTCTTGTTCCCACCAATTTACCTTCCACTGATATTCTTTTACCTCTCATTCCTTCTGATGATGAACCCACCTCCATCCCATCTGTTTCTAAACCCCCCTCCATCCCACCCCAAACTTTGCAACCCTTACAGGTCTATACCCATCGCACTCAGGTTGCTCCACCTACAACAACTACTGCTCCGGCTATTGCTGACGCTGTCCCTGGTTCTCCGGTTGACTCTGACCTACCTATTGCTCTCCGCAAAGGTAAAAGAACTTGTACACAGAAATCCTTCGTTACCTTTCCCATTGAACACTTTGTTACTACTGCCCATCTACCCACTTCTCAACGGCAACTTGTTTACTCTTTGGCTGCTACCTTTGTACCCACTACCCTATCCCAAGCCTTGTCCCATCCAGGATGGCATGCTACTATGAATGATGAAATAAATGCTCTGACCTCCCTGCAGACTTGGACTCTTGTTGACCTCCCACCTGGCCACTCAGTTGTGAAGTGCAGATGGGTCTATACTGTGAAACAAAACTCAGATGGCTCTGTTGAACGGCTGAAAGCACGGTTAGTTGCCAAGGGGTACACTCAAACCTATGGGGTAGACTATTTTGAGACATTCTCTCCTGTGGCCCGTCTCAATTCGGTCCGGGTACTTGTTTCCATGGCTGTCAATTTTAATTGGCCCTTGTATCAAATGGATGTCAAAAATGCGTTCTTATATGGGGATCTTCATGAGGAGGTATACATGGACCAACCTCCGGGGTATGTTGCTTAGGGAGGGAATTCCACTAAAGTGTGCAAGTTACTAAAAGCAATATATGGACTAAAGCAGTCCCCTCATGCGTGGTTTGATAAATTTAGCACTATCATTACTAATCTTGGTTTCACTACTTGCTATTCAGATCATTCGGTTTTTGTACGTCGTCATCAGGCTACTGTTACTATCATTGCTGTCTATGTGGACGACATAATTATTACAGGGAATGATAAGTTGGGTATTATAGAACTTAAGTCTCACCTAAATACCCACTTTCAGATGAAGGACTTAGGACTCCTTCACTATTTTCTTGGTATTGAAGTAGTTCGAGGCCGTACTAGTATCAGTCTTTCCCAATGCAAGTATGTCCTCGATCTCCTTGCAGAAACAAGTCTTCTTGGCACTAAGCCGGTTGAAACTCCTATGAATCCACATCAGAAATTCGAAATATGTAATAGTCTTGAATATTCTGATGTTCATCAATATAGACGGTTGATTGGGAAGTTAATTTATCTTACTGTTACTAGACCTAACCTTTCTTATGCTGTTAAAGTGATGAGTCAATTTATGCAAGCTCCTAAAGTTGTCCATTGGGAGGCGGTCTATCGTATCTTGAGCTATCTCAAGAAATCTCCAGGTACAGGTCTTGTTTATTCCCGACATCGCCATCTTGACATTGTTGGGTTTTCAGATGCTGATTGGGCTGGGGCAGATGGTGATAGACGTTCCACTACAGGTTATTATACTTTCGTTGGTGGCAATCTCGTCACTTGGCGAAGTAAGAAGCAAACCACTGTCTCCAAATCTAGTGCTGAATCTAAATACCGTGCTATGGCACAAACTACTGTTGAATTAATGTGGCTGAAAAATCTTCTGCAAAAGTTGGGATTTCCTATTTCTCAACCTATGACCTTAAAGTGTGATAATCAGGCTGCGATCTATATTGCTAGTAATCCAATGTTTCATGAACGTACCAAGCATATAGAAGTAGATTGTCATTTTGTCCGTGATGCGGTTTTGAAGAAACTTGTTGTCACTCCATTTGTTTCATCTTCAAATCAACTTGCGGATATTCTCACTAAACCTCTATTTGGACCAGCATATCGGTTGAACTGTTACAAGCATGGATTTGGCCGATTTGTACACTCCAGCTTGAGGGAGGGTGTTATGAAGTTAGCCCATAGACCCACTGGGACCCACTGGGAACCACTAGATATAGCTGGCGCTAGCTAACGCCAGCAATATCTAGTGCTGCTCCCCTTTTTCTTCTTTCTTTAATCAATTACAAATTTATTTCCTTTTATTTTATTATTGTAATCTTTTCTTATTGTCTCTTCTTAGAATAGAGACTTTCCTTATAAATCTGTTTATTTTCTTTTTCTATAAATACAAGATAGAGAGGAGAGTTATTCAACGATTTAGGCTACAGCACATTGATGTGTCGAAATCTCTCTCTCTCTCTCTCTCTCTCTCTCTCTCTCTCTCTCTCTCTCTCCTCAATCTTCTTCTCTTTTAATTTCTGGTTGTATACTTGCTGGTTGTTTCTTTGAGAAATTGTTACATATGCAATTTCAATGACAGAGGGAATTTATCATATGAATGCCAAGGATGTCGAAACTCCATAAGCAACTTTAAAAAAAAAATCCTTTTTAATTATTTTCTCTTTGGAGGGATTAATATCTTCTGTATTTAATACTCCAACAAACCTTTTGAAAAAAGCACGGTAAAAAACAACAACAACAACAACAACAAAAGCCTTATCCCAACTAAAGCATGGTAAAACTTAAATCTAGCTTGAGAGGAATTTTAGATTATGGAAGGTAAATTTAGAACCCTTCGCCCGGATTTAAGAGGCTATTGTTTTTATGTTAGAGGAGTTATTTTGCCTAGGCCCTCCCTGGAATCGGTTAGAAATAGATTCATTTTATCTTCTTGGAATCTAGCTTCCATGTAAGGTGGTTATCTTTCCTGGTTTTCCTTCTAGATTTGTTTGCCTTTTTGTAAGGAGTCTGGCTCTATCCTTTTGGATACTCAGGTCTCTTGTTAATACATTTATTCACCCAAAAAAAAAAAATTGCAAAAATTAAAAGTTGAAGACACATTTATCCAATGCTTTAAATCCAAACCTAACAGGAAGGTCAAAACAGATGACAAGTGTACGGAGCTGTAAGTAGTACATTCCAACTATCCAGCTGCACACCAAACCTGAGAAAATCACCAATCCGGATGATGGACCATCAAATTGCTTGACCCAATACTTTGTGTCAAAGAGGCAGAAATTCAGACAGCTAAAATGATACATTCTTTCGTTATTACACATTCCTGCGGAAGACTCAACTAAGCTTTTTCCCAACTAACTGAGGTCCGCTACAAAAAACCTGTTTCAACATTCAACTCTATTATAGATATTCCAGCAGTTAAACATTGCTATTGTTTTACTTGTCCTTTTCTTCTTCTTTTTTTCCCTTTTCAATCTTAAAATTTCGCTAGTTTTATGTTGATTCCTCTTCACGTTTCTCTGCATAAACTTATTATTGCTCCTTTCGCTCATACGATTATCTCATCATGCAGGAGTCCAAGCAGCAGTAGCAACAACGTTAACAGGCTGACTAAGCTATTAACTGCAATAATAAACTTGGGATTTTGTTAGTACAGGCTCCTTTCAATTAAGGGCCATATTCTGCAATCTTCTAGCAACAAGTTCGAGTGAATCGCATAAATGGTTACCCTAGGACGCCCCCTCCCTCGATCTCCATGGAATAACTCAACTGATCCGTTATACATCTATTCCAAGATTTAAACCAAAAAAATTATAGACTCGTTGTGGATGTGATGCATTTAATAGTGAGAAGATATCTTCTCTTATTCGGAAAGGTAAATAAATAATAGAAGTGATAGTGAGAAGATATCAAAAATCAAAACAGATGGATTTAAGAATTCACACGAGTTACCATTTTGTCCAAAAATTGAAACTTCGAAAGAGTACCTGTTCGCTCATTGGAATGGCAAGGAGGCAATCGCAGCTACGGCTACCCATGACACAATGAACACGCCAGGAACCACTAACAGTAACAAAAACGGTGTCCAAATAACATTCCGCCTCCAGAACGATGTCATTCATCTGGAGTGGAATCAATGCCGGGGGATCGCAGCGACCATGGACATGAGGCTGGTAGCTGGGAATGTCAGGATTATCAACAATTGAAGGATCAAAAATGACAGCGTAAACCATGGGAGCTGTGGGAAGATATTGCGAGGCTTTCTCCATCGCCACTTGAGTCGGAGGTGAAACAGCACGATCCTTCCCAAAGTAAATCCTTTTCGAAAGCTTTAAACCATCGTCGACCGATTTCACGAATTCTTCCGCCATTTTGGTTCAGATTTCTGATAGATATTCCGGCGAAAAAACTAACCACGAAAAGCCCAAGATCTCGCCGGAGGCGATTGGGTATTTGGGTCTAGATGTGCTGTTCACCTTCGGGTCACTTTTCAATCGAGAGGCAGAGTATTTGAACGAATAGTTGCATAAGACATGAGAAGAAATCGTTGGAGCTTTTTCCGGAATCGCTTTCGAGTGGGGTTTGCATTGAGATTGCAATAGCGCGTGATCGACGCTTTGCCTCTTCTTGTGGAAATTGGAATTTCAAATTTTTTATGAACGCAACGGGGCTCTGCCGCTCTTTGGGGTACAATAAAAGGACTATTTCGAGGCTGCGCACCCTTACTGGATATAGTTTTACGGAAAAAGATCCCCTGTAGCGGTCCTGTATTTCAATGTTGATCCGGATCATTGAGAGGGCATCAGTCTGTCCATATACATGTACTTTCGAACGGATTTAATCATCCAACCCACATTCAATGAGTCCCACGATTTAGGGGAGGTTCGAGTCTCCCAACCGTTGATGTCGACATTTGCGCATTGATTAGATCTAAACTGGTGCATTAGCCGACACCCTGAGTCCTGTGGATTCAAAATCTTTTATATTTAATCATTGCAGAGACTTAGATGAAATTGATCAATGTCAAGATCAGTGTGCATACTAAATTGCACACCAATCCATTAAATTGAGAGTTGTGAATCAGTGAGCATGAATCTAATAGAAAATCGATACAAGTTCGCTCTTTATTAAAATAGTATTAAAATAAATTGAGACCAGAGATCAATCAGATATAAAAACGATACTAATCGGTCAGATCTGTCTATCCGATACCGATATTTTGAACCATGGATGGGATTCTTTTGATGGAAATTTGGAAAGATTTTTTAAATCACTGATAGGCCATGAGGTTGTCGTTTGATGGGACTTGGCCAGCTTGGAGCTATATGTGGATGTAGCTGTTGCTTTTGATTTTGTACTATTTTTGCTTTGATAACTATGCTGCAAGGTTGTAAACGTTTAGGTCGCACAAGACGAAACCGGATTGAAATCTTCTCCATCCTTGGGTCAGATGGAGACATGGCTGCTGATTCTTGATGTGTAACACGTGGGGATCGGTTGAATTCAAGTCCTCCATCCAGTTGACAAGATGAGAAATAGAAAAAGGTTCGTCAACTGGCTGGATGACTCGAATTCAACCGACCCCGTGTATAACGGATCGACAATTGTGTCTCCATCCAATACCGAGGATGGAGACCTGAGTGCTTGTTCAAATCTTCTAGGATTAGACGTCTTTATTATTGGTGGAATGTTGACCCCACTTGCCGACGGTGACGGCATAGTCGTTTTGATGCTTCGGTTTGAAATCCTAATGATCATGTAACGGGATGATGCTTATCTTTTAAATAATTACTCTTGCGGTTCTCAACTCATTATTTCTATATTTTGGTATTACCAAAATAAAATTTATTTATTTAGATGATTAAATTTTTTTATCAATATATGTTTGTTATATTATAGGAAAAAAATCATTTAAGTCATTCATAGGGTTCTCTATGTGTATATATCGATGTATTGTAAACTTTATCTATTTGATCACGACTGAATACCTTCCAACGATAAGAGATTATTTGAATCTGCATCCCCAAAACCACGTTGTCAAAGTTTTCGTATGATTTTTTTTTTTTTTTAATTTCACTTGGTACCAAAATACTTTAAGAAACATCATCTATCACCCAAGATTTCCAAACATTTAATAAAAAGACCCAGATTGTTAAGATGGAGCTATTAGATATTGATGTCAATTAAAAACCATTTTTGTATTTAATAGTAGTACCTTACGTAAAAGGGAAAAATCAAATTTACGTTTAAGTAATTTTTAACTCTACTATTGAGTCATATTCTTCTTCATCTGTGTCGTTCTGTTTATATATTTCCAACTGATCTCCCTCACCCCCTCTTTCTTATCTCCAAAAAAAAATAATAATAATAAATGGAAATCAAATCTTCTCTTATTTTAATGGCCACCATCGTTACTGGATTCAGGACTTTCTTTACCGGAAAAATGGAAAAATTGATTTTGCTTGACCTAAGCGACAACAATCTATTTGGACGGATCCCTTAGCTTGTAAATCAGCTATAAAACTTAGAAATCCTCCGTCTCTTTTCCAACAATTTTACTTGGAAGATTCCAGAAGCTTTGGCTTCACTACCTTGACTTCAAGTTATGCAGCTTTGGTCAAATAGGCTATCCGACGAAATCCCAAAGGACCTCGAAAGATGAAACTGTGATCAACAATCTCACCACACTGGACCTTTCGACGAACAGACTCACAGGCAAAATCCTTGAGAGTCTCTGCTTCGGGTCGTCTATTTAAGCTTATTCTCTTCTCCCACTTTCTCAAAGGCAGAATCCATGAGAGATCTAATGAGCTCGTCCCTAGAAAAATATACAACCGGAGATTTACACGGGAGGCTTCCATCCACTGGAGCATTATTGGCTAACTCGAGTGCTATTACCGGCAATGGTCTCTGTGGTGGTGAAGCTACAAGAGGTTTACCTCCATGTAGATCAGCGAAGAAACGTGGATTTTCATCTCTTCATTTATAGTTGTTTTCCTAGGATGTTGTGGGAGAAAGAACCGGTGGGTGGGTGGTAGGTGATGTTTCATAATTTAAAATGAAAAAGATATAAACGTATCAATAAAATTTCAATTCTTTTTTATCAGTTAATGGAATAATGATGGAGAATTTTAAGAGATAGCCTGATAGCTGATGTTTCTCAAAATATTTAGGTATTACATGAAATTTTTTCTTCTTTTTTCTTTTATTTCTATTATTATTTTTATAATTGCTTACTCTATCAATGATGCTTAGCTCGGTTGGTAAATTGGTATATATGATTATGTTATGATTTATAAGCTTGAGTGAGAACGAATGTGATGAAATCAAAGATTTTAGTTTCAGGCATCTACTCCAATGGCATGTTAATATGTAGTGGATATTGATTAAAAATCATAATAAAGAAAGAAATTGGGTATCGGGATTGGCCTTGGCTGAAATTGATATGAATTCATTGATCTGACACCAATTACTAAAACCATATATGAACCGTGCAACATGAGTCAAGAGGGTAATTACCTTAAGAACAAGCGGGTGGTACACATGGGTGCAAGTTTGGCATTGTCGGCTTGAGTCCATCTTGAACCCAAACAGGGGTTGGACTGAGGTATACTGGCCCTGACAACAAGTGAGAGCTGAGAATTTTTGCCCTAAGTCAGGGTTGGGCGAAGTTAGGATTGTGGCCTTGGATTGAATCCAATCCAGTCTTGTCTTCTTCTTATTCTGCTTTCCTAGCCTAAACTCAGGCTTTGCATCTCCCTTCCCTCTCGTAAAACTGCAATACTGCGTATCCTACAAATCCCTTACATATAAAAGAGTGAATCTCTTCACCGGCAGGTTATAGGGTTTGGATGGAACGTTTTAGAAAATGGGAAAACATTTTGAGGCTTGGAATTGGAGAGATATATAATGAGATCCAATGGTGAACCGACTGTGGGGGTTTGCATATGGGTGGTTAAATTAGTCACTCACTATTCATCACATTGGGCCCAGTATATTCATGTTAAAATGGGCCATTGAATCCACTCACTATTCATCATATTAGTCTGATTTAAGATCCCATGTAACTTGTTGAGTGAGGAATCAAATCCTCTCATGCGGCAGAGGATCTGCGGCTGATCCAAGGGCTGGATTTCGATCAGCTCGCATACCACAATACATGAGTACATATGTGGGCCGGCTGAGGTTAACAAAACATAGTGCGAAAAGCCTAAAAGTGGTTTTTGCATAGACAATTGAGGATGAAACGTCACAAGCACGTGTTAGTCTCTCTGGAAGACTCTGGACTCTATATAAATAAAACCGATCACTTAGCTCCCGCCACTCTCACATATCAGAACTCAGAAATGGCGGGAAAGTTGCAACGAAAACCCTAGAGTGCTTCAAGTCTTCTAGAGATTTATCTTGATCGAATCGAACACTGCAAAAATGGATGATCAAATGCATGATCTATTTACCGAAATCGAGAGGGAATGTTACATCTCTCCTGATCAAGAAGAACTTCTTCGCCGCAGTGAGTTCTGCAAAAGTAGATTCCTTAGCGTTAATCCTGAGTGTTCTTCCGGGGATACTGAGGATCCTGAGGATCCTGAGGATCCTTACGGCAATGAATCAATCAACCGTAAGTTCTGCGGTGAAACTGGAGTTGATCCTGTTAAAGCCAGAGGTAACGTCTCTCCTGACCACATTAGAACTGTTGATTTGGATAAAGATAATGTCCCTGGGTTTTCGCTGGAAAAATCTCCAGCGGATAAGGGTTTGGTTCCTGCTAAGGTGGTTTTAGGTTTTTCAGGGGACTCTTCGTCTGTAAAGCAGAGAATTTCAGGGGAATTTTTGGATGGGACCAGAGCTCCTGCTTGTGGAGCTCATCTAGACAATGTCGCTGAGAGATCTGGTGACTCTGCTTTAAGGAAAAATTTTGGGCTTTTGATTGCTGAGGAGAATGTTAATCTACAATCTGGAGGACTTGGTGGAGATATTCCTGTTGGTACCGAATCTGTGGATACAGGGTTTAAAGAGACTGCAACTAAGGGGGTTTCTCCACTGAAAGCAACTGACAAAGAGCCAGAGTCTAGTGTACGCAGGGGCAAGGAAGTACGCAGTAGTCTAGAGGGAGGTTCAAGTAAGAAGAGAAGTGAACCACCTGCTTTGATTGGTGGACCAGTGCAGAATGCAGCCAAGCGTTTGGTTCCTGATAGTTCTTCTGAAAACCAGTCTTTAGATCCTCTTATGGATGCCATTATTGAACTTTCTGGAGTAGAAAATGCAACTGCTGATCCTCCTGAAAATGTTGACATTTTGGAAACCCTCAAAACGGCGAGGCATGACATTCCCTCGGCCTCGATGGTGGCCCCCTGAAGGGTTTTAAAAGTGAAACCAGAATGATGAGTAAGAAATGGCACACCAGATAGTGCCAACTTATTTTGAATTTTGAGAGCCCCAGATGGGTCCAAAGCTGAACTTTTGAAGCACAGTCTACTACTTACTTAGTATGTAATTTTCCTTGGAAGACGAAGTTTTTTGTTTATGAGGTAAGGCCGTTTTCTAAGAATGTAGGTAATATCACTGGATATAACTTTGCTCTTTCTAGATCTTGTATTAGCGGAGAAGAACCATAATTTCCATATTGTTACGTAGAACAAATTTCACTCCTGGTTTTATAATTCTCCATTTGATTTGAGTGGAAAATCTAAGCTCATTGAGCTTTTTTTTCATTTCACCGAGCTTGGGATGATGCCGACATACTTGTAACATTAAACTAAGTAAGCCAGTGATTCTGATTCGTGGTTGTGGTCCTCATGGACTCTCTTGTACACTTAGGGGACCAGTTCCCTGCTTGCATAAGCTGTCTCATTTACAAATAGATAATATCTTAGTTGTAAGACTGCTTGAAAATGAATGATAGGTATTCCAATGGAAGTGGAAAGGAACCTATGGTGGTAGAAAATGCCCTTTGGTTTGATGTGCAAACCCTACAGGTTCAGGAAAAAAAATATTGATTCACTGTTTCTTTAGTCTTCCTTCAACAAATTCCCCCCCCCCAGGTTTATGTTATTGAAATTATTTTGATGGCAGTGGGTGCTTTGAGATTTTTTTTCCTTAAATTCTTTCAAGGAGTTGGAATGTTACCCCTTAAATTTCTTTTCCTTAATTTTATTTATATGTAGGGTTTATGAGTGAGGACAGATATTTTATATCGATCCATAAAAGAATAGTTGCATTTTTATATGAAATTAGGCAATTTTAAGTGGCAATTTTAAGTGGCATCTGTTGTTTAATAACTGAAAATATTTGATATTCTATGGATCGTATCATAAGGATGCTTAGATGTTGCCCCATTTGTAATTTATTCAGTTAGGATTAAGTATTGAGCCAATAAGACAAGTAGAATAGGTTTGTACTTGACCAACAAGTAAATATATAAGGATTATGAAGTTTTTATTTCTCTCCCTATTTGGTTCATTGTAAATCTTTATAATTGAGTAAAGTTTCAATAACATAAGAAGAGGTTCTCTCTCTCTCTCTCTCTCTCTTACTCACACACACACACTATGAATCTCTACCATTTAATGGAGTTTCAACAATATGAACAGAAACATTCTCTTCTTAAGATTTATATTTCCTCAATCTTGATTTTTGGTCTTTATGAATTTTTGTTTGTTAAATTTGTGTTTCTTGTTTTTCTTTCGAATAGAATTGATGTTATTCGAAGCAATTATGATTTTTGAAGTTACTATTTTTTATGCAGAGTTTAGGGATAGGAACAGATTTTTTATTCAATTTAATTTTTAATGATATGCATTGTTAAATAATTGAAAATGGCTCTCTTATGATGCAGAGCTTGGTCCATATATAATTCTTTGTCAGATAGTATTACCCATTTATAAGAAAGCGTTCTACAAAATTTAAACCGCACCTATTGGCCACACAGAATCTAACTAGTACTGATTAGAGGGGATGACTAATAATTTTCTCATAAAATGTTTGCACACAGGATGTAGAGGTAATCATTG
Organism: Protea cynaroides; assembly: GCA_028583415.1. NCBI lineage: Eukaryota > Viridiplantae > Streptophyta > Magnoliopsida > Proteales > Proteaceae > Protea > Protea cynaroides. The sequence goes on along the minus strand of CM053274.1, from coordinate 101,017,074 downwards.
TTAAATACAGAGTCTATCTAAGCAATTGTGATTTCATATGATTTTGGTAGTTCCTTTACCTTTTGTTTCATCAGTAAGTTGACCCTTGTTTACTTTTTAGGTATAAGAATGATAAACTTAGTTTGGAATTAGCTACCAACTACTTAGCTTGGATAACTACCTTGAAACCTCATATTACAATTTGGCAACTTGTGGCTCTAATTTTCAAGTTGCTTCCAATGTAGTTGCTCTAACTTTCAAGTTGCTTCCAATGTAATTTTCTATCAAGATTTAATTTCTGATCTTAGAAGATTATGGAAAATCGGAATTTCAACTCTGAAGTCAATACCGTGTATGTATGGTAGTCATGTAAGAAGTTCAAAAAATAATATGGAACTCTTTTGAGAACTCGATATCCAACCAATACCAAATGAAATTTTATGATTGGTTTCCTCCATTGTTTTAGCCTTGTCATTTTAAGTTTATCATCATAATTTCTTTTCTCTTTTACAAACAACTGTAAGACTCTGATTTTGGCCCATTTCTTATTGAGGGCATTTTTTTTTTTGTCATTTAGGTCATATTAGGTTTTTTTTTTCATGCATTTTTTATTATTATGAAAAATATATAAAAAATGGAAAAATCATTAAAAAAAAAAAAAAAGCAAAATTGTTAAGAGAGTTGGGCTTGGGTTTATAAGTTTAGTTTTGTGGTAGTGGGTTTTAATTTTGTTATTTTAATGAGCTTAGTTTAGGTGTTAGTGGGTCTTAGTTTTGTTTTTTTAATGGGCATTTGTTTGTTATTGGGCTTAATGATAAAGTTTTTTTTTTTTAGATCTTTCAGTTATTTGAGTCAATGGGTTTGGGTTGGGTTTAGATTAGGTGTTAATAGGTACTAGGCTAACGGGCTTGGGTTTGGGTTTAGGATATCAATTGTGTAATAGTTTTTTTTTTATTTTTTTATTTTTTATTTTTTTATCTTATTTGTTAAGTTTGGTTATCTAGAAAGGAGATCAAGGGGAGACATCTTGACCTTTGGATTAAGGGTTAGAAAAACCCTAGAAACAAAAGGAAGAGGGTCACTCAGACAGAGGATTCGTGAAAGGGATTGAGGAGAGAGAGAGGGCGGTAGCAAGCCGTGAAGGGAGAAAGCTGTAAGAACGAAAAGGTGTATGCCGATAAGAAGTAGGAGAGAATCCGTAGAAGAGGGGTAAGTTGAGAAGAAGTAGGAGAGAATTCGCAGAAGAGAGGTAAGCCGAGAAGAAGTAGGAGAAGAAATGGGGAGAGAAGCTAGGTCCGAGGAAATCGCAGGGTGAGAAAGAAGGTAGTCGGCTATGGGTGTTTGGGTTCTAGGTGAGAAAAAATCACAAAAAGAATGGGGGGTTTCTAAGAGGTTCTGTCGGCAGGGAGATTTGAAGAAGAAAGAGCCGTTGAGAAGTTCAGGTGGCTGGGGTTTTCTTAATTCTCGATGGGGAGAGAGACATATCACCAGATGGGGACTGAAGTGAGAGGATGAGGGAGATTTTTCTCCGATAGCTTATAAGCAATTCCTCTGATGCTATTGCAATCACAACTCCTATTTCTGAGGATCCAAGGTACCTTACATCGTCGGCATTCAATATTTGGTTCCTTGGTTACAATTTTCCAATGATCAATTTGGTTTGTAATAGGATAGAGAACCGTGGTAAATGGGATTGTATATTACTGGGATTATTTGAGAGAAAAGCAGGGGTCAATGTGAAAGAGGATGAATGGAGTAAGATTCTTCCCAGCTGAAACCTGCAATAATCGATGGGAATCCAATTGCTATAGATCTGAAATAGTAAAGAAAGTGAAGCCATTAATGGGGGATGTTCATGAGAGAGAAGTTGATGGCAGAAAATAGAAAGAAGTATCAAAAAGTAAAAAATCTATGCTTCGGCAGCTTGTCTCCAGGTTCCATTTATAAGTTTGATTCAATTCCGGTTTCATCTTCGAGTTTGATTTGATTTTGGGCTCTATTATTGAAGCAATTGAGTTGCCGTGTAGAAGGAGGGGAAAAGATTCTCACAAGTTCTTGTCGGTTTGATTGATTCGAGCTTCATCATCCAGGTAAGTGATCTTAACTTCACATTTCTGAATTTTCTTTTTTAATGCTTGAATCGATGTTAAATCTGAGGTGGATTTGTTCCTAATGCTTGATTGTGAACTTCATCTTCTACATCTGAATTTTTATCTAGCTTCTCAATTTAGTTTCTTGTAACTTGTTGTGAGGTTTAACTCGGTCTATGTTCCCAGGGATTCTCAGTGTGTGTTAGAACTTGGGTTAGTTTTGTATTGGAAGTCGGTTTTCTATATGATGCTTCTTTATTGCATTTAATCTTTGATGCACACTTCAGATGAGATTCTTTCTTCAATTCTTTCTTCAACAGTGGGATATTCAAGTTCATGCTTATTGTAAATTTTAAATTTGTCTTCATTTAGCTCATTGCTTAGGCCAATTTTCATGGGTTGGATGCATGTCGGACCAGGTACAATCCTATAGTGGGTTTGGTTGATCTTATTGGGTTTTCCAACCCCACGCTTATCTTGGTCTAAACCCTATATCAGGTTCGATTGGAAATGAATGAGAGTTTAATGTAAAAGCATCAAGGATTTTCTACTTGATGTATTTTTGTTAATGGAAACTAATTTTTATATGGGAATGAATGTTGTTAAATGTTTCTCTTTTTGCCTTATCTTTACAGTTTAGGTATCACTAGAACATAGTTTCTCTCTTCTCGCTTAGGCATACTTGCTTGGTTCGGCTCATATCTTGGTTCAATTGCTTGTTTCGATCGCATGCTTGGCTGACACATCTATGTGTTTAATTTGATATGATCACATGCTTAGCTTGATCTTAAATTTATTGCTTAGGCTGATATGTGAATTTGACTTGGTTTTTTAAGCTTGGTTAAGTTTAATGTGTGAGTCCCCTCTCCCATTGTTGTGAGTTTCTTAGGGCGACTTCAATGAGTCCATTCTTTGTTGGGATTCTCAAACCCCATGCTGACTTGTGGCCCCGCCTAGGTCATGGGCCCGATCAATCATTAGGGTTGGTCCCTTTAAATTGTTTTCATTTTTCTTAAAGAAAAAAAAAATTAAAAAAAAAGAGAGATGTGTTCTTGTTTGCTTGTTTCAGTGGATGGTTGGGATCATGTCTAATCTCCAACCACCCATTATCCAATGTTGTATGTGGCCTGTGGGCGTTTTGTCTCCCATGTTTGGGAGTTTGGTTTGCGAAGCAGCCAACCATTGTTTTAAAAATCTTGAGTGATGCCTTGCCGAGTGCGGGGAGCTGAGGTCCGAGCACCTCTTCAGTAACGCCATGTGGAGTCCAACAACCCATTAATTGTTGGGAACTACGTTTGACCTGATTCTCTAAGGAGATACGTAGGCAGCGGGAAGTGGAGAACTCTGAGTAGTTCACCCTTCGCGCACGGTCACACGTGCTTCCTTTGTCAAGGGAGCACCTCACACACAACCACAACCACAACCACAATCCTGCACAAAATACGTTTGGCCCGCTCACAAGGATACGTAGGCGGCTTGATCTCGAGCTCGGTCATCCATTATCTGTTGTATTTTATATGTTATTCATTCTTTTAATTCATTATTTGTTTATTCATGATTATTTCATTTTTTTTATCCATTCATTTGTTCATTGATCCATTTATTGTCTGTTGACTTGTATTTTATTTTTCATGTCTATGTGGCGGTACCCTAAGTTAGAACAACATAGAAACTTGGTCTAGGGTTCCCCATTTGCCTAGTTAGGTTAAATTGAACGACTTGAACATACATAAGTTTCAAGAATGTAGGAAATGATAGGACAGAGGGAGACTGGTCCATTGACCTGGCGAGTTGGGTGCCTAACACCTTTCCAACTTGTAACTTGACAGTTACCCTTCTCTTGTAAGACTAAAAGCCAATCCATTGAGCATGAGTCATAGTGTCTCTTTAAGTGAGAAACCATTTATAGGTCCTAGACCTTATCTAGATGGCGACTCGACATTTTACTCCATCCATGCCTCCATCCATAGGCATGGATGGATAAAAGTAACTAAGGTGAGAGCCTATTTTGATTTCGTGAAGGATCATGAAAATCCATTGTCCTCATAACAAGATACTTCTGAGTTGAAAGAGGAAAACTGTAAAATGGTATAAGATGCATGCACACATTATGAAGTGGAGTATAATAAACAAATGTCATGCTAAAATTTAAGGTAGTTTTGTGTATCATTCATTGCTCATAACAAATGTATGTCTTGAATATATTGATCATTCAATAACACTTGACATGCATTTGATTGAAGGTAATGGAATTTTTATTTAATGGTTTTTGTTTTCTAATATCAGAAAAAATGTTATTAAGACATTCACTAACATAACTTATTTTATTTTGATAGGAAAAAATGGTATTTAGCTAAGGCCCCCTTTTATTACACTCCGATTCCTTTGGAGTTACTTATGGTCCATAATCAGTTTTAGCTCTCAATTTTGGTCTGGAGTGGTGGGAACTGATTGTGGGGGTTTGAATATGGGTTATTAGATTAGTCACTCACTATTCATCATATTGGGCCAAGTATATTCATGTTAAAATGGGCCATTGAATGCACGTGCTTTATATTTCATAGTTTTTATTTATTTTTAATGTAATTTTTATCATAGATTGTATATAGATCTAACAAAAATACACACTTCGGAATTGATGAGCATTTTGATAATCGGACCAATTAAGCTTGAAATTGATTAGAATTGGAATCGACTAAACCGGTTAGTAATTGGTCTAGTTCCAAGGTATGAGATTGATTAATTAATCAATTTGATTCTGAACCAATTAAAACCCAAATCAATTAATTGAAACCGAATCAATTGACTTCTAGTCATATAAGCACAATTATGCAATATTAGGGTGGATTGGGAAAGTAAATAATTATCCATTCTGCATATAGTAGAGATCCCTGACCCATTAGTTTATCATATTAGGGTTTCATATTTTTTTATTTTTATTTTTTAAATTTTTATATAGATTATGTTTCAAAAATATTCATACTGAATTTCTCCTCCCAGATAAATAATTTTAGAGGGGCAAAATTTTGTTGGCCTGCCTGATCAGATAATAGATTCTATGGTCTATGGTCAATTACCCTCAAAAGTTATCTTATTAACTTTAATAGTTTCCAGTGGGGCTATTATTATCAACACATTATTGCCAAGTATGTTTTGGTTATGACTTATAAGTACAAACCATGCAAAACGAATCCCATTTAATAGTGGATATTGATTAAAAATCATAATAAAGAAAGAAATTGGGTATCGGGATTGGCCTTGGCTGAAATTGATATGAATTGATCGATCTGACTCCAATTACTAAAACCGTATATGAACTGTGCAACAGCAGTCAAGAGGGTAATTACCTTAAGAACAAGCGGGTGGTACATATGGGTGTAAGTTTGGCCTTGTCGGCTTGAGTCCATACTGAATCCAAACAGGGGTTGGACTGAGATATACTGGCCTTGACAACAAGTGAGAGTTGAGAATTTTTGCCCTAAGTCAGGGTTGGGCGAAGTTAGGATTGTGGCCTTGGATTGAACCCAATCTAGTTTTGTCTTCTTCTTTTTCTGCTCTCCTAGCCTAAACTCAGGCTTTGCATCTCCCTTCCCTCTCGCAAAACTGCAATACTGCGTATCCTACAAATCCCTTACATATAAAAGACTGAATCTCTTCCCCGGCAGGTTATAGGGTTTGGGTGGAACGTTTTAGAAAATGGGAAGACATTTTGAGGCTTGGAGTTGGGGAGAGATATAATGAGATCCAATGGTGAACCGACTGTGGGGGTTTGCATATGGGTGGTTAAATTAGTCACTCACTATTCATCACATTGGGCCAAGTATATTCATGTTAAAATGGGCCATTGAATCCACTCACTATTCATCACATTAGTCTGATTTAAGATCCCGTGTAACTTGTTGAGTGAGGAATCAAATCCTCTCATGCGGCAGAGGATCTGCGGCTGATTCAAGGGCTGGATTTCGACCAACTCGCATACCAATACATGAGTACATATGTGGGCCGGCTGAGGTTAACAAAACATAGTGCTAAAAGCCTAAAAGTGGTTTTTGCATAGACAATTGAGGATGAAACGTCGTAAGCACGTGTTAGTCTCTCTGGAAGATTCTGGACTCTATATAAATAAAACCGATCACTTAGCTCCCGTCACTCTCACATATCAGAACTCAGAAATGGCGGGAAAGTTGCAACGAAAACCCTAGAGTGCTTCAAGTCTTCTAGAGATTTATCTTGATCGAATCGAACACTGCAAAAAATGGATGATCAAATGCATGATCTATTTGCCGAAATCGAGAGCGAATGTTACATCTCTCCTGATCAAGAAGAACTTCTTCGCCGCAGTGAGTTCTGCAAAAGTAGATTCCATAGAGTTAACCCTGAGCGTTCTTCCGGCGTTGATCCTGAGCTTTCTTACGGCAATGAATCAATCAACCGTAAGTTCGGCGGTGAAACTGGAGTTGATCCTGTTAAAGCCAGAGGTAACGTCTCTCCTGACCACATTAGTACTGTTGATTTGGATAAAGATAATGTCCCTGGGTTTTCACTGGAAAAATCTCCAGCGGATAAGGGTTTGGTTCCTGCTAAGTTGGTTTTAGGATTTTCAGGAGACTCTTCGTCTGTAAAGCCGAGAATTTCAGGGGAATTTTTGGATGGGACCAGAGCTCCTGCTTGTGGAGCTCATCTAGACAATGTTGCTGAGAGATCTGGTGACTCTGCTTTAAGGAAAAATTTTGGGCTTTTGAAGAAAATTGCTGAGGAGAATGTTAATCTACAATCTGGAGGACTTGGTGGAGATGTTCCTGTTGGTACCGAATCTGTGGATACAGGGTTTAAAGAGACTGCAACTAAGGGGGTTTCTCCACTGAAAGCAACTGACAAAGAGTCTAGTGTACGCAGGGGCAAGGAAGTACGCAGTAGTCTAGAGGGAGGTTCAAGTAAGAAAAGTGAACCACCTGCTTTGATTGGTGGACCAGTGCAGAATGCAGCCAAGCGTTTGGTTCCTGATAGTTCTTCTTCTAAAAATCCGTCTTTAGATCCTCTTATGGATGCCATTACTGAACTTTCTGGAGGTGAAAATGCAACTGCTGATCCTCCTGAAAATGTTGACATTTTGGAAACATTCAAACGGCGAGGCATGACATTCCCTCGGCCTCGATGGTGGCCCCCTGAAGGGTTTTAAAAGTGAAACCAGAAAAATGAGTAAGAAATGGCACACCAGATAGTGCCAACTTATTTTGAATTTTGAGAGCCCCAGATGGGTCCAAAGCTGAACTTTTGAAGCACAGTCTACTGCTTACTTAGTATGTAAATTTCCTTGGAAGACAATGTTTTTTGTTTATGAGGTAAGGCCGTGTTCAAAGAATGTAGGTAATATCACTGGATATAACTTTGCTCTTTCTAGATTTTGTTTTAGCGGAGAAGAACCATAATTTCCATATTGTTACGTAGAACAAATTTCACTCTTGGTTTTATAATTCTCCATTTGATTTGAGTGGAAAATCTAAGCTCATTGAGCTTTTTTTTCATTTCACCGAGCTTGGGATGATGCCATCATACTTGTAACATTAAACTAAGTAAGCCAGTGATTCTGATTCATGGTTGTGGTCCTCATGGACTCTCTTGTACACTTAGGGGACCAGTTCCCTGGTTGCATATAAGCTGTCTCATTTACAAATAGATAATATCTTACTTGTAAGACTGCTTGAAAATGAATGATAGGTATTCCAATGGAAGTGAAAAGGAACCTATGGTGGTAGAAAATGCCCTTTGGTTTGATGTGCAAACCCTACAGATTCAGGAAAAAAAATATTGATTCACTGTTTCTTTAGTCTTCCTTCAACAAATTTCCCCTCCAGGTTTATGTTATTGAAATTATTTTGATGGCAATGGGTGCTTTGTGATTTTTTTCCTTAAATTCTTTCAAGGAGTTGGAATATACCCCTTAAATTTCTTTACCTTAATTTTTTTTAGGGATCCCTTTTATTTATATGTAGGGTTTATGAGTGAGAACAGATATTTTATATCGATCTGTAAAAGAATAGTTGCCTTTTTATATAAAATTAGGCAATTTTAAGTGGCAATTTTAAGTGGCATCTGTTGTTTAATAACTGAAAATATTTGATATTCTATGGATCGAACCATTAGGATGCTTTGATGTTGCCCCATTTGTAATTTTTTCAGTTAGGATTAAGTATTGAGCCAATAATACAAGTAGAATAGGTTTGTACTTGACCAACAAGTAAATATATAAGGATTATGAAGTTTTTATTTCTCTCCCTATTTGGTTCATTGTAAATCTTTATAATTGAGTAAAGTTTCAATAACATAATAAGAGGTTCTCTCTCTCTCACACACACACCCACTATGAATCTCTACCATTTAATGGAGTTTCAACAATATGAACAGAAACACTCTCTTCTTATGATTTATATTTCCTCTATCTTGATTTTTGGTCTTTAGGAATTTTTGTTTGTTAAATTTGTGTTTCTTGTTTTTCTTTTGAGTAGAATTGATGTTATTTGAACCAATTATGATTTTTGAAGTTACTATTTTATATGCAGGGGTTTAGGGATAGGAATAGATTTTTTATTCAATTTAATTTTTAATGATATGCATTGTTAAATAATTGAAATTGGCTCTCTTATAATGCAGAGCTTGGTCCATATATAATTCTTTGTGAGATGGTATTACCCATTTGTAAGAAAGCGATCTACAAAATTTAAACTGCATCCATTGGCCACTCAGAATCTAACTAATACTGATTAGAGTGGATGACTAATAATTTTCTCATAAAACGTGTGCACACAGGATGTGGAGGTAATCATTGTTAAATATGGAGTCTATCCAAACAATTGTGATTTCATATGATCTTGGTAGTTCCTTTACCTTTTGTTTCATTAATAAGTTCACCCTTGTTTACTTTTTAGGTAAAAGAATGATAAACTTAGTTTGGAACTAGCTACCAACTCTTTAGCTTGGATAACTACTTTCAGACCTTATATTATGATTTGACAACTTGTGGTTCTAACTTTCAAGTTGCTTCCTATGTGGTTGCTCTAACTTTCAAGTTGCTTCCAGTGTAATTTTCTATCAAGATTTGATTTCTGATTTTAGAAAATTGTGGAAAATTAGAATTTCGACTCTGATGTCAATACCGTATATGTATGACTGCTATGTAAGAAGTTGAAAAAATAATATGGAACTCTTTTGAGAACTCATATCCAACCAATACCAAATGAAATCTTATGATTGGTTTCCTTCATTGTTTTAGCCTTGTCATATTAAGTTCAGCATCATAATTCCTTTTTTCTTTTACAAACAACATACTTCGGAGTTGAAAGAGGAAAACTGTAAAGTGGTATAAGATGCATGCACACTTTAGGAAATGGAGTATTATAAAAAAATGCCATGCTAAGATTTAAGGTAGTTTTGTGTATCATTCATTGCTCATGACAAATGTATGTCTTGAATATATTGATCATTCAATAACACTTGACATGCATTTGATCAAGGTAATGGAATTTCTATTTAATGGTTTTTGTTTTCTAATATCAGAAAAAATGTTATTAAGACACTCACTAACATAACTTATTTTATTTTTTCTGATATTAGAAAACAAAAACCATTAAATATTATTAAGACACTCACTAACATAACTTATTTTATTTTTATAGGAAAAAATGGTATTTAGCTAAGGCCCCATTTGATTACACTCCGATTCTTTTGGAGTTATTTATGGTCCGGAATCAGTTTTAGCTCTCAATTTTGGTCTGGAGTGGTGGGAACTGATTGTGGGGGTTTGAATATGGGTTATTAGATAGTCACTCACTATTCATCATATTGGGCCAAGTATATTCATGTTAAAATGGGCCATTGAATGCACGGGCTTTATATTTCATAGTTTTTTTTTTTTAATGTAATTTTTATCATAGATTGTATATAGATCTAACAAAAATATACACTTCGGAATTGATGAGCATTTTGATAATCTGATCAATTAAGCTTGAAATTGATTAGAATTGGAATCGACTAAACCGGTTAGTAATTGGTCTAGTTCCAAGGTATGAGATTGATTAATTAATCAGTTTGATTCTGAACCAATTAAAACACCGAATCAATTGACTTCTAGTCATATAATCACAATTATGCAATATTAGGGTGGATTGGGAAAGTAAATAATTATCCATTCTGCATATAGTAGAGATCCCTGACCCATTAGTTTATCATATTAGGGTTTCATATTTTTTTATTTTTATTTTTAAAATTTTATATAGACTATGTTTTAAAAATATTCATACTGAATTTCTCCTCCCGGATAAATAATTTTAGAGGGGCAAAATTTTGTTGGCCTGCCTGATCAGATAATAGATTCTATGGTCTATGGTCAATTACCCTCAAAAGTTATCTTATTAACTTTAATAGTTTCCAGTGGGACTATTATTATCAACACATTATTGCCAAGTACGTTTTGGTTATGACTTATAAGTACAAACCATGCAAAACGAATCCCATTTAATAGTGGATATTGATTAAAAATGATAATAAAGAAAGAAATTGGGTATCGGGATTGGCCTTGGCTGAAATTGATATGAATTGATCGATCTGACTCCAATTACTAAAACCGTATATGAACTATGCAACAACAGTCAAGAGGGTAATTACCTTAAGAACAAGCGGGTGGTACATATGGGTGTAAGTTTGGCCTTGTCGGCTTGAGTCCATACTGAATCCAAACAGGGGTTGGACTGAGATATACTGGCCCTGACAACAAGTGAGAGCTAAGAATTTTTGCCCTAAGTCAGGGTTGGGCGAAGTTAGGATTGTGGCCTTGGATTGAACCCAATCTAGTTTTGTCTTCTTCTTTTTCTGCTCTCCTAGCCTAAACTCAGGCTTTGCATCTCCCTTCCCTCTCGCAAAACTGCAATACTGCGTATCCTACAAATCCCTTACATATAAAAGACTGAATCTCTTCACCGGCAGGTTATAGGGTTTGGATGGAACGTTTTAGAAAATGGGAAGACATTTTGAGGCTTGGAGTTGGGGAGAGATATAATGAGATCCAATGGTGAACCGACTGTGGGGGTTTGCATATGGGTGGTTAGATTAGTCACTCACTATTCATCACATTGGGCCAAGTACATTCATGTTAAAATGGGCCATTGAATCCACTCACTATTCATCACATTAGTCTGATTTAAGATCCCATGTAACTTGTTGAGTGAGGAATCAAATCCTCTCATGCGGCAGAGGATCTGCGGCTGATCCAAGGGCTGGATTTCGACCAACTCGCATACCAATACATGAGTACATATGTGGGCCGGCTGAGGTTAACAAAACATAGTGCTAAAAGCCTAAAAGTGGTTTTTGCATAGACAATTGAGGATGAAACGTCGTAAGCACGTGTTAGTCTCTCTGGAAGATTCTGGACTCTATATAAATAAAACCGATCACTTAGCTCCCGTCACTCTCACATATCAGAACTCAGAAATGGCGGGAAAGTTGCATCGAAAACCCTAGAGTGCTTCAAGTCTTCTAGAGATTTATCTTGATCGAATCGAACACTGCAAAAAATGGATGATCAAATGCATGATCTATTTTTCGAAATCGAGAGCGAATGTTACATCTCTCCTGATCAAGAAGAACTTCTTCGCCGCAGTGAGTTCTGCAAAAGTAGATTCCATAGAGTTAACCCTGAGCGTTCTTCCGGCGTTGATCCTGAGCTTTCTTACGGCAATGAATCAATCAACCGTAAGTTCGGCGGTGAAACTGGAGTTGATCCTGTTAAAGCCAGAGGTAACGTCTCTCCTGACCACATTAGTACTGTTGATTTGGATAAAGATAATGTCCCTGGGTTTTCACTGGAAAAATCTCCAGCGGATAAGGGTTTGGTTCCTGCTAAGTTGGTTTTAGGATTTTCAGGAGACTCTTCGTCTGTAAAGCCGAGAATTTCAGGGGAATTTTTGGATGGGACCAGAGCTCCTGCTTGTGGAGCTCATCTAGACAATGTTGCTGAGAGATCTGGTGACTCTGCTTTAAGGAAAAATTTTGGGCTTTTGAAGAGAATTGCTGAGGAGAATGTTAATCTACAATCTGGAGGACTTGGTGGAGATGTTCCTGTTGGTACCGAATCTGTGGATACAGGGTTTAAAGAGACTGCAACTAAGGGGGTTTCTCCACTGAAAGCAACTGACAAAGAGTCTAGTGTACGCAGGGGCAAGGAAGTACGCAGTAGTCTAGAGGGAGGTTCAAGTAAGAAAAGTGAACCACCTGCTTTGATTGGTGGACCAGTGCAGAATGCAGCCAAGCGTTTGGTTCCTGATAGTTCTTCTTCTAAAAATCCGTCTTTAGATCCTCTTATGGATGCCATTACTGAACTTTCTGGAGGTGAAAATGCAACTGCTGATCCTCCTGAAAATGTTGACATTTTGGAAACATTCAAACGGCGAGGCATGACATTCCCTCGGCCTCGATGGTGGCCCCCTGAAGGGTTTTAAAAGTGAAACCAGAAAAATGAGTAAGAAATGGCACACCAGATAGTGCCAACTTATTTTGAATTTTGAGAGCCCCAGATGGGTCCAAAGCTGAACTTTTGAAGCACAGTCTACTGCTTACTTAGTATGTAAATTTCCTTGGAAGACAATGTTTTTTGTTTATGAGGTAAGGCCGTGTTCAAAGAATGTAGGTAATATCACTGGATATAACTTTGCTCTTTCTAGATTTTGTTTTAGCGGAGAAGAACCATAATTTCCATATTGTTACGTAGAACAAATTTCACTCTTGGTTTTATAATTCTCCATTTGATTTGAGTGGAAAATCTAAGCTCATTGAGCTTTTTTTTCATTTCACCGAGCTTGGGATGATGCCATCATACTTGTAACATTAAACTAAGTAAGCCAGTGATTCTGATTCATGGTTGTGGTCCTCATGGACTCTCTTGTACACTTAGGGGACCAGTTCCCTGGTTGCATATAAGCTGTCTCATTTACAAATAGATAATATCTTACTTGTAAGACTGCTTGAAAATGAATGATAGGTATTCCAATGGAAGTGAAAAGGAACCTATGGTGGTAGAAAATGCCCTTTGGTTTGATGTGCAAACCCTACAGATTCAGGAAAAAAAATATTGATTCACTGTTTCTTTAGTCTTCCTTCAACAAATTTCCCCTCCAGGTTTATGTTATTGAAATTATTTTGATGGCAATGGGTGCTTTGTGATTTTTTTCCTTAAATTCTTTCAAGGAGTTGGAATATACCCCTTAAATTTCTTTACCTTAATTTTTTTTAGGGATCCCTTTTATTTATATGTAGGGTTTATGAGTGAGAACAGATATTTTATATCGATCTGTAAAAGAATAGTTGCCTTTTTATATAAAATTAGGCAATTTTAAGTGGCAATTTTAAGTGGCATCTGTTGTTTAATAACTGAAAATATTTGATATTCTATGGATCGAACCATTAGGATGCTTTGATGTTGCCCCATTTGTAATTTTTTCAGTTAGGATTAAGTATTGAGCCAATAATACAAGTAGAATAGGTTTGTACTTGACCAACAAGTAAATATATAAGGATTATGAAGTTTTTATTTCTCTCCCTATTTGGTTCATTGTAAATCTTTATAATTGAGTAAAGTTTCAATAACATAATAAGAGGTTCTCTCTCACACACACCCCCACTATGAATCTCTACCATTTAATGGAGTTTCAACAATATGAACAGAAACACTCTCTTCTTAAGATTTATATTTCCTCTATCTTGATTTTTGGTCTTTATGAATTTTTGTTTGTTAAATTTGTATTTCTTGTTTTTCTTTCGAATAGAATTGATGTTATTCGAAGCAATTATGATTTTTGAAGTTACTATTTTATATGCAGAGTTTAGGGATAGGAACAAATTTTTTATTCATTTTAATTTTTAATGATATGCATTGTTAAATAATTGAAGATGGTTCTCTTATAATGCAGAGCTTGGTCCATATATAATTCTTTGTCAGATAGTATTACCCATTTATAAGAAATCGTTCTACAAAATTTAAACTGCACCCATTGGCCACACTGACTAATAATTTTTTCAAAAAATGGTTGCACACAGGATGTAGAGGTAATCATTGTTAAATACAGAGTCTATCTAAACAATTGTGATTTCATATGATATTGGTAGTTCCTTTACCTTTTGTTTCATCAGTAAATTCACCCTTGTTTACTTTTTAGGTAAAAGAATGATAAACTTAGTTTGGAATTAGCTACCAATTACTTAGTTTGGATAACTACCTTGAGACCTCATATTACAATCTGGCAACTTGTGGCTCTAATTTTGAAGTAGCTTCCAATGTAGTTGCTCTAATTTTCAAGTTGCTTCCAATGTAATTTTCTATCAAGATTTAATTTTTGATCTTAAAAGATTGTGGAAAATCGGAATTTCAATTCTGAAGTCAATACCGTGTATGTATGGTAGTCATATAAGAAGTTCAAAAATAATATGGAACTCTTTTGAGAACTCGATATCCAACCAATACCAAATGAAATCTTATGATTGGTTTCCTCCATTGTTTTAACCTTGTCATATTAAGTTCATCATCATAATTACTTTTTTCTTTTACAAACAACATATTTCTAAGTTGAAAGAGGAGAATTGTAAAGTAGTATAAGATGCATGCACACTTTAGGAAATGAAGTATTATAAAAAAATGTCATGCTAAAATTTAAGGTAGTTTTTGTGTATCATTCATTGCTCATGACAAATGTATGTCTTGAATATATTGATCATTCAATAACACTTGACATGCATTTGATCAAGGTAATGGAATTTCTATTTAATGGTTTTTATTTTCTAATATCAGAAAAAATGTTATTAAGACACTCACTAACATAACTTATTTTATTTTTATAGGAAAAAATGGTATTTAGCTAAGGCCCCATTTGATTACACTCCGATTCCTTTGGAGTTACTTATGGTCCGGAATCAGTTTTAGCTCTCAATTTTGGTCTAGAGTGGTGGGAACTGATTGTGGGGGTTTGAATATGGGTTATTAGATTAGTCACTCACTATTCATCATATTGGGCCAAGTATATTCATGTTAAAATGGGCCATTGAATGCACGGGCTTTATATTTCATAGTTTTTATTTTATTTTTAATGTAATTTTTATCATAGATTGTTTATAGATCTTACAAAAATTTACACTTCGGAATTGATGAGCATTTTGATAATCTGACCAATTAAGCTTGAAATTGATTAGAATTGGAATCGACTAAACCGGTTAGTAATTGGTCTAGTTCCAAGGTATGAGATTGATTAATTAATCAGTTTGATTCTGAACCAATTAAAACCCAGAGCAATTAATTGAAACTGAATTAATTGACTTCTAGTCATATAATCACAATTATGCAATATTAGGGTGGATTGGGAAAGTAAATAATTATCCATTCTGCATATAGTAGAGATCCCCGACCCATTAGTTTATCATATTAGGGTTTCATATTTTTTTTTTTTTTTTTTAAATTTTTATATAGACTATGTTTCAAAAATATTCATACTGAATTTCTCCTCCCGGATAAATAATTTTAGAGGGGCAAAATTTTGTTGGGCTGCCTGATCAGATAATAGATTCTATGGTCTATGATCAATTATCCTCAAAAGTTATCTGATTAACTTTAATAGTTTCCAGTGGGACTATTATTATCAACACATTATTGCCAAGTACGTTTTTGTTATGACTTATAAGTACAAGCCATGCAAAACGAATCCCATTTAATAGTGGATATTGATTAAAAATCATAATAAAGAAAGAAATTGGGTATCGGGATTGGCCTTGGCTGAAATTGATATGAATTGATCGATCTGACTCCAATTAATAAAACCATATATGAACTGTGTAACAGGAGTTAAGAGGGTAATTACCTTAAGAACAAGCGGGTGGTACATATGGGTGCAAGTTTGGCTTTGTCGGCTTGAGTCCATCCTGAACCCAAACAGGGGTTGGACTGAGATATACTGGCCCTGACAACAAGTGAGAGCTGAGAATTTTTGCCCTAAATCAGGGTTGGGTGAAGTTAGGATTGTGGCCTTGGATTAAACCCAATCCAGTCTTGTCTTCTTGTTTTTCTGCTCTCCTAGCCTAAACTCAGGCTTTGCATCTCCCTTCCCTCTCGCAAAACTGCAATACTACGTATCCTATAAATCCCTTACATATAAAAGACTGAATCTCTTCACCGGCAGGTTATAGGGTTTGGATGGAACGTTTTAGAAAATGGGAAGACATTTTGAGGGTTGGAGTTGGAGAGAGATATAATGAGATCCAATGGTGAACCGACTGTGGTGGTTTGCATATGGGTGGTTAAATTAGTCACTCACTATTCATCACATTGGGCCCAGTATATTCATGTTAAAATGGGCCATTGAATCCATTCATTATTCATCACATTAGTCTGATTTAAGATCCCATGTAACTTGTTGAGTGAGGAATCAAATCCTCTCATTCGGCCGAGGATCTGCGGCTGATCCAGGGCTGGATTTCGACCAGCTCGCGTACCAATACATGAGTACATATGTGGGCCGGCTGAGGTTAATAAAACATAGTGTTAAAAGCCTAAAAGTGGTTTTTGCATAGACAATTGAGGATGAAACGTCATAAGCACGTGTTAGTGTCTCTGGAAGACTCTGGACTCTATATAAATATAACCGATCACTTAGCTCCCGTCACTCTCACATATCAGAACTCGGAAATGGCGGGAAAGTTGCAACGAAAACCCTAGAGTGCTTCAAGTCTTCTAGAGATTTATCTTGATCGAATCGAACACTGCAAAAATGGATGATCAAATGCATGATCTATTTACCGAAATCGAGAGGGAATGTTACATCTCTCCTGATCAAGAAGAACTTCTTCGCCGCAGTGAGTTCTGCAAAAGTAGATTCCTTAGCGTTAATCCTGAGTGTTCTTCCGGGGATTCTGAGGATCCTGAGGATCCTGAGGATCCTTACGGCAATGAATCAATCAACCGTAAGTTCTGCGGTGAAACTGGAGTTGATCCTGTTAAAGCCAGAGGTAACGTCTCTCCTGACCACATTAGAACTGTTGATTTGGATAAAGATAATGTCCCTGGGTTTTCGCTGGAAAAATCTCCAGCGGATAAGGGTTTGGTTCCTGCAAAGGTGGTTTTAGGTTTTTCAGGAGACTCTTCGTCTGTAAAGCAGAGAATTTCAGCGGAATTTTTGGATGGGACCAGAGCTCCAGCTTGTGGAGCTCATCTAGACAATGTTGCTGAGAGATCTGGTGACTCTGCTTTAAGGAAAAAATTTGGGCTTTTGAAGAAAATTGCTGAGGAGAATGTTAATCTACAATCTGGAGGACTTGGTGGAGATATTCCTGTTGGTACCGAATCTGTGGATACAGGGTTTAAAGAGACTGCAACTAAGGGGGTTTCTCCACTGAAAGCAACTGACCAAGAGCCAGAGTCTAGTGTACGCAGGGGCAAGGAAGTACGCAGTAGTCTAGAAGGAGGTTCAAGTAAGAAGAGAAGTGAACCACCTGCTTTGATTGGTGGACCAGTGCAGAATGCAGCCAAGCGTTTGGTTCCTGATAGTTCTTCTTCTGAAAATCAGTCTTTTGATCCTCTTATGGATGCCATTATTGAACTTTCTGGAGTAGAAAATGCAACTGCTGATCCTCCTGAAAATGTTGACATTTTGGAAACACTCAAAACGGCGAGGCATGACATTCCCTCGGCCTCGATGGTGGCCCCCTGAAGGGTTTTTAAAAGTGAAACCAGAAAGATGAGTAAGAAATGGCACACCAGATAGTGCCAACTTATTTTGAATTTTGAGAGCCCCAGATGGGTCCAAAGCTGAACTTTTGAAGCACAGTCTACTGCTTACTTAGTATGTAAATTTTCTTGGAAGGCAAAGTTTTTAGTTTATGAGGTAAGCCCGTTTTCTAAGAATGTAGGTAATATCACTGGATATAACTTTGCTCTTTCTAGATCTTGTATTAGCGGTGAAGAACCATAATTTCCATATTGTTACGTAGAACAAATTTCACTCCTGGTTTTATAATTCTCCATTTGATTTGAGTGGAAAATCTAAGCTCATTGAGCTTTTTTTTCATTTCACCGAGCTTGGAATGATGCCAACATACTTGAAACATTAAACTAAGTAAGCCAGTGATTCTGATTTGTGGTTGTGGTCCTCATGGACTCTCTTGTACACTTAGGGGACCAGTTCCCTGGTTGCATAAGCTGTCTCATTTATAAATAGGTAATATCTTAGTTGTAAGATTGCTTGAAAATGAATGATAGGTATTCCATTGGAAGTGGAAAGGAACCTATGGTGGTAGAAAATGCCCTTTGGTTTGATGTGCAAACCCTACAGATTCAGGAAAAAAATATTGATTCAGTGTTTCTTTAGTGTTCCTTCAACAAATTTCCCCTCCAGGTTTATGTTATTGAAATTATTTTGATGGCAGTGGGTGCTTTGAGATTTTTTTCCTTAAATTCTTTCAAGGAGATGGAATATTACCCCTTAAATTTCTTTTCCTTAATTTTATTTATATGTAGGGTTTATGAGTGAAGACAGATATTTTATATCGATCCATAAAAGAATAGTTGCATTTTTATATAAAATTAGGCAATTTCAAGTGGCAATTTTAAGTGGCATCTGTTGTTTAATAACTGAAAATATTTGATATTCTATGGATCGAACCATAAGGATGCTTAGATGTTGCCCCATTTGTAATTTATTCAGTTAGGATTAAGTATTGAGCCAATAATACAAGTAGAATAGGTTTGTACTTGACCAACAAGTAAATATATAAGGATTATGAAGTTTTTATTTCTCTCCCTATTTGGTTCATTGTAAGTCTTTATAATTGAGTAAAGTTTCAATAACATAATAAGAGGTTCTCTCTCTCTCTCTCTCTCTCTCTCTCTCTCTCTCACACATGCAAACACTATGAATCTCTACCATTTAATGGAGTTTCAACAATATGAATAGAAACACTCTCTTCTTAAGATTTATATTTCTTCTATCTTGATTTTTGGTCTTTATGAATTTTTGTTTGTTAAATTTGTGTTTCTTGTTTTTCTAATTACCCTCAGAAGTTATCTTATTAACTTTAATAGTTTCCGATGGGACTATTATTATCAACACATTATTGCCAAGTACGTTTTGGTTATGACTTGTGTGTACAAGCTACGGAAAATGAATCCCATTTAGTATATTTAATATTTTTAATTGTTATTCAAAGATATTTAAGACGGTCCAAGTATCATGGAAGATCAAATGAGACTAGAATTTATTGGTAAGTAAAGCCTTAGGTTCTTATGTGTTGAAATTGTTTTCAATTATTGGAGGTTCTAATTGCCTATCTAGCGGTTGCAGTTTACCAGACATACTTATCGATGTATTGATAGACGTGCCCAGTTAACTCCAATCGTTGGATTGGCAATTGAAGCTTCCAATAAATGGAGATGAGCTGTTTTGATTAACTTTCTTCTTTTTAATTATCTAAAAATAAATGAAGCGTGAGGAAACTAATAATCTAATAGAAATCGTGAGTTTGGGACAAGCATTAATTAATTTTTAATATATTTATTTTATGACGTTTCTGATTTAAGATCCCATGTAACGTGTTGGGAGATGTTAGAGATGCAACTGTGAGGTTGGCAAAACATGGTGCTGAATGTGGTTCTTGCATAGACAATTGAGGATGAACTGTCCTTTCCCCCACCCAAATGGAAGAATACATTCTTTAATCCATTATATATTTTAAATCTATAATGGAAATGTCTCAATTCATTAGTCTATTCTAATTTAATATTAGAAATGGATTCTCAAAATTTTTAGAAAAACATTCCAAGAATGCACATCGGTATCAAATAAATGGATCAACTGATTTATATCGATTTTCGGAGTGGTTGACCCTGATACTGATTTTAGACATGGCTAACAGAGTGTCTGATACCTTGATTTATAACCTTGGTTTGTTAAGCCATTTGCATCTTAATGTGATGTGGTTGCCTAGATCTCGTTGACAATCTCGTGATGGATGCATTACTTATGGGGTCCATTACAGCCCTAGCATTGCATCAAGGACGAGGCGTGGGCGTAAAGATCTGGATCCAAATCCTCTCCTGTAGCAACCGATAATTGCGGTTGATCAAAGGGTTGGAGTTCAATCGATGCGTATACTAATACATCGATATGTATATTGACTGAAATCCAACCCTTAGCAGTCCTTAGAAGAGGATTTCTATCCTAAGGATCCTCCTTGTTACTGCCGCTAGCAGTGAGGATTCAAACGGCACATAATAGATGGGCTGGGATCTCATTACCAAACAGTAGAAATCCGAATATTGTTGCGTTTTGAAATCAGCAAAATTTATTTGATTTAAAAAGTCGTTTTCGAATATAAGGCTCCTGAGCCCCCAGTCCTGCAAGTGGAAGAATTTGTGATACTGACAATTCGGTTCTGAGGATTGCCTCCTTTTTAATGATACTCAGAAGCAAAAAGTTAGAAACTCAGAAGCATTTCTTCCAAAAGGTTCTCTCTTCCCTTTTCTTTATACTTTTCCTTCTTCCTGATTTTATATTCCACCCGTCCGAAGGAAAAAAAAATAAATAAATAAAGTTTTCATCTTTTTCCTTTTTCGTTTTTTCCCCTACGGACTTTAGAATTCTGGTTTCGTTGTCTTAACGTTCATTATGTGAATGACTCCGCAAACCTCGTTCTCACGGTTTGTCTCATGTTCTTAATTGATATTGCTATCAGTTCTCTCGTCCGATTTGGTGTTGTAGCGCCCCAGAACCCGCGAACCTTCGTCTTTTACGAAACTTTCTGTAAGATTCTTGTGTTTCACTGGGATTAGTTTTTTCCTATTTTCCCCTTAAGAGATTGCTAACCTTTCTTTTTTTTCTTTTTTTTTTTAATTGAGAATTTCTCTATCATTTTGTTCTGTTCAATAGTCTTTTGTTTTTCATCCCCGGAAATGATCGCAAATATCTTTGCTTGTTCTGATTTCCTCGAAGGGTTCTGCTTTTCTTTCGGTTGCAGGAAGCTTGAAAACTAGTTTAACAAGTGCTTTATTCGGATGGTTTTTGACTTCTGAGTAATCTACCGCAAGCAAGTTTGCTCCTTTGCTTCGCACCTTCGGTGTTAAAACTTCAAAGATGAAACATTACTAACGCAACATTCAGCTTTGATACATACGGTGTGTAATTTGCTCTCGTGCATTGGAAATTGAAACCGGTTAAAAAATACTTTTCCTATCCGCCTAATTACATGTTGAAAGGACGGGTTTTGAGAATTTCTGTTGTTTGAAAATGGTTCGGTATTTGTATGCAACTTGCGTGGAATTCCAGTAGAGCTTTGAGAAGTAATCATGGCGGGCAGTAGAGTTGAGGTGATCAATAGCAAGGGCTGTTCGAGATTATCTGTTGGGATTTCCTCTTCGCTGTCCTCTTTGCGAAGGATGCAATACTTCGAGCCAATGTCCCCAGCTTCCTCTGCCATGTCTCAGTCTGACGTTCGAACCAGCGGTCCTTTTGCCGGTCTCGTTATATGTGTCACTGGGCTATCCAAAGGTACGCAGTTTATGGTGCTTTACATTTTATTTGATTTCAAGGTTTTGACGTTGTTCTATGGTAGCTTTCCAACCTTCCAAGTGTGTGGCCTCGAATTGCAACCTCTGCAAGCTTGATCTTTTGTGTATGTGTAAAAAATAAGAGATGAGAGGGGGGGGGATGGGACTGTGACTGTATCGTTGTTGTGCTTCTTTTATTCAAGTAATCAAACAGCAATTAATCCATGTATATGCTCTATAATGTGACAGAAGCAAGGAAGCAGGTCATGGATGCCACAAAGAAATTAGGTGGTCAATACAGTCACGGCCTGAATCCACGATGTACTCATCTGGTGGTCCAGATATCCTTTCACAAATACTCCTGTTTGATAATATCTTAGTTGTTGCATCAGTATGAGAACAAGTTGCCTAACCTCTATGCATAGCAATTATGCAAGTTTGTAATAACAACTAGTTCGGACCTAGGGTCTTCTGGACCAGTTATTACCACATCATTTTAATGGCCTATTAAAATGGAAATTTTTTGAAGGAATATATGTACAAGTTGCTTGGTCACAAGATTATGTCGCAATGGTAATTTCCTCCTCTTTGCTGTTTGCGGCATCCTCTATGCATATGAGAGGCCAGGTTTTGAATCTTGTGGAAAACCTTTTGTTGCTTGAACGGTTTGTGTTTGGTCCAAGTTGCTTCATCTTCTGCTACAATGTAGTACTGGGCAGGAGGTTTCTGAATGTGTAATCTGTATCTTCCTGAACTGTCATTTGTGGGAAAAGCATTGGCTACCCAAATGAAAGAGGGAAAATAAGAAAAAGAAAAAGCAACACGAAGACCTTCATAAATGGTACATACATTCATGTCTGTTGGGGGATAGCATCTGATACGATTTCTTATCATCCTCTCCTAATTGGAGAGAGAGAGAACCAATCTGACGAGGAGGAGTTCTTTCTCCGTCCCATCACTAGCAGTTGCGGTTCAGCCACAGATACCCGTGCTGGGGCTGTAATAAATGCAGAGGGATTTGACCGGGAATCCATTGATACTATAGGACTTATTTATTTTATCCGGCCAAATTAAAGGCCCCCCTCCCCCCCACTAGAGTAAGGTGTGCGCCTGTGTTTGAAAAAAAAAAATCCTCTTGGTAGTTTATAAGTTCTTAATATTTGTTTTTCTTATCAATGCTTTGTCAGCACTTAACCCTGTTTACAGCTTCAGTGGACGTAAATTTCAGCACGCTCTAAAGCATGGATTGAGAAATGATCTATTTGTTGTCACCTTGGGATGGTTTGTGGATAGTGTTAAGAGGAATGGTGAGTATCGACATTTTTATATTTACTTTTTCTAGATTTTAAACTGAGCGTAGAGGGAAAATGGATATTACCAAACACCAGTTAATTTGGAAACAATTATACCTATCATATGGTATACCATGTTGTAGTAAACAACTACATCGATGCTTATAACTCAAGCCTGTGTTCAGATTAGCCAAAAAACGAACAGTATAATGTTTATTAAATGGTTATTGGTTGGAGAAATATTCCATTCTGGGCAGTTCTTGGACTATGGCCACCCAAAGAGATGTTCTAATGATCTGATGATCTAGACCATTCGACCACTTACCTGTTTCTGGGTAAACATACTGCTCTGAAGTTGTCTTGAATTTTCTGGCGAAATGATCCTGGATCATTGACCAGACAACTACTTACCAGTATGGTGGGTAGAAATTGTCTATGCAAATTCCAGCCTTAGTGAGACTTTCAAAATTATTTTATCCTAACCCCAACTATTATCATAAATTCAGTGTGGAGATTTGGTTTTGTTTTTCTTGGAAGTGATCAAGGGGAGGAAATTATGAGAGCTTAATCAATTTTTTTTCTTCTTCAATGGTTTATACTTGCTGCAGTGAGGCTGAGTGAATCACTTTACAGTGTAAAAACTGTTGGAGAAAGTGGCTTACAAATGGAAGAGTTGAATCGTCTTCTGGGGTTCACCGCCGCTGATAATACTTGTCTGCCTGTTGGTCTGTGTGAAACTAAACCCTGTAGCACCACTCTGCAACTACATACACACTTTGCTGGAAAGGAGAATATTAAGACTGGGGAAGCAGTTCTTTCCAGACACTCAATATTTGTTGATTCAGATATTTCCACGGAATTACGTAGTAAGGTAGAATCTGCATTGCACTTTTATTCAGTAATATTCATTTTTTGTCTGGGAGACAAGACTTTAAGATATAGGTTTCCTTTCGAAGTGTAAATAATGCTGTGTCCAGTAGCTGTGGGCAGAGCTGCCTCAGCATCTCACATTCTGTAGTGCAAACTACACCAGTCATACAAAAGATTTGACTTCTAATCAGAATTATCTTGTTAAGTTAGTTTTTGAGAAGGTGCTACATTTGGGGATAATTCAGTTCATTCATGACAGGTTGTTGAGACAGCTACTCAAGAAGGTGCTACAATTGTAAATCACTGGTTTGTTGGTTGTGGTGCCAGTCATGTAGTGTGTGAAGGACCTTCTGTTCAGCGATATCTCGGCCACACTGCTAACGTTGTTACAGTAAGCACTACTGAATTTGATTCATTTTCTAGTATGAGAACCCTACATCTCCATGGATTTCGAGAGTTGTCCAGGATGGTTATCCATTGTTTGTATATTTTGTGTCACGACTGTGGCAACTGTTGCTATGTTCAATCCTAGGTTCACTTAAAATTAGGTTTCCCTTGGTTGCTTGCAAGCTGAAGTAAATGCATTTGAGTGCTTTTCAGCTTGACTCTGACCACCATTAAATTCATTTATCTGTGAATTCAGCCATCGTGGATCCTCAAAACGACAAAGGAGAAAAATAAGCAAAGGCTTGTGCATTTGTCTGCGGATTTAGCCAGGCAAGTTGGCATGATTCTGGAAAATTTTCAGAATATCATTGCAGGGAAGGTAATTCTGATCTTTAGTTTGAGTGCTTCAGATGCTATATTACCCTACATGTTTACTAGAATGAAATGAGTAAGGAAAAGTAGGTTTGAATGTCCCTACACTTCTGCAATTAGAATGATTATCCTGTTTTAGTTTCCAGTTGGAGCTGAATAAATGTACTCTTCTAGATAATTAGTCCAACAGTTCTCTTGTAGGACAATCCTGTTCAGAATGTTATGTAAAATGTGTATCCTAGCCAATATTCATTTTATTATCACTTTTTCTTTTGGACAAAAAAGAAAAACCCGATTACAGGATATACTTTATTTCTTTGAATACAAAACTGGAGTTTCTTGGTTGTTATTTTCAATCTTGTGTGTAGTATAGGAAATTGGTGAAGCTTCAATATTGATCAAGGGTAAAGTATTATAATCTTGAAACAACCAATTTCTAAAACCAAACATTGAATAAAAGGGTGATGGGAGACCTAATTAGTAATTTGTCAAGTAAAATTGGACTGCTCCTTGAAAATTTGTTTAAAGGCTGAGTATGGATTGAATGCTTGGATGATCTATTAGGGACCATCCAGCCTTTATTTATAAGTAAAAAAAGGAATTACACAAAGACTAATCTTGTCACTATCATTTCCAGTGACTACTATATCATTAACGGATTCACATCGTCTCCTCCCAGTGATTCTGGGAGGACGCGGCAGCCTGCCTCGGATGGCCGCCACGTGGCTCTCGGGTGAATCCGAGACCCCAAAGCCGACATCCCCTACTGGCTTGGCTTGTCGGCTGGGTGTCGGTTCGGACGTGGGTCTCGGATTTACCAAGAGCCACATGGCGGCCATTCGAGGCAGGTTGCCGCTGTCCTCCCAGAACAGGTTCTGGGAGGAGAGGATGCTGATCCTATCATTAACATAGACTATGAGAAGAGCGACTTTGTCACCAGATCGCTTAATGACCCTTGTATGGTCAACATTGTTCTGCTTGTATCCTACTAAAATCATAGCTTTGTGAAACCTGCCAAACCATGCTTGATGGGACTGCTTCAACCCATAGTGACCAACTCTGCTAATAGAGAATTGGTTCCATGGGGTTGGACTAAAATACCCCTTGCAGGCTACATATTTCCACACTTGTCATTGCTATTGTTAAGTTGCCTCTATTTAATTATAGTGGGTCGCTAAAACGAATGATACTTCCTTATTATTATGGTCATAGCATTAAAAATAATTGTCTGTACAAAAACTTTCACTTAACTAAAGTAGGCTTTATCTGTGCTACTTGGGTTGAGGCAACATTAATCCTGTTCTCCCACTCTAATCCATTCTGTTGACTTGTAAGCACTGACGTTTATTATCAGTACTCCAACCCAAAGTTTATCTTTGACCTTTATATTATCCTTCTAACACCTTCAATTTGCTCTGTATAGCTTCTGACTGGTACAGTCTTTCAACTTGTTTCAGGAAGCAAATGGGATTGATGCCTCTCAAGATTCACGAAATTTGGAATTAGCACAAAGAAAATTTACAGAAATTCTTGAAGAAAGACAGAATACTATTAACTTGGCAAAAATTGGGGTCAGAAATCGTCGTGGTTGCTATACGCAAGTAAGTCATAGGTGATGTTTTCTTTCATGAAGCTACTTGATTTATCTGTGTTTGTTCATTTACATTCAATTTCAATATATACATAGAGAAATAGTTTCTCTATTGTACATACCAGACCTGTTAGATTACATGCTTTCTTTGTTAACTTGTCATCTTATAATGCTATATACATTCCCACAGGCCAGAGCAATGTAGGATGACTCTGGCAACAGGAGGGCTAGGGCCCATCCATGTATGGTTGGATATTCTTGGTTCGCATGCTATCCAACTTTAGAGCTATCCCAAAAGCAAAGTCGACCTAATATAAGATCCGTCCATCACATAACAGGAGCCAGGTTATAGTTTGGTCCTGAAAAATGCTTGTGCATTTTATATTACGATTATATTGTAGCGATCGTTTTGGTGCTGGGGGATGTTCTAAGTTACGGAGTATTAAGGGTGGTCTGCGGTCCAACTACATGGCTGTCATGTATGTATGACAGAGGGAATGATCTTCCTGCACTCCTCTGACTATTTATAATTCTGCATTTATTTATTGTTTGCCATCTTTGACTTCCAGTAGAGTATATCTTCTGTACATTGATGATTCACATCAACATATATCCAACAATTCTTTGTGCCTCTCTTTACAGACATTTCAAGCTCCAATACACACAATTGCCCCATGCAGCCTTCTGGATTCAATCTGCTGGTCCATATCTGAGCCAACTTCAACTGCTTGTGTTCATACAAATTCTTCTGGCTTTGAGTATGTAAGCGACAAGACTTCTATATTTTTTGATGCAAGAGGAGATGGAGGGGACCCAGAAACCTTGTTTGAGAACTCTCGTCCGCTCATAGGAAGGTTGCTGTAGTTCTTCCCTTTATTTTTTAGATAAATGTTTCACAGTTTGAAGATGTGGTGCATGATTCTGTGGCCCATTTTGAAGATCTATCAATTGAAGTGTGTCAATTGTCGTATAAGGTCCTCTTTTTGTTGTGGAAATCTTTTCTTGGTTCTTCCACAAACTCCACCATGAATATAGTTTTGGACCTAGTTTCTAGATGGCTGCCTTTGCTTTAATATGTTATTCATTTTATAATATTTTTAGGCGTCAAGCTTGTTTTCTAACTGCTTTCAATTTTTTTAAATGCATGGTTGGTTCCAGTGAAATGGCAGAATTGATATTCAAAAATCATTTTCTTACGGTTCTGTTTCCAATGGACCGATTTGGTGAGATGGGGTTCTCCTCCAGAACATACTTCAGCGATTCTGGTTTTACATGCTTGCAGGTGCTTGATCATATCTATGCATTTTATCAGGTACGTGTTTTGGAGGTTTTGCTCTCTCCATTTTGTTATTGTCTGTTGTATTGCCTTCTAATTTAAACTTTATTTAACCTGGCTATATTCATGAGGTCCTGATTATCCATCTGACGATTCTGACCCAACGTTTTAACTGAACGAAGAGATGGCCTATTGATCAGATGATAGTTGTTTAATGACATCCGCGTCTTTTATATTTATGTATGCTACTCTGCAGGAAAACATGTCATCAGACGAAGTAGACGCTGCCATTCATACAGACTCTAGGTATGCTGATCAGCTTCGATCAGTCTATACCAGCAAAGAGTCATCAAAGCTCGGTTATGTGCGATTCAAGCGGATTGATTTTCTGGGGAGTCGAAAGAGCTTTGAAATGTTGAAGCGAGTTAATGGGGATAACAACAACAATGTGTATGAACTGTTGATCAGATCATGAGATATTCCAAAGTTTCAAGTTCTTTCCCATTTGTCGAGACAGATGGAAGACCTATTAGAACCCCCAGCCTCAGATCGTTGGATGGTAGTCTGTGTTCCTTTGTACTATAATAAAAAGTCAGATTGAGCATATACCTGGAATTTGTAGATAATAGAGTTGACCACATACCTCAGTTGAAGTGCTGTGCCACTGTGTTTCCCTATAACTTTTTTGGTCATTTGGTGTTATGGAACCACACAAAATAGGTCCTAACATAAGTCCTGGTTGTAAAGATTTCTAATGAATTTTTTTTTGGCCTTAAATATTTAATAAAACAGCGTTGGACCATCCCACACAAAAGGCGATGCCTAACACCTGATCAGACTGATTATTTTCTTTTCCTTGTACAGATGAGACGATGCCGAAGATTAGTGATTGGTGGAAATCAAGATCATACATCAATGATTCCACGATCCTGCTGAATAAATTCCAATTTTTAAAACCTTGCCTCAAGACTAGACTTCTCAATGCTTCTCTTTGAATTTTATATTAAAACAAACAAAAAAAATCTTATTTTAAAGAAAAATTAAAGAATTTTTTGTGTAAAAGATACCATGTTCACAAAATAGTAAGAACTCACGTGAATCAGTATTTTGTAAGGAATTCTCATAGGAAACTGACAATTTAACACAACAGCCATCTCCCTTGAACGATGAGAAGTTCAAGAAACATAATGCCTTAAGTTTTTTTTTTTTTTTTGAGTGTTTCTGATCTTTTGAAACAAAATTTTGTTGAAAAATTCTTATTCAAAATAACCCCGAGTTCTTTCCTACGGAAGTATTTCTAAAAACCAAAAAGATAAAAAAGAAACATTTTTAGAAAACAAAAATGATACCAAACGTAACCTACAATTTCTTAAAAATTTGGAATTTTGGGATTTAATCCGACCTCAAGCATGTAATGAGTCATTGAATCAAGCCGTGCGTGTCATATATAACACATCTATGAATTACAATGTAGGGGGCAAAGAAATTTAACAAAGACAATTTTGAACATAAATAAAAGCTAGTGGTGTTCCCAAATGAATGATTCCAATAATGTGATACTACTATTACCCTGTTAAACCTAAATGATACATGGCCGCCTTTTTTTAACCTTTTCTTTTCTTTTCCTTTTTCTCTCTTTTTTTTTTTTTTAAACCTTTTTCTTCCTCTTCTTTTTCTTCCTCTTTGTTACCCATCTTTGGCTTCCGTTCTTCTATTCCCTTTCACTTCTTCCATATACACATACAAGAATGAAGATTATGAATTAAGGCAATGGATGACGGGTTTTGATTGTGTCAAAAACTCCTATAAACTTACAATGTCATGTCTCTGAATCAATATATCACAACTCGCAGAAGTCCTGGCTGAGGCTCTGTGTAGTCGAGGCCCTCCTCTTCAAGCAGGTATTGCTCCACAGCAATAGGCAGCCTTGCTGGAGTACGGGAACCCTTGGTGTGGTGGCCAGTACCAACACAGATATAGACCTGCAGCCGCTGCGCCGCAGACCTGGCTAAACTCCTCAAGATGCTCAACTCGTTCTTTAGCACATGAATGGCCTCGCTCACATGCAGCCCATGTAAATCTATCATCCTCTCTTGCCCTCTGATGAATCCCTGGAGCTCCGGAGCAACTGGATTCCTGCATAAGAAAACATCAGAACACTATCAAAACGGCCTAAGGCCAGTAGAATAGGTGAGGTGGAATACATGCATTAATTTGCACCATACATCAAACATAAATTAAACTATGAACAACATTCATCACCATAATGCTCTTTATAATAAATGAAAATCACACATTTTACTAAGGCCATGCATGACAAACTCAGAAGGATGCAAATACATCAAATGCCTATCCACACGTCTTCTGTCAGGCCCCCCATAAAATGTACAACTCCCTTACGTCACCATGCAATGCCAGGGAGATAGCTCATCATTCCTACACAGCCAAATAACCATACATTCAGTCTCACGACAATCCCTGGTGTTCCACCCTATCCTGCACTGAGACATGCGAAGCAGCAGTCAAGAATGAAGGCAAAATTTCTCATCATTCTCCAAACCAAAAGTACTCAGCCGTATGGTAACCCACACCTAGTTGTCTATCTATAACCCCATCATGATGAGACTCAAGTTGCAATGGTACATTTGAATTTACCAGACATCATGCATCAACCAAACCTATGTGTCAGCTTTGCTTACGTTGGTCCATCCAAAATGCAACAGCTTTGCTTTAACATCACTCAAAACAAGCCAAGGGGCGGATCCCTAACCTATATACGAAGCGGAGATTACGAAGACTTCCAAGAAAACCAAAGTGGGTAAAATACTGTCAAAGTTCTTCACGGAACCCCACCAATCACCACATCAAGTGCAGAAGAAAAAGCATCACTAAGATAAGTAGATCAAGTGAGCACATAATGACATCCAATTACAACATTTAAATGCTCAATATATGAATGTTGACACCATGGGACCCCCCCAAAAAAAAAAAAAAAAAACACACACACACACACACACACAAAACCACATACCTATGTCGATAAATGGATTCTTGAGCTTTACCAATTACAACATTTAAATGCTCAATATATGAATGTTGACTCCATGGGACCCCCCCCCCCCCAAAACACACACACACACACACACACACACACACACAAAACCACATACCTATGTCGATAAATGGATTCTTGAGCTTTTCCATGAGCTGCCTTCATATGCATGTTGTGCAGCTGACCTTTCAAACTTAATTCTTTCGCTAGAGCCTTGTTGCCAATGAGATATGCCTGTCGTGCCTGTTTTTAAATAACATCCTTAATTATGACCACATTACCAAACAACTTGCCTAATCAACTCAGAGCTTTAAAAACATCCAACTTTAGTAAGACTGATTACAAGCATGGAACCATTTCAAACAAAGAAGAAAAAGTAAAGGCCCCTTTCCCTATTGAAAATTAGCATTAAACATAACAGAATTTATACCACATCACAGTCCAGAAGTCTCCTAGCCATTCAGTTTGCCAAAAAAAGAAAAGAAGTAGGCCATGATCAACAGTGAACATTCCTGTAAATCTATCTATATGATTTCAAACTACTGAAAAATTAACATAAAAGAAAACTTTTTCCTTCTAAGGGGTCAGGTGGGGGCAAGGTTAGAAGAAGGTGATCAAAATTTTCTTATCAGGCAAATCCCTGTACTCCATGACTAGTTTTAGACCCTACAAGAAGAGCTTCTAGCATGGCAGAAAATAATCTAAGACATGATGCACATTGCTAGGAAGAAATTTTCCTTTAGAAAATCAAATGTCTACAAGGATAATCTTCCCCTGCTTTACAAGAAGCTTCACTTTCGGAAGGCACCGTAACTAACTAACTACTCATTGTGAATTGTAGATAACATTGATGTTTTTAAAAAAAATAAAAAAAAAAAAATAAAAACGATCTCACACTAAAAAATTGATTCCCTTGCCAGAACAGTGTATCTATTGCGTTAAAGCTAAAGCAGAAAAGACAACTACTTTTCCAGAATGCTTCAATGTGGTCCTAATTTGATGTTACCTTTTCATCCTTCCCTTCCTCCCAGAATGCTTCAATGTGGTCCTAGTTTGATGTCACCTTTTCATCCTTCACTTCCTCCTCATTTTTTTCCCTCCGGCCAACTTTAAGATGCAGGGATCAGAATACACCACATAAAACTGAAGATTCATAGATTCTTCCTTAAAGGGTGGGTACTCAATAGTCAGTACTGATCTAATTTCTCAACTTTTTAGCTTCATAACGTATAGATAGACAGACTTTGAAATCGTTTCCGTGTGAGCACATAAGTTATTTAATTTGTCTTCATGCATTAGGCTTAGGGTGGTCTATACCTTACTGTGATAGTTTGTACTGTACTTGCAATTCAACATAAAGAAAGAATTCACTGAACAAATATTGGTCTGTAATTTGATTGACAGTCCCATTCCAAAAATAAATAAATAAAGAAAGGAAAAATCTCGAAAAAAACAATCATTTCATGTTTATATGACCTCCATAGAAAATGGATCAAATGGTATATACTTCATACGTCGATGACCAGCATCGTTATATTTACATTGAAGTCTTCTCATTACTTGAACTCAGTTTTCCCTCTATTATCCTTCTCCCTTTGGGCAAGTGAACTGGCACTCCTAATCACCCATCTGCTGGTATTCTTTGGCCATAACCAACCCACCACGACAGAATTTCCGATGGATCCTCTTGAGTTCCTCGAATGAATTTATTCCTGATTCCATCTGCAAGTCTTACAACTGGTCCATTCCAACAACCTCATCTCAGCTAACAAATTTTAAGTAGATATTGTTTCTTTATAACCAGCATTCATCTTCATAGAGCATGACTGGTCCCATTAACATCTAACAAATGTAAATCTTTACTTATAGAGCAATGAGTTAATCAAATACACACTCAAAGGAGTGCCTATCTATTTCATCCACCCAGTCCTAATTCTATGGGCAAACACCCTTAAATCTCTCACTCCATATTGATGATTGAACCAAAATAATCGCCATAGGGTATATCTTTGTTAAAGCTTGTTCAAGTGAATTTTGCAGTCATTCCAAGTCTTCTTGTGTAAAATTTCAAAAAAAATAAATAAATAAATAAATAAATGAAATGATTTTTTTAAAAAACATATCTGTCACTATTCCTTAAGAAGAAGATTCTTATCATTTACAAACTAACTGAATGAACAAACCAGAAATCAAAAGATGGTTTAGGGTCAGCAGGGAACAGCCTTGACCCCCTTAGAATCTCGAATTTCATACAATTGTATGGCTACATCTCAGATTCTCTTCAACTGGAGTATTTGAATTGCATCTATCCAAGATGCCAATATGCATGGGATAGACAGAATATTAAACAATTCAATAGAATTAATAGAAAAGGCGGACACAAAAAAAGGGCTCAAACAGATTGACAACAACTTCTCAGGTATGATACCTGATCAAAGTATGCATTACGAAGGCGTGCATGATCACGAGCTTCTCCCCTAAGTTCTGAGTACATATTTGCTGCCATCCCAACATAGTTAAAGAAAATATGAAGGCAAAAATCCAATTGCAAAAGTAAAGTGCCGCTCTGAAACATGTTTAAAGATTGTCAACACAGGAACATTACCCACTATATCTCCGGTCTCAAGCCAAGGAGCTCCCCGAGCTGAACCATGATTTTCCAATCGGTCACTATGAGTGGACCTCCCATGACCACCACCATAAGAGCTAACTAAGTTATGGGAACTTCTGCTTGAGCCAACAGTGGTATCTGAAGAACAATTTCTTTCATACTTCCATTGACCAGAATCCTGAGCTGGTACTTTCCTAACAGCTGAAGCAAAATCTATAGCACCTCTAGATGGGGTTGAAGAGCTGGACTTGAAGAAAAGAATAGTGTCTTTGTTAGAAGACTGGTATGGATTGGGAGCTTGCTGAATATCATCACCCACAAATTTTGACAAACCATTTTGATCATCAGGAACAGTAAGTGCAGGAAAATCTAGGGCACTCAGGTTTGGAGCAGTCAAGGTTTTTGAATTCAGATTCTGATTAAAACCACCATCAACTTGAAGCTGCAATTTGCAAACAAAAGCACTTTCAACACCCATATCTAAAGATCATCTATGGTGTCAATGATATCTTGACAACAATTGCAACAGCAGGTACAAAAAGCAACTACATATAATGCTCCCCTTCAGAAGAATTGCAAACATTTATTGACCCAAGTCATCTATATAAAAAAATAATAATATAATCAATGTCAAAAAAGTGTAACATGCAATTTTCAATCACATTAATTCCTACAGTAATTACCATAGAAGCACATAAGTGATCACTTTTTCTGGAACTTACAGTTGGGAAAAACAAAATCTCAAGATCAAGAAGCCATATTTTTCAACTGTTGTTACTCGGAAGCCATCACATGAACTTTCAGAAAAAGTCATGGTTCCAAGAGGCGAGCAAGGAGTTCCTAAACAATCAACTTACTAATCAAGAACAACAACAACAACAAAAACAAAGCCTTCTCCCAAACAAATGAGGTCGGCTTACTAATCAAGAATAAATGTCTTCTAAATCTTAACTGTTGCAACTAAATGAAAAATAAAAAGTTGTAATAAAGGAATATCATATTGCCATCAAGATTTACCTTGAAAATACACAGCACATCCAATACCAAGGGCAATGCATATGAAGATCCCACAACATACTAGTCCTTAAATACTCAACATAGACCATACAATATGTGGATCAAACTTCAAGATTGGAGTACAGACCAATAAGAGCAGCCATTGGCATAAAAAGACCAGCACAGGAATCACGAGCAAATGAACATACACAGCTGCTGAAATTGGAACACATTTTCAATGCAAAATTTTTGGAATAAAGTCAAACAAACTCCATCTCACATGGGTTTCTGAAACCCATTCTAGGGATGCATGTCAGGCCGAAATCACGCTTTGAATCAAAATGAGGCTGGTTCATAACTTGGTTCATAATTGATCATTTCTCCAACCCGGAGCTGGCCGCTTGCACCCTTAATGTGTTCCTAGAGAACCAACTGGAACCTTATTTCTAAAGAACTCAATCATCATCTGTAACACTGAGAAATTGGAATCTGGAAATTAGACTACTGATGCAGTGAGAAAGCCAAACATCAATGCAGAAAGGATCCAATCCTTGCCAAAGTGCAAAGCAGGTGGTACTCCACCAAAATGAACAACCTGGTATGGAACATATTCTAGGACTTATCATCGAAAGCACAACTTAATATTTAATGTACAACATCTCCTTCTTACATACTTCTGGGCCAGGGAGATTTAAGGCTTGTGACATCTTTCATAAGAAGAGGGAGGAGAGAAAAGAAAAGGAATGCAAAAGAGAGGTCAGTGACAATAGATAAACTCAAAGGACCAAGAAAATTCTTAATGACCCTATAGCAAACACAGAGTTCAAAATGCAGAGGAAACAGGAAACACACAATTCAATAAAAATATGTACTGCATACAAGTTTAAGGTTTGCTTTTCTTTTTCAAGAAAGGCAATTCCTTTTTCTTCATTACTAACACTTTTTCCTCTCTTCTTCTTCTTCTTCTTCTTCTTCTTCTTCTTCTTCCTTTATTATTATTATTTTTATTTTATTTTTTTTTTTTTTTGGGGGGGGGGCGGCAGGGAAGACTAAGATTGCATCAGGGAAACACGGAGAATATAGTTACAGAGTCATACAACAATGACTTCATACTCATAACAGTTTGCTCAAACAACCAACAATCAGCAATCATCTTGAGAATTAACCACTCCAAGGAATAGCATAACTGGTTGTCTCAGAGAATGATGGATTCTAATGACTAAAATTGCACCCAAAACAAACATAGCAGTGGAGGATTGACAGGTCCTGGGTTGGCAATCCCGTTTTGGGATGGCTATGGGCCCACCCCGAATAATAGAAACTCAATTTATGTGAGTGATGGCAGTTTGATAACTTTCAGAAACAATTTAGGACTGTTTTGGAAAGAAGACTGAATTTGGGATGCAAGAGAAATTGAGTTTAAAAGGTTAGGGATAGACATGGAAGGGAATATAAAGTTAAGACAAACTATAATTAAGAGGAAAGGAGGCGTAAACTTGCAATTTCAGGTTATGGGTATTCTTCTTCCTTCATAAAACAGAAATCCAGTGGCAAGGTAGCCTTGTTTCGGGTGAGAGAACTCACCGATTAGGACTCCGATCACGCTGAAACTTCAGGGGTGAGTTGCTGACTTGAAACCCTAATGAATCCACACAATCAGCCTTCAAAAGAAGAGACATAAAAATCAAAATTTGCAAGTGCTACCAGATGGCAGTTCAGGTTTCAGTTTTGGTTGCAGTGCAATATTTCACAATAGAGGAGTTCGTAGGGGATGAGATTCTAGGATTTGGGTTGCCTATGGAAGGATAATCCATAGGATAATCCATGCCCAGAACATCAGGCCAACTGATCATCCACCAGGGAGATCAAAATACTTCTTGCAGGTCCGATACAAAACTGGGGCACAAAAAAAGGGCTAAACAAGCAAGATAAAATAAAGAAGAAGAATGATGGGGAAAGAGGAGTTGAGACTACTAAAAGATTGTAAGAAAGGAGAAGAAACCACAAAGGGGAGAGACAGAACGAGAAGTCACAACTCTCACGCCAGTAACAGGCCATGTAGGCACCACAATACCAAATCTAAGTCATTCCACTAATTTTTCTAAATAAATACTAGTTACATGATGCATTGATAGAAAATGAATTAAAGACTCCTAAACTAATAACTCAATTGAAGATAAACCCAAACTGCATCAAAATGTAAAACAGGATTTGAAAGCAAGTTAAACTCAAACTAACACTAAATTGGACACTTAACTATCCTAATATCATTTATGAATAAAACCCCCTAAATATGGTCTAATCAAAGAGGCCAATTACATCAACAACCCCAAAACTAAAAGACCCAAGGCCTGTAGGACCCAACCATAAAGTCCAGATACATTATAGTGAGCCCAGATAGCCTGATTGGGAGCCTGTATCTGTATCAAGGATCCTGAAGGATATGTTACCTACAATATACTTCAAGTTTGTCAAATATCTAAATTTGCATACACTCAAAAATTGAAGAACACAGTATACCTCAAGTTGAGTCAGCATCTCAATTGTCAAGTTCAAGTCACACCCATTGGCATAGTAGACCTCCGCAAGGCTTTCAGCAGCAAAACCAGGGAATTGAGAAGCCAAGAATTCCACAGGATTGATTTCAATATCTTCCAAAATCCCATGATCACTCAAGGTATCATTTTGAAATTCAGAACTAGGGTTAACATTGTAAGAGAACCCATCCCTTCCTTTACTGCCAATTTGCTGGTCACCATTCATGAACCCTGTTGGCAAATTCAGAAAATCTGCTGAAGACTGTTCTTCTCCAAATGACGGAATGGAATATCTTATCTTTTCAAACATGGTGTCATTATTATTATTACCATGAGGGGATAATTCTTGTTGCTTGCTTAATATCAGACCACTTCCTGGTGATACAGAGAACCTTGAGGTATCATTCCCATCGCCAATTGACAAACTTGCAAGAGTGAGGCTTTCAGGTCCTCGCAACTCATCTTCTCCCATGAACTTGAAGTCTGGAGTGATGTCATCAGGGAGCTGGCAGCGCCAGTACTGATGGGCTTCCTCATCAGAGTTATTAGAAACAGTGGACTCTGATCGATCTAAAACTACTTTACCAGATGTTCCAGAGGCATCAAGCCTTCCTGTCACATCTGCAGAGCTGAGGTTTCCAGGTGAAGATCTAAGGGCAAAAGGGACGAACTCTGCCGCATTTGGATTCAAAGCAGTTGTTTTACCCGTGGCATTAAGCTTCGTGTCATTGGTTGAGATAACTTTTCTGGACAAGCTCATCATTATTCAAAATAGAACAAAATATAACTTTACGAAGAACAGAAGACAGCAGGAAGAATCACCCAAATCCTGCAAAATAGATTTCATTAAAGAAACTAATTCAAACCAGAAGAAGACTCTAAAGTTGCATTTTGAGTAAATATCATGGGCACAATACAAAACCATTGTTAAATTCATAGGCATAATCAAGGTAAAAACAAAGTAGGAAATCCAATCATTAAGTTACGTAACAAAGTAAGGTAGGAACCAACATCTTCGACAACTTACTAAATTCAGTTTGAGGTTTATATGGAAACCTTGTTAATTCATAACAATACTCGTGGTAAAACAAAACAGAAATCAAAATACTTAATTATTACATTCAGTTAAGACGTTTATAACAAGAGCGTGAATGAAGTACCAGGGAAACGCTAGTTGGGAATTTGGACGAGGAAATTACAAATTGCCAAGGTATAGCTACGACTTTTTCTTTAAGAACTCCCTAATTTTCTTCCATATGACCATCTTTCGTGTCCAAAACTAATATTGAATAAGAAACGATCAATCACAGTTTAAAAAAATAGAGAAAATCACATCAAACTCATGAGAAAGAAACAAATTGGCATCACAACATACAATTCCGCCAATTGGTCATTAACAGAACAAGCAAAAGAAAGCCAGGGCCAGTCACACAAACACATAACGAGCTCGATGAAAACCCTACGATGAAATTCAAACATGAGATAAAGAATCATTCAATTAACAAAAATCGGCTCGACGGCGCCAATAAACAGCAAATATCAATAACCAGAAGATAATTACAAGCCAAAGCCACATTTTTTTTTTTTTTTTTTTTTTTTTTTATCTCCAAACAATGAACCCGGAAGGATCTCAAGCGAAAGTACCGTAAATAAATAAAAAAATAGAAGTTGAAAAATTGGAACAGATAAACTAGTAAGGAAAGCAGAGATTTGAAGATCTGAATAACCTTTTCGAAGCTCGATTGTAGGTATGACCGAATCGACACGATTCATCGATGAAAGGGGAGAGGGGAGTGAAAGGTATAGCTAAAGGAGCATACAAATAACCACAGAAGGATAGCAAAAAAATCGGTGGTTGTTGTTCTTAAGGCTGTGTGAGCTTCGTCTGTTATTCAGCTTCTTCAACTAACAGAGCTTCGTCTCTGTTTCCTCTTTTTCCTCTCAAACCCTGTTGGCGACCACCACCACAGAAAGAAGCTTCAAATGAAACCCACCCTTCCTCTCTCATCTCTATCTATCTATTCTCTCTCCATCTCGAACCCGTAATTTAAGAGAATTGATAAATAAGGAATTTATCACTACTGTAATGACTTAAATACCCTCCTCATTTGTTTATATTTTCAGATAAAACCTTCGGACATAGTTGATAATAAGACGTACAACTGTACCATGACTTTTAAGTTTTCCGTTGGAGTTTCGACGGGATATCCGACTCCAGATACCAGAAGATATCTGAAGCCAGACCGCATTTATGGTCTGCTAATCTTAGTTGTATACGTGGCACCTTTTTCACTGCCCATGTCTGGCGGCGATTTACGATCTTCCCTGTCTGCGGTCGTAGGAGGTCAAGACGGTACCCTGCGCCCCTTGAAACTATTCGATTCAAATCAATGTACTTCGTAAATCTGACGGCTCATAAAGAGTTGACTGCGTGGGGCACACTGAATCGTTATTTCCCTTGTTGGACCAGGTGGCTTTACGTCTCCTCCGTGCCAAATGAGACATACCTATTCTCCCATTTGATAACCACCAATCAATAGAAGGTATGGAAGGAAAAGTCAACTATATCCCCCCACGTGTATCGATTCCCATATCTAATGGATAAGCTAATATTTAAAAATAAATAAGGTACTATGATATTTTCTTTTTTTAATTTTTGTTGAAGGTACTATGATAATAAAATCTGTCCCCACTTGTGTTGGTCTTTTTCCTATATATTTTAAAATGATTTTTTTATTACCGAAATAATTTGGAATCTAATTTTTTTTTGTCTTTTTTGTATACATATTTCTTATGAAAGTAATTCTTGTCATTTCATATGTTTAGTCCATAAATGTCTCTTGATAATAACATAATAGTAATATTACTTTCAAAAAAATTGTGAAAACTTTTAATTTATCTTTAATTTAAAAATAAAACAAGAGCTAAAGACCCCCCTTCCTCTTTTTTGGTAGAATGTTATAAAAACCCCATATGGCATTAATTCATTCCCTTTATTAAAACAGTTCCTCTCAACCAATTTTTCTAAAGTTAGAAGATTTTCTAAGGATAATTAGTTTTATATTAAAGGGCACACCTAGGAATATAGGTACACGTGTATATATCGTTTTTTTTTCTTTTACCATATACCAAGTTAGATAGTGTTGGAATTTTGTGGATAAGTAACCCTAAATCTTTCTTTCCATGTCAATTTCAACTCAAGAAAAACTAATTACGTGACAAAATAAATCTTTAATAAATTAAGGACTATAAAAGGAAGTACACGTGATTGGAGTTTCGACGACCATGGGTGTATGGGCGTGCATATATGAAAATTTGAATTTAATGCTCAAATTTTACACAACCAATATTAGATTGTTCCATATTCTAACAAATCGCCCTTCCATGTTGCATAAAATAGGCATCCATCCACCTATATTTCATAGCCAACAAAATTGCCACATGGCATATACTAGAATGAGACATTACTTGCAAAGGCACTTATTGTTTATTTATTTATTTATTTATTTATTTTTGATAAATGGGGTTAGACACTTGTTTTATTGTTGAAATTATCACATGGCATTGACTTATTGCCATGTGTTAACTTTGTTTAGAGGTGATCCACATTGTCCCATTCTGAAGGCTTAATTAGGTTAATAATATATTTAAAAAATATTGTTTGGTAAATGCTTTTTATTGTTTAGTTGACAACAACTATGCCTTTTAAAAAGATAAAAGGAAACTTCAATACTTGAAATGCCATTAAATTTAGTATGTCTATATAATAATTTCAAGTAATTTTTTCAAAAAGAATGCAAGTGATCTGATCATACTCCATGGAAACTATGAGCATGTTTAGCTTAAATTTGATCCATTTAAATCATTGAACTTACTAACTTGAATACGATTTGATACAAAACCAATCATCTAAAAGTCGAATCATTATAATTGCATGTCCAATCACACACCACCTACTATGATCTACTCGTTAATTTAGAGTGTCTAAGGAAATTAATCATGCAGGTTTTTTTTTTTTTTTGGCACAAAAATTAAACATGCAATTGCTAAAGGATGTAGAATGTAAGACAAGTCTATATCTCTATCAATTAGATTGTCATTGTTTGTCAAGAAATAGATAGACGAAAAGAAAGAAAGAAAGAAAAGTAAGATTACATTTGCTTTTATGTAAAATGATGGAAAAAAAGATTTATTTATTTATGTTATTTTATTTGAAAATACGATTTTCCGCTATTTTGTTTTGATGTAAATCCATGTTTTGTTTTGTTGTCAATTTTTCCTTGCAACTGATATTTTTATGAAAATTTTCTACTGTGGACAGTTTTTAATTTTTTGATGCATATTTTTCCATTTTATATAGCAAAAGGGTCATATTTACATAGAAATTTGACTTTTTCCACCATTTTAAATGGAAACAAAGGAAGAACCAAAAATTAAGAAGCATGCATTGGAAAAGTGGGAAAAGTGGGAAAAGTTCACATGTAGAAAAAAAATAATGTAAAATACGATTTGCATAAACAATTTTACAACGAAACAAACATGGCCAAAGAGAAAAAGCTGACAAACTAAAAATTATTTTGAATTTCAATCACAATAAAAAAAAATGAGATTAATTGATCACATTTTGCCTCACTGATCTCCCATTTCAAATGTTTAGTGAATACACCCTTCCCATAAAGTGTGCTAGAATGCTTGTTCTGGTTGTTGATCTGTGAAGTTCTTGAGCTTCATTTGCTCAGACTGGAGATGGGCCTTAGGGTTACCAGTATCATTGAACATGTTAGATGTCCATTTAAACCTTTGAGGGTGACGGGTCCTAATAGACACATTCTCTCACTTTCCATGAGTTGATCTCCCATTATTTCCTTCTTAAGAAGATAATTGAATACATTTTTCAAAAATTATGGGAATGACTTTTTCCTTCCAAATCTTTTGGTATTGATGTGCATAAATATCGTCGATCGATGATGCGTGACACCAAAATAGCCAATTTCCCCCTTGGGGGCAAAATCGTCCGCTTCGTTGTAGTAGACGCACAGATGATCAAAACTATGGCGTGGATAATATAATTGATCTCACCACTCACACCATTACTTGATGATTCATGGGCAATCATGCTTCAAAAGGCATAACCGACCAAAACAGTCCCAGCAATGATCGAAGAGGAAGGGACATAAACCACCGTTTTCCTTCTTAGTCTACGGTCAAGGCATCTCACATTTTAGCATTCTTAGCTTTTCTCTACGGATATTCTGCAACTTTGATTGTTATCGCTTGAATCTGATTTAAGCATTAGAGTGATCACCCCCAAACCCTGAGCTTGATCACTCTTATGCTAGTCATCTTGTCATTTGCAGTCTAAGTCAGACATCGAAAGATCATCTCAAATTCCAATGGCAATATATACAAAGCAACCAAAACCAGAATTAAGTTTAACAACAGCTCATCAATTGAATGTCAAGTCTTATGCTTGGTTCCATAAGCTTAAGGATCAGGGTTCGGCCTGAATTGTTTAGAACCGAAATTTGAAACCATGATGGACAACCAATATGAAATTCATTATAATAATATTTTATCTTGTAATTGCACTAATCTATTGGCAAATAAAACATTTAATATCACTCTTAAGAAGTGATATAAAGGGATTTTTAATTATCTGAAGTAATTCTAAGCACATAATTTTAATTCTTTAAATTGGTCATTTTATTTATTTATTTATTTTTTGCTTCTCCACATTTTTTTGGCGGCATTTGGAAGTGAAATTTTTAATTTTTTCCACTTTTTTCATTCCCAGAATCACTAGCTCATATTTTTGTAAATGCCGTTCATCATAAGCATCACTTGGTAAGAGTGCAGAATCACCATGGACAACTCATCTCTTTGAGAGCGGTCCACCTATAGAGCGTGGGACCGAAATCTTGTAGACGGTTTTCAAGGATGTGGGGTAGTTATCAAATGGGGAAAAGATCTGAACTCATCAACTAATACGTAATTAGCCTTACCATAAACTAGGGAGCTCACAGGACAAAAAAGCCCATAATTGGCCCATTTGAATGAGCGTAATGGCACATATGCTAGTGGCAGCCCACAGGATAAGAGCAAGAGACCAAAACCTTGGACTTCCTGGCCCATTGAAAGCCATACTTAGACCGTAACTCACTGGGATAGTGACATGTGATTGATATGATTAAACAAATAATATAAAATCGGAGTCGACTGAAATCAATATGAAGGGATCAATCTGATACCAACTACTAACTAGTTAGTTGCTCATCAAAGAACGTGCATCATATATATGCATTACAATAGCAGAGAAGACCCTTTCGATTTTGATTGCTATATGACTGACTGACTGACTATAAGAGAACCTTGGAGGTCACAGTCCTCAACGTTACGGTCTTCTCCTCTGATTTGTTTTTTGGTCGGTGGGTGAAAGTTGGTGGTGGAGGTCAGTGTGTTAATGGCCATCCAATTAAGTAGTTTGGGCTAGAATATATATATAGATGTTGTTGAGCTGGGTCACTTCAGAAAGTAATGACTGAGAGGCCATGTTTGATCCTCAGTGTTTTAAGCTCGTGGCTACATTAAAGAGCTTGTTTATATTGTCGAGTTTGGTCTCTAAGATCTACTCTACTTTCTCTCTCGTTAAGGCTAAAGTAATTGGTATTGAATACGATATCGATTGATGTCAAAACTGATCTGATATTGATAAATTCAATTACTAAATTGTAATCTTTGCTCCTAGACTCCCGATGGAGTACTGTAGGGGAGACTACAAGAAGGGGATACAGCAAGACGCCAAGGTGGCTTTTATACATTGCCAGGGTGTATTTCTTTTTCCTTTAAATTTTTTTTGAGGAAAAAGGGAGCACATGCATACTTTCCTCTCACATTCCCCTTTTGGCTCTCATCCTTAAAATCCAACCCCCCCCTCTTTGGATTCCATTTTGCCTGCTTCTACGTAGATCCGCAAGTTCATTGGGAGTGGGTAGAACTTTCTCCCATTAAAAGAAAATAATTTCTTTGACATTAATGCAAACTGATGATTGAAATACAGTTCGGTACCTTCTCTAATCATGGGATTGGTTGGATAAATAACAGATGCTATCACTTTTTCATAATATTATATATAAAAAGCTCCACTGAACGCTAGAGTGGAAGCTATGCTAGATCTTCATTCTCTATCTTTTTCCCACGTTTCCTCGCTAAATTATTGATGGGCAATTGAACACCTATTTATAGGTGTCAATCAGTTGATCTCGGTTGAGTTTAATCGATTCTCATCAATTTAATATTTTGTATTGTGATCGACGTGTTTAATTAATTAGTCTTGATTTGCGAGACATTGACTAGTTTATATTTAGTCTGATCGTTCTAGGTTCCTAATCAGTCTTATGTTAATCAGTTCAATCGGTCCATTAATGTCCATAATCGGTTATCTTATTTGGTCTTATGTTTGGTTATGCTATTAGGTTTTATGTTCAGTTATAATCAGTCTATTTTGTTGTAAATTCAATCCATTGATTTATCCTTACTTATAAATGAAGAATGTATGTGGATAATAATAAAAAAAAGAGGGATTAAAATATGCATTTTAAAGAATATATACACGTGGTCGTAATAGTTTTTTAGTGTCATCTGTTAAAATCATGTCACCTTTAAAGCTAGGATATCAATGGACTATTTGATAAAACTTTAATTCTCGGATTCTTACTTCTAGTTCAAATGTCTACTTTTACTTCAAAAAGATTCAAGAGTATATGAGAATAAAAACAT
Source organism: Protea cynaroides (assembly GCA_028583415.1). NCBI lineage: Eukaryota > Viridiplantae > Streptophyta > Magnoliopsida > Proteales > Proteaceae > Protea > Protea cynaroides. The sequence continues at coordinate 100,972,675 of CM053274.1, read as the reverse complement.
GTTTGTTAACCTAATTTAGTCACGAATTCCAGAATGGGGGTGGTGGGTGGTGGGTGGTGATGGCGATGGGGACGGTGGGTGTGACGGTGGTGGTGGGTGATGGTTGGTGGTAGTGACGGTGTTGGTAGTGGTGGTCGTGGTGGGGGGTGGTGGTGGTGGGTGGATAGTGGTGGTTGAGGATAGTGGCAGTGGTGGGTGGTGGGTGGTGATGGTGGCAGTGGTGGGTGGCAGAGGGTGGTGTGGGATGGTTCTTTCTATTCAAATATTGTACTTTGAAATCGAAAAACTTCTATTTGAAAAAAATGGATTCTAGAGTCCTCCAGGATTCTCCAGAATTCGAACCGGGTTACCAAACAGGATTCTGTTCCATTTATGCTCCAGAAACAAGAATCCAGATTCTGAAGTGTTATCAAACACCCCCAAAAAGGTTCATTGCAATCTTATTTAGTAGGATTGTATCTGTTGCAAATCTAATTTTAAGAAATAAGTGGAAAAATGGGAGGAAAAAGTGGTGGAAAAAAGAAAAAAAAAAAGAAAAACCTTTTAATCGGTTTTTAGTTGGTTTATACCAACTTGAGTTTTAATCGGTCGATTCGGTCGAGCAATCGTCAGATTACACCCCTGTACCATGAACGACTTATTATTAATTGGTCCGGTCCTAAGACCGCATATTTATTAAACGGTTTGGCTCGGTGAAATTTTTAACTGGTCGACTCGGCTCAGGAGATACGGTGCGGTCCCAAAATTGACACCCTTAGGTGCAAACAACGATGCCACTCAAAAAATTCTATTCTCTCCCCCTGTATTATATTAACAATTTTATGAGGCGAAGCAACATAATTAAATGGCAAGGTCAATATGAAACATACCGATCATGTATAATGATATAATGTACAAATTTATGATGGGAAGCAACATAAGTGAATAGAGGAGTCCATATGAAACAGACCCATCGTATGAATGAATGGATGAACCAAGCATGTTAGCAATATAAATGAATGGTGGAGCCAACATGAAACATACTCCTTGTGCAAATGAATGGATGAACCAAGAAAGTTTGAAGCAGGTGTCGATTATTGCTTTTAGACTGGGGCTTTCTAATCTTCAAGCCATTCTTCTGGGGATATTCTATTTGACATTAGTTCGGTGCCATGTGTTGATATAAAATTCTTTCATTCTTCCCGTCTTAAATATTAAAACTGTTTCTTTTATATATGAGCCTATGAAATGAATGTGCGATAAACACCGGCATATGTCAATTAGAAAGACATGGAATTAGTGTCAAGAGGGCCGTGACACTGGTATGTGTCAATTAGAAAGAAATGGATTTATAATTTTGAAGGTGAAAGGGGATATTTGGAAGATGAATGATAGTATGACAGCACAAAAATAAAGTCTGAAAAGGCACGTTACTGTTTAGTTGCGTGTCATGTCACTCGCTATCGTTGGCGTGGATCCAAATCATCTCCAATGGTAGGAGGGTCCTGTGACTGAACCAAAGGGTTGGAGATCAGTCGACCTATCTACCAATATATGGAAAGGTGGACCAACTAAAATCCCGTTCTTAACAAATGACAGATTGATAAAAAACGATTTGATTACATGGCTGGTATGTGGTGTTATCAGACTCATCACCACGTTTTTCTCACTGTGGGACTCACAAAACTGATCTAAGCCCACTCCTTTAGTATCGCCATCATTCCCTCGGTTCGCGGACGAATCTGGTCCATTCCCCCTCCGCAGCATATTCCTCGCTTCTTTGTCTGACACGAGATTAGGATTGTTTTAATTAAAAGAAAAAAAAAAAAAAACAAGTATACATATACAGCTGTATTTTCAACTATCATATTAGGAAATGTAATCTCAAAAATATTTTTTCCTTTTTATATTTTATACTTAAACTACTCTTCCCTTATTAAATGAGGGACTGACATCGTATGTCTACTCGGATACTTTTTATTGGCTAGTAAGTTTTTTTTATAAATATTAATTAATATGATTGGATGTTAAGAAAGAAAAAAACATAATAAAACAATTAATAAGATGAAAGAAAGTGAAGAGTTTTTAAAAGCTTTGACTGAAAATTTCTCCCTAGAATCTAGCCCTACACAATCTGGCAGTGAAGGGGCATCTTGGGTATTTCTTAAAGCCGCAATCTTAGCTCTAGAGAAATAAACAATTGTGGAAGTTTGGGAATTGGCAACCGCAAAAGATTCAGATTTCACCGTATCCCTCAACATGAAGCGTGAGAATCCAATCAAAATTACTAAAATACCACTTGCCTTACGGAGTCATTCTCACTTATTTTGTTTTGGACTTTAGGAGTCCGTTTGATAAAATTTCTATTTCTAGATTTTAGATTCTGGTTTAAATTTGGATTTTACTTCAATCTACTTCAAGATTATTTTGGAGTAGAAATTTTTCTGTAACGCAATTCTAAAATGAATTCTAAAACATATTTGAGTTAAAAACATGTTTAATAATACACTATCCTCCCAATCGAAGTTTAAAAAATAATCATGGTTGTGGTGGGTGGTGGTTTTGGTTGTGATGGTAGAGGTGGCTGTAGTGGGGGTGGTGGTGGTGGTTGGTGGCAGTGGTGGTGGGTGGAGGGTGGTCGTGGGTGGTGGCGGTGGTGGTAGTTGTGGTGGTGGTCAAGTGAGAGTCATGTGAGAGTTAATTCTTTTCTTTCTCTTAAAAAGTTGATCCAATAGTTTAGAACGACTATTTATGATTCTAAAATTTTGGATTATGGAGTTATTCTGAATCCGATTCACTCTGTGGGAGTTCCGATTCATTCTGTGGGAGTTGGAATCTAATCGAACTTATCAAATATGCTTCTACTCTAAAATAATTCTATGAGAATTAGAATTCATAGAATCCAAAAACAGAAATTTTATCAAAAAATCCCTACGACACAAAGAAAAGAATGTAACATAATTATAATTTATTTTCACAGTCACGAAGACTCACACGTGTCGTAAAAGTCTACTAAGGAGACGGAGGCCTGGCTTTAAACAAATCGCTAAAAAAGGAAAATAATAAAGCTAGAAAGGGCAAGCTGGACTGGACGAGTGTGTCTATACGAGGCGCCTGTGTAGAAAGCTTATATGGACGTTCGAAACTGCCATAGAGGTTATCTACGTTACAAAAAAGGAATCCCTCTCCAGCTCGATCTTATTCGCTTCTTTTACTCAGATACGTACCTACATATATACGAAATCTAAGGATAGATATTTGAGATGTCTTTCAACTGCGATATATTCATCATTCACTGAAAAACGGCAGAGGAAGGTGAGTGGGACAAGGATAGATCAGATTGAGTATTCTGGCTTCGTCTTTGTCAAGGATTTGAACAACTGATTTGATCCTATTACTGATTGAAACGGAGAGGTAATATCGATCAGTACTGGTGATTACAATATCAATAAGTTTCTTTTAGTTTTTGGAAATCAAGTTTTCTGCTCTCTGAAAAATTTAAAGTTGAATTCCATATTCACAATTACTTCTTTTTGGATTTTCAGTAGATTTTCGATTTCTAGGGTTTCTGCAATGTCTGATACGGTTCTCAGCGATTCAATGGCGGAGTCCGCCCCAGAATCTGAGTCAACTACCATTCAGATTAGTAGCGAACAGGTGGAAGTCGAGTTCGTTAAATGCGAATGCTGTGGATTTACAGAGGAATGCACGCCGGCTTACATAACTAGAGTTCGTGACTGGAACCAAGGCCGATGGATATGTGGTCTTTGCGCCGAAGCTGTGAAGGATGAGAAATTGAGATCGGATAGCCTCATCACCGCCGAAGAAGCCTTGAATCGGCACATGAACTTCTGCAAGAAGTTCAGAAATTCGACTCCTCCTGCAACCAGCCCCTCGGAGCATCTGATATCAGCTATGACGCAGTTTTTTCGGAGGAGCTTGGACTCTCCCAGAATCCTGAGGTCGACCCCGTCTAGTCCTCTCAGAAAGGAAGGGGAGGTTCCTCCTCCGTCGCTCTCTCGGACCGGAAGCTGCTTTCCAGCTTTGCCTCGTTGAAACTTAGTATCATGCATATATAGGACAAAAGGTAGAAAAAGGAAAAACAGGAAATTTAGATTATCGTGCAAAAGTAGTTACTTAAGAGTTCAGACATAGAATTTTTTTTAGTTAGGAGTTTTTAGGGTTTTAGTCTCTTATTTACTGGTTTCAATGTTTCTTCAAAACTAGCTGCCTTGGTTCTTTGTGTAGAGCTTTTCTTTAATTAATGAATGAAAGAAAGTTAGGAAAGGATTTTATTTTACAGAATTACAGGACTTGCGTCGGTACTCTGGTACATTCTAATCATACAATGTAATGTCCTTTTGTTTTTTTTTTTTTTTTTTTTTTTCCAGAATCTGATTGTCTCTCCTTCCACCCCCTCTTCTCTAGAAGATTAAATCTATATGCTTTCAGGTTTGAAAAAAGAGAAAGCAATCGAATTTTCATACAAAAGGAAATAAAGAACGAAAAGAGATTCAATTTTAATTCTTCCAATTTTGGTTAAATCAGCTGATTCCCCAGTAGGAAGGAGAGGATCACGTACTGTATTTGTAAATTACTAAATTGTAATTTTACCTTAAAAAAAATTACTAAATTGTAATGCAATCCAGGGGCTGACAAAAAAAGATTGTCTCCAGTCATCCAGTCGTCCAGTCCTGGACTGAGCGGACGCTGGCTAGCATTGTCAGAGGGTCATAAGGGGATTTGATCGCAACCATATTGATGAGGTTACAGGGATAATAATGGTTTTTGCTTACTGAAATTTGCTCGGGTCAGGGGAGTTGATGAAGTTGCAGGGATAATAAATAAATCCATTTGTTTTGGTTTACTCAAATTTGTTCTGCTCACAGGGGAGTTAATGAGGTTGCAGGGACAATAAATCCATTGGTTTTTTGTTTACTTAAATTTGCTCTGGCAGAGAGGCACTGACAACGAAGCAATTTGGTGTTTGCTTTGCTTTGCATTTCCCCTCGCTCAGATCCACTGCAGTGGCGATCGGACGGTTGAGAATCATTCAGTGCCCATACTTTACATTGTTATAAAAACGGATAATTCTCCACTGTTGAGGGGCAATCCTCCCATTCCCTAATGCTTATTGGTGAAGGTCAAGGGCAGGAAAGGGATCCGAATCGTCTCGTCCTTGTACTTCAGGGAGAAGGGAGGTGTTCCATCTGATAGCTGACATGTGATTTTTAAGAAAATTCAAGTCCCACATCCAAGTCAACAAGCCGAGCTGACAGGGGGTGTTGGCTCAGATATGGGGCTTAGATTTTTTCGAGAATCATGTGTCGACCATCCGACAAGAATGTCTCCCTCCTCACTGAAGTACAAGAAAAAGACGATTTAAATCCACAACGAAGATCTTGGCCGTTTGAAATACATATATCAATATTTTAAATGGCCTAAATTCTCACTACCATTGACATTCATTACAAAGAATGTCACTACCAACGAAGATCTTGGCCGTTTGAAATACATATATCAATATTACACAGACCTCCCCCCCATTACAAAGAATCCCAATCACTAGAACATATATGCTTTTTTTATTTTTTTTATTCCAGCCGTTACATGGTGTTTAATGTTTCATCTGATGCCCTTAAAAAACAACCCAGGTCTTATATATTGAGCATCAAAGTTGATGCGAATGAGAATTTCATTCTACGACTGCATAAAAAAAAACACTTCATCCTAAAAAAGGGCTTATAATATCTATGTAGATGTTTCTCGCTCTAATAAAAAGAAAAAGTTCTGGCCCACCGTGTGCTTATTTGTTTCCATGAGCGTTACGTCTCTCTGTATACTTACTATGTTGTCTCATGCCCAAGGATCGAAATTTTGGTTTCGTGTCTGGTTTCGGTCAGCCCAAAAATGGAAATTTCGATGGTTCCAGCCAAAATTTTGATGAAACCTGATAAAAAAAAAAAAAAAAAAATTTCAGATGCGATTTTTCTGTGTTTACTGTTTACTGCCAGCTTTAATGTTTCAAGTTTTCAACAATTTGTTTCAATAGGTTTCGATAGGTCTAGACTGTTTGTAGAGTTAAAGATATGGGTAAAAGACAGCTACCTCCCCTGTAACTTACCTTATTGACAGTTGACCCCCAATGATTTTGAAAAAGACAGTTACCTCTCCTAAATAAACTATTAAAATCCAAATAGACTCACACTGTTAAGAATATTTCATTAGATGCTAATGGTAGGAGTCAATATTTTTTTAATGACCAAATTAACCTTTTACAAATGTGACTAATTTAAAAAAAAAAAAAAAAAAAAAAGGTAAAAGAGAAGATGGAAGTGGGCTTTCTCTTTACCAAAAAGAAAGAGAGAAAAAAAAAAAAAAACCCAAGGATATGGTTAACTTTGCCATGGCGGTGTCCATGATTTTTTTTCCATTGCTCTTTCATCTGACGGTGCTCTGAAATTTTTTTTTCTTCTCTTCTTTAGATCTATTTTTTTTTCTAGATCTGTGTTTTTGCGTTTCTTGGTGATTGGTCATCTTTCAGATCTATGCTTGTTGTTTGCCTTCGTTCTCTTTGCTGATTTCTATTTAACGTTGTTTGCTTGATTGAACAGCTTATGGAAGGGAACCAATTCCATCGCTCTTTGCAAAATCTCAAATAGGAAACTTCAATCAAATGAAATAATGGAAGACCAGCATTATCAGGAGTTTGTGAAGAGCACCTTTTTTCATGGCTTCTCTGCTACTTTAACTCCAGACCAGGCAGCTATCGTGCTTCGACACCCATCTATGCTCGTTGTTTTCGAAGACCCGCTGTAGGAGAGGAAATCGTGAGCTGATTTCAGGTGATCAAAAGATGTTTTTTGAATCTGATAAAGAAGGTGAAGTCCGCCTATGAAACCAGATTTAGGTTTTTTGCTTGCAACTCCCGCCTTAGAGCTCCACTTGCAACTCCCACCTTATAGCTCCACCCGCAACTCCCGCCTCAGAGCTCCACCTGCAACTCCCGCCTCAGAGCTCTGCTTGGAACTCCTACCTCAGAGCTCTGTCTGCAACTTCTGCCTGCAAATCTCTTCAAATCCCTCTACAATTTGATGTATTTGTTTTTAAATGAGCAACTTCCAAAATCCTGATTTGTCAAAGAAAAATTTAAGTCTTAATTCTTACCACCAACAACTGCTTAAACCTTACTGAAAACCTTTAAGGGAGATCCCTAAAATTCACATTATAAAACCTCCGAGAGACCTTCGATGCTTGGGCTCTGGCAACAGAGCAACAACTTTGGTAGACTTCTTCTTCTTCCTCACAACCATGATCATGGTTATGGTATCGGTCATGGCGTGGATAAACCGAGTCGGAGGAGTCAACCGCACCTGAGAGGCCTTCGATGCTTGGGCTCTGGCAACAAAGCAACAACTTTGGTAGGCTTCTTCTTCTTCCTCACAACCATGATCATGGTTATGGTATCGGTCATGGCATGGATAAACCGAGTCGGAGGAGTCAACCGCACCCCTCCCCCCATTCTGCATCGTTCCATTAGAGTTCTTTTGTTTCTAATCTTGCATCTCAGATCTCGTTTTATTCATCAATTTTTTTTCATTTTCTAGTCTTCTCCACTGAAGTGAAAAAGGGGTTTTTCTCTTCTTTCCTAGTAATATTGGTTTCAGAAACTTAAGGATAGAATTATCCATAAAAAATATAATTTTAACACCATTAAAAATTATGACTATTTGAATTTTAATAGGCTGTTTAGAAGAGTTAAGTGTCTTTTTCAAAACCATTAGGAATCAATTGTAATAAAGGAACTTACAGGAGATAAGTAACTGTTTTTTTCGTAAAGATATTTGATCTTTTCAGTTCCACTGTATAAAGAACGTTCTGGCTTCTGTAAACACTAATTTATTTTACTTTTTTCAATAGAAGTCCTTTTTGAATATGGTATTAGAGCAAGCGTTTTTCTCTGCAATTTTCCCTCAGTTGCGCCACCCATTAATGACGTTCCTCATAGCCTGAGTTTGGGAGGTCACAGCCGGACCGGAGCCTCTATTACTCCGGCCTAAATCCGTCGGTGGGTTCCAAAAGTATGCTGCCCATTTTGATCGAGAGAAGCCATGGAATCAGTTGCCCCATTTTCCAAGGTGTCTCTTGGGAGAGCCCAGGTGGGAACCCCAACGATTCTAGCCAATTTGTCTTGCCCAACTGACTCCCTTGCCTGTCAGCCGGATTCGACTGCAATCTCGTCGGAATGGGCTTTGCCCGTGTTGCCGGAATCCAACCTCCTTGAATCTAGTAAATTTCCTCTTTCTCTCTAGTTATTGAAAACCCTCTACCCAAGTCCATCTCCGGACTACGGTGGTCTTCCAAAGCCCCATCCTTTTTGTCACTCCCCTGCTTCTATATCTATGAATGGAGGGATACAGTGTAGTCAATCTCAGATTTCGTCCACCACAGCATGCAAATTGGAGTTTTTCTTATACCTCCCTCTTCTCCAAACCCCATTGTCCAAGCCAGCCTGCAAGAAACACTACTCCAATAGTTGCAGAGAAAACCAGAGGACGTTCTTAAGCGGGGAGTAAAAGAGAACCGAAACAGGGTCGAAACCGAAATTTCGGACCAAAATAGGGTCGAAAGTGAAATTTCCGACCGAATTCTGATAATTTCTGTACCTACACCCATTTCTTTTAGTTTTTCATAAAAACCGAAATATTTCGACCGAAATTTTGAACATTGTTCATTCCTATTGAATTAAAAATAAAAATAAAAAATAAAAAATAAAAAAATTAAGAAAATTTTCAGCTATCACTAAAAAAGAATTGATCAAATTACATACCACCTAAGTTGTTTAAAAAAATCACCCATCATCCAAGTTAGACAAATGTAATCCATTTACTGACGAAAAAAGTTGAAATTGTTTGTAGACGTTTATACCTTGTCATTTTAAACTAAAAAATATTAATCAATATGAAAATTACTTATTTGACCTTCTAGTGTAAATAATACTATCTAACCCTATCAGATTCAATATCATCGAAACTTATCGTTCTCCTTTGTTCTGGGCTGCAACAACGAATATCTGTTTGCCTAGTTAGGTCAAAATCCTTGTAATATCTGTTTTTGAATCCTTTTAGGATTTCAGTGGTTGTACAATTACGATTCTCATTATGCAGAACAGATTCTCATAAAACGATTACGGAAAAAAGCAACAAAAAATAAAAAAATCAGATCATAAAACAATGGCGATGTGTAGTGCTGTAGAGACTAATCTAAACAACAACACCGAAAAATGAGCTATTGATATATAACCAGAAACCACAGTCAAAGAAATGTCAGTGGAGGCAGAAGTTTAGAAAGTAGAGAGGGATGGGAAATGAACTTGTGGACAGAATGAGAGTTGCAGGAGCTGGAGAAGAAAAGACAAAGTAGGCATAACGAATGACAAAGGCCATATGACGAAGATATTAGAGTCTCGTACATAGTAATGACAAAAACGGGAGATGTGATTGAATCGAACACATGAAAGCAACTTCTCTGGAGATTCTCACATGTCCATCACATCTAATACGTCAAGGTTAATGGAGGAAATTTTAAACCACAAATAATGCAATTTTTCATGTTTAGCGAAGATCTATGTTTCTCCTCTCTCTCTCTCTCTCTCTCTCTCTCTCATGAGTGTTTTCTTCTATCGAATCTCTGTTTAATGAGTTAAGAAGAGTATCCCCAGCGCTTCCTTTTGCCTCTAAGCTTACTTTTCTAGTCTACGAAACCAGTAGGACAGGAGCAAGTAGCAGATCGGTAGTTCATCCTTGGCAGGCTACAGAAGCATCGTCGGTGATCGGAGTAGCAAAGTGAAGTATCAGATCGACAGTTCGAATTTAGGATTGGAGGAACAATAAAAATTAAGGATTTTTTGTTCTAAACAAAATATGAAACGAAAAGAGGAGGAAGGGTGAAAAAAACAAGAAGGATAAATTGGACTTTTCTCCTTACAAAAAGAGTATTATTGTCATTCAAGTGTTTTGTAACGGTTGACATCAGCAACTAACGGCTCTGTTAGTTGCTTTTGGATCTTTTTGATAAAAGTTTGTTTAACTTAGGTGGTAGGTGATTTGATCAATTCTTTTTAAATTGTAGTTTAGAATTTCCCCAAAATTTAAACACTTTATGACTCTTATTATCTCTCAAGAAACACTAACTTACAGAATGCTTTACGCAACATCGATCGGCACAAATTGATGGGCCTCCTTTTAAGCTAAATCAACAATAAAAATTAAACATTATAATTAATCCACTAATCCAATGTCAAAATAGTGTAGTGATCTCTAGAAAATTGTGATCATATGAAACTATTACAAGACACATCGACTCAAGATAAATTAATCCAACTTGTGCTGTGGGGTTTGCAGGAATTATTGTATTATTTGAGGCACACAAATTAGGAAGGTCGAGACCCAAGTACAGTGGTTATGGTTATGAGAATCCAAAACATAAATGCCATAGGATTTACTTAGTAATTCTAAAATTATGAATTCGTTTCTCCTACAACCATAGATTCTAAATCCTTTTTCTCCTACAAACATATGTATCACTTCTATAGTTATGTATTTGAAAATGATCGGCATTTAGTATAGATTCAAAGATGAAGCATAATTTGAACGTGTATACCTATGCATTGATATAGACGAGATAGGAATACAAAATACATATGTGATATGATTTTCAAATCCCATCAATATAGAACATAAAATTCAAAAAATAGAGGGAAAAAAAAAAGAGTGGGAAAAAATTATTTTATAAGAAAATGAATGGGCGTTAACGCTAAACAGAAACTATGGGGGCTCGCATTTTCGAACTGGAAAATGTAAAACCATCTCCAAGGTGTCATCCCTGCCGCATGTGTATCACACATAGCTTTGCTACGTGATTACATCCTTTTAGAATTAGCCAGGAAAAACAAAGGACGTCGAAGATGGAACAATTCTTGGAAACTTCCTATGTGTTCTAACAAACTCCATGAAAGCAAAAGATTTTGAGCAGAAATTGCACCCAGAAAGACAGAAAGAGAGAGAGAGAGAGAGAGAGAGCGCTGAGGCGTTGATTCCCGCGGGGTTCTTCGATAAAAAAAACCTCACAGGTATTGACGAGAGACTTCAATCTTCCTTCGCAAGACCTATATCTTGATTTTCTTTGAATTTTATTATGAAATTTATCGGATTTATCAATTGTAGGTCAAAAGAAAATCTTGTATATTCCCATGGGTTTCATCTCCCAAATGTTAGTGGTTTCCTTCGAGCGTGCATTGAAACCCTAGAATTTTATGTTCCCGAATTCGGCAATTGATTTTACAAGCTCAAGGTTTCGGCATAACCCAACTTCACATTTCTGTCAATAATTTATGAGAATTTTAGAATTAGGAGTTAATAAATGGGAGAACCATACACCGGGAGACGTCGAATGGATCGAATCTTTCATGGTTTGTGTGCTCTGGTCCTACTTTTCTTTTTCTACAACCGGGAAGATATCCTGAGGAATCCATTCCTCAGGCAAGCATCTTTAACTCTTCAACCTAGATGGAACTCAATGGGTGATCATGTTGAGGTGATTCACAGGCGAGCCATGGCAGTTGTTAGTAATTCATCCAATTATAATGTTGGGGTTGACGTGGTTGCCCAGAATAATTCGATGAGAAATCAGACATCGTGCACTGGATTATTAGATTACCAGGGCTACAAGAACCGATGTGAGTACCTGAAAGCAAATCCAAATTGCTCGTCCGAAGGATTCTTGGATTACCTAAGGTTCTTCTACTGCAGCTGTGAGAAGATAGGCATATTGGGTTACGCAATTTTGGGTTTATGGCTTGCAGCTCTGTTTTATCTGTTGGGTAACACTGCCGCTGATTACTTTTGTTGTTCACTGGAGAAGCTTTCAAATCTATTGAAGCTACCCCCAACAGTTGCTGGGGTGACTCTCCTTCCGCTTGGAAATGGAGCCCCTGATGTGTTTGCTAGTATTGCTGCTTTCGTGGGTTCAGATGCTGGTGATGTGGGTCTTAATAGTGTGTTGGGTGGAGCTGTTTTCGTAACTTGTGTTGTTGTTGGTACTGTTTCTCTCTTTGTTGCGGAGAAGAGAGTTCAGATTGATCGGAGATGCTTTATCAGGGATCTCAGCTTCTTTCTATTTACTCTCCTGGTTCTTTCTATGATCTTGCTTGTTGGTAAAGTGAATGTTTGGGGTACAATTGCTTTTGTGTTAATATATGCGGTATATGCTTTCTCAGTTGCTGCAAATGAGATTTTGAGGAAACATGCTCAGAAGTTCAGGTTGGATGCCGTGACACCTTTGCTGCCAGTCAGGGGAAGTATCTTCTCTCATGGGAGTGATGAGGATGATTCTGTCTCCAGCTCACTACTTCGTATGGACTCTCTGAATGAGCCACCACATTTCCATCTAGCATTGCCGCAGTGGATGTGGGCTTCAAATGTAGCAATTTATTCGGATCAGTCACTGAGGTCTAGTTTAGCAGAGAGCCCGAGGCCTTTGTGGGGTTGGAGCGAGGATAAAGAGATGGAAAGTTCATTGCTTTCCTGTCATAAAGTATTTGCAATGATGAAGATGCCTTTGACGATCCCAAGACAATTGACTATTCCAGTAGTTGAAGAGGAACGGTGGTCTAAAGGATATGCTGTAGCCAGTGCATTCCTGGCCCCTATTCTCCTCGCCTTCCTGTGGAATACCCGTGAGAATGCGGCTTCCCAAAGCGGAACTGCTGTGTATGCTATTGCTCTTCTACTTGGCGGTATTCTTGGCTTTCTTGCATTTATCTCGACAAGATCTGATCAGCCACCTCGCAAGTTCTTATTTCCATGGGCTTTTGGGGGTTTCATGATGAGCATCATCTGGTTCTACATTGTTGCCAATGAGCTTGTTGCTCTCTTGGTTGCATTAGGTGTAATTTTAGGAATCAACCCATCAATCCTTGGATTGACTGTTCTGGCATGGGGCAACTCCATGGGTGATTTAATGTCAAACATAGCACTGGCAATGAATGGTGGGGATGGTGTACAGATAGCTCTGTCAGGATGCTATGCAGGGCCCATGTTCAATACGCTTGCTGGTCTGGGGATCTCGATGCTGCTTGGTGCCTGGTCAGAAAGCCCTGCTTCTTACATGATTCCGCGAGATATTAGCTTGTTTTATACAATAGGATTTCTTGTATCGGGTCTCATTTGGGCTCTTATTGTTCTACCAAGGAATGATATGCTTCCTAACAAGATGTTAGGAGTGGGTCTTATAACCCTCTATTTGATATTTCTCTTTGTTAGAGTGAGCAGTGCTGTGGGGGTTATCTCACTTCCTGGTTTAAATTGACATTTGGTTTGTTCATAATTAGGAGTGAAAATGATGATTTACAGACTCGTCGAAATAGAACATTTAGTTGATAGATCATTCATGCTGGTTCTTTGTAGCAATAAAGTTCAGGGGGAGAAGTATTATGCAGTTTCGTGTGGAAATGTGAATGCCATGGGTTATGTTTTTCCATACTATGTGTACATAATGACAAGGAGATCACCTCCATACATACATTGTACGTGATGATATAGGAAGAGAAAAAAAGAAAAGAAAAGAAAAAGACAGCTATCCATGTTTTCGATTTCCATATACGTTAATATGTTTTCTATCTGTATATATGTTAACTATTCACTTTTTTTACTAGTGTTCTGAGATTGCTTAAATATTATTAATCTGTTCTTTGGGATTTTAAATAACTTGTTTACATCTTATATTTTCAGTTTATGATCTCCTTGTTTCCTGGGAGTTGAGTAATGTTCTATATGGTCCTTAAAACAACTCAAAATAATCATTTGACAACTGAAATTGGCAACGTCAATTAACTGAAATACGACCATGTACTGAATGCTGTGCTGTATGTTATGCAATCTTACCAGCTTTGCCAAAACAATCGAACTATGGAGTTTCCATGTGATGCTAAGACTATATTATTCTTGCCCATGTAATTGGATGCACAATCTAAAAAGCAAACCTTACTGATAATATGTCAGTGTAACAATGCTGGTGAAATATTAACAGGACAAAAGTTTTGCACGGACAAGCACGTACACGGCCATGGCTTCTGTACTTCTGTCATCAGACAGAGAGAGGAGGGTGTGGAATATCAAATCTACCTACCACTCACTGGACAAAGGGCACACACGGTATGTTGACCACCGTTTATAATATTATATGTTAGTGATAATTTTTGCTCCTGCATCCATTCAATTTTTCAGAAGACTAAGTTCTGTCCTCGTTGAAGCTATAAATATTGATAGTAGGGATTCTGGTCATGCATGTGGATCCAGCGCTAAGCACTGACGTATGAACATGAATTACAGAGACCTTGAATTATTGTTCGTAGGTGGATTCAATTGCTGTAATAAGTATTCTGATTTGTCCATGCTTTATGGTAATGCTAACCAACTTCTCTTGTAGAAATTACATTGATTTTGATGTTAGTTTGAACCAATTATATCGAGTTACAAAGGTTTGATAAGATTTCGTCCCTAGGTCAATTGCAAAAATAGAAATCTATTGCTCAAAAGCAAGTATCCAGGGCTAAAATTGAGATAGAACGAAGGATACCTTCAATGGTAGGGTGTCGAGTCTGTTGACACTCGACAGGGCCCCGAAAAATCTCAGAAGAAGAAATCAGAGGTTCTCTAGCAACTTTATAAGGTTACTTAATTTGAGACTGGCCCTGGCAAAAGTGGCAAAAGTGGCAAAAGTGCGAAGACCGAAGGTGGATATCCTTAACAAGAACATTAATTCTCAAATCGAAGTCGGAATCTCCAGTTTGAACCCTGAACTTTGGCTTAGCCCAAGGGTTCAGGCTTCTTGCAGGCAGCAGAGCCTGTTTAATTTAATAGCTTCAGCTTCTGTTAACGAAGGTGTGAGTCATCTGACCGAAAGTTAGCTCCCCTGGCATCCGTTAAATCTCTGCTGTGGTATTTAATAACTAAACAAAAGATTTTATTGGATCCCTTGATTGAAGGAAAGTTCCATCAATAAATGCGGCAGACTTGAATAGCAGTGTTAGTTTCATGGACCAAAGGATATTCCATGTTGCAGTTTAGCATGAAACAGTAGAATTTCCATTTGGGTAAACCGTAGCATTCACTTCTACCTCACCTAGAATGAATGTTCACTGAATGGGGGAAACCCCTTCAAGAAACAGCTGCAACATACGGTCCTATGAGGCCGAGTTAGCTTTTAAGGCTGCATTTGTTTTGTTGTAAAATATTTTGAAACTTTCATTTCAATGTGATCAAATAATTTGAAAATGAGAAACATCTGCTTACTGGAATGATTGGTCCTTGCTTGATGAAACACGGGCTGCACGGGCTGAGAACTAGGTAGTTCTCGTCTATTACACCTGTTTTCTCCACCAAAACTAATAGTCTAATATAACATTTAACAGAACCCATTAAATTAAGGTGGAAGGGAAGATGATGGATTGTCTCTTCTTACTTACAAGTAAGACCCTGTGTTTTAGGTTCTGCCACTATCTATCTACTTCTACTATCTGGATTCTGTTTTATCTTCTGTGGGACCATCTTCCCTATTTGTTTGGATTCCCTAGGTTGTCTTTTTTCTGGAGTCAACTAAAGTACGTTTCGGTAGGTGGGTATTTTGTAGTACAGTTTAATTAATACAAGTAAAAGTAGTACATAGTACAAATGCCGTCCTTTCTTCAATTTCGTTTTCCAAAGCTGTACTGCACAAAACAAAGTCGCAATCCGCAGATGCGAAATGGAGGATAAATTCAATTTTGATTTCACTGTCACAAGGGACTATTTAGTAATTCAAAGCACTTACGTGATTTAAGTTCTATTGGCAGACCAAACCGAAGACCGTTCGTTCGCTTTATCTTCTCTTCCCACCAAACAAAATTACTTCTCTGATTCTTCCCCTGAAATTCTCTCTCTCTCTCTCTCTCTCCTCATTTTCTCTTTAGGGAGAAGCAGTAAGGGAGCCTCTCACCTCTCACACGATCTCGCTCCACCCAGAGACAGACAAGATGATGCACATGACCTTCTACTGGGGAAAACAGGTGACAGTGCTATTCGACTCGTGGAAGACCGATTCATGGACGAGTTACGCTCTGACCCTCCTCGCTTGCTTCCTCTTCTCTGTCTTCTACGAGTACATGGAGGATCGGCGTCTCCGCTTCAATGTCATTGCTACGGGTAAAAAGCCCTCCTCTACTCTTCCTTCCGTCGACACCCCTCTGCTCATCTCGAGGCTCGCCGGCAGCGTCTGGACCAACCCTGCAAGGTACGCTGCTGCTATCTTGTTCTGTATCAATTCGGCAATGGGCTACCTCTTGATGCTCGCCATCATGTCCTTTAATGGAGGTGTCTTCTTCGCCATTGTCTTGGGCCTTGCTTTTGGGTATTTGATTTTCAGGATCAATGATGTTGAACTGGTGGTTGAGGAGAATCCCTGCGCTTGTGCTTGAGATTTAGAGTCGACATCTCCTCTCTTTGCTTCTTAAAATTACGAAATAAAGTAAATTGTATCCATATGGTTTAAGATGAGAAATTTCTTGGTTTGCGTTCTCGGGTTTGTGACTTTGTTTAGTTTTGTAGGCACTTCTGTTTAGCTGCAATTTTTTTTAGTACAAATGATATTTTAAGTTTTTTTTTTTTTTTTAATCTAAAAATGTTTCTATATTTTTCTATTTATATATTTTTTTCATTTTTAATGAAAAATCTTATTATATATTACTATTATTATTATTTTAAGGAACACATGGAGGTAAAACATTTTTTGGATGGTACCCATCTATGATTAATCCCATGAAATTGGTTAAATCCACTTAATTGTGGCATGTGGATTACTGATATGGAAATTATGATCTTAAATATCTAGAGAATTGTTGAATTGATCACATCGCAAATTCTATACTTTCAATTATTTATTAATATCTTTGTTATTATACACCTTCTTGATAGTTTAAGCATTTTCATGCAGTCATGAATTTTTTTTTTAAAACTTTATTTTATCATTTAGTCGCCTTCATTTAAGCTGAAATTTTCTGGATTTTTTAAAAAATTTTATTTTGTCATTTGGTTAATTTTTTTTATCGAATTGAAACTTAATGCGTTCGTTTATTTTGATGCCGGCGTCAATGGCCCGGTGAAACAAATTCCCTTTCCCGTCCCGCATTCATCCATGAAGAGAAAACCTTTTACCTTTTAATAACTAAAATACAATACTAGTAAAATACAGAGAGAAAAGATCTCAAACGTTACATCAATTAAGAAGAAATAAAATTACAAGCACTCGCTGAGAAGATGAACACATTTCTATTTTTATTTGTACACCAATCGCAAATTAATATTATCTTTTACAGCTTCCACTTCAATGAATGTTTCACTCAAGAGATATATAGTTTCTCCAGTGTGTTCTTGTTTATTAATTTAAAGAATTGTTTAAAGAATTCGTTTAAATGTAACAAGAGTTGTTACAACATGCAATTGTATCCAATTCCCTTCAAATTAATTGTGGGAGACTTGATCTTCTTCCTTCCAAAACCTGATCAACAGCAGGTAGATTCATCATAGATATTGTCAAGAACAGCTATGACCCCAAAAACAAAAGCTTGGTCAAACCCTGGTTGCACCACCACCTGATAGAGATCCTTGCTTACCACCATCAACTGCTGCTCCTTCCTCACTCCAACCTGAACTTATCAACAAGTAAACTTAGCCTCTATCTTAAAATAGTCTATGAAATACCATTTAAGGGTTCAAACCAAAACCTTAAGGCATTACCTGCGCAACTGTGTTTCCTGCGGAATCAATAATGGTACAAGCTTTATCAGGGAAAGAACCCCTGACCTCAAAATCCCAATCCTTATTAATGCTGCATCGCTTTGATCCGATGTTTACTTTGATGGAGTTGTTCTTTACAACGCACAAGTGTGGCTCTTTTAAGCTGAAAACCAACTTCTCTGCTCCTTCATAGTCCACCATGTAACCCTTCCATTGCCTATGAATGCTTAGCGCTTGAAACATGCCTTCCTACACTTACTGACGTACAGTTAGAAGCAATATAACATTTTCCCCTTCTGAAATAAAATTTATTGGAAGATAACAAGAAGAAAGAGAGATAAAATCAAATCTATTAAAAATTGTCAAATACTAGACCATATGCTACCTTATTATGATTACATATTATTAGAAGTTTAGTCTCACACCGGTTACTAATTTACTTACAGCCCCACTTATACTTCTGGGATTCACTGATCCACCTACTAGTTTGAATATATAAGAAGGAAACTTTACATGGTATGAGAACAGGTTTTTATTGTTTCTAGTCTCCATATATGTGTCGGGAATATGTACTGCCACATATGTGAGGGTGTGTTTGAAGTTTAGTCTCACGTTGGCTTCCAATAAGTCTATAGTCCCTTATACGCATGAGAGTTCCTCCACCTGCTAGTTCGAACTTTTAAGATGAAAATTTTGCTAGAATGAATATAATACCTTTCGACGAATGAGAAGAACATGTTCTCCTTCAGCATCCCTCAGGATCAATTGTCCTTTGGTGCCTAGGGTTCCACAGTCATCTACCCTGAAAATAGTTTTTTGGCTGCAATCCGTGATTACCAAACCTCCTCCACTCACAACATGAGGCCTTCTCCTAACAATGAGAACTATCTGTGAAGCTGAACAGTAGAGTTTACTAACAATAGGCTTGATAATGGCACTTGTAGCCATTTCTCTTCGTGGATATGTTCTTGAAGTCTGTCTTCTCCCCTTTAATATATAACCAAGTCATGAAGAGTAAGTTAGAGAAAGAAAACGGGTCTCTTCCTTCTTCATTAAGGTTTGGCAGACCTTCTACCATTGACTATTCAGTACCTGAAGATTGTAAGAAACCTATTGAGTGTGGAGTTCATGAAGGCAGAGTTTCCATGCATAATTGAAAAAGGGTGCGGTTGGCTTTTTGAAATTTGGTACCATTCATGTCAAAAGATGCTTTGTGACTTTGAAAATGAAGGTAGCTTTGACATCCGAGTCCGGATCCTGATCCCCACATGGTAACCACATATCCTTGGGAACCGTTGATGGGTGTGGGTCTCACACCCTATCAAAGGTCCCAAGGCTGTGGGACAGTTAACAGGTGGAAGAGGATCTGCACTAATTTGATTCCAGGGTAAGATTTATAACAAGCTTTTGGAATTTGGATGATGAGGATGCATGTGGCTTGATTAGAAAGTGAAAATGGGTTTGGTGTAGCTTTTTGGGCACTCAAAGAACTGATCCCATAATTAGATTTAAGTTCTACAGTTCATATTAATACTGAATTTCATTTTATGCATCCTCGTTTCTTTGGTATTCTTCCTTGAATGATATTAGAACCCTAACCAGATGGATAACTAGCCCAAGTTAAACTTAACTAAAAAACTAATGATGGTTGTTATCCATTTGGGGTCACTTTACGTGGAACTTTTGTAGGTTGACTGAGCAATCACCCATCAATTAAAGGTTATCCCTTTTCTTTTTAAAGGTTCTTTTTATGTATTGGATTGCAATTTTTGGCCCACAGCTGGAATATCAGTTGGGCTGGCTGGACTTGTGTTGGGACCAGGTACAGCCCATAGCTAGACCCTTACACAAAAAGTTTTATAAATAATATATTATGCAAGTGGAAAAATGCCATTCATACATCTAAATGTTATGATATGTATTATTGGAATGTATTATTAGAAATGCATTCTTCATATAGAGTACAAATGGACAAAAGATTAAAGAACGAGACATTACCATTCTAGGTTCAGAATGCTTGTGTTTAAAGAGGGCATTCCAAAATGGGCTTTATTAGAGAGCACATTCAATGATCAAGAACTCCGGAAGAAGATGTTGCCACGGAGGAATCGGACGATCTTCTCGAGATCTAACCTCTAGACTTGCCCCAGTATGGGGAACCGACCATCCCTCCTACAGAGTTATATCAGTAGGGGGAAAGGACAGCACGCAAGGACGAGCAAGAGGAAATATCGGTCCCTCTAAGGTCGCAGTTTTGGACATCACTAGATCTGCCGCTACATAGAGAACAGGAACAGAGGCATGAAACTATCCCTGTCCCGCAGTCGAGGGAAATCAGAGAGTCGCCACCTCAACGTCGATGGCCACCCGCGAGGCCTTTGGCTAGTCCCTCAAGGCAGGGTCATTGCGTCGATCTTCCACCCCGGCTACGAGAACGGGAGCCTAGCCCCAATGACATCCACCTTCCATTGTGGAAAGTGAAAGAGGGGCCAATGCCCTGGAGCTTCGGTGGCCCACCAACTGGTGGAAGGGATCTTCCTCCCTAATACGGCATAATACTTTAGGAGGCAGGAGATGCCAGAAATCTATCGAGTACTAGAGACGGATATTGTCCAGGTAATTCTCGTGCCTTATTATTTCCTTCATCATCATCATTATTTTTTTTTTAAGGTCTTAATACCTTGCGTATCATTATTGATTGATAGGAAGCCCATGCTGTGATGGAGCTGACAAAGCGTGAAGAACATTGGGCAGCCAAAGTTCGTCGGATGGGGATTGAGAGGGACGAGGCCCTTGAGCATGCTCGCGCAGCCGAGCAGACTAGAGAAGGCGCGGTTGAAGCGAGATGTGTCTTCTCCCAGATGGTGGACTCGCTTACAAAAAAGCAGGATGATCTCAAAAAGGACTTGAGGCGGTCTCAAGAGGATGTTGTGCTCATTTCGTCCGAGAAGGGGCACCTTGAGGAGACCCTTGAAAGTGAAGGGTAGAGGGTGGACAACTTGGAGCAAGCTGCGACAACACTTTTCCAAAAAACAAAATTCGTCCCACAAACAATGGGGGCTTGTTAGAATCTTCCCCAGGTGCCATATCTTTATTTTGATCTTCTCAGTTGCTGATTTAGCGATCACTGAGCCTGGTGCTCTGATACCGTTTGATGAACTTGATATGACACTGAGAGGGTGGGTGAATCAGTGTCTGAAACTTTTCCTTAATTAAATTCACTGCTGCCCAGAGCTAATGGATATTTGATTTTTTATATACACACAAGCATATGCAAATCCACCTCGCTACCACTCAGTGGTCAGGTCTACCAGATTTGCACACATACAGTGGTGCTTTCTTTTTCTGCTTCGCACATTTGTTCCGCGAGTCTATTTGCAACGGCCTCTCTCTCCATGCGTTCAGCATCTACCCAGTCTTGCACATTGTTTCAAGGTTTTTGACCGCCTTAATTTCCGTCCAAAATTGTCCTTCTTGTTTCGTTGTCTTCCTGAGGAGTCTGAATTAGTCGGCGATAGTGGACCATATTCCATGCCATTATCGTCGTCGACAAGATTGGGTAATTCCTCTTCTTTGGGTAGTTCTTGGTTCTGGTTGGTTGTGCGTTGTGGTGCGCATGCAAATACCCCTGGGGTGAGTTGGTATTTGCGACTGTTTGAATAACCTTGCTAGTTCTGTGATCTAGGTCTTTAAAGAGTTGAAATCCGCCATCGTGATGTATTGCGGTGTAGGCTCAGGACCTACAAGGGTGTTTTCTTGAGGGGAATTTCTGCCGGGAGAGGTATCTCTGCTGATGTTCCTAGTATGAACCGTGTCTTGGCCTTGTTCCTCCATTGTATCGTCATTTGGTGGAGGGTTGTTGCCACCGAGATTGTTACAAGTATACTAATCATTCTTTAGAGACAGACAGAATCTTGAATTCGGATCTTCAAGGAATTAGGCCCCACGCGCGGTGGGTGCCAAACTGTTGTGGTTGTTTACTGACTGGTACTTTAATCTGTGTTCTCTTGCAAGATGGAAAGAGAAACTCGTCACCGGAGGGTAGGCTGAGACAGCCTGACGTCCTTTCCGACGATCAAGTTAGTTGTGAAGCTAACAGTACGGAGCTTGAGAGGATCAAGCTCCTTAGTCGTGGGGGAAGAAAACGAATTCAAGTAGGGATAGAATTACTTAGCTGATAATCTGCCTTTCTGAATACGAGTCGAACGGCTTTTATAGACATAGAGAATCTTGAACGTTCTTGAGATAATGCATGGGAATAACCGCCTAACCGTCAAGAGTATCTCTCAGATTCAAGCATGACTGTAAGATTATGAACCAATGGCCAAGATGCGTCAAGTCGCCTATCCCAATCGGCAAGATTCTCACGGAACCTGTTGTCGTGATGACTAAGAAGTCTTCCACACGTGTGATAGCCAAGGAGTATTATAAGGAACGAGTTGAAGTATTCAATTATCAACTCGCCAAGTAATCATGCAAACTTGACATGTCGCTAAGTTTTGATGCGACTTGGTATTCCATCGCAGCTTGAGGCGAGTCCCAACTCTTGAGATGAAGCAACCTCCAAGTTGACAAGTTGACAATCATAACCATCAAGACATGTGATTTTCTTCTTATGTCATGAATCTAGAAGATACGTGTCACCTAATGATTAACGATTAATGGGTGAATTATGGTATCAATACTATTCCTCTTGAAGATGTTGGAGATAATGGTAAGAATAATGTTGAAAATATGAAAAAGAAGTATTTCAAATATGATTCTTGAAACAAGTTAGAACTATGATTTATCCAAGACGTTGGATACTTCTAATGTTATTTACCACCCTTCGTTTTTTTTCTTTTAATGATCTGACACTTAAAAGGTCAGGGACAATGATTGGTGTGCTTTTATACTTCCCACGTGCAATAGCAGCAGAGAGAGAACAAACGGACACCAAATTGCATCTCTCTGTCAGTGTATATGGTTGCATACAGACGATCTTTTTCCCATACATACGGGCATTTGCAGGTGTTGCTGAGGTCCTCTTTATTATGAATACAAGGGAAGCGTCCAAGGAGACCTGCTACCTCTTCCGCAGAGATGAGCGGTGGCGATGAAGTTCCTTCTTCGAGGGCTGCTTCTTCCACACTCATAATCGGTGTTAGGATTTTCGCTCTGCCCTTTTTCCACGGTTGCAACCGCTTGAATGCATTCATACACTTCTGCTACCGTTTCAGAGCTTGTAGTACTCTGTCATTTTACTTTCAAAAGATGCACTAATTTCTTCTGTCTCCCATTTGCCATTGCATGAATTGCTTAGACCCTAATTGCCTTTCCTCATCAGTCTTCACTCCACCCCGTATTCTCTAGTCTCCTTCGTTGCTGGATTCGGTGATTCTATATTTCTCACTAGCATTCGCCAATGGCAGCTTCCTATTCTTCCTGTGTTCCATCTCTGCCGTCGCCTTGTCCTAAGTCTCCACCACGGTATCCCGATTTGTGCGGGAAGCGTCGGGTGTTAGTGAAGGTTCAGATGATTGAGAGTGAGATCAGCTTTCTGGAGGTGAGCTCTGCTAGATCGTCTGTTTTGATTCTGTTGATGATTCACCAGTTCTTACTGACCTGCATTTTTTCTTTCCCCTCTCAAAATTCGTGTTTTATACTTCAGTAAGGTAGATCTTCTATTCGTTGATCAGATCCTGAGTTAAAAATAATATTTTAAAGTCCCTACATTAATATGAAACTGGCTGATGAATTGTAGAGAAGAAGAATGGTGGAAGAGACTTCCCCGCTATATTCTTTATTTTGCTTCTCCTTTGCTTGACCACCTTATGTCCTATACTTTTATTCACTTCCCCTCTAGTTGGCAACCTTATTCCAGGATCACAGACAATTGGAATTGTGTGTGAAGTTTCAAAATTGAAGAATTTAATAGAAATGTGCTACCCCTTTCGTGCCCCTTGTGGTTCACTAACTGGGGAGTCGAAGCCAAGTATTGAATGAAGCCCAATATCCCACAGAGGGCATCCATTGGGCTGTAAAGAAACCTTAGCAGTTGATTATAATCATCTTTGGATGATCACCCCAACAGATGTTGAACAATGTTAAACATGGGAAATGTTAGATATTGGATATATATAGAATAAGCTACTGGTTGTTTTCTGATGTTCGCTTTGCGGCAGTATCAGAGTGAGGTGACTGAGTCCCGTTTGGGGATGATGATAATTTTCTGAGACTTACCATAATTTTCATCTGTTAATTCAATAACAATCATTGGAACATAACGAGAGTGAAAGACAAATGCTTTTCATTTCACAACGTAAGCTGGCCTGTTGAAAGTTAGGACTGTGAAAGACGAATGCTTTTCATTTCACATTGAAGGATAATTAAAATCTTATAGACAACTTCATTGCAAGCAGGAGGAGTTGAAATCGCTTGAAGGTCTTCAACCTGCCTCTAGCCACTGCAAAGAGTATGCATGCTCCATTCCCTCCCCCTTCTCATTCCATTATATTATAGTGGTTTACTGTATTTGGCCTATGGGAAGAGTTTGATCTTGGATCAAGTTCTCCTTTGATTTATGCATATATTGATCTATTATTGACTACAGGTGATTCTTGTGGCAGGGTTGACAATTTTGTGGGGGCTAATCCCGACCCTTTAATTCCTATGTATGATTCCTTGGCATCAAACTTTCTTCATTGAATTTTTAATGTGATCAAACCTTTACGGTTTTCTTTTTTCAAGCAGAAATAGGAAGATCAGTAAATCCCATCGCATCTGGAAGTGGCTCTGGTACTTTTCTTAGCCTTATGTAGTGTTTCTGTTTTGTGTACTTTGGACTATTTAGCATTTTGTGGTACATTTTCATTTTTGGAACATCAGTAATGGAGAATATTTCCAATAACATGAAGCAAAGAAAAAAGATAGCTCTTAAAATATGAGAATAGGGGACAAAATATGTAGGAGAAGAATGAATCTGGTTAAATTGACATTCTAAAATAATTATTTTTTCTGAATTGAAAAATAAAGCATTTTTTATCTTCTGTTTGGAGGGTATTTTCTGTCAACAATGAGAGAATTTTGGGCCTGTAATTGGAATTGGTATATAACACAATTCACTCGTATTTATTTTCTTAGAAATCATTTTGTTGGGCTGATGCAAACCACTACTTCTTCCTTTAGGAAAAAAAATTGCTTTTTATACTAAATTTTTTTTTTCTTGCTCCATATAGTATTATGAATTTTGAGTTCTGATAATTGTGTTTCTGCTTCCTTCTTTTAGTTTAATGCAGATTTATTGAGTTCATGGTTGAAAATAGTTTCTAGAGCTTACATGCTGATGCTTCTTGAGATGTTTATGTTGTCCATCAGAAGCATTGTGCAAGTGAACAAGAAATTTCTGATAGCCTGGTTTAAAAGATCAAGGTTTTAAAAAAGAATGAAAATTTCTGTCTAGCATTCTTATGTTAAGTAATGGATCCTAATGTATTTCTGGTAAAAACTGCTGGCCTGAGTGCCTGACCTACACACCTGACAACCATATAGGCTTTGGATTGGCATCTTCAACCTGATAAATAAGCAGGTTGAGTATTTAGCTTTTGCTCAGCTATGTAACCTGTTCAAATCTTCGTTTTCCGAAAGCAAATGCTAAGAATTGTGACCAATTGCCTCCTAATGTGTCAATTTTGAGGATTTGTTTCATACTTTGCAATTGGGTACTCATTTTAGAGCAGTTTCTTCCCAATTTAACACCCCCATCCATCCCCCTGCTTTTTTTTTTTTTTGGGTGAGAAGTGGAAAGTGCTGCTTCAACTTTCGATGGATTTGCTGCTCTTGTAGCTGTCCACTTCATCTAAAATCGCCAAGCTGCTGTGCCTGTCAACCATCTGTTAACTTGCTGCGTTGCCACGGTCTCCACTGCTGCCACTCTAAGAGAAAATATTGCAGTAAGTGTTGCTGTCTGCCTCTTATTTGCTTGAGGAAATGGTGCTCATGCAGAAGTACATGCTTCTGCCCTAACTTTACAAAGTTGTGCCATTGTCCCAATTGTAAGAAAACCTATTGTTACCCATGTTATTAGGAATGCTCCTGCAGTCATTCCTATGCTGCTTTTGGAAGTTGGAATTTTATTCTATGGCAGAACGGCAAATGCTGTAATAAATTAATCCAATGCAAAAGTAATAGACTACGCTATATTTCTGGTGTGATATACTCTCTCTTTTCAGAGTATAAAATTACAAATAGGAGAGAATGGAAAAGCACTTTCTCATATCCAAGGTTTTTATCAACAAAGGCGTTGGAGGACTGCCAGACGCCCAAGGTGCCCGCTTGGAGGACTAGGCCTAGGCGACTATGCTCATATTAGTGAAATTGGTCCCTAGAAATTGCATTTAGGTGTGCTACATTTGTGTGCCGTATGGCGATGTGCCAAACCAAAACCCAACCTTAAAAAATAGTTGACAATTGATCTGTAGTCTAAACCGAGAATTAACACACAAAATTCTTAAAGTTAAACCATCCCTATAATCTGTTTTTCCAAAGCCATTCATGATCAAGGTTCAAGTACTGGGAATCAGGAAGCTGATCCTATTTGATTCCAGCCCTGATCGGAGAGGATTGGCCCCCCAAAAGCCCTAGAATCGGCCTTGCATGCATGAAACTTGACCTTGCACCGTGCTGAAACAGGGTGGAATGGGCTAGGCCATTTCGATCTGAATCGTTGGATCCGAGCTCAGTCCTATAACCATGGTCCTTACTCAATTATTAACAGCATGGGATTTGGATACTTTGAAACAAAAATACTCGTGGTAAGGCAAACATAGTTGATTATTTGTTTGTTTATTTATTTATTTATTTTGATAAAAAAACATAGTTGATTTAAACACTTAAAAATTTTAAGAACGTAGGTGGCTGATTTGTCCACTTCCTCTTTATTTCCTGGTTTCCTACGTTGTGGCAGATATAATAGTTGCTATGTATGGGGAGTAATCACATCAATCACTCTCTTTTTCTTTTTGTGCGGAAAGTTGGTCAATATGGAGGGAAAGTTAAAAAGAAAAAACAGTTCCATTATGAGATTTTAAATATTTGATAGTGCATTAAGTGGCTGTTAATAATGCATTTTATTATATCCAAAAGTTTCAGGGATCCGGGTTTGAAATAAAAAAAGATTCAGGTATACATACTATTATGCTGCAGTGCAGTGCATTTGCCTCTCATAAATCATAATTAATGTTGTACTCGATGCAATCAAGATTCTAAATCCCAAGTAGCCACCAACACAGTGGCATCAGAGTCATTATTGTTCAAAATCAATCTAAAATGGAATCTAAAATGGAATCCAAAATGTATGAATCTAATGAGAAATTAACACTTGATTGATTGAGATACAATTGGATACTGATTACTTCAAGTTTCAACCATACCATGGGTTTGGTTTGGACAAATTCCCAAAGACAAAGCCAAATTGTACTACATACAATAGAATATAGATTATAAGACAGATAGATATTCAAGTTTCATTACGATCCTATAAATCTCATTGTGTTACTACAGTGAGATGAAGCGAGATGAAGTGAGATGAAGCCATCGCTCCAAGAAATGTTATCATATCATATATGTATGCATCTGCTCTTTAGCTTTAGTGATCCTTCCTTTTTCCCTGTGGCTGTGGGGAAATCTCTTAACTTCCACATCATGAGCTAACATCATGGCAAATTTAATATCAAACAACACAGACGATGGATGGAACGATGGGTTTTGAGCCGTTCATCGCCGTCATCAGTTGGAGACAGATGGAGTTTCACTACTATACAGTCACACGCAATAAAAATTTAAAAAAAAAACAAAAAAACAAAAACAAAACAAAAACAAAAACAAAAACAAAACAAAACAAAAAAGTGAGAAACCCTCTCCGGAATCTGGCATCCACGAGTTAATAACTCAACTCACATTTGCGTCCATTCGTAAGAGACTGGGCTTCGAACGTGGTGCTGTTCCTTACTCCAAACGATCCAACCGAACTCTGGACCCGACCCGACCCGATTTATACCTTTTTTTGCCACGAATGTAACGGTGTAACTGAGCTTCTCACCGATCTGTCGGAACACAAGCTTAGGGGGAGTTACCTTCACCCCGACACTTGAGGGCCCACCCACGGTAACGTTATAGGTGGAGGCAGCACTTCCAACGTTGGTCAGTTCTCGAGAGTACCGGACGACCCTGGTCTTTCCAAACAACACCGAGAATGATGGATAGTTGAGCTCGCCCGGGTCCCTGAACCGCCTGGAACAGGTGATATTGGCCCGTTTGGTGATGGCTTGGACTTGATCGACACCGTAGTTCAACGAGCACAGGAAAGCGATGTAGTCTTCGGGCTTGGCGTCATAGATTAGACCAGGTGATAGGGCTTTCTGTGGGTCCACATGTCCTGACCCATGGGCCCACGGAGTGGAGGAACCACCACCTGCAGCGTCGCGGAGAGGTGATTGTGTGTTATCCTGGTTGTAGGCACTCGTCATGAGCGCCGATTTGATAGCTGTTGGGCTCCAATTTGGGTGGGCCGCCTTGAGCAACGCTGCCAATCCACTGATGTGGGGACACGACATAGATGTACCTGTATTATTCCAATCCAACGGACAAACGGTTAGTTCGCACTTTCTTTATCCATATTTACTCTTATACTTTGAATTTAATCAGAATGAGAAAACCGGAAAAAGAGATGTCGGCGTTCGTTCTTTACCCGACATGATGTTGAACTGCGTCTTTCTAGTGTCTTTCGCCAGGCCTGTGGGTCCCACAGCCTCGGACCAAGCGGCCAGGATGTTAACCCCCGGTCCGATCAAGTCCGGTTTCAATATCTGGGGTGTTACCACGTTCGGTCCTCTCGAACTGAATGCGGCAACCACCGGGGACGGCCGTACATTCAGTACAGTCCCTCCAAAGTTCAGCAGGGCCGTCGGATTGGAACTGGACCCAACATAATCCCTGATCAAATCCCCCGCCATCTTCCCTACTGCTACCGCCGGCAACAGATGGCTGTCGGCCACCAGCTCCTCCCCACTGGCCGCCGTGTTTGCCAGTATCATCCCCAGTCCTCCGGCGTCGCGTACCACCTCACCCTTCTCTACTCGGGCGTTGAGGCCCCTGTCGCATAGCACCACCTTCCCACGAACCCGTGCCGGGTCCAGCGAACCGGGCAAGCACAGGCTGCTAGAACTGTTGCCTTTGTCGTAAACCAACCCAACAGCTTTGGAACCCATCCCATTTCCGCTGTAGAGCGATACACCGGCGAACTGCTTCCCATTTCCGATTTGAGCGAAAGCGGGAAAATCGCGGTCCAGTGTGCCGGCACCAACAGTCGTAATCCAGGGAGCTTCATTGGCTAACGAGGCTCGACCGGGTCCACCGTTCCCGGCCGAGCAAGACACGAAGATTCCCATCTCCATGGCAGTAAATGCTCCGATGGCGATGGTATCACGGTAGTAAGGTGCGGACCCACCTCCAAGGGAAAGGGAGAGCACATCAACACCGTCGGCGATTGCACGATCCATTCCAGCGAGTATATCGGAACCAAAGCAACCGTCCCTCCAACACACTTTGTACGTGGCAACTCGGGCATGCGTCGCCATCCCACGAGCAATACCGCTGGCATAGCCGAGAAAGCTAGCGTTGGCAACGTGAGACCCTGCTGCCGTACTCGCCGTGTGGGTGCCATGTCCGTCTTGGTCTCGAGGGGACTCGTTCTCCTTGGGTTCCTTCATGAATCTGCCACCGGAGGCCATACGGAAGCCCTTAGAGAAGCTGCGAGCGCCGATGAGTTTTTTGTTGCATAGAGATGGGTGGAAGTCGACGCCGGATTCACACTGGCCTCGCCATCTGGAAGGGACTGCGGACATTTCCGAGTCATCGAAACTCTTTGACTCGGCCCAAACGCCGGTGTCGAGGACGCCGATGACGACATCTTGGGAGGCTTGGTCAAGAGCCTGGATGCGGAGACCGGCCGACGAGCCCAAGTCGGTGTTGAGGCCAAGAAACTCGGGGGTACGAGTGGTGTGGAGACTGTAAACCGATTCCTCATACACATTCAAAACGGAGTCGGATCGACGGAGGGACTCGGCTTGGTCTCGGTCGAGCGAAGCTGCGTATCCATGGTAGGCGGTGGTGTAGGTGTAGAGAAGGGAGGAAGGATCAGATGACACAGTTTGGAGATTCGCAGTGTACCAGTCGTGATGGGTCTCAAAGCTTGAGGGCTTCTGATGATGCTTCATGTGTACTATGTAGGTCTGCTTCACCGCCATTACACTAAGAAAACAGGGAAAGAGAAGAAGAATGAAGAAAGACCAGAACGGAGACGGCATTGCCATTGCCATTGCCATCGCCATTGCCGGAGATGGATGGATGGATGGATCTGGACTGGGTCCTGGGGATTCTGGAACAGGGGCGGTTGCGGAGTGAAACTTTTTAACAAAACGAGTTACAGAGTGAGACTGTGAGAGAGGACGGTCGTTGCATGATTAGAGGGAAGGATAAAAAAAAGAAAAGGAGACGACCGGTGTCGGCTCTTTAAACTACAAGGAATAGAGGATGGGGCTTCTTTTAAGCCATAATTACATAAATGCCACCGCCATGTGCAGTGACTTGTGCCGATTATAAACACAAATTATCGCATTATAATCTTGCTAAAATTTGGGAATGATGAATGACATGCCATACTAATACCAATCCAACGGTTCGAATCGTAGCCAGCAATACAGCTCTCTCACATGGGCTTCTAGCACTACGATGCGAAGCTGGTCCCACATACTGTAAGGTGAATTTAGAATGAAATCTTCTTTCGTTTCCGTGCTGTTTTGATGGAATAGTTTTCCTAGTTAGTTGAGACCCATGATTCCAGATATATAATAAAGAATTACTCCCACTCTACCTGTCATCCAAAAAAATGCCATGTTCTCCAGCACCATAATTTCATATCATATGTCTAATGCGTAGGACCCACACGCTTCCAAGAGTGATTGATTAACGTCAGATGGTGAAAACTGATTTGACACCACACACTACCAAAAAAAAAAAAAAAAAAAAAATCTTGTCTCTACTCTCTAGTCTCTAGCGGGCAAGCTTACCCAGTAGGAATGGCAATTATGTAATTTAAATAAAACCAAAGGGGCAAGAGGCATTGAGTGCAGTAATCGAGGTTGGGTTTATTCAGCGTCTGACAACTGAATAAAAAAAGAAAAGAAAAAATAATAGAGACACCCACTCTTAAGACTTAGGAGTTTTAAGTGGGCCCGCTTCCGCATTTCACAACGGTTATATTTTCCTTGTTCGTTTTTCTTTTGACTAAAGGTGTGAAACCGAACTAATGAGAGATAGAGAGAGAAACCTGGCCCAGTCCACACTGGCAAATCAGGCCAAAAGAGAGAGAGAGAGAGAGAGAGAGAGGGACCAACCCAAAGCAAAGTGTCCAATGAATGAGAATGAATGGTAAATACCCAGAGTTGAATGATAAGGGTAATGCAAGAAGACAAAGGGTAGAGAGGCGCAGAGCAAATGGAGTGACGAAGGTTGAGGAAGAGAAAAGGAAAAAGTTGTGTTATCTTATCACTTCACACAGACACAAGAGAGAAGCAGAGGGTAACCGCAGATAGTGGCGTTAATCAAGCCAACAAAATCTACTTTATGCACTTCATCAAACTCCACCATTCGCACCCACGCACGCACGCACACACGCACGCTCACTCGCTTTCGTTATTATTATTAATTATTATTATTATTATTATTATTATTTTCATTTCTGGGATTTTGGGTTTTATGGACTCAACGCGCTCCTGTGGGATTTTGGCTCTTTCTGCTTACGACGTGATGGGAGAGAAACAGTTATGGCGTCAAATTCAATCCACAATCGGAAACTGTTTTTGGAATCTTGCCTCTTTCGGTGGCTTATGTGGCCTTTCTTTGCTAAAAGTATTAAGGATCGTTTGGTTATTCACCATACATTCCACATGGAACCAGGAATCCAACATTCCAATCCTCTTCCTGGATGGGTAATTTCATCATGGGCCCTAACCAGGTCCTAAGAGACTGGGCTCGAGCCAAGTCCATTGGGTAATGGATAGTTTAGTACTTGGGCCAATTACACGTGGAAGGTAAAGAGGGAGTGGAATGGATAAAGTGTTTGGAGGATCTTTTTTTTTTGTTTTTTTTTTTTGGGGGGGGTAGGTAAGTGTGTGGAGTTATTATTGTAACCTAGGGGATCGGGATCCCGATTTTCTATTATCACCCGGGAAAGAAAAAGGGATTTCGCAGGCATCCATAAAAAACTGAGAAAAAAAAGGAAGTTTGGCGGATCCGAATCGTCTCCTGTACAGGGAGGAGGGAGACGCCCGGTTAGAAGGCCGATAAATGATTTTTGGGAAAATCTTAGTTTCACGTTTAAGTCGACATCCAGTCGATAAGCCGAGTCAATAAGGGGTGTCAACTCGAACGTGGGACTCGCATTTTTCCGAGAGTCTCGTTTCTGCCATCCGACGGGGGCGTTTCCCTCCTCCCTGAAGTATAGGGAGGAGACTATTTGAATGGCTTGAGGAAGAAGGGAGCATTATTTTATGGGAAAAAGATTGTAGCATGCGTTCGTCTACAAATAAACCAGTACATCCTGTCTTATTTCTCACGTGGAAGGATTGGATATGGATCGAGATCCAATATACGTCTGGTGTATGTTGAGGTATCTCAATATCTTATTTTAGCATTTAACAATTTATATTGGACTATATATATAATTAACATATGAATAGAGGGCATGGTTTAGGTGTTGGTATTGTATAGATCATTATCAAGATGGATACTTGATCGATATGGGCCAATACAGATATATTAGATGGTCGATTCTTGTGTGTATCCATTCCAATATCATGAACTAAATCCATTGTAAAAGACCTTAAGATCCGCCTATACACATATTTTCAACCCTACTTCAACTATCGGCTGGAAATTATTGGATGACATCCTATATTACATCTGGGTGAGGGCGTGTGGAGAGCCCACTCTCTTATTTTGTAGGGAAAGGCCCTCTCTACTTTTAAGCCCTTAATGCCCTAATAATTCAACTATGTTTGTCACTCTACTTGTAAGTGCTACTGCGTATATAGTGCTCCTCGACAACTGATGGCCAGTGACCTTTTAGGGTGGTGGTGATGGTGGTAGGCCAGCGCTGGTGGGGGTGGCTTGAAAAGGAAAAAGGGAAAAGGAGAGAATGAAAAGCCATCTTCTATCTCAAAATCTCACCGAGTCCTTAGTAATAAGGTTTTCATAGGACATAGGAGAACTGATGTTACAGCAGTGTATATAACCACATTGGAAGAATATTAATACTAATTAAACTTCTGCTACAAGTAATCCTCCAATAACTAGTGGAACATATTTATAAAGAGATGTTATTGTCCTTTTGATGGAAGAGTTTTTGGCTTCCAATTTCCAACTAGGAGGAGCCTGGAATGTCAAAAAAGCTACCAGATTGCCAGGAGAAGGTGGTTTCCACCCAATGGCCCTAAAGGTAAGAAGAATCCAAAGTTTGACTATTCTAAGGTAACTAGAACAGCAATCATTAAAAAAAAAAAAAAAAAAAAAAAAAGGGGGGGGGGGGAGGGAAGGTTTTGGGGATGACTAGAAGAGAATTTTCAGTTACTCCAAGGATGTGTGGGGGTGTTTATCACGTGAGGATAGAATCTGGACCAGTGAAGGGATGGGAAGCAGTGCTGACTTACTTGAAGAGACAAATATTTGATTTAATACAGCCTAGGAGCACAACCGTCGCTTTGGCCGAGTGGTTAAGGCGTGTGCCTGCTAAGTACATGGGGTTTCCCCGCGAGAGTTCGAATCTCTCAGGCGACGAGTCTAATTATTTTACTCCGTCTCTCAACTTTAAACTGAAGTCTACGCTGGACGGCATGGCACCAGCTCTTCTGGCCATTAATGCCACTTACTGCTTCGCCTGTGGAGCGTAGCGTTCTGATTCTTCTGAAGTGGTGGGTGGTCCTCACAGCGTCGGAATGTCTCCAATGCGTATGGGCCTTGGAGGAAAGGCATGACTGTTGGATGATGGCTTTTTTCTCATCCAGTGGTTGTAATCATATGAGAGTATATAAATGAAAATGTACAAGCAACACACAAACCATCTATTTTCTCCTCTCTTTCATCTTCCTTGCCAAATCCCTAACTTGCAACCAACGGGCGGGGAGAAAAGGCTCATTTTCTTGGATCCCAGAAAAAAGAGTTTGGTGTTGTAGATGCTTCAAACTCTGGGATTGATGAATAATGGCGATAGTTATACACCATGAACCGGTTGTGTGAACCTCATCGCAGACCACTCGATCTAGTCGACCTCTTCTCAAACTTTATGGGATAAGATTCGTGGGTTTTCTTCATATAAATAGTTGAGGTCAGACTAAGGATGCAATCAGAGTGGATTTTCAAAGCACTGGCAGTAGAAAGAGAGGATACCCGATTCTTCTTCGCCTTGGGGATTCCTATTGCCTCATTCTCGGACTGATTCTCTTGAAGAAATCTCGGAGATGTTTTAAGAGTTGTCCTCGAAAGGGTGTTTTCTCCATACCTAAGAGGAAAACAAGAATGGGTTTTGTTGGCAGAGAGTCTCCGAGAAGAACACACTCAATTCTTCCATACTTAATGTTCATTACTGAGGCATCTTTCTGAGAAAAAAATCTAGGGGATTTTCTCATAGTCGTAATTTTATCGTCGCCATTTGAGTTCCTCTCAAACCTAACAACCAAAAAGGGAAAAACATCTCTGTCACTTTCTTCCTCTCATGATGAGCTCATGAGAGGATGAGAAGAGAAAAACATCTACGCTAAGGGAGGTAAGTTTCGCATCCTCCTCATTGTTCCGACGACCGCATTTTAACAACATAGCATTAATTTCACAACATAACGTTAATTATGGGTACAAAACTGGTGAACAGTCTAAAATCTAGGGGTGCAAATTTTATCCTAACAATCCGAACCCACTCAGACCCACCTTGAACCTTGGTTGCTAGGGTTGAACTCGACCTGAACCTTAACAGGGCTGCATTAGGGCTTAATTTTTTTTATCAACCCTAGTAGGATTGGGTTGAGTTAGAGTTGACCCCTTCGGTTGAACCCGATCCGACCATATATATATATATATATATTGACTATTTGTGTACAAACTAAACCCTAAACCTAATCTTTTATCTCTCTCGATAGCCGAGTCTCAGGCAGTGTCTCATCGTGGCGAGTCGACAACACCTCCCAGAGTCTCAGGTGGCTAGGCCCTCCCTAATCTCTCTTGATTCTCAGACAGTGCCTCGTCACGGCAAGTCAACTCTCTCGTAGGTATAACCTTGCGGTGGATTTCAGACCAGCTTTGGTGGATTCAAGGGTGGTTTGCTCCGTGGATTTTGAGTGGACAACTTTGGACTTAGTACTTGGATCTGGTGGAATCAAGGTTGGGTTCTGGTGAGATTCCCTTAATCAAATTCTGGTTTGAGGCCCTAATTCTCTGTTACCAATTTTGCTTTTCTATTAGGGTTTGGGTAACCTACTAAAAGTGGGATTCGTCCATATCTCAAAATCTGCCATTGGATTACTGTCCAACTTCGATGGTTTGTTTTTCTTGACAACTGGGTCAAACAACTAAAGGTTTAGCCAAATTAGATCTGTATGAGTTATTGAGTTTCTCTCTTGTTGGTTATTGTTTCTGTCCTACGGTTTTTTACAGATAAATACACTCTAATTTCTTCCATCAGTCATTTTTTCCTTCTCTTGGCTCAACTATGAAGGAAAATCTGATGGTTGCTCTTATTTTTGCTCTAGTGTAGCATTTGTAATAATATCTTTCATCTCCTATTGAAGTTGTCATGGACATTTGGATCAAGGTAAATCAGGGTTAGGGTTGTACATTTTCTGACCTTGACAGGATTGGGCTGGATTAAGATTAAGTTTAAATAAGGGTTGGAGTTAGGGTTTTGAAAAACCCGGCCCTATATTGAACATTCCCATTGGCGTGCATCCAGTAGGAATTGAACCTACGAATTTGTCAATTATGAGTTGGGCACTTTAACCATTCAGCCATAGATGCTTAACATGGATCATCATATTGTAACCCTCCTGAAATCAGTCGCAATTTCTGGATGGAACTTCTTCCCTCAACTTAACTAGAAGAGCAGGATTATCCAAAACCCAAATTGCCGTTCCTCGTGAATCTTTTCAAAACCAATTTACAGTATAAGGAATTCTATGTAATGAATCCAAAGCACCCAAAAGCACTGACCACAAGTTGGCTTCCAACGTGAACTCAATTCCCAAACTAAGCCAAGTTCCCTGCACTACAAGAATCAAGTACATGGAATTAGGAAGAATCAAGTACATGGGATTAGGAACGAGATCGGGGTGGATACAATTCCAAGTCCGATCGGACAGATTTTGGTGGATCAACTCCCCCAAGCCGCTGTAAATTGTAATCGAGTATGCACGAGTGAAACCATCATAAATCCATTCTTTCAGTGTTTTGCAATTCGGTTCTAATTTTATATCCCTTTGTATTTTGGGTGGGATCCGAAGGCTGGTATCATGTATTTTTTTCCCTTACAAGTACTTCCAATCTGAAACTTAAAACATTAGTTAAAGGAAAGGTTTAAGTGCATAGACTAAGGAATGGTATTGGAGGTTCAAGCGCATGGATTGAGGAACAGAATCTGCACCCGGCAATCCCAATCGGAGGCGGATTAACCCAAACGACACCCGAAATCAAACGTGTGGTTTTACTCCATCCCTTGGGGTGACTCAGCTTATCCAATCCACACTAACAGGCACGAAGCATTGGTCAAGGTCAAGGGTGACAGAGACTTTTGCCCGCAAGTTTCCAAAACCTGTTAGTGTAGAAGAAAACGAATTTCGAGGTTTACCTACCAACCATAAACCAGAGATGGTTGAGTGGATTAATCAAGTGGCTGCAAATAAGTCCCTCACTCTGGCCGAACAATTTTGATTCATGGTGCCCAAGTTTGGAAGATTAGTTAGCAGCCAATATGCTCATGATTAGCAGCCGGTATGCTGACCAGTATGGGCGACTTTCATTTTCCTGAATGCTGTTCACAGTAAATTCGGAATTCATCGGACACAAACTAAAGAAGATAATTGCAGCCTACCCTGATGAATCCCATTAAAGAACTTCGGAAATGTACATACTGTATATCTTTCCACACCCATTCTGAAACGTGTCAGGTCCAGAATTCAGAGACTTCTTTAACATCAATAGATAAAACAGTAGCAAAAAAAGAGAGGGAGAAAACGGAAAAAAGAGGGGGAAAACAAGGAAAGTAAAACACCATAATAATCCGGGGTATCCTACTTTAAGCACCCGATTAGCTTCTCAGACTAATCAGATTTACAGCAATAACAGGATGGGACAGAAAATTTATGGAATAATCAACTCCAAGCAACAAAATCAGCTCCACCACATGGATGAGTCACACATTAAACCATTTCCATCTCTAGTGGCCATACTTTTGGAACTCCCACTCACTGTTATCTGCAAATGTAAGACCGTATTCAGTGTATAGATTCATCAACCAGAATCATCGAAATTATACATGTACATGGAGTAGGATGAAGAGCAAAACATACCTAATGGACACACTTGCCGGGTCTTGAGCCATCGACTGATACAGTGGAAGTGAAATGCATGGTTGCACACACCTATGGACATAAAAAGGAAGTTTGTTTGTAATTAGCAACAAATAATAAAGGACAGGTATAACGTGCAATACTCATTACCACACTCTCCTCCATCCTATATGTTAGAGAAACTTCCCCAAAATCAAGTACATTCCAAAGCAAAGACTAAACCAATCTAGTTTCTTTTGAAATTCGGGAGAATAAAGGAAAAAAGTACAAAGATAGCAACAAAGTGCAATAATAATCATTACTCTCCTCCTTCCTAAAAGTGTTTGACGAAAATTCCCAAAATCAAGAACAAAGTCAAGGTCAAGACCAAGGCAATATAGTGCAAACACGGTAGACAAAGTATAGACTTGGGTAAAGAGCTATGCTAACAATTAAACAGCAACAAAAGAGCTAACAATCAAACAGCAATAAAAGAGTACAGATCAGGCGCATTGTGCTTTTCGTCCTTTAGTCTACTAGCTTGGAATTCCAATGCTAAGAATCAAACAGCAATAAAAGAGTACAGATCAGGCGCATTGTGTTTTTTGTCCTTTAGTCTACTAGCTTCGAATTCCATATCATTTGTATCATCCTTGACAGAGAGAGAATAGATCCTCCTCATAGAAGGTCACCTCAAAGCCTAGTGACGGCTAATGTAAGGTCTGAATCCTCTAAATTCTATTACTTTTACCCTTCTTTGCAAGGCCATTCATCAGATCTTGAAAACAGTTGCCTTCTTCTTGCCAGAAATAGTCATGAAACCAAAACCTTAAAAACCATGAAATCTAGATCTGAAAATCTTGAACTACTAAAACCTGATGAAAAGAGATGAGCGAGACAGGGTTGCAAAGATCACCAAAGTGTAGGCAGAGCTCCAGAGCAGCAAGGAAGGTAGATTGCCAAAAATGGAGTTGCAGATCGCCAAATCGAGAAAAAGAGAGATTGGACAGAGGCAAAGCCGGAGAGACCAACAGACAATTTGAGATGGGGCAATTCAAAAGGACAGAGTAAAGCAACAATCTTGTCTTTACATTAAAAACTCAATATTCCTATGCTGTAATGATTGTGGCCACGAGACACCACAATGATCCCTTATTGGAAATTGCATGGTTGTCGCCGTTAGAGCAACCTTCAAACTGCTCCACAGATTGATCCACATGTTTTGATGATTGTAACAACCAAGAGATCCAACAAAAAAGGCTTAAGCAATGTTGAACTCATGAACTCTTTGAAATACTGGTCTTTACCAACTGAGCTACCCATCAAGGGATTGAGGTTTGAAAATTTTCACTTCCCTTTAATTTCCCTTGCACCCAAACTAAGCCTTAGGGTTATTGCATGGGTAACAAAATAGAAAAATAAGAGAAGATGGAGAGAATCAATGTGTAAATGAAAGACAGTGTGTGCTCCTTTGTAATTTGTATTTATAGAAAATAAAAAACAACTATTAGATAGGATCTAAGACTCTACAATTCAGAGTCCTAGTCCCAAACTAAAGACAAAGTAAACTCCAAATAAGAAAAAAAAAACTAAAAAATCTAATTAATAAAGGAAATTAATAAAGCAAACTAATAAACTAATTAAGAGTCCATATACTAATAGGAGATCTAATTACAATAGGACTGTATTGAACAACTGTAAACACAATAGGACTATAGAGTCCTATTTTAACTCAGCAACAAGGACTGTAAAGTCCTTCCTTAACTCAGCAACCAAGGACTGTTAAGTCTTTCTCCAACTCAGGAGCATAACCAAGCAGTCCTACATGATAAGGACTATTCACAATTCCTACCGTGTGAACTGTTTAGTAGTCCCTATCGTGTGGACAGTTTAACAGTTGTAGCTACTTAAGCAACTTTCAAACTGCTCCATAGCTTAATCCACATGTTAGGACAATTATAACAGCTAAAGGATCCAACAAAAAAAAAAGGCTTGACACACAGACAAACAACCACCAGCATTGAAAATCCATATATATAATTAAGGGAAGACGAACACAGACACTAGGAGAAAACATATCCCAGAATATAGCGATTATAAGCACAGGATAGTTGTAAATACGTTAATCAACAAGTAGACAATACTCCCACCAATGGTTAGAATGAGGGGATAATTAAAGAATGAAGGGAAGATTCTTGTAGGGTTGAAACAAGATGCATACCCCAAGCTACCGTGCACTCCTCACTAGTCGCGCTAGCTTG
This sequence comes from Protea cynaroides, assembly GCA_028583415.1. Taxonomy (NCBI): domain Eukaryota; kingdom Viridiplantae; phylum Streptophyta; class Magnoliopsida; order Proteales; family Proteaceae; genus Protea; species Protea cynaroides. The sequence continues at coordinate 100,932,979 of CM053274.1, read as the reverse complement.
ATTAGCTTGACACTCAATACCTAATCAAACAATTAAGGAAACCCCAATTAGAATCAGTAAAAGTGGAGATATTTAAAATATTTTATAATATAAAAAAAAATACCCGAAATAAGAAGCGCATATGAAAACTAAAGAAAAAGTATCAAAAGAACGAATAAAAAGGAAATTACTCACAAAGATCCATGATATGATTCCTGCAAATCGCACAGTTATCCACAACAATATCTGCAACCAGACATAAACATAATAAAACCAGATTCAGTGCAAAACAACAAGAATCGAACCCTAATCTCCCAGGAAGAGAAGTATAAAATAGCAAAACATCAATAGAAAAGGAAAAACGTAAGGAATCAACGGATAAATTAGGGTTAAGGTGAGATTGAGCAAAAACTTCGTACCCCAGGCCCAAAGGGCGACGGCATTCCACTTCTTGATCTCGAATCGTTTGGGCTTCTTGGAAGAAGATGAAGGGCCTGCGCCGCTCGAACCCTCGCCGACGGGAGCCATATTAATATCTGTGTCCAAAGAAGCCATGTTGACAGGGATCCTGTTGACAGCAGCACGCAGGGACTCTGGACTCTGGAGGACAGGGAGGGAGAGAGAGAGAGAAAGAGAGAATTTCTTTTCCAGCTCTCGCCACGCAACGAAAGGTGTGTTTCTGAACAAATCGAGGAAAATTTGATGCAAATTTCTGACTTGGAATTTTAGTATAACTTAAAGTCGAGTAGTCCTAATGTGTTGTCATTGTTCTTTTTAAAATCCCTTAATATGCCACTTGGCAAATTCGGATTGAAACAAAATTTTGGCATGTCTTTGTTTTGGGTAACTAAATTTTGACATGGCGTTATAGTGTTGGAACAATTGCAATGGATATACAAAACACAAAAATTCCATTCTTGTCGTTCAGTTAGAGATGTAAACGGATATTCGGATACCTTTAAATTCTGAGTGGATTTTTAATTATTCGTTTACACATCTGACTTATGTACCTCGATATATCTCTTCTATTGGATATGATTCATTCTTAATCTATATCTTTTAATTGTCTTAAATGTAAGATTCTTTTTTGCCCATCCTCTGGAACCTGTAAAATCGTCAAAACCCTTAATTTGATGTATACGGATTAGATATATTATGTTTTGAATTATTTGAATTTGGATCTAGATACGTCCAACCAAATACAGTTACTCTAAACAAATACAAATAGAAATTGAATTCGAATTTTCGACTATCCATTTTCATCCTTACATCTTGCACGCGAATCCTCCCTTATCTTAGACAAACTTCCATACATGAACATGAAATGAACACAACAACAAAGCATTGAAGAACACAAATATCTTCTATGAACACATATTCTAGTAATGCAGGTTGAAGGCATGTCAAAATATCATTCTTTGTAGTAGATGCCCATTTGATAGAAGTGGTAGCGCTCTGTCTTGTTGAAGCAGGGTTGAATGGAGGTATCGTGTTTGAACTCGTTGATGGAGGTGGTGGTGCGGTTGGGGGTTGAATGATAATGGTGCTATTGTGTGCGATGGTCGGGATAAATAAATTGCCGATTAAGAATTGATTAACTAAACCTATTACTAATCGCTTTCGATTTAAGAGGTTTGGAATCGATTTGATTTTGATTTTTGTCTATCACATCCTGAACCAAACTAGCATCAAACCGAATAACATCCTTATACTATTGTGGGAGAGTCCAAATCCTCTCCTCCCTGCCTCCTCGGCTTCCACCCCATCCAACCGTTGAAGTCCATTGGAGTTCGAGCGAAATAAACACAGAGCCTCACAATCTTGGGCTAGATTGGTTTTGGTTGTGATGAAGCGGTGGGATTTCCTAACCCAAGGTCGAGCTGGGCCACTCTAGGTTAGAATCCCTAACCTGGCCCACAAAAGTTGCACTCGCATATGTTTGATTTTATACGGGACGCTATGGACTTAGGCTCTCTTTGGTTTGTATTATATAATGTATTATGAGCTATTTGTGATAAATCAATTATGATAATAGATTATGAATAATAAATAATGACCGTTTGGTACCACTAAACATAATACATTATATAATGAGAAATATAAACAAACACCTAATAGATTATTCTAATAATGATAAACAGCTACTCACCTATTTGTAGATAATGAATTATATCGATTTATTTAAATTATAAATAGACATTATAAATCATACCAAACAATCATAAATTTTATAATATATTATATAATACATTATATAATACAAACCAAAGAGAGCCTTAATGGCAGGCCTATGCCTCATGTATCCTAATGGTCCTAACGCAGGCCCACCGGAAATATGGGCCGGGCCACTCGTTGGCCCCCTAGCTTGACCAACATGAACAACCACAATTGCATCAACTATCTTTTATTTTATACAATTTTTAATTTTTCATTATATTAGATTCTCTTATTGACTTTTTTCCGGTGAAATTTTATTGATATAATTTTTTGTCGTGTTAGTATAATATATTTATTTTATTCCAATGAATAAAATATTATCATTTCTCTTGTGGGCTAAAATTTTTGCGAGATAATGATAACTCATAAAAGGGATGGTAGTAAGCTATTTTCAGAATACTATGAAAATCATTTTTATTTTAATTTATTATTATTATTATTTTTATTTTTAAAACAAAACTATGGATAATAAAAAAAAAGTTTATTGATGACATATTCTATTTATAGTGTCGTTGAGACAAACCTTTAACCCATTCAGTGGTGCTTGTTGGCTGATTTTGGATAGTTAAGTAATAAAAGCGACGATAAAATGTCACACATGGTGGGTCATCTGATTTAATAAGGATAGTGGTCTCAAAAATCATATTCCAATAAGTTGATTCCGATTCGACGGATACTGTTTGTGATTTTTATCAAATTGGCATGATCATATCCAGTGGGATTCATATACCATGGACGGTGATGAGATCTTGTGGAAAATAACATGTACATGTGCTGCCGAGCTCAACTGATTTCTCTCTAAAACGTTTACAAATGCTTATAATGCAGAAACCAAGACCTTAAATGATTAATCTCCAAGCTTCGATCCCACTGCAACTTCCAAATCCTTTCTGGTTCAAAGGCTGAAGCCCATACTCACCCACGCTCTCTGTCTTAATTCATTCATGGCTTACCAGGAGGAAAGCAACATCAGCCATGGGAATCAAGCTCCCACCCGCTGGAGCACAAAACTCCGGTGGGTAACACAGAGGAAGAAGATCCTGACAAGGAGACGGAAACTACCGACGGTGAGATTAGGAAGGAAGAAGCGCCACCACCGAGGGATGTTCATCGTCAGACTCGTCAAGCGGATCCAGTTACGATGGCTGAAGCTCAAGTATTCGCTTTTGTTGAAGAAGCTCAAACACTTCTATTACGTTTTGGTGAAGCAGCTCGTCGAAGGAGGTTCCACCCTCGGTGCCATTCAGCAACGGATCATCATGGAGTCTTATTTAACTATTCCTGTCCTCGGCCTTTCCATGATCTCCACCTGATCTCAACCTCTCTCTCCCCTCTCTCTTAAATATCCTTTTCTTAATTTGTTTCTGTTTCATGTTGTTATTTCTTCTGTTTATTAAGAAGATCTACTCGATCGTTTTATTTGTTGGGGTTCCAGGCCACTGCGATAATTAATCCCAGATCGATCGGATATAGAAAACCAGATCTAAATAGGATTATAAAGATTTGGGCACCTCTCTTTATGTGCTAACTTTTAGTAATGAGTTCTATTGAATCTCAACAAATGATATAAGACCCGAGATCCCCAGGATTCACCAAGATTGTTGAGAGTTCCTCGTTCGGGTGAAGCTTCTTCATAAAATTTCAGTTCTTGATCAGTAATGGGTTATGGCTGTGCGAAGGATGAGACTGTTCAGCCCCGTTGGGTGAATTTCGAGGAGAGTTCTTCATCTGCGTCATGGATGGGATCCATCCAGGCCCATACTGAAATTTAGGTACCCATGTTATCTAGTTGTCAACTCTGATCATTTTTTTTTTTATCTTTTCCCCTCAAAAAAAAAAAAAAAAAAAAATCTGAATCATGTATGTTTCATCACGATCCAGCTACATATATTTGTCGAACTAGAAGTAGTTCACAGATTACAGTTTTAGAGAACAGGAGGATCAATCACCAGAGCCTAATGGTTTGTTTATATAAGAATATTACGTAATTTAACTCCATCGTTTCATTTGATCTGTTTAGTTTAACATTATCATTTGGTTGATGAGGGCAGGAATCGTCAGCTGATAGCAGACTTAAGTATTTTTAATTGCATCAGTATGACTAGCTAGGATGTTAGTTAATTAGGAACGATAAGGAACTGATTAAAAAACTAAAAAATGATAGAATTATGTTCCTGTGAACCGATTAAAAAAATAATAATAATGATAGAAGTATAGTCCTGCAGTTGCTTGCAGTGAGTTGGCTCCGACTGTTTGATAATTGATGATAGCTAGGCATGGTTCAAGGGAGCATAAGGGATGGGTTGGCTGGGTCTGGCTCAGTCCACGGCTTCAACCCTGATCCGACCCCAACTAATTCAGGGCCAGAAATCCCCAATGCTAGGATATCTCAGCCAAAGCCTTATTTGAGTTCAGCAGAGAACTTTGTATATATATCTAACAAAAATACACGCTTTGGAGTTGATGAGCATTTTGACGGTCTGGGTCAGACCAATTAAGCTTGAGATTGATTAGAATTGGAATCGACTAAACCGGTTAGTAATTGGTCTAGTTCTAAGGTATGAGATTGATTAATTAATCAGTTTGATTCTGAATCAATAAAACCCTGACCAATTAATTGAAACCTAACCAACTGACTTCTACCACATTGATGCAATATTAGACTCCACCCTCCATATAGTAGATATCCCCCACCCAGGATATATAATTTTATAAGTAGCACAAATAGCATATTGCAACAATGTGCTTATGTGAAAATTTCCCTTCACATATAGCACATATAGTGTATTGCATCAATGTGCTTATGCGAATAGAAAATTTCCCTTCACATATATGCTACTTATATAATTTTATAAGTAGCACATATAGAATAAATATTATAAAAAATATTCCTACTTAATTTCCCCTCGAGGATAAATAATTTTAGAAGGGCAAAAATTTGTTGGTATTTCTATGGTCTATATTCATCCACCCTCAAAAAACACACAATCCCCACCCTTGTATATGACCCCCCTATCCAAATCGTCTCTTGCCGATCTGCCGCCTGCCAAGGGTCGGATTTCAACCGGCCCACCTCCCCATGTATTGGCAGGCGGGCAGATTGATACCCAAGCCCTTGGATCAGCCGCAGGAGACGATTTGGATCCCCCCTCCCCCTCTTGTCCTTGCATTATGTGATTTCTCTAGTCTTCGGACTGAGAACTTCTCTCCTTTGAAAATTAATGAATGAAATTTAGATCAATATTTTGAAATTTCATAATATTTCATTTTGCACATCTAGTATACAATTTTGAAATTTCGATCCATATAAAACATTGTGGATGAGCTATGTCGTTTGAGCTCCACAATGGCTCAATTTGGTTGCAAGGGAAATTAGAAAAGAAATTGAAGTGAAAATTTTCAAACTTTAAAAGAAGACTTTTACAATTATAACACAATATGACTGTATAAGTTACCTAAAATTCTTATCATATTCAGAAATGATACTTATTAGATGTAAATTTTATTTTACTTTTCAAATGCAAGGGATTTAAATGCAAAGGAAAATGTAAGGCAATATTTAAATATGGAATGATTTGGAGTTAATTACATAATCATATGATAGCATGTGTTTTAATGATGTCAAAAGTTTCCTTATTAAGTTTAAAATTTTTTCTTTCCTTCCCTTTAATTCCTTTTGCAACCAACTAGAGCCAATGGGGAATGATGCTCTTGCCTTTTTTGTGAAAGGCTTAATTAGGGATGCAATAGGATTGGGTTGGTCAGGCTTTGTAAAACTCTAACCAACATTGTGTACACTTAGCTAGGCCCAAGCTCGGCCTGACCCTAACTCATGGCCTGCAAAATCCAACTTTGACTTGCTCTCGGGGCCAGTCTGGACTAACCCTAACCATGGGAAGAGAGAAGGGAGATGCAAGCATTGGTTCAGGCTGGGAAGGAGAAGAAGAAAGCATGGCTGAGCTGGGCCAGACTCAGCCTAAGGCATCAACATTGGGCTGGCCAAACCCCTGACTTAGGGCTAAAAATTTTCGACATTGACCCGCCCTCAGAGCCAAGATATTTCAACCCAAATACTAGTGGTGCTCAGGATGAACTCAAACCGGCAAGACCAAACTTACACGCTCAATGGAATTGGAGATTGGACATTTGCCCGTTGTTGGATCTCTTTCTATGTTTTTGGTGGGAATATTATTATTGCCAAGTTCGTTTGGTTATGAGTACAAACCACGCAAAACGAAACGAGTCATTATCCTCTCCAATTGCTGGATCCTCTAATCGAGGATGGAGGATCCAGCGGTCTCTCTTTAACTCGGCGTGCCTACCAATACATCGATAGATGTGCTTGGTTAAAAGAGACCGCTGAATCTTCCGATCGAAGATCCAACAATTGGAGACGATAATAACCCAAACGGAACCCCATTTAGTATATTTAATAAACGAATTGAGAGATTTTTTTCAGATGATTTTAATTGTTATTCAAAGATACTCAAGAAGGCCCAAGTATGATGGAAGATCAAATGAGACTTCAAATTTATCGATTACAGCCTTGGTTCGTATGGAGTGGATGAAACGTCATAAGCACGTCTTAGTCTATCTGCGAGACTCGGACTCTATATAAAACCGATCGCTTCGCTCTCCTCACTCTCACAAATCACAACTCAGAAATGGTGGGAAAGTTGCAAGGAAAACCCTAGATTGCTTCAAGTCTTCCCGAGAATTTCACTGGGTTTTCACTGGAAAAATCTCCAGCGGATAAGGGTTTAGTTCCTGCTAAGGTGATTTTAGGTTTTTCAGGAGACTCTTTTGTAAAACAGAGAATTTCAGGGGGATTTTTGGATGGGACTAGAGCTCCTGCTTGTGGAGCTCTTGTAGACAATGTTGCAGAGAGATCTCGTGACACTGCTTTCAGGAAAAATTTTGGGCTTTCAAAGCAAATTTTTGAGGAGAATGTTAGTTTACAATCTGGAGGAGTTGGTGGAGATATTCCTGTTGGCACCGAATCTGTGGATACAGGGTTTAAGGAGACTGCAACTAAGGGTTCACCATTGAAAACAACTGATAATGAGCCAGAGTTTAGTGGTCGCAGGGGCAAGGAACTACGCAGTAGTCCAGAGGGAGGTGCAAGTAAGAAGAGACGTGGACTGCCTGCTTCCATTGGTGGGCCAATGTAGAAGAAATGGCATACCAGATAAGTACTAAATTATTTTGAATTTTGAGAGCCCTAGATGGGTCCAAAGCTGAAACTTTTGAAGCACAGTCTACTGCTTTTTTTGTATGTAAATTTCCTTGAAAGAGAAAGTTGTTTTGTTTATGAGGTAAGGCTTGTTCAAAAAATGTAGATAATATCAGTGGATATTACTTTGCTCTTTGTAGATCTTGTATTAACGGAGAAAAACCATAATATTTCCATATTGTTATATAGAACAAATTTCACTCTTGGTTTTATAGTTCTCCATTTGATTTTGACTGGAAAATCTAAGCTCATCAAGCTTCGGATGATGCCAACATACTTGTAAAATTAAACTAAGCCAATGATTCTGATTAAGAGTTGTGGGCCTCATGGATTTCTTGTACACTTAGGGGACCGATTCCCCGTTGCATAACCTGTCTCATTTACAAATAGATAATATCTTACTTGTAAGACTGTTTGAAAAAGAATGATAGATATTCCAATGGAAGTGGAAAGGAGTCTACGGTTATTCTTCTCCTGTTCCCATAGGCAGAGAGAGTTCAAGAGATCCCTGAAAAGTTGTGAAAGACTCAAACCCAAGTGTAGTACGATGGAACGGCGAAAAACAATCTTCAAATACAACTATGTGATTTAAATTGATATTTTTCCATTGTGTTCTAAGTATTGTGTGAATTTCAGCGTTGATAGAAACCCTAATGGATTCATTGGGAAACCCTAAAGAGACCTTAGAATTCAAACACCCTATACACTATGAAACCATGAATAGAATGTGAGACCCATCTCTTGAACATGGGATCTACAGTCCATACCCATCAACAGCATTACCCAAAAGTATGGAGTATTTAGCACGTGGGGAGAAATCATTCATTAATAGGCAGCAAATACTACTTGTTCTTTGGTGGGTGAAAAAGGAAAGGGGTGATGTGCTCGTTTATGGCAAAAAAAAATTTATGTTGTAAAACAGAAATTCAGATTGGGTTGGTGTTAAGTGTATCATATTGTATCTCATTCTTTTAATCATATTGCACATGACACATGTGATGCATTTTTTCCTGTAGGAACTAAAATGCTCCATGATGCGCATTTTTAATTTAATAATTAATACATATTTGCTTACCCTTTCTGTTTACAAAAAAAAGTAAGATCATAACCTCAGCTACTTTATGCGTCATAAAGACTTAGATATAAGTTTGCAAAATGTAAATAACCCTGGAAGAGGCTTTGCGGATGATAATATCGAATGTTCTCTTCAAATAGGGGGTTGCTTTTATTTGGTTCTTGATTTTTTTTTTTTTTTTGAATAAATATTTTAGATCTTTAGTTTAAAAAAAAAAAAAACTTTTTGGTAAAGAACCTCATCTACTTTATTGCTACAAAATTTGTAGCACGGCAGTACATGGATTGGGCCCGTAGAGTGATGGAGGGCCAAACTGGTATCTCATAGGTATAATCTATTTTTGCTGTAAATGAGTAGAGGAAATTGATAACATTGTAAAGATACTAATTTTTATTTCTATATTGATTTAATTTTATGCATTTTTGTAATTTTACTCAAATTTTGAAATCAGAGCCTGGACATTTTCTTATCTATTTTGGGCTAATTTTTTCTTATTTTATCAATTAGATGGTGTGAGATCCTTTTATCACATGGACGTTGATTGGGCTTCATTACCCTATTATTATTGATTTCACATTGAGCTTTATTTAGTTGTTTATTATATATATGTGTGTGTGTGGTTTGGAGAACAGTAGAAGTACATGTACAAGCATCCAACTAAGGGGATAGAACGATCATGTCACTCTTCCTGTGTCTCTGGGGCATAGGAACATACAGTTAGATAGGCAGTTTTTTTCTATGCATTTTTACTATATATTTTTTTAAATATTCGAGATCAGAAAAGGCTATTTTTGGAGAATAAGAAAAAAAAAAATTAGCCGGGGCTGCATCCCCCAAAAATGCCTTGGGCGAGTGGAACAAATTTTCTGGAGCTATCATCTCTGGCTCCCATGTCCATAAACAAGGGAAAGCTCCTTCTTCCGTTAATGATGTAAATGTATTCCTTCCAAAGTATGTGCTAAAGAATCCCCCTTCATATGGAAGCTTTATTGCTCGGGTCCAGGAGATCATTGTGAAGCAAGAGGTAGCACATTGTTACTGTTTCTGTTTACCCTTTTTTTTGTGATTGCAGAATTCTGATTTTATTCCATAATGAAGTAGATTTTCTTTTTGACACATTGACTACCTCAGATGCTTGATAAATAAACCCTTACCTCTGGTCCTCTGCCCATGGTGCTTATCTACATTATCAAGTACTTTTAGTACAATTTATCTAGAAACATTCCTAGATTTAACATGCCAAATTTCTCTCCTCTTACTGTTCTTTTGTATGCATCAAACAGAAGGGTAATATTGGAGGAGAAGAGTTAAAGAAGATGGTCAGAACTCTAGTCCGGGGATCAAATAAAATTTGCAACCAAGCCGTCACATCTCCTTGAATTAACTCCAAGCTGTTTCAAGGAGGAATCTTGGTTGCAACCCATTGTTGAAATCTTTCCCTTGTAACCTTGTTCATGTCACTTTCTGTATGACACAGATGAAATTGGTTGAAAGACATCAGATTAGGTGAGTTTGGTTCGGGTCATGATCTCTCAATCATCTATTAGTTCAAATGGTAAAAGATAATAATGACAGCAGAAAACAAGAATGGAAAAGAATGCAGGAGGGTAGGAGAGATTTTGACCAATCCCAATATCAAATTTCTTCTTCTAGATGATCTATAAGAAGAAGAAGAAGAAGAATGAAAAATTGTGGCAGTTAAAGGAATATAATTTACCACCAGACCAGACTAATTAGGCATGGTTGGTGAGCTACTGAAGACGTATTGGTCCTACTCAACTAAATCTTCCAATTTAGTTTTATAAAGACATTTGAATTCGTCCTTCAGTGTGGTTGGTGCTTGTCTAATCCATCTATAATCCATGGGTAACTAATCACTTCTTTGGATATATGACAATGACTCTAAACCAGTTGCCACTCAGCCTTTCCCTTACACCATCCTCTGTTTCGACCATAGATTTTAAAAAGTTAGGTAATGCCATATGCAAATTGCAAAGAGAAAAGTAGATGCAGAGTATGAGATAAAACAATGGAACCTGCAATTTAAAGTTCACTTGGTTCAGTTAAAGATTGATAATGCTTCCATTATATACAACCTTACAGTTGATCACATTAAAAATCCTGAAATAAATGTCTAGTGCTTAATGAGGACTCTTGAGCTTTGGTATATCAATCAAGTACTATTATAAAATGAATAGAAAAACATTAAAGGGTAATCCAAGAAGAACCCAAACAATTAATACACCAAAAAATACAACAAAAAGAGAGAGGGAAACAATGATGATAAAGCTGTTCATCTATACAAACCCGTAGCTTCCACAACCTTATAAGAGAAGAAAATTATAGATGCATTATCACAATTTGATGTCATAATGCTACTGAGCTACTTCCTCCTTGGGTGCTGGGTTACTACTACTAGGTGAGTTCAAGGCATTGGCGAAATACTTGGCGAGTGAGGTATCGGAATGGACTGTAGACATGGGGGAGGCTGCTCTGTAACATAGCTTATTAGGTGAGTTCAGGCCATTGTTGAAATACTTGTAGAGTGAGGTTTCAGAATGGACCGGAGATATAGTAGACCGGTGTCGATGGCCACTGCTGCGCTTCCGATGGTGACTCTTCTCCTCCTCATTGTCTTCCTTATCATCATCCACCTTTGGTGCTTCAGTTTCCTCTTCGATCTCTTCATTATTCTTACCATTCTTATTGCCTTTCTCTTCCTTCGCTGATCCTGCTTCCGGCTTGTCTCTGGTCGGAGATTGGACCACTGTGTACACAAACGGTCCAGCCGGAATGTCATCAAAGGTTCGCACAAGCTCCAGAGCCTTGACAACAGAGCAGATGGACGGTCTAGCTTTTGCGTTTTCTCTTAAGCATTGGTAAGCCAATTGAGATGCTTTCTGAGCCCCCTTCAAGGAGAACTGCCCTTCTAGACCGGGGTCCATTATCCGGTGCAGTTTCCTGGCATCGTTCAGGCAAGGCTTGGCCCAATCTACAAGGTTCTGTTCTCTATGGGGACGCTTCTTGTCCATGGACCTTCTCCCTGTCAGAAGCTCCAGAAGAACAACTCCAAAGCTATATATGTCACTCATTGTTGTCAAATGACCTGAAAAAAAAAATTTTAATTTTTCAAAATTAGTGAATTTTGAAGTTCAAATGGGACTCTTGGTACAGCGGAGAGGATAGTTGAATACCCGTCATTATATATTCAGGAGCCGCATAACCATGTGTGCCTAAAACCTGAGTGGAAACATGAGTGTCATCACCTTCTGGACCATCCTTAGCTAACCCAAAATCAGAGAGTTTTGCTGTATAATCCTATACAAAGACACAAAATGGAAAAGAGGAAGTTAATCAGAAAAGCCTTTTATGTCCATGGAGGAGTTTTGGTTCATGACACACAGAAATTAAGATTGGAAAATGATAGAGGAACAGAGTTTACAGCGTCCAGCAAGATGTTTGATGCTTTAAAATCACGGTATATTACAGGCTTCTCTGCTTCATGGAGAAAGAGCAGGCCTTCTGCAGCTCCTAATGCGATTTTCATTCTTGTTGCCCATGGCAAGCAGCTGGCAGTGTATCCTGCAATTTTATCCACACCGTGACCATCAGAGAATACTCTCAATACTGCAGGCATGAAATGTAATCCTTCAAACAAGCTAAAAAGGTCATGGCCTATGCCTAACATGAATTAATACTTTTTAATAGGATTGGAATCGATCAAGTGAATCCGAACCTATTTTGAGTTGCCTGGTTTCATGTTTGATTTTCATTTTTTGGCAATTCTATTCATCAGTAAATAGCATAAAATCAATGCAACTTTTTTATGGTAGTAGAATTTCAATTTTATTGAATTAATAAAAACTTTTAAAATTAATATTTTTTTTAAAATCTTTGCTTCTTCTCTCTGATTTCCAATTATTTGTTGAATAGTCTAGGTTGGTCAAAAGGGCATGCAAATTGCTTCATTCCTTCCTTGCGATAAAGGAGCAGTGTTAACTCATTATTGGTAAATAGCTTGGTCGGGGGTGGTTACCAGAGAGGATCTGCACGGTCCGTCATGACACCAAACTAGTTTTATAATAAAAATTAGTCAATGATCAGTTGTTTATTTTATTTTATTTTATTTTATTTTATTTTATTGGGTAAATAGTCAATGATCAGCTGCTACTTGTTCGCGTGAAGAAAAGAACTACTGTTGAACCCTGTTTCATGGTACCAACTACCAATTCCCTTTTGACATTTTATCTTTCGAACTCCTATTATTTTTTTTTCCAACTTAATCACTAAAATACCTTTCCCTTCTTTAGTCCATATGTCACATTTATATGGGTCAGAACCCACCATTAGATGAAAATTTACAGTTCTAAAATATATACTAGTGTAAAAAAGCAATTTAAGAATGGCATTAGGTAAACTTAAAAGGAAACGCAACTTGGTATTAGGTATTTAGGTGTGTTGAACCATGAAATTCATCTTCTCAAATCTTTCCTCATAATACCAATGAGGAGAGCCCTAGTCAGCATCTACGTGTCACACATCTATGTATCTCAGAGTCTTAGAAGTTGCAGAGTTGAAAAGTTAATTAAAAAAAAGAAAAAAAAAAAAGAAGCGTGAAAATGGCGAAACTCCTGTTAGATGTCATAAAAAAAAAACCGTTATCATGTGCAATAATCAAAAGAAAAAGAGAAGGAAAAAAATCTAGAGGGGGGGACTTGGTCAATGCACATTGAAAATTGTCAAATACTACAGCTTTGATAGTTCTCCAATCTCAACCCCATGAATATTGCATGCATGAAAGATCATCCCTAAACCATGCATATATGTTCTTCAAAAGAAAACAGATTTTTTAATTAAGATAAACATCAAACAGGTCGATAAACTGGCAATCCTTTTGTTTGGAATGAATCTTGATGAAGAAGAGAAATCTTACGATTCCTGAAGAGTAGGCTCTCTAAGCTTCCTCGGACCATATATTCATAGACCAGGAGTCTGTGCTCGTCCTCGCAACAGTACCCAATCAGCTTTACCAGATTGGGGTGCTTCAATTGTCCTAAAAATATAACTTCCGCCTGCAGTTTTTAATAGAGATTAGCTTAGAATTTGTAAACAAAACAAAAGGAAAAGAGATAGCAAATCAATTAATCAGATTCATAAAAAAAAAAAAAAAAAAAATGAAGAAGAAGTGAGAACTCACCAGCCACTCCATATGGCCTTGGTTGCCATCCAAGTCCAAGTGCTTAACCGCCACACGCTGAGGTCTGAGCCCAAGTTTTGAATTTTTATCGATGAACCCTTTGTGAACTGGGCCGAACCCTCCTTCACCAAGGAAATTGTTCTTGGAAAAGTTCTGTGTGATGGTCCGTAGATCCGATAGCGTGAAGATGTGAAGATTATTGCCGATGGGAGAGTGGGAGATGTCGTCGACGGAGAGTGGCGAGCTGGGGTTGCTGAGGTCCGACAATGATAGCCTCTGCAAGGAGACTTGTTTTGTCACCCTTCTCTTGGGCACTGACTTGCTCCTGCCCTTGTAACAGCCAGTGATCAGAGATTTCCAGGACACCTTCTGCTGCCGAGCCATTCTTGGTTTAAACTTGAATCTTGAGTAAATCTCAGGCTACTCTTGATGCATCAAAACTGTGAAGAAGACAAAGTTGTTGGTGGTGGTAGTGGTGGTGAAAATGGGATTTTGGAAAAATGGTGGGAAAGGGTTGAAGACTTGGAATTGGAGGAAGGGATGAGTGAGACACCAAATAATTCAATTGCCAACTACTTTCTATACCAAAATGAGAGCAAAAGAGAATTTATCCTTAGATTTCTACCCTTTTCAGTCTCTCCTGATATTTTTTTTCTTTCTTCTACTCTTCCCATGTCATAGAACTAGTTTTCTAGCTTTACGGCTATATATACATAAGGGAGGGTTCTTGATCGGGAAACCAGAAAAATCTATGGACCTCAGCAGGAGAGGGGTAATATTAGAAATTCGTCATTAAGATATTTGGAGAATAGTTGATATGCATGAATGTGAATTCTTCACGGATTCTATCATCGTCTATATATATCCAGTGGGTCTCACACTTCAGATCGTTTTCTCTCTCTCTTCTTTAGGATAAAAGACGTTTTCACCCTTCGTTTTATTTTAATTAAAATTATATAATAATTAAAAATATTAACTTTGACTTTAAAGGACCAACATCACTTTAACGTAAAACCTGTTTCTGCACTGCTTTTTTCCGGTTGTTTTCTCTCAATCACATGATTGGATGCAGTGAGGATTCCGCAATGAGGAAAATAAGATAATCAGGGAGACGGATAATACAAAATTAATCCACATGCCTAGAAGGCTAGACTTACAAAAAATGAAGAGCCTTTATTCATCAATCGATTCGACAGTATATACCCGATTGATAATTACGTTTTTCTCTGTCGACAAGAAAAAAAAATTCTTTCTTTTTTCAATTATTATTATCACCCCCAAAATCTGGACTGATCCGTCCATTGAAAGATGTATGCTGCAGTGAACCAGAACCAAACAATGGAGAAGCTTGGATTAGATCTGATGGGGACTCTCTAATGTCTAAGCTTAAGATCCGAATCAATAATAGTAAATGCTGCTAGTAGAAAAAGTTATGCTATAAATATCTATTTCTCATACGTATATGGTATGAACAATATCAATATGAACTAAAAGAATCAATTAACAGGGAGCTCTAGAATACAGAAATCAAGTCTACTTCGAGGAGGGTGGATTCATCCTAAGGAAAGAATTCTAAAACTGATTAGATATTAAAGATTAGAGATATCCATGTTATACAATTTTCACCCCTTTTACAACCGTCCAGTAGGTGGATATAGCTAACCCAAGGGCTATTACTTATTTATCTCTAACATCCACAACTAGTCCTCCAAAGCTAGAAGACGTGATTATTAGTCACATCATCACTACTTGTTTGAAAAAGATCATTTGTAGCACTGCCATGTAAGCAGTGCTGATCCTGACCATTTAGAGTGCATCGATCACATGTCTTGATGTACTCTCAACGAACAGAATCAGCACTACCACACGGCATTGCTACAGGCTAATTATGCCTATCTCTCTCTAGTCCTCCTTCACATAGAATGGTGGCTTGGGTCATGGGCTATAGCAACGGGGATCCTCATCCTGATTGGACCGTGTTCCCCCTAACCTAATTCCTTGACCTTACCGCTCCACGTGCTGTCCGCAGTGGAGGCACAGTGGAGGGTTGTTTTTATATATCAATCATCATAAATTCTTCTCTATCAAATCGAAAAACAATGTACTCCAAAGCTGTCATGGAAATTGTTTTGGTGTGGAAGATGATTGACAGCTTTGTGAGATTAATGTATCTTGGACATACTTGATAAAGACTAAGAAGTCTCCAGTATAGATCGTCAATAGAAATAGTAGGAGGAGTTCTACTAGAGCTCTTTAATGAAACACTGGCTTTTGTGGTCCATACCCAAAATCAAGCCATTGTCACTTTGCGGAAACTTCAATCGATTGGAATTCTAGGCCTTGGCACTTGTTTTACTTGCCCGGAGGAATATCTATATTTCTGCTCTAGTTTTACTATTCTTCTTGTTCTAAGTGATTCTATATAATATGTCAAAAGTTTTTGTACATGTGTAATATCAAATATACCCTTACTGAATAGAGCCGCTAACATGCCATTGTGATTTTCTTTTTTTTTTCTTTTTTTTGCATTTTGTATTTTAGATTAAAACAAACAATGATCACAAATGGAGCCGTTAATCAAAAAAAGAATTTCTTTTCGCCTCGGATTTTCTTGAAAATAGAGGTGTAGGGGTATTTCAGTCAAAGTGGTGGGATAAGTGGTCCCGAGTTGGGAACCCATTTGTCCACTGCACTAGGTTCGCGTGCCACCCCTAGTCGTCTCCATGACCTTATAACTAGGGAATAATTCACTTGCAGGTATTTCTATTTTTCTTGAGGTTTATCTCCGATCATGTATAATGGATCTCATATATATTCTAGATTTAGGTCCTACATCTAACATTCCATCGGTGATGAGGTCCCATGAAACCGAACCATAAAAGTTATAGAGAAAAGAAGGAAAAAAATCGTCTCCCGTCTAAGTTTATGCCGGAGACAGACTGCCTTAATCCTATTCACGACACTTGGCAGAGATGGAATTGGACGCTGATGATACAATATGGAACAGGAATTGATAACCTGATGGAACCGCAACTTATCAAATGCCTTTTTTAAATCTCTACTTCAATCTTCCATTCACCTATGAAACCGTTTCAGGGGGAAATTGTTTCAGAGGAGAAGAGAGAGTGGCGGAAAAAGGCGATCTTTATCTTGTCTGATTTCCTGGGCACCACCATCTCCATTTCATTTGGAAGAGCAGTATTATTTCTCCATTACCTATAGATGCACTTACTCGTGGTAGTGTCTGTTTCTCAAAGATGATGGAGCTCTGTTTAAAAATTTTAAAGAATGAGAAAACCTATCTATTTTCTCCCAACAATTAGCACAAGGACCTTATGTGCGTGGTTTGTGTGGTCTCATATTCTCCCAAATTCTTATTATTTTATGTAATCTGAATACGACCATTGTGTTTGGCATATGTAGAATCATCACTTTTAAATCAAGAAAACAAAACCTCCACCGCTGAAACAAAACCTCCCGCCACTGTTTCTCAAGTTTCTTCTTCCTCGATTTAGAACCCAAAGCAAATCCTAACCTCTGAAACAAAACCTCCGCCACTAACCCAAAGCAAACCCTAACCTCCGCCGCCCTCTTCCTCAAGATTCTTATTCCTCGATCTCTTTATCCTCCGCTGCTCTCTCTCTCACTTTCTTCTTCCTCGATATCCTTTCTCCTCTGCCGCTCTCTTTCTCTCAAAGTATCTTCTTCCTCTGCCTCTCTCCTCTCTGAAATTACCTGAAACACGCCTCCAGCCGTGGGAGTCTGTGGTGAAGGAGGATTGAAATCGAGATTTAAAATAGACATTTGATACGTTCCAGTTCTATCACATTATTACTTCATGCACAAAGGAGTTTCGTCAGCGTCCAATTTAATACCCACCAGGTGTCTCGAATCGGGAGAAAGCAGCCGTGTCTCTCGCATAAACCTACTCCCGCATAAACCCAGGCGGAAGACGATTTCGTTCCGAGAAAAGAGGGAAGAGCGACGACTGACGACGTCAACTCTTTTTCAGGAAAATTTTAGATTCTTGCTTATTTGATTCTCGATACTATGACGATTTCTCCTCTGAATGGTCTGCGTTGTGACCCGACGCTACTCCGATGGATATCGATATGGATTGATAGTACAATAAGTCAATAAATAAAAAAATAAAAAAAATAAAAAACATTTATATAGGAAACATATATATATATATTATAATCAAACAACAACCACCTTAACCACTATTATGGAAATTTACCATACATCGTAATTCTACAAAACTTTAGCATTCAAAAAACTATAATGAAACTAACTTCATGATGACACTTTACTTTACTGCCTTTCTTATGTTTTATAGTCAATGATCATGCGTTCTACAACCCTAAAGTCTTTACTTGTGAATCATGAAATCTTAGTCCCATCCTTTTTTTTTTTTTTTTCTTCTTCTTTTTTTTGTCATTTTTTTATTGGGTACCATTTTTGTTTGGCTTTATAATTTTCTATACAAATTATATTTTTTTTTGTATAAAATTTTCTTACATTTTCGGTGCATTCCTTTATATTTTATAGGAACGTGTTTTTTTTTGTTAGTTACTTTAGGAAAAATATTACATCTCGATTGTCCAAAAATAGATCAGCACACCTTATTTTAATTTTATTTTTTTGCCACTTGGAAGGGTGATTGGTGCCTTTCCTCTTGAATGCAAGCACGCAGAAAGAAAGTCTTGGGTTTGATTTTTCAATCTCACCTTGTGTCTGAAGGCCCCTCTTCCCTTCTCCCCTCCCCTTTCTCTCTCTCACTTGAAAAGCTATGCAGTTGTAAATAATCGAAATCCCATTGGGCAAATAGATCCCCTCAACCACAGTATTTCTTATGTTGTGGTGGATGTGGGAGATCCCCACACACACTGTCAGTGTCGAAAATCCTCTCAGCTGATATTTATAAAATGGGGGGAAAATATTGATATCTATTACGTTAAACCAATGATTATAAGGAAAGGAATACCTTCTGTATGATTCGATGGTACACAGGGAACCGACTTGTTCGAGAAGGAACAGTCAAACAAAACCGATGTGTATGTGATCTCACAAAATAAAAAATCAAAAACATATCCAATGTGCATATGTCAAATCCATGTGCCAATTGTCACCCTCCCCGCATCACATCATATCAAGAGTTTTGTTTTATTAAAGTTGTTGAAAGTTGGGATTGAAATCCTCTCGAGGGAGATTTCGATCAAAATTCAAGGGTTAGGGTTCAGCCAATGTGTGCATGTTAATACATCGATGTATATGTTGATTGAAATTCAGTCTTTGAAAAAAGCACACCTACCACAAGAGAAGATTTCTATTCAGAAAATTGAGATACGGAGTGAAGACTGGGGAGGCATAGACTCAATAAAAAGATCCCACAGGCTCACGTATGACATATCTGCAGAAACCAAAACTCAGAGACCGGTGCAGAAAATAAAGAAAAGAAATACAGTCTTATACGTTTACGTATTAGGTATTACTAGCGTGTCTGCCAAGATTAAGTCCCAACTCTCGAATCTTCTCTACCCTCCACGTTACATCAGTTTCCCGGTCGTGGGGTGTAGAGTAGAGAGTCGTAGACTCTATCTTTCTTTCCTTTTTGGAGTAGGTATTTGTTTGAACTTGAGAAACAATGGATTTTACAATGTTCTCCCCCCTCATCATTATCGAGGAGATTGTATTCCTTTATAATAGTATATTGTTTGCAGTTACAATATGTTGTGTGTAAATATACAATCCCCCAATGAATTCGCAACACGTGGATAACTTTAAAAATAAAAACCTCGAACAATTGATGACAAAACGGTCTTTTCACAGAAAAGCTTCTCTCAGGGTATATCTGTTATTACCAACTTAAGCCAGGATTAGAATCAACCTTCCAAATTTTGACATTGTACCCAAAAGGAACACTGGATCCTCATCTGTTACCATCTCAACCCAATAACTGCACCTCTTGGTACTGTTACCATCTTACCACTTTCTAAAAAACCCTCAAACCACCCCCTCCACCCCCAACCCCAACCCCAACCCCAACCCCTTTTTTATCTTCTCGTTGGTTTTTTTGAAAGGATCAAACTTATAATTTGTTTGACATGTAGAGTCTTGACTTAAGCAGTAGAGTGATCCAAGACTATAAGCCTGACTTCCTCTACCATGTTTTGTTGTTTGCAAGTTGATCCCACAATAAAAGATCTCGACGCACGACAACACAACAAAAGTTTGATGCTTGAATGTATTATATTATAATAGGATTGTGATATGGTCTATGATTCAAAATGTCATTGAAGACGGATCAGTCTATGATGAGTTTGGCTCCCCTGCATGTACATGTACACTCTCCGTGGGATCTCATCACCATCGATGTGGTGTGGGGCTCACTGAATATGAATGGTGATGACATCCCAGGGAGGATACAAATATATGCAGGTCATGAACTATTGGCTTATCATGCATATCCTATTGATTTCCCAGAAGTAAAACCCGGCACTGCCAATGTTGAGCTTGTCCATCATTTGATTGGAACCGTGCTGTCGGGAGTGGTTTTGTCAGTGTATTTGCAAGGTGGTCCTTCAAGGAGATGTGGGGGCCTGAAAAACTGGATTGGTAGACAAGTACGTGGCATTAATATTGTCACACTACAGGACTACAGATCTACGAAAGACATACCCAATCTCTCCCTTTAGGGAACGAATCCATATTACCTTTGCTATTGTATTGGCTTGAGCTTTGCATACGGCTTCCATGCTTCTGTTGCTTTTGTGAACTCCATGAAATGAGTTTGAGATCGAAGAAAATAGAATATCAACTAGTAGAGCAGCAATCATCAAGGCACTCTGTCCAATCTACGTCAAAGAATGCCGTGAGTGTGACAACTATGTGCACACGCTTGGAAAAGAGACCATAGTGAATTGTGCCTCTCTAGTAACAAAGAATTTGTTTGAGTGCTCCAGTGGTCTGTACTCAATTGATGCATAAATATGCACACTTTATTCACGGAATAAGAACTGTCGGCCCATGTAAAGGCTAAATACTAGAGAGCCCCCACTATGTGTCAAGAATTGAATCCCACTACTTTCTTAGTGCTGACATTCAATTTGTCAAGTTTCTAACTCAAAAGTTCGAATTAGTAAATAGAGGGACTCTCCATATATAAGACCATAGGATTCCAATCTCATTAGCAATGTGAAACTATTCCCTAATACAATTGACAAGACAGTTTGGGTCCAGCATTTCACCTAGGGTCCAGCAAAAATCTGACAATACAAAAACCCGGTTACAATATCTAGTTATAAGTAGATCATTTAAATCCGTTGACACCGGCCATTATCAAGAGTTCAATCAATTCACCTATATGTGAAAAGTATTTCACGGGTTTTCATAATCGTTCATAGAATATGAGACCCACCTCAGAAATATAAGACCCATTAAATATAAATGATTATGTAATCCAAAGGAGAGTACACGGCATTGACAGTGATTCTATAATGTAGTGTTACTTTTGTGGTAGATTCATAAATCCCAAAATATATGCTTACAAGAAAAAAGAAAAAAAAAATGAGGAGACAACCAAGAATCTTGCCTCCTTTGAGGGAGCGCCAATACAACACGAGTCTTGCCTCCAGAGAGGGAGCATGGTGGCAACGTCATCCGTGCCCCCAGGGGTTGAGATTTCACGTATATCGCATTTGTTAAAAGCAAGTGAGGGGACCCTCCCCCACTTCTTATCTCACAATTTATAAATAAAAAAAAACTCATAATAATCTTGGTTCCTACTCCAGTAATTAGGGGAAAGTTTTTTCATCCACTGTAAACATATTGATATCATCACTGTGATCTCATTGTGATTTCATAATTCATAAATAAAACCCACATATTCCAATAAGGGGAAAGTTTTTGTCATACACAGTAAACATCACTCTGACCTCATTGTGATCTCATTGTTATATATATCTTACATTGATCGAAATTCCAAAATATCTTTTACAGTTGATTCAAGAAGCCCACCCAAACACAAACTGGTTTTCACCTCAGAAACTGGATCTTTACAATAACAATTTTATGAAATGATATTTTACATAATTTTCTTTTTTAATTTTTTGTATTTAATTTATATTAAAATAAAAATTATAGAAATTTTTCTTTTTTCCATCATTTTATATAGAAACAAGCAATACCTCAAGATATTTTGCTTTATGCAACGTGGAAGGAAAATCTAGAACTGTTAGATATTACTTGGCAAATAATCTGGATAGCCACATGTAAAATTTAAGACCAAGATTTCATATATATTCTCCTATGTAAACATATATTCTATAATATATATCCATGCAGTCAATAGTCCATGATTTTTTTCAGTACCTTGTACCACTATGTGGTAAACTAGGATTGGATTGAAATTATTCTTATTGCTCATAATTAAATCGTTGACAACTGTGGAGTGGTTTTTTGCATATATAGTTGGCCTTCTTATGCTTGATTATCATTGTGGACCACAATATAATTTTTCAATTATAATATTTTTTTTTTATCATTTTAATTAATTTCTATAAGTTGTAAAACCAAATTCATTCTTCAAAATGTTATAAACTATAAGATCTTATTTGTTTATATAGTATTATATTCATTATAAAATATTGGCTTTTTCACTTGCCGTGTGGAAACCGTGGGCCTTGACTCCATTCTAACACCATCTTTTACTTCTCAGTTTTATTTTAATATATTTTTTATTAAAACTTCTATGGGTCGTTTTAATTGCCATCGATTCTAAAATGAAAAGGGGGATTGGGCCGGAGTGCCCATATTGTCACATCACTGGACTAGAGATCTAGAGAAAAACAACCCGGCCCAATCAATAAGGAACAAATCCATGTTACCTAAGCTGTTGTATTGGCTAGATTCGTGTATTCAACTTCTGTGGTAGAGCGGGCCACAGTGTGTTGTTTTCGTGAACTTCATGAAATTGTAGTTGATATAGTTTATACTATTTCGTATATGCAACCAAATGCAGCATTAGTGGTCGCCGTGGGACTTTGGCTGAAGAGGCAACCGTGGTTGAGGAAGAAGCTGTTGACAAAAGAAGCTGCGGTGGAGGTATGGTAGAACCATCAACATCGTTCAAGATCATATGTAGATAGAACGGGGAGAAATTGAGAATGCCAGAGAAGGTAGTTCTCACGGGTACGTTTCATAGATATAAAGTGGTGGGCATTGGAATTATTGGAGAAAGTGATTTCGAATGACGACATTGAGAGAGGAATGAAGTGAGATGAAGAGGTATAGAAATCCTTTTCCGTCTGAGATTTCGTAGGAGAGTTGGCGGCCAGGAAGGATGACCGACACCTGGCTCTCGGGTAAATCCGAGCCCTCCATCCTAGCCGACACCAGAGCCGATAAGCTGAGCCGACAGGAATGTCAGCTCGGATGGAGGGCTCGGATTCACCCGAGAGCCAGATGTCGGCCTTCCATCTGGGCCACCAACTCTCCTGCCAAATCTCAGGCAGGAGAAGATGTGGATCCGACAAAGAGAGGTAGAATGGAGTGGGACTTTGCTTTGGTCTCAAATCAAAAGAGAAATCAACTTCAAGAAGTAATACTACCTTTGGATTTCTATGCGGTGTGATTTGTGGGTGTCTACACACTCAACTGGATAGCATGAAAGTTTAAAACTGAGAATGATTTGGGTTAAACACTGTACCATAATCTTTGATACGTTTTCTATTTTATAGGAAAAGATAGTTGTGTAATGGTAACAAGGTTTGAACTTGCTCCTTATCTTGGAAAGTAAGTCCGTATTAGAGTAAAATGCAGTTCCTGAAATTTTGGAACTCAATTGAGATTGAATACCTAAAGTAGAAAAAAAAAATATTCAAACTCAAAATATTTGAAATTTAGATGTCAAACCAACGAAATCTCTAACAGGCAGCTACCGTTTGTGCTGGATTTTTTTGTATCTGATTCCTATTAAAGCATATTCATTGGGCCATCACAAAAACTTCAATATCCAGGGTAGGGTTGTCATTTCATTTGAGGTCGAACACAAATATGATAGTACATAAACCCGATTACAATATGTATTTGTAACAAGAGATCGTTTACATCAATGGACACTGACTGCTGTCAATGGCACATTAGTTCACCACTTCACCTACATGTACATGTATTTTCCACAGGTTTTTAGCACCGTTAATTCATAGGATGTAAGACTCACAAAATATAAATGATGATGTAATCCCACGAAGGAACAATTGAACTATTCTGTATTGACATTGATTCTATAATACAATATTTATTAATTATTTGTTGAATTCATAAATCTATATAAGTCTTCAAGAAAGAAGGGGGGAAAAAATCAGGAGACAACCACGAGTCTTGCGACTCTTGCCTCCCTTGAGGGAGCGCAGTGGCAACGTCGTCCGTGCCAGGAGACGATGAGATTTAACCCATGTCAATGATGTCATCAGTTATATATACTTGAATCTTCCATTGGATTCCATCACCGTTCATGTCTAGTGGATCCTATATTAGATCGAGAGTTATGGAATCCCATAATGAATAAGTGATCCAAACTCCATTTTTTAAAAGCAATGGAGATGAAGAGGGATATAGAGTGGACCCACCTCCACTTCTTATCTCATAATTCATAAATAAAATTAAAACCCATTGACATAATTCATAAATAAAACCCACAAATTCCATCCAGTAAGGGGAGAGTACTTGTCATCCACAGTAAACATGTTGCCATCCTATTGTGATCTCATTGTTATCTCATATTGATCTAAGTTCCAAAATATCTTTTTCGGTGATTCAAGAAGTCACCCAAACACTAAAACTAGGTATCTGGCGTGAGAAACTTGGTCTTTACAGTAACATTTGTCCAAATGATATTTTACCAAATATTTTTTTTCCAATATTTTTCTTTACGTTAAAATAGATGGAAGAAAAAAAAATTTCACCATTTAATATGGAAACAAACAAAGCCTCGGGAAAAAAGATTCTTACAAACCTTCACCCCAAAATAAACTTGTGGTTTATGCAATGTGGAAGGATGATGTAGACCTGTTAGCTTGATACTGTTTTCCAAATAATGTGGATCGCTAGCCATATGTATAATTTAAGATCGAGATTTCATATATCCTCTCAGTCTCATATGTAAACATATATTCTCCAATATATATCCATGCACTCCACTGTAATCCTTTAGTAGTCCATGAATTTTTCAATACCTTTTATGGTTATGTGGTAAATTCGGATTGAATTGAAATTATTATTATGTGGAGTGTTCTTTGTAGAGTTCCTGGCTAGTTAATAATTGTTACAACAGATGGAGTTATAACACAGAGGGCAAAGGGAGCGTTCTAAGTCAGTAAGACTTAAGGACTATATAACAAGGTAACTGTATATGGTTAGAGGTTGTTAGGAGAATAACAGAATTAATCCCCTTCTTGTAATCTGGAGGTCTCTGCCCTCTAAGCAGAATCTTTTCTCTGTAACCTTCTTGATATTCAATTTCAATACCATTCTTGTTCTTTGGAGATCCTGTATCAATAATCATTGTGGCCCACAATGCAATTTATCAATTATAAGATTTATTTCTCATTTTAATTAATTTCTATAAGCTCTAAAACATAAACTATAAGATCTTATTTGTTTATATAGTATTGTATTGATTATAATACACTGGCTTTTCACTTGTCGTGTGGTAACCATGGCCCTTGACTCTATTTTAACATTTTCTTTTCTTCTTAGTTTTATTTTAATATTTTTTAATGAACCTTCTTTTTTAATTATGGGTCTTTCTACATGATATCGGTTGGTGTTTGTTAAGGTCTATTGACACTGATTCCAAAAGAAAACAGCGATTGGAGAACTGAAAATAAGGATAAGATGGTAACTTCATAAATAAAGAAGACTTATACAAATGACAGATCTAACAACACCAAGGTATTGATGTTAATTAAGCATTGACACTCACTCGATGTCAACTAGAAAAACCCTTAAATAAAATGTCTTGAATTGATAGCTAGCAGGCATGATTCACTTAAATGCATCTTAATAACATTCCAGGTGTTGCACCTCTTCCATGCATGAAAAGGGTTGGTCCTCTCACTTTCTTATCCAATTAAAAATGTAGAAAACAAATTTAAGAATATAAGAAAGGGTTTCTTTCTTTTATCCAGAAAAAAGAAAAAGAAAAAAAGGTTTCCTCATTGCTAGTGAACAATCCAAATCCTCTCCTACGGCAAGTGGGAATTGCGGCTGATCCAAGGGTTGGAATTTAGTCGACGCGCATACCAATACATCAATATGTGTGTCGACTAAAATCCGACCCTTGGCAGTCCGCAGATCTACAGAAGAAGATTTCTATCCACTAGTAAAAGGATCTCTGACATCAAATCAATCATGACACAAAAAAATAATTTCTTCCACAACAACAATAGAGCAGCACATAGTTTTAGTTTTTTTAAATTTTATTTTTTATTTTTTGAATAAATAACAGAGCAACATATAGTTAGGGAAGAGAACTAAGGTTAATGTGGAAGCAAGAGAGTGGGGAAATGAGAGGGTTTGGGAAAAG
This sequence comes from Protea cynaroides, assembly GCA_028583415.1. Taxonomy (NCBI): domain Eukaryota; kingdom Viridiplantae; phylum Streptophyta; class Magnoliopsida; order Proteales; family Proteaceae; genus Protea; species Protea cynaroides. The sequence goes on along the minus strand of CM053274.1, from coordinate 100,906,689 downwards.
GAAAACCTCCCTCACGCTGCCTTTTTTTTCATAATTTATCATTGCATCATCACAAGGTTTGTTGCTTAAGTCAATGTTTTACTTATCAACACCATTAAGTTCAATATTGAGTAAGCAACATCCACATTAACTCAATCAAAAAGACTTGTCAAGGAAACTGTACAAACAACAGTGTTTTTATGTGAAATACTCGATTATAAAACTTTGGAAAACATGCCCCTCAAAATCTTTCAATTTAGGTTCTATTTGGTATGCAGTTCTAATCTTGAAATACGTATTCTCTTTTTCAAAATATAAAATACATTCCTAACTTAAAATGACAATGTCGTTTAGAACATATCTAATCTAAGATGAATTTTTAATTTTAGGGTGAGGATTGCATTTTTAATCCAACCCAACTCTGGTGGAGAGAGGATTTACACTCCAAAGAAACGTACTTCCAATGAATTTAGAAGGGGTTTCCTTCATCTCCTCGGGTTCCCAAGGTTCAGGCCAGGTCTAGCGACTCCAGCCCGGACCACGGTTGGGTTGAGAGGGTCGTAATCAACCTCAAGGCGGACTGGGCTTGGCCCTGTTTTCCTGTATTACCGTACTTAATTTTTTATTTTATATATCAATGATCCTTCCCCCCCCCCCTCTTTTAATACAGCACCCATTTCTTCAAAGAGGACAAAATCCTGTAATTTTATAAATGTAACAAAAAAGAAAAAGTTTGAAAAATCTTTGCATTCTTGAAGGATAAAGATTCTTTATAGTAAAGTCATCATGTAGTGACGATTTCATTCATTCAAAGTGGATCGATACGTATCTCAATTCATTCAAAATGACAATTTTTTTAATTGTAAAGAAATGTTATAGGTGTCTTAAATTCTTTAGCAATTTTAGATTCATGATCCGTTTCAACAAATTATGATTGTGATCCAACCCAATAGATCAACCCGGTTTAGAGGAAATAGTATTGTTCTTTTCGTGTCTTATTGCCCTAGTAGCAAAGACAAGAAGAAAGAGGTTTCTTGAACCCAAGTATGTTCATGAGAGATCAGCATTGTATTGCCTCATTTTCATAGTAAATTATCTTCATCTTTGTCCGTAAACATAGCAGATCGTATTGGTATATATGTAAACCTTGTAAATCTTAATGTTTCCTGTTTGCTTCAATTTCTATTTGTTTAATTTCCTGATTTCGTGGATGTTTGTTCTTACAATTCTAGAACGTGAATAATTAATTGAAACCTAAAAGATAGAGATACCCCGATCGAGTATTGAGACATTTTGTGTAATGATCATATATATAAAGTTGGGTTGGACATTACCATCAATTTATTATTATTATTATTATTATTATTATTATTATTATTATTTTATTTCTTTTGGTAAATGAGGTTACCATTGTAAAACGTTACTTGAGTTGCATGATTAATCATCCACTCTAATTATTGATGTAAGTGCTTACATACAACCGAAAATGACTTTATGAAATAAAGAGATAAATAACAACAAAGATACGTAAGCGGATGTGCACAGATATTTTCAATGTTTGTCCCATTCTTTCCTTGTTGATTATTGATTCATCTTCTTTGTGTGGTTCATGCCCGGTGTCCACTAGTTATATGTTGCCATCTTTAGGATTTTTTTTCATCCAAAAAATTTTGATTCTATGAGGAGCCCCCTAGGATATTATCAACCCCACACAATATCAGCTGATGTCGAAATTGATTCATTTCACTCCAATGCCTGAACGACACGTGGTTGATACTTCATAATAACTAACTAGGGATTAATTGGTATCAGATCGGGATTGATTCTGTTCCGATTACTAGAACCATGACTGAACCTGAAATCAGCCAATCATGAAAAGCATGTTTAACTAACTCTTGAACACAGCCATATATGGAGGGCTTTTCTTGGTCAATGGAGGCAGGGTTCAAGAAATTGAGTTCAAATTGATACAATCGGTCCGTTGGGAGCCAAATTAATAGTGATTGGGGATGGGGTTCAGGCGAGTTTGAGACCAGAAACCAGAAACAAGAGTCACAAAGTTTGTGAGATCGAATAACGTTTAGACTGCACTCTAAATCACACAAGTTTTAAAGCCAATGAAAACCCTTAAGTCAATTTTTGGCCTAACTTGTGCGACAAGTTTCCCAAGATATTTTAAGGTTGCCATGAGTTATTAGGGATCCAAATCGTCTCCTGCGCAGAAGGTTCCTGCCGTCGATCCAATGGAGCTGGGTTCAGTCTGACCGCCTGCTAATACATTGGGAGGTGGACCGATTGAAATCCAGCCCTTGGCAAACGACAGGATCGCAGGAAAGGATTTCAATACAGTTATTAGACTACTGATATGTTTAATTCCTTCTTCATATAATTAATGGTTGCGAATCTTCAAGCAGCCGCCTGAGATGGAATTGTGGGACCAATGATTTTTACAATTGTGGCAGGTAGTAGAGAAATTTTTTTGGAGGGGGGCCCACCATGGAGATTTTTCTCTGTTTTTATCAAGAAATTGAACTTTGAATTGGCAAGGTTGCGTCCTCTTGATTGTTTGGTGTTTTTTTTTCTTTTTCTTTTTAATAATAAAAGATAAAAGACTAATAGTCAGACAACATCATCCAATGTCCACTCCTATGGGATGTGAAATGATCATTTTATCCTTGATTATTTTTACCATCCTATGTGAGAACTCATAACCCTAAAAAATATTTTCCATGTTAATATAATAGGTAAGGGTGTCAAATGGTCAGTTTGGTCCGAATTGAAACGATGTCGAGTTCTACAAGCTCAAACCAAAATTTGTCCATTAAGGATTAGGGTTGGGGCGGGCTACGCTAGATACAATTATTAACAGATGGGTCCGGTGTCGAGTTATTATCGGACTAAGTTTATTGGGCTGATTTCGGACTGGCTTGATCTTGACTAAGTTTATCGGGCTTATCGGGCTGCCTTCGCATTTAGCTATTTTAGCACGACAATAATTTTTTATAAAGTTTTTTATTCATATTTAGTACAATTGTAAGAGGTTGAGTTTTAATTGATCTTAGGGGTATTTGAAAATAGATAATGAATTGCATATTTGCATTTATCTGGTTAAAATCATTAAATTCTTGGTCAATTAATTATAATTTGAAAAGCAAAAAGAATCGATTCAAGCTAGCTTAGGCTTCTTAATGAGCCTTATCGATGTTTGGGTTGGGTATTATCGGTTTGGATTAGCTCGGGTTTTTTAACGGACAAGTTCGGTCTGATTTTAGTCCGTACTAAAACAGTGTTAGCTTTACAAGCTCAGACCTAAACTTGTCCATTAAAAACTCGATCTGAACTGAGAAATTATATCAGGCCGGCTTAATCATACTATCGGACCAAACCCAAATTTAACACCCTTATTAATAGGATAGGAGAGGGTTTAACACATTTTCAGTCTAGGGAATCTCCCTTACCACCCCATGTGAGAGGGCTCACAATCTTACAAAACACTTATTCACATAAATATAATATTAAACTATAAGAAAAACATTCCCTAACATCAATGTGGGGAATCTCTGATATTACATCTATAAAAAACATGGGAAATGATCAATAAGAACCTATATGGTTGGAAAAGAGAGAATCTATAAACAATCAAAGTAGGGCACATCCCTTGTACAGATTTGTTTATTATTTTTTTTAAGAGAAACATAAATAAATATTTTTATTTCTTCCAAGGTGTGAGAATGAAATAAGATTCGATCAATATGATGCAGGCATGCCAGTAAAAGAAATAAGATTTGATTCAATTTGTCTTGTCTTTACTTGGGAACTGTTTGAATAACAATTGTCTTTAGGAAATGGCACATTTTTTTTAATTACAAGTCATCTTATTTTAAAAACTAATTTAAGTTAAGGATAAAATAAAAATTTTCAAATGACATTTTCGCACGCTATTTTAAAATGACTTATTATTATATTAATTCTAAGATCTTGTATATTATTTGAATAAACATGTAAAATGATAAAAATTACATTCATTAAAATTACAAATTTATTATACTAAGAGAGGCAAAAAAAATAAAAAATAAATCCAAAATATTTGACACCTTCTGAGGTATTAATAAGAAAATTCCTTACTTAACATTCAACATTTTGTTTCATTGTAAAAGTTTCATGAAAATTTTTATATAGAAATGATATTTTACACAAATTTTTTCTATGTCTCAGTTTGGTTGCAAGGATAATAAAAAGTGAAAGAAGGTGAAATTTTTTAACTTAAAAATAAAACTTGTATAAATAATATGATTGTATAAATTATTTAAATATTTAATCATAGTTGATAATGTTAATTATTAGATGTAAATTTATTTTACTTTTTAAATGTAATGAATTTAGATATAAAGTGAAATATAAGTTAATAACTAAATATAGAATAATTTAGAAGTAGATATACAGTCACTGTCACTACGTATGTCTTTAAAAATTTTCTTATTTATCTAATATTTTTCAATAAATTACATCAAAAAACAATATAAAACCTAATTTTACATCAAAAAATTTCTTTTTCACCGTTGAAATGTAAACAAGAAATGGGAACCAAATCGTCTCCAATCTAGGTATCGGCAGGAGACTCGGCTGCTTGTATTCGATGCCCGACATGTGGCATCAGTTGAATCCAAGCCAACCATGGAGTGTTGGTGTATAAGGTGAAAGCACTCTCTATCTGTTTCACCTTATCAAATCCATGGTCGGTTCGGATTCAATTGATGCCATGTGTCGGGCATCGACTACAAACAGCCAAGTCTCCTGCCAATACCTAGGGTATGAGACGATTTCAATCTCAATAGAAGACATATCAACATCATCTCCTACAGCAGTCGAAACTACCGACTGATCCAATAATTAAAGCTCAACCAGTATTACATCGATATGTGTGTTGGATGAAATTCGTATAGAAATCCTCTCCTGACTAAGTTTGGGCGGGAGAGTTGGTGGTCCGGATGGATGTTCGCCACCTGGCTCTCGGGTGAATCCGAGCTCTCCATACAAGCCGACACCTCAACCGATAAACTGAACCGATAGGAACGTCTACTCGGATGGAGGGCTCGAATTCACCCGAGAGTCAGATGACGGCTATCTATTCGGGTCACCAATTTTTTCCCAAAGTCGGACGGGAGAAGATGTGGATCCATGAAATTCGGGATTTCATACATAAAAGAGCAAGATATTAATTACCAAGTGGGTTATGACTTATGAGGACCTTGTTGTTAACGTCATCATCCACGTCATCCGAATAAATAATAAATTATAGACTTGTCCGTTTTCATCCACGACAGAGTGACAGACTGAGGATCCAATACAACTTTACCGGCTAAAACTACAAACGCTCCAATATAAAAGAAGATTCTATGTCTCACTTCTTACCGCTTCGCCAAGTGCCATTCCCATCCCTTCCCTGCAGGAGAGAGAAAACAAAAGATGGCCATTAAAATCCGGAGCTCGGTCTCGTTCTTGGCCCTCGTCTTCCTGGTCTTGGCCTACTGCAACGCCGCCGCATATGCCGGATCGAGCTTCGAAGAAGAAAACCCCATCCGATTGGCTTCAGACGGCTTCCATGACTTCAAAACCTCTATCCTCCGCAGCATCGGTGACTCGCGTCACGCTTTCTCCTTCGCACGTTTTGCCTGGAGGTTGGTTGGACTCCCCTTTACCTTCCCTCTCTGATTCTCTGTCACCTCCTAATCCAAGACCGCAAATCCTTAAAGAATGGGAACGGACCACCATCTGATCCACGATCGGATGGCCAATGATGAATTTTTTTCTTCTATATTCTATATTAGTTCTCTGTGTATTGAACTCTGGAATTATAGGCTAAATTAGCGGTGTGGTGTGGTTGTTTGTTGCAATGGTTTAGGTATGGTAAGAGGTACGAAACGGTGGATGAGGTAAAGCTCCGTTTTGGGATTTTTGCGGAGAACCTGGACCTGATCAGATCCACCAACAGAAAGGCCCTTCCTTATACCCTCGCTATCAACGGTAGGTGATCGATCTTTTTTTCTTTCCTACTCTTTTTTTATCTTATATGTGCTTGATATGGGGTCACGATGTCTACTGATTTCTTCTCAGAGTTCGCCGATTTGACCTGGGAGGAGTTCCAGACCCAGAAGCTTGGAGCTGCACAAAAGTGCTCCGCCACCACAAAAGGCAATCATAAGCTATCCAACGCTGTAATCCCTGAATTGGTACTAAGCTGTCTCCCTACTTCCTATTTCCTGCCTGCTTTGTTAAATTTTGAAATCGTAGCTCTTTCAAAACCAGAAGATAGGACGATCGAATTGGAAAGCCGTTAGTTCTCTCTCTCTTTTTGGGGTTGTTGTGTGTGTAAGGTAATCAACAACTCACTTTTTTTTTACCAAAACTGGAGCATCAACAATCTTACACTAACGTGAAAACCTGTTCAACCATCAAAAGAAAAGAATTGACAGTGGGTGTTCGATTAATTACTCGGTACTGGTGTTGAGCACCAAAATAGCTCAGTGGATACTGGATAACTCATGCTGCGACCGATCATGTGAAATTTTGTCTTGCTTACTCAAATTTATGATCTTGCACCTTATATCGATTGATCAGTAGTGCAGAAGGCAGAGAGCCCATCTTTTCCTATGTTTATGAATGCTTTGAGTTGATGATCTATGTTGTTGATTATGTGTTTGGCCTATAATTGTGCAGAAAGATTGGCGAAGTGAGGGTATTGTTAGCCCAGTCAAGAATCAGGGCCACTGTGGATCTTGCTGGACATTCAGGTGGGTGAGACTCTAGAGAACGCATCACAGCCTGCCTGATCTGTATTAGATTTATTTCATCAGTTAAAAACTAAATATCAATTTTGGTGCAGCACCACTGGAGCTTTGGAGGCGGCTTACAAGCAGGCCTTTGGGAAAGCCATCTCGCTATCCGAGCAGCAGCTGGTGGACTGTGCTGGAGCCTTCAATAACTTTGGATGCCATGGCGGTTTGCCTTCCCAAGCCTTTGAATACATAAAATACAATGGTGGTCTGGACACTGAAGAAGCGTACCCTTACACTGCGACAGACGGCGTTTGCAAATACACATCTGAAAATGTTGGTGTTAAGGTTTTTGATTCAGTCAACATTACCCAGGTAAGCTGAACTAGATCTTAATTGCCTGCACATATTGCACATATTGTATTTACTTATATGGATTTATCCAGAGGCTTTGATTCTATGAAAGTGATTCGGAATATAATTCTCTGGCGCAAACTTAAATTTTTTTTTTTTTCAAGTGATTCATTTACTAAAAGCATCATTTCATTTGTAAGAACCAAAGTAGTACTTCCCCACAAGAATCATTCTTACCTCAAAATTAAAGGAAAACCAAGCACAAAGGATTTGCTCATCTAATTTCTTTGGCCTATGAGCACAGGATGCAGAGGCTGAGTTAAAGGATGCCGTTGGACATGTTCGGCCAGTTAGTATTGCATTCGAAGTGGTGAAAGAATTCCGATTCTACGCTGGTGGCGTTTTCACCAGCACCACGTGTGGTTCCACTCCTAATGTGAGTTTCTATTTCTTAAATTATGCTATGACTTAAGGGGGATGAAGATTTAACATCCTCCATTTGAACAAAATGGTGCAAAGCTCTTTAAAATCAAAAGGGAGACAGAGGCTCGAATCAGATTAGTAGGGGAAAAAAAATTTTATGTTGTTCTATATCTCATTTGCCATGAGATGATTTTAGAAAAACGAAGGATAAAGGTTCCATCTATCACGTTTCCAACTCAAAAGTTCGAACTAGTAAATGGAGGGATTCTCCATATATAAGGCCCCATGATTCCAATCTCATTAGCAATGTGGGACTATTCCCAATACTCCCCCTCACATGTAACTACATCGTTAGGTGGTGTATATATGGTAGTATATGTGGCAATATATGACACCTTTCAGGTGACTGACCCCTCTTTTGGGGTGACTGATCCCTTTTTTGGGTGACATCTAGTCCCTCTTTTGGGTGATCGTCCCTCTTCTTGGGTGATTGGTCCCTCTTTTTAGGTGACATATAATCCCTCTTTTGGGTGACCGTCTCTCTTTGGGTGACCATAATCCCTCTTTGGTGCATCTGGTGTCCCTTTTTCGGTGACTTGGCATCTTTTTTTTTTCCCTTTTTCTTTTGTATTTTTTTTTTCCCTTTTTAGGGTTATTATCAGAGGGAACCTGCAGTTCTGATACCATATCAAGTTTCCAACTCAAAAGTTCAAACTTTTGAGTTGGAAACTTGATATGGTATCAGAGCCCAAGATTCCAATCTCAATAGCAATGTGAGGCTATTCCCAATACCATCCTTTCATCGAACTTTTGAGTGGGAAACTAGACATGGTATCAGAGCCCAAGATTCCAATCTCAATAGCAATGTGAGGCTATTCCCAATACCATCCTTTCATGGGTAATGCTAGCACAACTCTTTTTGTTTCCGTTTTAGCTGCTCTCTGGTTTTGTCTCCTCCTTATTGTTCTTAGGAGTTTGATCAAAATGCATAACAAAAGGAAGGGTTGATGGAAGATTCAAATGTAAGGATATAAAGTATAAATTTTAATGGAGACTCAATGGAATAGTTACCAGTATTCAATTTCAGAATTGAGTCTAACTTGGCAACTTTAGTTGGATCTTTATATATTCCAGGAAACTTAAAAGTAGCAGTTTCATTCTCAAGTGACCATGCACTTATGAGATTTTCTATATTTAAACATTTACTATGATTTCAGGATGTGAACCATGCTGTTCTTGCTGTTGGATATGGAGTAGAAAATGATGTTCCATATTGGCTTGTCAAGAACTCGTGGGGAGAAAGTTGGGGCGACAGTGGCTACTTCAAGATGGAGATGTGGAAGAACATGTGTGGTGAGTATCATTGATCTCTTCCTTATTGATTCATTAGCTAACCATGCAATTAGTAAATACACTCATTTACGCTTCCGATAGGTGCATTTTCAATAGAACCAGGCTGGGGGAGTCTATGATGACCCTACCATATATTTGTTGAACTTGAATTACATCTTAACGTTCAACACCTTCTCATGAGACACAGTTTGGAGTCTGGTCTCTCGCATGCCTTTTAAGTGCTCACCATGGACTGTTATTGGTATCAAAAGGGTGGGCTGGTAATATTATAAGGAAGAGATAGATTGGAGGTGGCCCTATGGCCATTGAATTTGTTAACTTTGAAGCATATTCATAATCCCGTCCAACATACAAGGGAGAGGTCTGACTTTTAAGGGGTTGCCTTGCCTAAAATTGAACCAGGCTGCTCTTCTTATTTCTCGTATTTCTTCTTCTTCCACTGTTTACTGGTTAGAGATCATGCGTATACTGCACAGAGCTTATAATTTATGATGATTCAATTGCAGGTATTGCCACTTGCGCATCCTACCCTATCATAGCTTAGTATTATACCAACAATGAAGGTATTGGGAAAGGCTCTCCATCAGCTTGCATTTGGAAGCTTCGTTTCAATTTGAATCCTGTTTTCAGTCTGTAATATGCTTTTAGATGTATATCATCAATATATATGTATAAATGAATGCATCGTCTTTTATACATAATGTTAATGTGTGGATGAATTTCCATATCCAATATAAATAATATCGATGTTGTATGTTCTATAAATGGTTGAAAAATTGGGAACAATCTATGCAGATTTCTTTTCAGCCTCGAACTCTGATGCCTTGCAGATCAATCAAGATCATACCTGTCCAATGTTTGCAATTGTCAAGCACAGTTTGGTTGTTCCCCGCATAAGGTGCCTATCCATGGGATGTTCCTTGTCATTTTTCAGTTTAGAAGCTTAATGCCTTGTTGAAGGCCTTGGTTATAATAATATACAACCAGTAAGGGCCTCAACCGATTGTAATGAGGTCTCAGAGCTCTCCGGCTCCTTCGCTTCTAGGGAGAGTTTTTGATTCTCGAGGTAGGCCGCCCATATGGAGTATCCGATGGTCCAAGATCTCCCAGCTCAACCAAGGCCACGATGGCCTTGTTTTTCTCAAGATCTTCAGCCTGCATGGTGTTGATTTGGAGCGCCATTATTCCTCCGATCATGGCTATGACAAGTTTCCAACTCAAAAGTTCGAACTAATAAGTTGAGGGACTCTATATATATATGACCACAGGATTCCAATCTCATTAGCGATGTGGGACTATTCCCAATACTCCCCCTCACACGTAACCTCACCGTTAGGTGGTGTATATGTGGCAACATGGCATTTACTTCTTTTTTTTCTAGGTAACTTGGTCCCTCTTTTTCAGGTGACTGGTCCCTTGAAAGTTGACTGGACCCTCTTTTTCAAGAGGCATATAGTCTCCGTTTTTGGGTAATCGTCCCTCTTTTCAAGAGACATATAGTCATTGTTTTATTTGGTGATCATCGCTCTTTGGTAACCATAGTTCTCTTTTGTGCATATCTTTTTAAGGATGTTATGAGAAGAAACTGGAGCTCTGATACCATATCAAGTTTCCAATTCAAAAGTTTGAATTAATAAGTGGAAAGACTCTCTATATATAAGACCACAGGATTCCAATCTCATTAGCAATGTGGGATTATTCTCAATACTCCCCCTCGCATATAACCCCATTGTTAGGTGGTGTATATGTGGTAGTATATATGACAATATATGACACTTTTTAGGTGACTCGTCACTCTTTTTGGGTGACAGACCCCTCTTTTGGGTGACATCTAGTCCCTCTTTTGGGTGATCATCCCTCTTTTTGGGTTACTCCTTATTCTTTTTAAGTGACATATAATCTCTCTTTTGGGTGACCGTCCCTCTTTGGGTGACCATAATCCCTCTTTTGTGCATTTGGCGTCCCTCTTTCAGTGACTTGGCCTCTTTTTTTTTTTTTTTTTTTAGGGTTATTATAAGAGGGAACGTGAAGCTCTGATACCATGTCAAGTTTCCAAGAAGGACTATGGGCACCTAAAGATGGACGGTCACCCAAAAGAGGGACTATATGTCACCCAAAAAGAGGGACCAATCACCTAAAAGAGGGATGATCACTCAAAAAGAGGGACTAGATGTCACCCAAAAAGATGGATCAATCACCCAAGAAGAGGGACCAGTCACCTGAAGAGTGTCATGTATTGCCACATATACTACCACATGTACAGCACCTAACAGTGGGATTACATTTGAGGGCGAGTATTAGGAATAGTCGAACATTACTAATGAGATTGGAATCCCGTGATCTTATATATGGAGAGTCCCTCCACTTATCTGTTCGAACTTTTGAGTTGAAAACTTGACATGGTATCTGTCACACCCCAATTCTAGTTTAACCAGAATGGTATGATGAACCATCAATAAATCAACGGTTCACCCAGGATCTCGCATGGGTCGTACCCACCATATCAAACCAAACACATATTTCACATTAATAATCAGAGGTAATAAACAAATAAGCGGAAGTCTTACAGATAATGAACTGAGAGTCTAACAGTGATAAATAAGTATTTAATCCAATTACATCAAATCACAAGACATAAAAATAAATAATCAATTATATATCCGATGTTCAAATTATAACTAAACTTAAGCAAAAACACATTAGTTGCACTCGCATGATGAATCATGCGCATCTTCTTCAGCGTCTATGTCCATCGCAGCAACGTGTCCATACGTCGGTGCATTCATATATTCTTCAACAGTAGGACCTGCATCATCAACTAAAAATATTCGACCTCGAAAGGGTGAGCACACATCACGGCTCAGTGAGCAAACAAAACAATGCAACAAATATATGCATGCATTCAATTCATATCTTTGGTCTGGTTTATAAGTTTGCAATGTGCTATAGAAAAGTTTGGTGGCCACCGCACCTCTATACACGAATGTGTGAATCCGCCCAATGGATCAAACACCATTGTCGTCCCACATGCACCCATCATGGAATAGAGATAGACCTAAAGTGTCCAGATCAAACACCACCAATATTTCCCCACATGCCCTACCCATACCAACACATAAGCCCCTATTGGCGAGGGCTTACAAACTGAGCTCGCAACTAACCAATCCTAATGTCAAACAGTGTATCCAAGGCCTCACCCCAGCATCTCTCAATACATCCATAGAGATAAAGCTAAGGCCCCCCGGCAGAGTAAAAAACCACATGGTCCGAGACCACCTCCCCTGATGTCCTACCACGTAATAGTTCTGCTAAGGTAATGGCGATACGGGGATGTTAGTGGGCAAGACTTGAGTAGAGATAGAGCTAGAGTCTGGTGACGAGGTCGAAGACCACCATGCCACGTCCTCCCCCTGATGCTTGACTCACATCCAACACACCAACCACACATATACATTCACATGCATATTCCTAACATCATCATCATCATCATCATCATCATGTTATAAATAAACGGAATTAAATATGCATGAACAGTAATAGCAGGAATATTGGATGACATATGAGATGCACCTTACAAGCATACAAGCATAGAATTAATCATGGAATTGGACTCAATAAAAATAACAGTTTATTATTAACCAATTAGTTTAGGTTTTGTTCCCTCACCTGTTAGCAATTCTCGATGTCCTTCAAAGCCTTGAATTTCTCTTTGAATTGATTTAAAAACCTAAAAGTTATATGAATTTAAGTTAGGGTTCATATGTGACATGTTACAGTAGTCGAAAATCGAAACAGAGCACTGATAGGTGTCTGATTAGTCATATGGTCTCATGCTGTATCGACCTTACTGTCTACGGTCGATACCCTACGGTCGCATATGGTGCGACCGTAGTTGCGACCTTAGGATTTCTGAAATCTTCCCGAATGCCTATGGTCGATCCTCTGGTATAATGGTGTCACACCCCAATTCCGCACTGTTCAGAATGGTGTGATGAACCGCTAGCAAACCAGCGGTTCAACCAGGATCTCGAGTAGGCTATATCCACGTTATCCAAACTCCCATACATCCATAATCATAATCAGAGTAAATACACAATAGCGGAAGTCTTAGAATAAAATGAACTGAGAATCTACTGTGATATTAATAATTAAATAGTAAATTATTCTGTATCAACTGAGACATAAGTAAATATCAAATACAAGTCTTTAATAAATCCAAATAAAGAAAACTAGAAATATCTAATCGAATACACATGAGTTGCACTCGCAAGAGGAGTCATGTGTATCTACTTCAGCTTCAGCTGCCATCGCCGCTACATTCCCGTACACTGGAGCATTCACATAGTCTTCAGCTGTGAAACCTGCATCATCAACTAAAATATTCGATGTCGAGGGGGTGAGCACACATCACGGCTCAGTGAGTAAACAAAACAATGCAACATTACATATGCATGCAATCAATTCATATCTTTGGTTTGGTTTAAAGTTTGCAATATGTAATAGAAAGGTTTAGGTAGTCAAAGGTCGCGTTTATTGACCCCGCCTCTATACACAAGTGTGTGACGCCGCCCGAAGGTAACGTTTATCGTCGACTCACAAGCACCCAATCATGAACATTATATAACAAAGGTTAACGTTTATTGCTATAAAGTGTCATACCAACACGTAAGCCCCTGTTGGCGAGGGCTGCAAACTGGGCTCGCAACTAACCAATCTTAATGCCAAACAGTGTATCCAAGGCCTCACCCCAGCATCCCTCAGAATGTCCATAGAGATAGAGCTAAGACCCCCCGGTAGAGTCAGAGACTACAAGGACCGAGATCACCTCCCCTGATACTCTACGACATAATAGTTCTGCTAAAGTAATGACGATACGACGATGCTAATGCACAAGACTTGAGTTAGAGATAGAGCTAAAGTGCTGAGATCCGCCAAAGGTTAACGTTTATTGACGTTCTCATCACACCTCCCCTGATACTCGCTCGCATCAAGTACACCAATCACACACATACAATCACATGTCTATTCCTATCATCATCATCATCATGTTATAAATAATAAAATAAATATGCATGAACAAATAATAGAAATATTGGATGACATGTTGTATGCACATTACAAACATCTTCGCATAGAATCAAGCATGGCATTGGACTCAAGAAAATAAAAAATAGTTTGTTATTAACCAATTAGTTTAGAGTTATGTTTCCTCACCTTAGCTTGCTAATAGATACATTTACAAGCTTTATAATCACCTTTATATTGTTATTGTATTGCTAGAAGACCTAACAAAGTCGATAGAATTTAATTAGAATTAATTCTGAATTTAAAAACCATTCTGTTAACTGAGGGTCGGAGGTAGGGTCGGAGTCATGATCGACCCTGGGTGCGACCCTCCCCAAACTCTGAACTTCTCGAACACTGAGGGTCGATAGTTTGGATCACCTAGGGTCGGATGGTCATCGACCCTCGGTGTACTTTGGTCAATTTTTCTCTTTTAGTCCACTCTTTGTGCTTGGGATCCTATGGCTTACTCCTACATTCTATTCTAGATTCATTCCTTGGTCTGAAACTAAGAATCATCCACCTAAAATAGCCTTCATACATTCTCCTATGGTTTCCCATGAAAACCTAATCATAGGCTGATGGTTTGGGTTTCTCCGAGATCACACTCTCATAAATATCTAACCTAAGGTCTGTAGAAACTCATGGAATTAGTATCCATACCTGAGAAGAATACTCCTTCTCTGCAACTCTTCTTTTTTGGCTCAATTCTCTTCCTTGCTTCTCTTCTTCTTCTTTTCCTTCTCTTCTCTTTCTCTCAATTCAATTAGGGTTGTGAAAGGAGTGAAAGAGGCTTAGGGACGTCCTTTAAATAGAGTAGGAACATCCTAAAATAAGTCCCTTTGAGATTAGGAAAGAGTCCAACTCGAAAATTAGGAAATTTCCTAATTTCAGTTTCGGAGGCAACTGAGGGTCGATGGGAGGGTCGATGATCCCGTCGACCCTAGGTTTTAATGAGTCTGACCCTCCCTTCAAAACTGAGGGTCTGACTTTCTGTTTTGGGAGGTCCGACCCTCCTTGGTTAGGTATGCGACCCTCCACTTAAATTAAGTATTTTTGGATCGATTTGATACCTGGGATCTCGATCTCCTTCACGCCCTTGGTCCATTTAACTCGACCATGATAGGTAAACCTGGTTCAAGGTGGTAAGACCGGGTTAGATTGACACGGGTCTTACAAATGGTCATGCTATGATCGACCGTAGCTGCGACCTTGAGATTTTTTGTCACAGTTTACATGAAATTTGAGTTCTTCCTGGGTCAATTCTTCTGTTCTTCAATGGGGTTTATTCTAAGGTCATCATATGACCATCATTATTAATTTCTTATCAACCCTAATCATCAAATTCATTCCTCATGGTTCTCCTTGTAATTTTCTCAAGGAAATCACATAGATCATAATGTTGATATTGTCTATTCTTCATAGAAGTCTTATTCCTTAGAGTTTACATCTCCAGAGATTTGTTTCATACCTTGACCTATGATAGAGAGCCAATATCTTCTCAACAAACTCTTCTCCTTAGCTTTTTCTTCTTCTCCTTCTCTTCCTTCTCTTCCTTCTCTTTCTCTAGGGTTTATTAATGTTCTAAAAGAGTAAAAAAGGACTGAGGGACGTCCTTTATATAGAGGAAAACTTTCCATATAGAGTCATCTTTCAATTAGGAAAGCAATCCCTTAGTTTAGGAAAGTTTCTAAAACTCGGAGTCTGATCTGGGTTTCTCACGATCGATCATACGGTCTCATAAATCGTCGACCATGGGGTTTTGGATTTGAGATTTTTTATTCCCTTCTTTATGGTCGACCATACCTACCCAGGCATGCGACCTTAGGTATGTTTTTAGTGTTTTTAACTCGATTCTCATACCTGGTTTGTGATCTATCTTCACACGCTCGATCCACTAGGTCCAGAAATGATGGGAAGACCTGGCACGACATGGTTAGACCAAGTTAGTGGAGTGTGGGTCTTACAGTATCAGAGCTCTAAGTTCCCTCTCATAATAACCCTAAAAAGAGATGCACAAAAAGGAACTATAATCACCAAATAAAATAGAGACTATATGCCTCCTAAAAAGAGAGATGATCACCCAAAAATAGAGACTATATACCTCCTGAAAAAGAGGAACCAGTCACCTTGGGAGGGACCAGTGACCTGAAAAAGAGGGACCAAGTCACCTAAAAAAAAAAAAAAAAGGTAAGTGCCATGTATAACCACATATACACCACCTAACAGTAGGGTTACATGGGAATAGTCTCACATTGCTAATGAGATTGGAATCTTGGGGTCTTATATATGAAGAGTCCCTCTAATTACTATTTCGAACTTTTGAGTTGGAAACTTGACATGGTATCAGAGCTCCAGTTTTCCTCTCATAATAACCCTAAAAAGAGGCCAAACGACTAAAAGAGTGATGCCAGATGATAGTCCCACATTACTAATGAGATTGGAATCCGGTGATCTAATATATAGAGAGTCCCTCCACTTACTAATTCGAACTTTTGAGTTGAAAACTTGACATGGTATCAGAGCACTAGGTTCCCTTTCATAATAACCCTAAAAAGAGACCAAACCACTAAGTGAGGGATGCCGAATGCACAAAAGAGGGATTATGATCACCTAAAGAGGGACTATATGTCATCCAAAAAGAAGGACTAGTCACCTAAAAGAGGGACTATATGTCACCCAAAAAGAGAGATCAATCACCTAAGAAGAGGGACGAGTCAGCTGAAAAGTGTCATGTATTGCCACATATACTACCACATATACACCACCTAACGGTGGGATTATATGTGAGGAGGAGTATTGAGAATATTCTCACATTGTTAAAAAGATTGGAATCCTATGATCTTATATATGGAGAGTTCCTCCACTTACTAGTTCGAACTTTTAAATTGGAAACTTGACATGGTATCAGAGATCCAAGTTCCCTTTCATAATAAATTAGAGACTTATCTATTTCTATCCACGACAGAGACAGACTGAGGATCCAATACAACTTTACAGACTAATACTACGAAGGCTCCAATATAAAAGAAGATTCCAATTCTTACTTCTTATCGCTTCGCCAAGTGCCATTCCCTATGCAGGAGAGAGAGAAAACAAAAGATGGCCATTAAAATCTAGAGCTCGATTTTGTTCTTGGCCCTCGTCTTCCTGGTCTTGGCCTACTGCAACGCCACCGCATAAGCCGGATCGAGCTTCAAAGAAGAAAACCCCATCCGATTGGCTTCAGACGGCTTCCATGACTTCAAAACCTCTATCCTCCATAGCATTGGTGACTCACTTCACGCTTTCTCCTTCGCACGTTTTTCTTGGAGGTTGGTTGCACTCCCCTTTACCTTCCCTCTCTGATTCTCTGTCATCTCCTAATCCATGACCACAAATCTTTAAAGCATGGGAACATACCACCATCTGATCCACGATCGGATGGCCAATGATGAATTTGTTTCTTCTATATTCTATATTAGTTCTCTGTGTATTGACCTCTGGAATTATAGGCTAAATTAGCGGTGTGGTGTGGTTGTTTGTTGCAATGGTTTAGGTATGGTAAGAGGTACGAAACGGTGGATGAGGTAAAGCTCCGTTTTGGGATTTTTACGCAGAACCTGGACCTGATCAGATCCACCAACAGAAACGGCCTTCCTTATACCTTTGCTATCAACGATAGGTGATCGATCTTTTTTTCTTTCCTACACTTTTTTTTTATCTTATATGTGCTTGATATGGGTTCACGATGTCTACTGATTTCTTCTCAGAGTTCGCCGATTTGACCTGGGAGGAGTTCCAGACCCAGAAGCTTGGAGCTGCACAAAAGTACTCCGCCACAACAAAAGGCAATCACAAGCTATCTAACGTTGTACTCCCTGAATTGGTACTAAGCTGTCTCCCTACTTCCTATTTCCTACCTGCTTTGTTAAATTTTGAAATCGTAGCTCTTTCAAAACCAGAAGATAGGACGATCAAATTCGAAAGTCGTTAGCTCTCTCTCTCTCTCTCTCTCTCTCTCTCTCTCTCTACTTGTAACTGTTCTGTATGCAAAATCATATCTATAAAATAAAGAGTCTCCACACAGGTTAAGTGTGTGAGAGTCATACAATTTTAAATCTCTTTTATGGTATCAGAGCTATAATACACTTAGCTTATCGATCCTTTCTCTTTTTTTTGGTTGTTTCACATATCTGAAAAATGACAACGTCTACTGTCTCTTCTATTGTTTCTCCATCTCCCTCTACACCATTTGGATTTGGAGGGAACATGTCCCATGTGCTGCAAATAAAATTAGACAGGTCCAATTACCTATTGTGGCGTGCCCAGTTTCTACATCTGTTTAGGCTCCACGGGTACCTCAAATATGTCGATGATACCTCCGTTTGCCCCCCTGCAACTTCAACTGCAGAAACACAATCCAGTTTGACAACAGGAACTTCAGCTATGGAAAATCCAGCTTATGTTACTTGGCAACAGCAAGACCATATGCTTGTTTGCTGCATTCTAATTTCCACCTTGACTGAACCTATTTTCTCGTTGGTGGTTGGTCTAAACACCTCGCATGCAGTTTGGAGCACTCTTGAGAAGCACTATGCTTCATCCTCTCAAGCAAGAATCATGCAACTTGAATATCAGCTGCGTACTCTAAAGAAGGGAACCCTATCTATGCCTGAGTACATTAAAAAAGCCAAGACAATTGGCGATCACTTAGCAGCAGTATTGAGACCAGTCCCAGATTATCAAATGGTTCTCAGAATCCTAAGTGGTCTAAGCTCCGAATATGATGGATTTGTTGCATCCATCACCTCAAGGTTAGAACCCATTGCCCTTGATGACTTTCTTGGTGTTTTATCCAATCATGAAGTAATGTTATATAATAGAACTACTGAAGCTATTGTCACTACACCAACGGCAAATGTTGCTACCAAGTTTCAATCTTATGACCACTCATTCCCACGACGTGGACATGGTCGAGGCCGTGGTAGAGGCCGTAGGTGAAGTTCACCGGAAAACATTGAAGGTCGAAACAGAATACTCTGTCAAGTTTGCAACAAGAATGGTCATTCAGCACTTCAGTGTTATCAAAGATTTAACCCAAACTTCACCTACCAACAAGCACAGCAAAATCAGGTTTATCAGAATCCTCCAAATGCTATGTATGCCGGCCCTTCCAACATCTCATATGATCCTACATGGTATCCCGATTCAGGTGCAACACACCACCTAACATCAGACCTTTCCAATCTGTCCATTTCGACACCATATCAGGGCAATGACCGAGTTCGTATTGCCGATGGAACAGGTTTGTCGATTTCTTATTCTGGATCTTCCACTCTATCTACTGCTTCTCATAACTTTGCTTTAAAAAATGTCTTTGATGTTGGAAACATCAATGAGAATTTGCTTTTCGTTTCACAATTCACAAAAGATAATCGTTGTAAGTTTGAATTTCGTCTTGATTTTTTGTTGTGTCAAGGATCTCTACTCGGGGAAGCTCCTACTGCAAGGACAGAGTAAGAATGGCATGTATCAACTTCAAGGTGCAACTACAAATAAATAAGGTTTTTCAAATGACATTTTCACACGCTATTTTAAAATGACTTATTATTATATCAATTCTAAGATCTTGTATATTTTTTGAATAAATGTAAAATGATAAAAATTACATTCATTAAAATTACAAATTTATTATATTAAGAGAGGCAAAAAAAAAAAAAATGGATCCAAAATATTTGACACCTTCTAAGGTATTAATAAGAAAATTCCTTACTTAACATTCAACATTTTGTTTCATTGCAAAAGTTTCACGAAAAATTTTATGTAGAAATGATATTTTACACGAAATTTTTTCTATGGCTCAATTTGGTTGCAAGGATAATAAAAAGGGAAAGAATGTGAAATTTTGTAACTTAAAAATAAAACTTGTATAAGTAATATGATTGTATAAATTATTTAAATATTTAATCATAGTTGATAATGTTATTTATTAGATGTAAATTTATTTTACTTTTTAAATGTAATGGATTTAGATGTAAAGTGAAATATAAGTTAATAACTAAATATAGAATAATTCAGAAGTAGATATATAGTCACTATGTATGTCTATAAAAATTTTCTTATTTATCTAATACTTTTCTATAAATTACACCAAAAAACAATATAAAATCTAATTTTACATCAAAAATTTCCTTTTTCACCGTTGGAATGTAAACAAGAAATGGGAACCAAATCGTCTCCAACCTAGGTATCGGCAGGAGACTCGACTGCTTGTATTCAATGCCCGAAACGTGGCATCAGTTGAATCAAAGCCAACCATGGAGTGTTGGTGTATAAGGTGAAAGCACTCTGTGTTTCACTTTATCAAATCCATGGTCGGTTTGGATTCAATTGATGCCACGTGTCAGGCATCGACTACAGGCAGCCAAGTCTCTTGCCAATACCTAGGTATGAGACGATTTGAATCTCAATAGAAGACAGATCAACATCCTAGCCTACGGCAGCCGAAACTACCGATTGATCCAATAATTAAAGCTCAACCAGTATTACATCGATATGTGTGTTAGATGAAATTCGTATAGAAATTCTCTCCCGATTAAGTTTGGGCGGGAGAGTTGGTGGTCCGGATAGATGTCCGCCACCTGGCTCTCGGGTGAATCCGAGCCCTCCATCCAAGCCGACACCTCAATCGACAAGCTAAATCGATAAAGGTGTCGGCTCGAATGGAAGGTTCGAACTCATCCGAAAGTCAGATGACGATCATCCGTCTAGGTCGGCAATTCTTTCCCAAAATCGGGCGGGAGAGGACGTGGATCCATGAAATTCGGGATTTCATACATAAAAGATCCTAGATATTAATTACCAAGTGGGTTATGACTTATGAGGACCTTGTTGTTAACGTCATCATCCACGTCATCCGAATAAATAATAAATTATAGACTTGTCCGTTTCCATCCACGACAGAGTGACAGACTCAGACTTAGGATCCAATACAACTTTACCGGCTAAAACTACAAAGTCTGCAAGAAGATTCTATATCTCACTTCTTACCGCTTCGCCAAGTGCCATTCCCTTCCCTTCCCGGAGAGAGAAAACAAAAGATGGCCATTAAAATCCGGAGCTCGGTCTCGTTCTTGGCCCTCGTCTTCCTGGTCTTGGGCTACTGCAACGCCGCCGCATATGCCGGATCGAGCTTCGAGGAAGAAAACCCCATCCGATTGGCTTCAGACGGCTTCCATGACTTCAAAACCTCTATCCTCCGCAGCATCGGTGACTCGCGTCACGCTTTCTCCTTCGCACGTTTTGCCTGGAGGTTGGTTGGACTCCCCTTTACCTTCCCTCTCTGATTTTCTGTCACCTCCTAATCCAAGACCGCAAATCTTTAAAGAATGGGAACGGACCACCGTCTGATCCACGATCGGATGGCCAATGATGAATTTTTTTTTTCTTCTATATTCTCTATTAGTTCTCTGTGTATTGACCTCTGGAATTATAGGCTAAATTAGCGGTGTGGTGTGGTGTGGTTGTTTGTTGCAATGGTTTAGGTATGGTAAGAGGTACGAAACGGTGGATGAGGTAAAACTCCGTTTTGGGATTTTTGCGGAGAACCTGGACCTGATCAGATCCACCAACAGAAACGGCCTTCCTTATACCCTCGCTATCAACGGTAGGTGATCGATCTTTTTTTCTTTCCTACTCTTTTTTATCTTATGTGCTTGATATGGGGTCACGATGTCTACTGATTTCTTCTCAGAGTTCGCCGATTTGACCTGGGAGGAGTTCCAGACCCAGAAACTTGGAGCTGCACAAAAGTGCTCCGCCACCACAAAAGGCAATCACAAGCTATCCAACGCTGTACTCCCTGAATTGGTACTAAGCTGTCTCCCTACTTCCTATTTTCTGCCTGCTTTATTAAATTTTGAAATCGTAGCTCTTTCAAAACCAGAAGATAGGACGATCGAATTGCAAAGCCGTTAGTTCTCTCTTTTTGGGGTTGTTGTGTGTGTAAGGTAATCAACAACTCACTTTTTTTTTTTTTACCAAAATTGGAGCATCAACAATCTTACCCTAACGTGAAAGCCTGTTGAACCATCAAAAGAAAAGAATTGACAGTGGGTGTTCGATTAATTACTCGGTACTGGTGTTGAGCACCAAAATAGCTCAGTGGATACTGGATAACTCATGCTGCCACCGATCATGTGAAATTTTGTCTTGCTTACTCAAATTTATGATGTAGTGCAGAATGCAGAGAGCCCATCTTTTCCTATGTTTATGAATGCTTTGAGTTGATGATCTATGTTGTTGATTATGTGTTTGGCCTGTAATTGTGCAGAAAGATTGGCGAAGTGAGGGTATTGTTAGCCCAGTCAAGAATCAGGGCCACTGTGGATCTTGCTGGACATTCAGGTGGGTGAGACTGTAGAGAACGCATCACAGCCTGCCTGATCTGAATTAGATTTATTTCATCAGCTAAAAACTAAATATCAATTTTGGTGCAGCACCACTGGAGCTTTGGAGGCGGCTTACAAGCAGGCCTTTGGGAAAGCCATCACGCTATCCGAACAGCAGCTGGTGGACTGTGCTGGAGCCTTCAATAACTTTGGATGTCATGGCGGTTTGCCTTCCCAAGCCTTTGAATACATAAAATACAATGGTGGTCTGGACACTGAAGAAGCATACCCTTACACTGCGACAGACGGCGTTTGCAAATACACGTCTGAAAATGTTGGTGTTAAGGTTTTTGATTCAGTCAACATTACCCAGGTAAGCTGAATTAGATCTTAATTGCCTGCACATATTTTATTTACTTATATGGATTTATCCAGAGGTTTTGATTTTATGAAAGTGATTCCGAATATAATTCTCTGGTGCAAACTTAAATTTTTTTTTTTTTTCAAGTGATTCATTTACTATAAGCATTCATTAACTAAAAGCATCATTTCATTTGTAAGAACCAAAGTAGTACCTTCCCGCAAGAATCATTCTTACCTCAAAATTAAAGGAAAACCAAGCACAAAGGATTTGCTCATCTAATTTCTTTGGCCTATGAGCACAGGATGCAGAGGTTGAGTTAAAGGATGCCGTTGGACATGTTCGGCCAGTTAGTATTGCATTCGAAGTGGTGAAAGAATTCCGATTCTACGCTGGTGGCGTTTTCACCAGCACCACGTGCGGTTCCACTCCTAATGTGAGTTTCTATTTCTTAAATTATGCTATGACTTAAGGGGGATGAAGATTTAACATCCTCCATTTGAATAAAATGGTGCAAATCTCTTCAAAATCAAAGGGAGAAAGAGGCTCGAATCAGATTGGTATGCAAAAAAAAATTTCTCTGTTGTTCTATATCTCATCTGCCATGAGATGCTTTTAGAAAAACAAACGATGGAGGTTCCATCCTCTCATGGGTAATGCTAGCACAACTCTTTCTGTTTTCGTTTTAGCTGCTATCTGGTTTTGTCTCCTCCTTATTGTTCTTAGGAGTTTGATCAAAATGCATATAATGAAAGAAAGGTTTGATGGACGATTCAAATGTAAGGATATAAAGTAGAAATTTTAATGGAGACTCAATGGAATGGTTACCAGTATTCAATTTCAGAATTGAGTATGACTTGGCAACTTTAACTGGATCTTTATATATTCCAGGAAACTTAAAAGTAGCATTAACTTTGCAATTTCATTCGCAAATGACCATGCACTTTTGAGATTTTCTATATTTGAACACTTACTATGATTTCAGGATGTGAACCATGCTGTTCTTGCTGTTGGCTATGGAGTAGAAAATGATATTCCATATTGGCTTGTCAAGAACTCGTGGGGAGAAAGTTGGGGTGACAGTGGCTACTTCAAGATGGAGATGTGGAAGAACATGTGTGGTGAGTATCATTGATCTCTTCCTTATTGATTCATTAGCTAACCATGCAATTAGTAAATACACCCATTTACGCTTCCAATAGGTGCATTTTCAATAGAATCAGGCTGGGGGAGTCTACGATGACCCTACCATATCTTTGTTGAACTTGAATTACATCTTAACGTTCAACACCTTCTCATGATCAGACACAGTTTGGAGTTTGGTCTCTCACATGCCTTTTAAGTGCTAACCATGGACTGTTATTGGTATCAAAAGGGTGGGCTGGTAATATTATAAGGAAAAGATAGATTGGAGGTGGCCCTATGGCCATTGAATTTGTTAATTTTGCAGCATATTCATAATCCCGTCCAACATACAAGGGAGAGGTCTGACTTTTAAGGGGTTGCCTTGCCTCAAATTGAATCAGGCTGCTCTTCTATTTCTCTTATTTCTTCTTCTTCCACTGTTTACTGGTTAGAGATCATGTGTATGCTGCACAGAGCTTATAATTTATGATGATTCAATTGCAGGTATTGCCACTTGCGCATCCTACCCTATCGTAGCTTAGTATCAGACCAACAATGAAGGTATTGGGAAAGGCTCTCCATCAGTTTGCATTTAGAAGCTTCGTTTCAATTTGAGTCCTGTTTTCTGTCTGTGATATGCATTCAAATGTATATCATCAATATATATGTATAAATGAATGCATCGTCTTTTATACATAATGTTAACGTGTGGATGAACTACCATATCCAATGTAAATAATATCGATGTTGTATGTTCTATAAATGGTTGAAAAATTGGGAACAATATATGTAGATTTATTTTCAGCCTCGAACCTTGATGCCTTGCTGATCAATCAGGATCATACCTGTCCAATGTTTGCAATTGTCAAGCACAGTCTATTTGTTCCCCGCATAAGGTGCTCGTCCATGGGATGTTCTTTGTCATTTTTCAGTTTAGAAGCTTAATGCCTTGTTGAAGGCCTTGGTTATAATAATATACAACCAGTAAGGGCCTCAACCGGTTGTAATGAGGTCTCAGAGCTCTCAGGCAAACTTTTGATTCTCAAGGTAGGCTGCCCATATGGAGCATCCGACGGTCCATGATCTCTCAGCCCAACCACAGCCACGAAGGCCCTGTTTTTTGCAAGGTCTTCAGCCTGTGTGGCACTGACATGGAGCGCCACTATTCCTCAAATCATTGACAGCCTTTTTCCTATAGATGACCCGTAGACCAGAGAAATAACAAACCAAAAACCAATACAGCAAACTCAACACCGTCCAACCAGGCACGTTGTGTCGAAGCTCAGCCAACCAAGGTTAGAAACCATTTCAAGAGCAACTTTACCATTGTATCAAGGCCCACCTCCTTAAAAATGAAATTATATTATTTGGTAATCCACTTGGAATTAAGTTGTTAAAAAGGAACCATCTGGTTCTACCCAAAAAAAAAAAAAAAAAAAAAAAACCATCTGAACAGAATTGTAACCCCATTCATTTCTTTTGCCCCTTTGCAGTGTTTCCACTTTGATTGATGGTAAGATAATTTCACCATAATCTCCTTCCCCTCAACGTTAATGCTAGATTTATTCCACTCCTCACGTCTGCCTACCGAGATAGGAGGGAGAGAGACAATCGAAATTCTATCAGAAATGGGAAGTTGAAGTGGTGGCCGGAGAGCATGTCCAGCAGTGACGTCAAATTACTCATCCTCCTCAATGGCTAACGCCCGGCAATGATATCCATCAACTTTAATTGGAATTTGGAATTTTCTGTGATTTGTTGTAGTTGCTGATTGTTGATTAAATTTACTCCCACTCACACCCATCAAATACCAACCCTTGAGGCATACGGTTTTGGAGTGTTGGCCTCCTCATCCGGTAGTTAGCTCCCATTGTTCCCTTGTAGTTAGCTTCTCAACCCAGGCTGTTTGCCACCCCTTTGGGGGGTTTGTATCGGGAAAAAAAAGGAAGTTCGAAAATAGAAAGAAACTTCCTCTTCACTGTTTTCTCTCTCCCCTTCAGTTTAAGTGCAAACCAGAATAGAATCGCCACTGCAAGTGGCATCGCATTTACTGCCGCAGTGATTCACTCAACAAAAAAGACGGATAGGTTGTTTAGTTTGTAGTCTCCTAAATTTCTGTGTCATACAAAGTGATTCTTTCTATTCAACATTTTCTAGCATAACTTGGTCAAATTGTGATTGTTGACACTGTTAATTTGATCTGTTCTTCCGCTGATCTCCAGCCAGTCCCCAAGGACCTTTACAAACAATTGTTTTCCTTGTTGGGTCAATCCAA
This sequence comes from Protea cynaroides, assembly GCA_028583415.1. Taxonomy (NCBI): domain Eukaryota; kingdom Viridiplantae; phylum Streptophyta; class Magnoliopsida; order Proteales; family Proteaceae; genus Protea; species Protea cynaroides. Next base: position 100,880,610 of record CM053274.1, on the reverse strand, counting down.
AAGTGATTCATCAATCAATATCCAACTCCGGAAGGGGATTTCGTCTGTGGTCTACTTAAGACATGTTAAACTAAAATCCTTCAATATGACCATCGAGAATCCAGAAAGCTGGAAGCAAGGATATGTGAAGAGGTTGTAACAAATCCTATACCTGTAATTCCTACAAGAACTAGTTCCATCTTTAAATTGGTGTAATCGATATCCATCTCTAACAACGACTAATCTCTCAATTATCTTGGAAACCATCACTATTACATCCAGCTTTTGATTGTGATCACTTTAGTATTCTATTCTTGTATTTATTTATTGATTCATTTCTCTTTAGACAATTCTAGTAATACCTTTTATATCGAGACAAGTGTCACCTATCATACTCTTTCTTTCAATTGGGAAATGTCTGGGGAACCCAAAGTTAGCCTTGTTCTTTTCAACTAAGCCTTATGGTATCTAGGTGAGTTTGATCATAGAATGGAATTCCAAAATTCTTTTCCTATTTAAATTGTCTTTTGATGTAACCACTGACCATATTGGGGCATGAATTTGGATGTTTTCACTAGAACTGGTTGGTAATTGGATGACTTATCTGTAATACCGGGTAATGGTGATGTGTTTTATAGTAAACATCGCTAAATATAGAGAATATATATATATATATATATATAAACCCCCGTGGTGTGTTTTTACAGTATTTGGCGGCGTTTTTTAAACGCTGCCATAAAAATATTTTGTAATGTTTTTTAAAACTTGCCTACGCAAAGAGTTCCAGCGCACTACATATCCACAACCTTTTTCTTTTCCTGAGATAATCATTAAAAAATACTTAAAAAATGAGAAAGTTAGGGATGCGTCTAAGATTTGTTTACTGTCAATGTTGCATCTTGTACTTAAATCTTAATAATCAAACTAAATTAAATTCAACTAATCCCAAATCATTCCTTCTTTAGTTATTAATTTATATTTTATTATGCATCTAAATCCCTTATATTTAAAAAATAAAATAAATTTTACATCTAATTATAAGTATCATTACTAAACTAAGCTATAGGACCTAAATAAAATAGGGAGGGGTTCTTTAGGACAGTTTTCAAAAAGAGACTTTTGTGGATGATTGGACAAGTGAGAGGTATTATGAAAACTTTAAATAAAGAGAGAGTAAAAGAGTTTTGTATTTTTTGAGGGTAAGATGCTTCCATTCAAACCATAAGCGCCCTACATGAGGGATATTGGTATTAGAAAAACTATTTCCTATAAAAATTATATAGAAATACAAATTTATCAAAATGTCATAATGAGAGAGATCTAATTTTGTTGAAACACTTTTTTTTTTTTTTTGATAGAATTTTTATTGTGATACAATTATACTTCAAAAGTAGAAGGTGGCATGTGGAATGCATATTTCGATGTTAATATATACTATATAAGAAAGTAATTGGCCAAGAAAGATGTCTACCACTTTTCTTATTTAATTCATTGAATCGATATATAAGATAAGTTGATAGCAATCTATATTATTTGTTTTCAAAATTATCCTCTCAATTGAAAATTTATTTATTAAAAAATATATAATATTAATATTCCATGATAACTACATGGTTTAAAATATTATACAAAAATAAAAATCATTTTTTTTTTGTACAAAAAAAAGAGATCATGTATGGAAGTCAGGAGTTGAGGTCTGTGTCACATGTTTTAATCTTCCACTCGGATTTATGCCTTGTGTGTACTAATACTCTTCTGATTTTTTATTTTGGGAAGATAAGAAACAAATACAACTATGAGTGATGATCCAACTGCACATGTGAACATGCCAAAGATTTTAATATTAAATTCTTTATGGAGAAAGTAACCCACAATTAAGATTTATATATAATGACCAGGCTTGGATACTCTCCAACACTGATTCAACGGTCGAGGAACATTCGAAGCTCAAACCCATGCATTGATATGGGCACCAGGTGATCCTTGATCATCAGATCAGTGTTGGACTTGCTCCACTGCTTGAGAAGATCTTTTTTCATATATAATGACCAATTCCTTATATGTTGAATGTTACAAGTATCTTTGGCACTCTTGTAATAGGAAACTGAAGCACTCCCTTCCAGGCAAGCCCGAAGACAACGAGTAAGTCTACACAAAAGAAGTCGGGATCTTGACCCAAGGATTAATCCTTGAATATCAAAGTTAGGCTCCAAATTACAAGGAATTATGGAACTCAATAATTGGAGCTCTTGGTATTATGGGTGTCAAAAATGGGCCCGGGTCCGATAGCACGGACTGAGCAGGCCCGATATAACCCTAACCTAGTTCGGATCAAGTCTTAATGGATAGATTTTAATATCGGCTCGTAAAGCCCAACACTGTTTCAACCCAGACCAAAATCAGACCGGACCGACATGTTAAGAAGCCCAAACTAACCCGAACACCAGTAAGGTCCGTCCAGACCCACTTTCTTAATTCTAATGGTTTTAAATTTTAATGGATTATGTTACACTATTACAGTTTACTTTTTGATCCGAAAGATTATGTGAATCTATAGTTGAAAAGAGAATGTTAATAGTTATAATTTAATGAATTACATACATATAAAATGAATAATGTTAATTTTATAGATAGAAATAATAAAATAGGCTATATATCTTACATATCCGATAAACTTGATAATCCCGTTAATTATTGTGTCCAATACCGCCCAACCCAGCCCGAACTCTTAATGGACATATTTTAGGTTGAGCTTATAAAATCTAACATCGATTCAACCTAGATAAAAACTGACCTGGACTGGCCCATTAATACCCTTACCTTGTATAATACAAGGACTGTTCAGCTTATACTGTTGACACACGTCATTCATTAATTGACTGCTTATTTTGTCAATAACAGGTACTATTCCCAAAGTCCTATCCATACTATTACACCATATGCATGGGCCGTAACTGTTGTGGACCTGCATTGTACCACCACATTCTCTTATCATGCAAACCTAGCTACTAAAACAAAAACATAAAATGTAAACGAGGATATCATACTCTTACCAGCGGTAGTCGCGTGCAAGAATGTGCAACTGCATGCTGGACACATGCACACGGCCATCCAGGGTTTCTTTCTAAGTGTACTCTTCAAGAGATTCAATCACCAAAGATATGCATCGATAATCTTGAGTGTAGTATGGTTTGATTTACTTTTGTCTAAACGTGATCCAATGATTAAAATTCATTTGACATACATACTTATGCATTAATACACTTTACAACGGAAGTCCCTCCAACCACATAAAAGATCCAAACCGTGGCTTGACCGTCGGTGCAAAATCAAAGAGACAGCATTCCTTCGTGGAAATAGTGCTAAAAAGGGGAGGGGGTTGCCGGGTTGGCAGTTGGTAGGAATGAAGTGTCTGTCAATTAGGTTGAAATTTTTAATTCATGATCCAACGATCCAGATGCTTTCTTCTAGTCTTAAATAACTGCGTTGTTTTGCCGTACGGGAAAACTGAGACACAGACTCATCGATGACAGATGATTGGAATCTAGCACGTCCACACAAATGGTAACGACCCCACTGGATCACCTTGATTCACGGGATAGAAAGCAACGTGTCAAATCCTGGTGGGCGGAAAGTATAACTTGGACGGCAATCGAACTATCGAACTTCGATTAACACGTGCGAGATTTGGGTAGCTCCTAGCAGTTTTGTGGTCGACACAATCAAACGCCGCTATCCCAGGCTCACAGCACAGTTGTCTCTCTAGACTTCTGACCACGTTTGCTCTTGTCGCCACCCTGCTGCCGCCACGTGGTTGCCCATTTGTCCCCATCCACCTGGAATATTGGGATCCAATATCTTCCAGAAGGGAAAAGATTCATCTACCCCTTTCCATTAATAATCGCCAACTTCAACAAATTTTCAATTACACCCCTATCTTCGATAACATATGTACTATGGTAACATATGTACTATGGTAAGAATATCATATGTTATTTATAAATAAGGGTGTCTTAGGGGAACATCTTCGTACATAGACCGTGTATGTTCATAGTTAAAGTATCTCAATCATTCATTTAATGGGGGAGAAGTTATTTTGAGATTTATGGATCAAACTCCTTATCAACCTTAAAACTAGATCTAATTGATAAAAACAAGAAAGAAAGATGATTTGAATTTGAGAAATACCAGTGTCGGTTAGATGGCCGACACCTGGCACCCTTTCCCATCTATCGGTATGAGAATGATTGAGTATTTTTACAATTTTTTTTTTTTACTTTTCTTTACAATCACTCTCATACCATGAGATGAGAGGAAATCTCAGGTGTCGGCTGGAACTGGCAAGTCTCAAGTTCATCTTGAACTTGAAACAAACCAAATTCAGAAAATGATAGAAATCAAACTGAATCATTTAACTTCCTTAATGTAAGATCTTGAAGAGATCTGGCTCTAGAAATCCCAACTTATTCCAGTCTGGTTTAAAAAGCATATGGGCATGCAAAATGTGAGTGAGCTTTGAGGGGATTCTCTTTTGTTGGGCCAAATATGCACTTGTAGCCCACACCTTTCAGTTCATCTATTCATTTTCACTTGAACAATAAGAAAGTATGTTAATTAAAAAATAATTCACAAAAAAAGAAAAAAAAAATAAAAATAATAAATCATTAATAAAATAAATGTATACATCATTTTAATTTCCATTCAATGAACTAATTACATCATCGATCATACTTCACACATCTCAAGTAGTGACTCTCATCTACAATCTAAAAAATCAATAATCAAAAAAAATAAAAAATAAAAAAAATAAAAAAATTCATCTGTACCAACTGCATGAGAAATGTTCATTGTTAAAAAGAAATTACTAGTACAAGAGTTGTTGATAGTCGGATTTATTTTTATTTTTAATTCTTTAATCTAAATTTATTTTTCTCTTATTTGTTTGGATATATTATTTTAAATATATATAGAATAGAATAGAATAGAATATAGGGTGTCATGTCACATCCTACACTTATCTTATCCAAATTATTTTTAATATTTTTTTAAGTAGTTTTAAAAAGCAGCAAGACAATGGCATATAAGCACTTATTATAAATTGAATAAAATTTAATTTTTTAATTAAGATTTAATAACAATATAAAAACTGCTTCCGTGCAAGGAGCAATCGCGGTGTAATTCCGTTATTTTTGTTAATCCAGAAGGATAATGCTGTAATTGTATAAAGGCATTGCCTGGTCGGTAAGCAAACTGGGGAAGGCAAGGAAAAAGTATCAGAGGTAAGAGGTAAGAGGTAAGAGGTAAGAGGAGAAGGCCTGAAAAGAAATCCATTATCGGAGACATATTAAGACGTATTTTGTCTCGCCTTCAGAGCCATTTTTGACTCGTCTTTGAAAATTGGGGTTTGGCTTCCCATCTATTCTTCAACGTATTTTGTCTTTGGGAACAACTTTCTTCGTCCTGAAAAACCGAATAACAAGATCTAGGGTTCATATCAGTTTCTCTATAAATCTGTAAATAGTGTAGTTCCATTTCTTCTTCCTACAGGTTTCCGTAGTTTTCTTATTGTTTAGTGTTTCGTCTTGATTTGCTTTTGGGACTTCTCCTCTGTTCGTTATATATATATATTCCTGGGCCTGGGGAAAGAGAAAAGGGGTAAAAAAAGAAAACAATCTCTGATTCGTTCTGATTATTAGATTTTAACTAGGGTTTCATTTGGTTTCCTTCGAATTCTTGAATTCCTGACTTTGTACTCTGAAATTCGACTGTGGAGCGTGAAAAAGCGGGAAAAATTAGGGTCCTGGTGCTTTGATCATGGTACCGACGATTGCGCTGTACGCGAGCCCTCCGGGTAGTGTGTGCACGACTCCGCACCCTTGCCAGATCAATTCGCACGCATCTTCGGATTACGATTTGAACTCTCGGCCACCGTCTTCATCACCTTCATCGGCCTCTTCAGTGCAAAGGCCGATTGTTGGGGGGTTATCATGCCTCTTTTCTTCCCCATCATTGAGGCACGCGTCGAGCTTCTCCGGGGGCGGAGATGAGTTAGGGTCGCTATGGCACGACAGAGGGGAGGAATTGAGTAGTTCGTTTAGCTACTCGCCTTACTCTTCTCTGAGTTCTTCACTCAAATGTAGAGACCACAGCCCTGTATCGGTCTTTCAAGGCCCCATTTCTTGCAGTAGCGGTGGTGTGGCTTCTTCTAGAAGTCCGCCAATGAGGATTGCCCGTGAACGGAGTGGGGATCTGCATATACAGTCTTCTTATAGAACGGGCAGCAATGGGCTGTTTAACGGATTTGTCCGAAATGCTTTGGGTTCATGTCTGGACTATGACTCCCCTAGCTTCCCTATGCCAGGTGGCGGCCTTGATGGAGATTCTTCCGTTACCCTGGTGGATGAATTTACATTCAACATGGAAGGTAATTTCGCGGGGAAAAGTTGCGAACCATACGCCAAAGAGTTGCTTTTGGGTGCTCAGTTAAGACACAAGATCTTCTACGATGATTTTGTTATTAAGGCATTCTATGAAGCGGAAAAGGCACATAGGGGTCAGGTAACTAGATTTTAATTTTCAATATTATTTTCTCATGGAAGTTCTCGTTTATTTGACTGAGAAGGTTTGCAATTTCGTTTTAGATGCGGGCAACTGGCGATCCATATTTGCACCATTGCATTGAAACTGCAGTTTTGCTTGCCATGGTTGGTGCTAATTCAACGGTTGTGGCGGCAGGGCTTCTGCATGACACTCTTGATGATTCTTTTATGACTTATGATTATATTCTTCGGACATTCGGGACTGGAGTGGCGGATTTGGTAGAAGGGGTGCGTGTACTTCTTGTGGCCTTTTTGATGTTTTAGTATCTTTGTTGGCATTGCTGTCTGCTACAGTTTTATTTTATTTTATTTTGAGCAACTTGTTAAGAGTTAATTCCCTATTTTGCTTATTTAAACCTGATAATACACCGGCACTTGCTAACTGTTATCCATGTGGTTGATGACATTCTAAATTTATTGTATCTTAATATTTTGAATTTATTTTTAATGTTTTGGTATCTTTGTTGGCATTGTCGTTTGCTACAGTTTTTTTATTTTGAGCAACTCGTTAAGAGTTAATGCACTATTTTTCTTATTTAAACCGCATAATACACTGACACTTAGTAACTTTTATCCATGTGGTTAGATATTCTAAATTTATTGTGTCTTAATATTTGGAATTTACTTTTTGATATTTTAGTATCTTTGTTGGCATTGCTACAGTTTTTTTTTTTTTTGGGCATTGTTAAGAGTTAATGCACTATTTTGCTTATTTAAACTAGATAATACACTGGCACTTGCTAACTGTTATCCATGTGGTTAGATATTCTAAATTTATTGTGTCTTAATATTTTGAATTTATATTGATTTCTCCCTTAAAACTGTGAACTATGAATTATGCGGATCAAGCTGAATTCATGATGGGGAACAATCGAGCCATATTTATTTTTTGGATTTTCCATGTTGCAGTATGTTTCCATGTCTAATGGTTCTGTTTGGTTGCAAGGAGAATTGAAGGGAATGGAAGTGAAAATTTTAAACTTAAAAAGGAAACTTTTATAGTTACAATACAATATGATTGTGTAAACTACTTAAATTTCATAACATAATTAGTAATGATATTTATTAGATGTAAAATTTATTTTACTTTTCAAATGCAAGGGATTTGAATGCAAAGTGAAGTGTAAGTTAATAACTAAATATGGAATGATTTGGAGTTAGTTACATGGTAATGTGATAGAATGTGCTGTAATGATAACAAAAGTTTCCTTTTGAAGTTTAAAAATTTCACTTCCCTTCCCTTCAATTCCCCTTGCATTTAATCAGAGCCAATGGGTGACTGTTAAAGTGTATTATATCTGAACAACCATCTAGTATTTTCGGAATGATCTAATGTGCTTAAGATGTCTGTCCATTTGCTACAGTTTTGCTTTATCTTGACTTGGAAAAGAGCTTATGTTTCATTTTCTACTCTTACCTTACTTTTTCTCCCCGGGTGTTTGTGTGTTAAAAGTGAAATCATTCTTCCCCTAATAATGCAAGAATGAGATTTAGTTGGTTTTGGTTTCATCTTCGAAAACTTCATGGATAAAGGTTGTGTGATGGTTGCAACAAAGTCTCCCCCCTTGCCTATGCATATCGATGATCAGCATTTGTGTTCATAGTTGTAGTTTTATGGTTATTCATCCAATTACTCTTTGTGGTTGTAGGTATCAAAGCTGAGCCACTTGAGCAAGCTTGCCCGAGAAAACAATACCGCAAGTAAAACCGTTGAAGCAGACCGCTTGCATACCATGTTTCTTGCGATGGCAGATGCTAGGGCTGTTCTTATTAAGCTGGCTGACCGTCTGCATAACATGTTGACACTAGAGGCTTTGCCTTTAGCGAAGCAACTGAGGTTTGCAAAAGAAACCTTAGAGATTTTTGCTCCATTGGCCAATCGACTTGGTATCTCTACTTGGAAGGAACAGCTTGAGAACCTTTGCTTTAAACATCTCATCCCTGATCAACATGAAGAACTTTCATCCAAGCTTTTGAAGTCCTTCAATGATGAAATTGTCACTTCATCCATTGAGAAATTGGAGCAAGCTCTAAAAGATGGAGAGGTTCCTTTTCATGTCCTCTCTGGGCGACACAAGAGCTTGTACAGCATTTACTGCAAAATGTTGAAGTACGTATTCTCTCTCTCTCTCTCTCTCTCTCTCTCTCTGTATAATATATGTGTGTGTGTGTGTGTGTGACAAAGAAAAACACACAAACACAAGCATGAGCATAGTTAGCAAATTCGGATTCAGGAATTATTCAGAAGGAGAATAGTTCAAAACAATTTGTTTTGTAAATTTAAGATTCCATCAACAATTCAATCAAAAAGTGTGGACTTAAATAGGGTGCTCACCTAGTCTTTTCCAATGGTGGGCGTCTAGTTGGGTCATGAGTGCGCACTTCTCATTCTCATAGTTGGGAAACATGGAAAACTTAAGTTAAAATAATTTTTTTTCTATTTTGTCTTGTATATAATAGTAAAATATTTGTTAATACAAATTTAACACGAATTATTTGTAAAATTTGTATTTTCCCAAATTATTCGCTATATAGAGACTTTTTTTCCCCAAAAGATTCAGCTTCAGGCTAATTGTTCGTATAATTCGGTGCGGTACCGAATTTAACAACTATGGTTATGATTTATGACTTGTGAAGTGAACAGTGAAACACTGGGGTAGGCTGCAAAACCTTGACTTGTGGCAACTGAGCATATTTATAAGCTGGTTTTTATTTATAATCATATCTCCAGTGAAAAAAAAATATCTTATACTGTTGTTCGTTGAAGAAGAGCCATGACTATTCCTAGTGTTTGTGGATGAGAGGTGAGGGCTTACATTGACTTGACTTGGGAGCTGAACATGATATTGAACCCGAGGTTTCCTGTAATTTAGATGGTCTCAATGCCTTGTCCGCACTGTAGATGATGGAAAACATCATCATTATGGATTTTAGAACTTAGGCATAATAGAAAACCTTTCTCCATTGTAGACCATATCTTTGAGAACATGCTTTATATTGTACTGTACAGTACAAATCCAATGACAATATTGCAAATTTAATGTAACATCAGGAGTTAATTATGTGATTTGTTTTTCAGGAAGAAGTTAACCATGGATGAGATTCATGATATTCATGGGCTAAGACTGATCGTTGAAAATGAAGAAGCTTGTTATGCAGCACTTAGAATTGTTCATCAGATATGGCCTGAAGTTCCTGGGAAACTCAAAGACTACATAGTCAATCCAAAATTCAATGGGTATGATACAGATAATCATTGAATTACATACAAGATTGTTGTCTTGGTTCCTTCTCTTTGTCTGACTTGGATTTTCTATATGCAGTTACCAATCTCTTCACACTGTGGTAATGGGTGAAGACATGGTACCACTGGAAGTGCAGATTCGAACAGAGGAGATGCATTTGCAGGCGGAATTTGGATTTGCAGCACATTGGCGATACAAGGAAGGGGACTGTAAATACTCTTCATTTGTGCTTCAAATGGTGGAGTGGGCTAGATGGGTGGTCACCTGGCAATGTGAGACAATGAGCAAGAACCGGACCTCATCCCATGGCTATTCCAACTCCATTAAGCGGCCGTGTTTATTTCCTTCTCATACTGATGGTTGTCCATATTCTTATGTACCTCGCTGTGGCGAAGATGGGCCTGTTTTTATCATCATGTTGGAGAATGACAAGGTTGGTGCCTGTTTATCTTTATAGATTCGGTACTTAATTCTTTACCCGATTGGCAGAAACAGTAGGTTTGTAATTTGATCAAGTGTCACTAGAACTTCATGGCTAGTTAATTCATTTCTAGCTTTAGGAGCCACCTTTTTTTCTTTTCTTTTCTTTTTTTTTTGGGGGGGGGGGGTTGTACTTTCATAAGAACTTCTCAAAGCGCTCCATGGATTTAACTGTGGGGTTGGGTTGATTTTGCAGATGTCTGTACAGGAGTTCCCAGCAAATTCAACCATGATGGATCTGATGGAGAGAGTTGGGCGGGTGAATTCAAGATGGTATCCATACTGGTTTTCTGTTAAGGAAGAGTTAAGGCCTAGACTGAATCATGAACCTGTGAGTGAGCCTACACGCAAGCTGAAAATGGGGGATGTTGTGGAGCTGACTCCAGCCATTCCTGATAAATCGTTGACCGAGTACAGGGAGGAGATCCAGCGCATGTATGACCGGGACAGCAACATGTCTGTGTCAAGCATTGGGGTAACCAGGGGTTCTCGCCCGAGATCTTGAAACCCACTCCATCTGTCTCTTCTATAAAAAATGTTATTGTTGACATTTTGTCACAGCATTGGTTTCATGTATATAAATGATTACGTGTACAGAAAAGTACATTATGGTTACGGGGGTGTGAAAACGGTGGCCAAAACTGGATTCAAATTGGGACTATTGCCCGTTTTATGTGATGTATTTAGGTCGTTCAAATTCAGTAGATGTAAGATCCCAATCTTCAAGGAAACGAGTCCCGCACCAGCGCAAAGAGCCAAACCCAATCCAACAGTGTGGTGGAGGGGGCTGGGCGCTGGAGATTATCTGAATCGAACTTTTCCATTTGCCAAAAATTTGGCGTCTCCCATCATAGATGGCTGATTATGAGTGCCCTCTCTTTACTGGCATGCAATATCTTGGTACTCTTGGCATTGGCATTCACGGTGGATAGATTTTGTTTGGGTTGAAACTTGTATTTGAGCATGAAACTTTCGTGTCTATGGGTAAAATGTTCATTTCGGGAGACAATTTAAGGGGAAATATTCAAAGTTATTACCGTAGACCTACTACTAATAGGAGGAACCTTTTATTTTTTATTTGACTTTTTTTTTTCCTTCACTGTAGCTAATCAGTACGATATCCTATTGATATACCAACAATATATACCAAATTATATACCATTTAGATATCGAATCACACACTCAACTGGTAAGGGTTTTCCCAATATACCATACCAAATTAAAACCACATTTCATTCTGGATAAAAATCATATTTTTTACCAATTAAAAACTATACCAAAACCGTACAAAACCAATACAGTAATGATATCAGAAAACCATTTTCCTACCGTACCAGTAGAACAATGGTATATACAATACCAATTGAAATCTTCCATGACGCACCCTAGTAGATATACGGATACACCACACGGTGAGATCTCAATAACTAATAATCACTAAGTTAAGCTTCCACGCGCCCATATAAAAATGGATCTTCTGCCGCCCCTTCGACTGGGAAAGTCAGTTATAAGTATGGAAAGGTCAGCTTTGATCTGGGTTTCAACCATGAGGGAAGCTTTATACACATCTCATACCACGTCAACCCATCCAAGCAGGACCAAAAGACAAACTTCTTAAAATGAATGGCTTCCAATGCTTGACTCAATAATCCAACATATTTTTATCAATGAATCCCTTACTCTGGGTTCAGTTTTAATCAGAAAATTTCTAGCCTCGGTTTCCGTCACATCGCTGCCAAGAACGTAGACTCAAGGAGGGAGACAACAAGAAAAATGAGTTAAGTGGTATACAGTAATAAAGTGATATGGAAGTGGTTTTTGCTTTCAGGTGGTTCCAAAAAGTTTGGAGGACAAGATGAAACAGAGAAAGCAAACCTGTCTATGGCATCTGCCTTGGTAATCAGCTTGACCTGTTTGGATGCAAGTAACTCACAGAAGCTGCTTGTATTTTTCTTCTGGCAGGACATAAAAAGATCGCAAAGAAAGTTGTTGAACTGTGTTGGTTCCTACGAATAACAGCCATTAAAAGTAAGACTGACCACACTCAATCTTGGAAAGATGATCTAGTTGCTTTTATGATTTTACAACATGGATATGGAAATATGATTCTAGTAGGTTTTATGCTTTTACAACATGGATATGGCAACAAGGTTAAACAAATCAGGAAGGGATTCGATCATATTACAATGCAAAACCACAATTAGTTATGCTAATTCTAGCCGAGTATCAAAACAAGAATTCTAGCTGAAGTGTTACCATCCTATAAAATAATTTTATTATTCTTTTAGAGAAGAGGGGAGGGGGGGGGGGTGTTGGTTAGAAACAGAAATATCTTAACTATCTTGCTCCTTGATTGGTAGCTTTAAGGACCCCATTGACATTTTAGGAATACGATTGACATTTAGGACTGCAAATGGGGTATTCATCAAAAGCCATGGTACCTCCTCTAGATGCCCAGTCAACATATCCATGACTAATGCAAAGAGATAAGATCTCAACACTGATCCATGGTGTAAAACTACCATGATTGGAAATCAATGTCTCACTTGTAGTTGTCTTGTACTAGTTACAATCTATGAATATATATAAACTTGAGACACCTTTCCTTTGCCGGATTCAAGATATCATTTTAGTTAACCTGATCATCATATGCTTCCTCTGAAGTCAACAAAGACTAGTAGAGATCTTTCATCACTTCATATTTTTCCATCAATAGGTTAAGAAAAATAGCTCTACTTATCAATCTTTCTAGCATAAATTCAAGCCGATTAAATAATAAACATAAACTTAATTTCATGTCTTATACTGTAAATTGAACTCCATCAAAGTTTTCTAACTTGGGCGCAGGGCCATTTCCAGAAGATAGCACTTACAGGAATTGTGTTCCACCGAGTTTCATATGAAATGCACTTGGCACTTTATAATTGTAACAAAATAGAAACAAATGGAGAACAGAATAGAGAATGGTATTTCTCTCCTTTTGTGTAGTATTTATTTATAGAAGTAGAAGTAAAGACTTTTAAGGAGATAGGACCACATGTCAACATGACAGAGCAGTCCTAGTTAAATTGAAATACTAGAAAGCAAACTAAAAAGTAAGGACAAGTAAGGACTCTAACAAGTAAACTATTCTCGGTTTAGCTAACTGCTATGATTAAGTTATTATTGCTAACATGAATTATATCACTAACATCCCCCCTCAAGCAGAAGCATAAAAATAATCCATGCCCAGCTTGGAACAGTGTTGCAGTGGCAGTAGATCCAATATGCTCTAGGTAGTAGCCCATTGATTTAAGAGAATAAGAGACAACATCAGTAGTAATAGTAGTAGCAGTAGCAGCAGTAATAGTAAAAGCATAAGCAGTAGCATCAGTAGTAAGTAAGCACCAGATCGCAGGAGGCAGCAAATCAGTAGTAGGTAGTAGATCAGATCAGCAGTGAAGAAAGCCAGTAGTAGAACCTTGCAGTAAAAGTATGCATACCAAACTGTAGGATATAGAGTAGAATATGAATAGAAACAAGATATCCAAATTTTAAAATCATCCGACAGTCAGATTAAGAGAAATGGTGATGTCCTTGTACTGCTAGAACAATGGAAGACAAGCAAGTATATTTTCAATAGAATTCAAAATCAATGACCAATCAGAACTTGCCACAATGTCATAACAGAAAGCTGATAAGATATCAGAAAGTGAGTCCAATCCAAAGGCTAGATGTCCAGCTAGGAGTGGACCCTAGTGATGCTAGGAAACCAGATTCAATTGCAGTAACCCAGAAACTAGAAACCAGATTCAATTGTAATAATAGAAATCAGATTGCATGTCAGTTAACGAAACTAGATCTAAATATACCAGCAGACATTTAACCCCATTCCAAGGCAACAATAAGTTAATAACCAATAACCATAACGAAGCAGGATAGTAGGATACACAGTAAGCAGATCACCAATGCAAGCAGCCATTAATGGAGATAGCAGTGAAAGAGAAGCAAGAATCGAACTCAGCAACTAGGACCAGAAATAAATCACCAACAGAATCAATGCCAATAGAATCAGCAGTAAATTCATACGAGATGCTAATGGATCAGCAATAAACTTCAGATCTAAATAATCGGCAGTTAATAGAATAAACAGAACAGTGGCTGAACTAGAAGAACTAATGACAAGTCTGGTTTCTTCCCAGACATGAGCAAGGAAACAGCAAACAGAAAACCAGAGATATATTTAGATAGGTAGATTACAACCTCTACAGAATCAGATCAGTACTGCAGAGAATAGGAAACAAAGGCAGAAGCAACAAATGCAGCAATGATGGCTGCACACCAAAACAAGAACCTTAAACAACTCTCAAAACAGCAACACAGGTGATTGCTTTGATACCATGTAAAAGAATAGAAATAAAAAGAGACAGAAACAAGAGTGATACCTCCATCCTTTCCCAGAATTTATTTATAGAAGTAGAAGTAAAGACTTTAAGCAGATAGGACTGCCACATGTCAACATGACAGAGTAATCCTAGATACATAGGAATACTTGGAAGCAAAATAGAAAGTAAGGACAAGTAAGGACTCTAACAAGTAAACTAATCTCTCTACACGGTTTGGCTAACTGCTTTCACTTGTTATTATTGCTAACAGGAATTATATCGTTAACAATAATGTACAATTATTAGCACCATAAACTGATCATGGCCACCAAAATTAATTACTTATTTATCTTTTGCTGTGTGTTTGTGTATGTGCTGTACTGCCGAGTGGTGATTGGGATCCACAGATGTCAAAATTATTCTAGGTTAGCAATATAGTGCAATGCTTGGAGTAAAACAAGTAATAATAATCATAAAAACAAAAGGCAAAAAGATGGAAAATTATAGTGGATACCTGCTCAAGGATGCAACCTTTTTGAAGAGAAGTTAAACATTCCAACGCCTTTTCATCACTGTCCTGTTCATAGGAATTATCCACCGGTTTAAAAATAAAACCTTTCATATCGCTATTTGCCTTATTGACCCACTCCGTGCTATCTCTACGTGACATTATGACTACGAAATCTTGGACAGGAGTCAAATCTCCAATTTTCTCATGTAGGGAGCACCTACCCGGGGTCGAGTTCGGATTGGTGGTTGGGTCAAACAACCAAAGATATGTACAAAACCTGCTTAGAATTTTTAATTTTTTTATATAACATGACATCACCATGCTAAAACATCAAATAATAAACCATACCACATCGGAAGACTTGACCATAAGAACAAGATATAATTGGTGGCTGAAAGTGCTTTACAAAAAAAACTAAACATAAGGTTGTTCTTTACAAAAGGTGTAGGCATTACACAAAAACCAGCCTGCCCACAAGGAGAATACATACACATCAAAATACCAGAAATAAACTCAAAAAGTGACAAATTGCCAAGGAGTATTATCCTCCCACTTGGACTTTCATTTACAGTTTTCTCCTTGCTTTCACTGTCATCATCTGTAAAACATGATCAACAACTTGAATGAGCCAAAGCTTAGTGAGTGGAAATCTATCCTAGCAAGAATACATACAAGCATTCATATAATACCTTAAACCATCATGCAAGAAGGATAAAACTTACAACTTTACTTATGTTAACGGTCTCTCTTATGGACTTTCATAATATGTCTTAGGATCTTTTTATCTTTCCTTACTTAATCTAACATATATCACTTTACTATTCATATTTCCTTTCTTATGTTTTTCATCATTTCATTGCTTTCTTTACATAACATGCTATGTATTGGGCTCACCAGTTTAAACTACGTGTCTTGCCCAAATACATAGCTTTCTTATCATATCAGTTTAAGTGTTGGGCTCACCGATTTAATCTACATGTCTTGCCCAAATACAATGTCTTCTTATTCTTATGCTTACGTATCATTCACTTATAGCAAAGTATTGGGCTCACCGGTTTAATCCATGTGTCTTGCCCAAACACTTGCCTTCTTACATGTCTTTCATATTGGGTAGTGCATTGAACTCACCGTTTTATTCTACGTATCTTGCCCGGATGCACCCTGCTACTTTCTTTGCTTTTTATACATTTTCTTACTAGCATATCTTACCGTGTTGGGTAGTACACCAGGCTCACCGGTCTAATCTACGTGTCTTGCCTAGGTGTACTACCCTTGATGCAAGTCAGGAGCTGCTTCATGAAAGGGGCCGCAGAAAACAACTTGGGCCTGGCCCAATCAAAGGAAACCAGCCCAGCCTAGACCCCATTCTAGAAGTTCCAGCCCATTCTAGAAGTCAAGATCTCTATTTAGAAATCTCCCCTACCGCCAGCCTATGTAGTCGACAACAACAGTAGCTATATTTGTTAGTTTTAATAGTTTTATTTCTTTCCTAAATTATAGGTTAGTTAGTTTAGGAAGTCTCAATTACTTAGAGACTAAGATTTTCCTTGAATCTAGTTTCCTAAAAGTTTTGGAAACTTTTCTATTTTTTAGTTTTAGAAACTTTCCTATTATTTTGTTAGAAACTTCCTACTCTATAAAGGGAGTATAGTTTCCTATTTTTTTAGTTAGTTTTCTTTCCTATTTGATGTAATCTTTCAAATAATAAATAAGAGGAGTGGCTGGCGACAAAGCTAGAGAGTTTTCCAGAAAAAAGTGTTAAGACTTATTTTCTGGTTGAGTCTCTCAAAGGTTGTAAGACTCAACCATTTATTTTCCCTTATTCTTCAAAGTTCTGATTATTGTTTTGATTCCCAAATACTCTACTATAACTGGTGACATTATTTAACTTCATATTCAAATATTATCTTTGCTGAGCATCACCACCAGTCGAAATCAACACTACTGCTGGGCGGTACCAGGTCCAGCTGACTTGCATGATCAATAGCTACTTCAAACCTTCTTGAATTGTCTTCAAATTTGGAAGTGTGTTCACAATTGTTACAAAGAACATCCACATCAAGCCTCATTAAATTCTGACAGCCGAATTTCCAAATAAGTGGTTTTCTTCGTTACTTTTTACCACAGATTTTGTGTTTGGACTGAATTAAGATCCTGTAGCAACGAGGGATTAATAAATTATGGTGCTTTAACCCTCTTTGCCATCAACCCTTCTTTCATTACTTTAACTTATTATGTCTCATCTTTTCTTAGCTTATCTTTCATATTGGGAGGTACACCGGGCTCACTGGTTTAATCAATGTGTCTTGCCTAGGTATGCCCCCATCATTCCTTAGTCTAATCATGATTTTACATTCCTTGTTCTTACTTTACTTGTTTATTGTTTTCTTTCATTTTCTGTCCATGACATATTGACATTACCATATTGTCCATTAAGCTTATAACAGTCCCATTTGATCATAAAGTGTCTCAACAATGCATACAAACATAACAAGTGTTCTTGAAATTTTTCCATCTAATAGCACAGCCCAACTTGCATAAATATTCTCATATACAACCTTTTGCACTCATAATCAGCCTTTGCAGTTTGATCTCATCACATGACTCATATCAACATCACTCTATGCAAAAGAAAAATCCAGCAATTCATTCAAATCATGGTAAATCAGTCCATACTTGATAAAATTATAGATTTAACTAATTTAGTTTCAACTTGTTCTTGCAGCTTCAAGAACAATTAGATACCACATATAAGAGTCATCCAGGCTAACAAATCATATTGCCTATTCACAGTAACCATAACAACTCAAACAAGGAAAAAAACTGAAACTTAATCCATGCTTCAATACTTGGTTTATAAACTAGAAAAAATATCCCAACTTAATACATTAACCTACCGATTAATTCAGCAGGTAGCCATTCACATTACATATATATTCAAGCATCATATGACATATTACTAGCCTACAACAGGGGAAGAGTTCCCTCACCTTAGGTTGACAAGAAAGTTCTCAAACATCACTTGATAAAAGGCTTTGACAAAAATTCAGAAATACAAGATTCCAATATGCATAATCGAAGAACTAATTAATATCCAATATACCTCAAAAGAACCAGCAATTATCATGTATACCATCCATTTTAATCCACCTATCCAACCCTTAACTTTGCTGCCCAAGCTTGCTTGAAGGGCCACTCTTGAAGAAACTCCAAAATTTCAGCTCCTATGTTTACCTATTATAACAGCATGATGGAGAAGACAATTGGTGAGGTTCTACTCATCAAAACCCAATCAAAAGTCCCTCTTTAGCATTCCAAAACCATCCCCACTTAATCCCCCAGGAGTTTGGGGAAGAACCCCCATGAAAAACTAATCAAACAGCTGCATCTTGGTCGTGTGCTCAACCATTTCAGACCGTGCGGTCAATGAAATGGCTCCTGTCAACCACACGTGTGGTCATCTCATTTTGAGCTTCTGTTTCGGCCAATTCGAGCCTCAAAGCCTTGGGGCTGTATTCTAACATCCCATAACTCCTGCAAATGCCTCTTAACCATACAAACTCAGCAATATTTATTCTTTCAAGATCAATAATCCATTACATGCATTCTTATATGATTCCTTAACAAAAATTTCAACAGTTCATCTAAACTTCAAGACTGAGTTTCAAAATCATTGCAGTGGCTTATAGACTTATAAACTAACTAAGCTTTCAATGGCTGTTTACATGAACCAAAAAAAAAGATAACCGCTCTTAAATCAGACCTTACTGTTACTGTTATCATCCAAAATTCGGCATCAAGGAAAGAAAATCGATTTCCTTGTTCTTATCTATAATCTGCCACTAATGCATATTCATTGTGAAATCATCACCAAGCTAACATGCATTAATCAAATCTGAATTTAAACTACAATCTTACCTTTTAGAATGCTTGAACCACTCCTCCCAACAGTCTTTGCCAAGCAAACTTAACCAATATCGAAATTTTTTCCATCAACTTGAAGAAGAAAAATACAGCAGCTATGTGGGTCATCTAACACTAAAAATCCAGCTTGAAAAACCTCTTAATCTCAGTCATACATCCTCTGAAAGATTCCTCCAAGATTCAATCAACCCATAATCCACTTAAAAAAGAAGAAGAAGATCATTTGCCTACTAAAAACCCCAAGAATAAAGCCTTCTCTTCCCACTACGATTTCAGCAAACCATGTAAACTTTGAAATAGAGATCTAAATGCTGTTTTATATTTAATTTTTTGAATAAATTTCAGCTACCCCCCAAAATAGTTTGGAAACATCACCTACCACCCACACCTTTCAAAAAACATCAACTACCACCCAAACGTTTACCACCGTTAATCAAATAGGTCCACTCCGTTAAACAAATTCCGTTAGTTGCTGATGTCACCTAAAATTGATTTTGAAATGGACAATAATGCCCTTAAAGAAATATTAAAAGACAATTTTACCCTCCTTCACTTAAGGAGGGTAAAACCCCAAAATAGAGCCCTTGATTCTCAATCCCAGCCCCTTCAGCCTTTGAGCCACCACAATTGGCGGCGCTCCCTGAACACAGTCCTCAGCAGCTTCCACCGGCGGCTTGGTCGGCATCTCAACAGCTTTGGCTGACGGGGTCTCCTCCCCCTTTACAGAGATGCTTCTGTAGCATGGGCATTCCCAGAAACTTTCCTCCATTGTTGAATGGCAGGGAAGAATGGTCCAGAACGCGAACTCATAGCAGGACAGGTCGTGGTTTTGTGACTAAATATTGCAAACAGAGCGACGATCTGGTTTCCAGTCCTATTTCACACATTGGATGAAGACATTACCTCTGTCATCTTCAATCTTAAGTTGATCCTTCAACTCTTCTTCTGCGGAAAACTCCATGCATACCCGATCATATGCAAGACGAACCTTGGAACAAGTGGTCTTATCAGTACATAGGCGCCTTCCGATGACTGAACAGATCGTGCTCAAGGTTGGAAAACTCCAGAAATGCAGATGTTCGCCTGGGAGGGAGACCCACATCGGAACACACCTAACCCCATTCTGGTTCAGCGGTGGCATATTTCGGTTCCAGGGTCTGAGAAACAGAAGTTTGTTGGCCACTCGTCACACCCCTCTCTGCTTCCGACGCCATTCGTTTTTGTAGATTGAGTAATCAGTAGGATCACAGAGTTTATCCAGAAAAAAAAAATCCTTTCGGAAGTTTTTCGATCTCGTATAGTTTTTCCCATTTTAATCTCCAAACGAATCTCCATTTGGGTAGGAGAAGATGAGGGAGGGAGAGAGCATAGTTGTCAAGGCGACAAGGCGATCCAAGGCGTTTGAGGTCATCCTGGGCGCCTAGGCTAGGCGACCAAGGCATTCCCAGTGTATTTTTTTATATTTTTAATATATTAATGTTATATTAATGTTTATATATATATGCAGCATTCTACATAAATAAACATTTAAGACATAGCTTAATTAATATAAGAAAAACAACAAAGAAACAAATAATTGAGTTAAGTAGGCAACACGTATTTATGACTAACATTTACTTATTTCTAACAAATTTTACCGGAGTGTAACTCCTTTAATATATTTCGGATTCAAACAATCTCAAATTCATTGCAAAGCTAGTATAATCAGCTTTCCAACAAATCCTAGATTGCTTGAATCCGAGTTATAATGAAGGAGTTACACTCCGGTCAAACCTTGTTCGAAGTACGCGAATGCTGTTAAATGTCGTCTGAATGTAAATTATTTTTTGGGCATCAAAGCAAGATATTATTTTGGCGCACTCTTGGTTTTTAGTGATACTTTACTATAATAAGATTTATGAAATTTTTATATTTGGAAAAAAGCCTAGCATTTTGAAGTTGAAAATCGCCTCCGCACCCGAAAATACGATTTTTGTTCTTGAACTGAAGGGTTGACTTTTTATCCTTCTGGAATTTGAATTTTAAATTATTTTTATTGGATTCAAATAGGGGGTATTTGCTTATTTATGAATAATATCTTAAGTAAATGAAATATAAAATTAAATGATATTAGTCATAAATAAGTACTGTCTGGTAAATGTTGTTCCTGTCTAGCCTAATAAATCCTGTGAAGCAAATTCAGAGATCAAAAGGAAAAAAAAAACACACATAAGGCCCAAGGCGACCGCCCAGGCATTCTGGGCGCCCAAGGCGTCCAAGGCGCCGCCCAGAGAGCCTAGGCGACCGCCCAGGCAACATTCATAAGGCGCCCAGGCCCTGGAATCACGCCTGGACGCCTAGGCGACGCCTTAACAACTATGGGAGAGAGGAAAGAAAAGAAAAGGGTAAAAATGTCTAATGCTGATTTCCGTTTCCTCCGTCAGTTACTTGGGTATAGTTGATGTTTTTTGAAAGGTGTGGGTGGTAGATGATGTTTTGAAAGTATAATGGGGTTAGCTGAAATTAATCCTTAATTTTTTTAATGTTTTTCTTTATTTCAAAATAAGCTCATTTGTGAAAAGACATTAATGTCCCTACTCCTCACCCAATGCATGGGTGTTTAACCCATACCCATAGGGAATCCTAAATAAGTGGAAAGTCATATATATCCTTCATATATTCTCTTTTAAGCATATGCACACTTGTACTTTTTGGTAGACTTGGTACCCTCTTAATTTAGGGACCAAGAATACCCTTGACTAAATCCTAGAATTACACCATGACATTTCATTATAAAACAAATCTTAAAGTAAGATTACCCAATAGTGGGCAGCCACATCATTGTGGGCCCCACTCCTAAATTTGCTTACAAAATAAACTACAAAAACCTGTGCTCTCTTGAGGCTTGAACCTTGGACCTCCTAGCACCATAACACTTAGGTTCTAAAAAGACCCACCAACCTACAAGTTGGTCATTATTAACTTTCTAGCAGATAAAAGTACTTACACTCTCACATGCTCCACACCATTAATTATAAAATATAAAATATTTACATAGTAGCAAACCTGGCTTATTCTATATTTTACTACAACATATGCATCCAATAACACTATACAACATATTATCAAAATAACTCACCTTTAGGTAACTTGCTAGTAAATTTCCAAATTACCCCTTCTTAACCGGTAAAGCTTGCTCCACCTGTGAAAGCAAGAGAAAAGCAGTTAAGTCTGACATCCTAACTGGGATGGGGTGTTACATCTCAACCTTTATTGAATATTGAGGCCACTTTGCCCATCAGTACCAATATCCCCAACATTCTCTTCCTCATTTGATCTTGATTGTTTTTCTCTCCACAGTCGTCCAGATGACTTCTTTATCTGCAAGATAGATTCATTTTCAAAACAAAAATACAAGAAGGTAACACTGTTCAATGCCAACAGTCTATAGAATGGTGAGGAATGACCTTTGGATTTTCCTTAAGCTCAAACTGCTTACAAAATTCATCTATGACAGACTTGTTTTGAGAAAGAAGTTCTGGATCAGGTTCAGTTATTCTTTTAAGAGTGTTGTCAAGTGGAGGAACCATTGCATCCGGCTGCTTTGATTTTAATTCAAGGAATTGATAGAAGCGCTGTAACATTATAAAATAACTAGATAAGTTAGGATCACAAAACCAGGATAGAAAAAAATCACTATGAAGCATTTCCTTGTACTTCCCACTCCCTCAGATTCACGTACATTTTTCTTCCTGGATAAAAGCTATATACTACAAGAACAAATTAAGACACAAGTATGGAGCACAAAGGGTCTAGTCCTTCGAATTAGAAGAAATCTGTTGTACCTTAAACTACTAGTAAGATATTTCGCCTATAATCTCGGAATACTTTCAAAATGTTGTGTAATCTATGCTTAAGTCAGGTAATCGCACTCTTTACAGGAAGTATGAACTCATGCTTTCATGCAAAAACACCTAGGAATAAGTAAAACAGTAACTTCTGGGGGGAAAAAACTGCATACCAAGAACTTGTCAATGATCAAAGAATATCTGAGTTACCATAGGATTTTGAGTATATCCAAGGGTCAATGTTAATTAGCAACACAGGCATGGGGAGTATATTATGTTGTGGAAAGACACATAACTGATTGAAGGGATAAGCTAATCTATAGCAGGTCAGCAAGGAACAGTTACATCATGGCCATGGGGAAAAGCACATGATGAAATTGGACAAAGCAAAAGGTCTTTTTCTGCTACTTTCATTTGTTGAAGCAAATCAACTATATGCCTGAATGCCATTCAAAGGTCTAGCTATATTCTGGGTATAGCCAGCACTTTCAGCCAATGAGCAAGAGCACCATGATGCACGTGCCAAAGTGGAAAGAATGTCAGATGTGTGACTTAATAAAATGACAAAATTGCAGCTTGTATTTCAGGTCTTGTTAGTATCTGGAGTCATAGGGGAGTGGTAGATCTTTGTGCTTTAAAACTGGAGAAAAGTGAAAAGAATCAACTCTACTGAAGCAATGAATCAGAGATGCATAAGACCACCATAAGTTGCAAGTTGAAGCTCTAAAAGGACATGAGATGGCGAAAAACTGACTAGCACCACAATGAGAAAAGATAAAATTTATAACATCAGAAAATACAGTCTGGATAGACTAAAATTTCTGAAGGGATATTTCTAACCAACCATGAAAGATTGTGTTAAGTAATGATTTTGAGTCAAGAGAGCACACCCTACTTCAGCTTCTATTTGTTCAATCTTTGGATTAGCATTCTTTTATCCTGTCATAGTTCTAATTTTTCCTTAAAATCGATCTAGAAGAGTCAAGAGCCAGAATAAGAACTTCTTGTCCTTTGGAGAATTTGAACTGATAGATGGGTGTTACAATGCCATCCTCCAGAAAGCTAGAAAACAAAATGAGACTCTAACACTAGGACATCAATCGAAATAAGCACAGAAGAAATGAACCCACAAGGAAAACTCATATAGCTATTCTATAAACAAGGTGCATGTATGAGAAATATTGATTCAAAAATAAAGTAAAACCTTTGTCTACAAATAATACAATCGTGACAGTACTATTATGGAACAGTGACTACAAATCAAGCACCTGCAAGACAGGATTAGGTGTAAAGTCAGGACACAAAGCTTCTTCTTTGCCTGGTGGTGCAAGATCAAGCATCTTGACCAAGTTATCTGCTGCCTCTTGCTGTTGTTTATTCGGCCGCGACGATGAAGGGAAACTGCTGAAGGAGGGAAACTGAAACTTTCGAACATCCTCCGCAAAAGGAAGTACATTTAAATAAAATGAATCCGGCTATCAATAGAATCAACAAACACGCTGAATCATTAGAAAAACTAAAATAAAAAACTCAAAGGAATTCTTTGAGCAAGATACATATCAACAGTATCAAGAAAGCATATTGGAACCAAATAGAACTTACAATGTTATCCTGATTGGACAAATTTGGTGTCAAAACACCAACAACAACATTCCCCTGCTTTTCTCTCCACACGCAGCGTAGAATGCCCACCATATTTGTCTCCTTCATTGCTCTTGCTATTGCAGAAACTGCTTGAATGGCCTTTATGTTTCCGGGTTCAGGAATGAAGATGTACACATCTTTCATATAATAGTGCCTTCAAGATAAATGATCAATAAGCATCAACAGAATCAGAAGATGCAAAGCTAGTAGTTGAATACTCTCCTTTCTCTCTCTCTTTTTTTTTTTTTTTTTTTTTTTTTTTTTTTTTGGGGGGGGGGGGAGGGGGGGTGAAGGGGGGGATAAAATAACGATCCACAATCCAGATTCCTTTAACCATTCTAATTTCAAAAAATCAATGCATACTGTATAGAACAAGAGTAGCCAGATTTTACCGCATTATTTTAGAAGCATCTGTAAATCCTAGTAACTTCACACCCTTTTCTGGCTTGAACTTGAGTGCATCCCACTCAGCAGATGAAATGGGGACTGCTTGAGGTCCATAGCAATAACCTTTAATCCTTTGTTCTGGGGGTACAACTTTATTAGGATCTTCAACACTTTTATATTTATAATCAACCTTAAGTTCATGAGTAGCAAATCTATCAGTCGGAGGTGCTTCATCAGAATACTTCCTTAATGTGGGAAACTTCTCCTCAGAAGTTTTCTTGTAAACCCACACCTGAATCATGAAAGCAGTTGCAATAACTGAACTAGCTTTGTTTCACAAACAAAAATGTAGTAAGCATGATTTGCAATATATTTCAAAAAAAAAAAAAAAAACAGACTAATAATGGAACTTAGCAACAAACCGTGGATCAACCAACAATCACAATAAATAACAGGCCTCTAGAACATGATTTGCTCGGTCATAAGCATTATTCATTTAATTGTCTTACATATAAATATCCCATCAGTGTTTGGTAATTGAAAAATCAAAAGCATCATTGAAAACTTAAACATTATCCTCTAAATTGGCAGCAGGGAAACATCAAGGTCCTATCAGTCTGGGGTAGGGTTTTTTTTTTTTTTCTTTGGGGGGGGGGGGGGGAGGGGTTGATAGAATATAAATTAGAAAAAAAAATTGTAGCTTACATTCTACTTTAGATATCCATTAACAAACCATTTTTACCTTACAAGATAAATTTAATACAGCATTCAATAACTAAGAAATCATTGAGGATTTCAAAAATCTTTTTGCCAACATGGCATACAGCATACCACAAACATAAGCAGTTACTTTTACGAACTAGAAAGTTCTCTCATAGATACAGAATTATAAGCAACAACCAATTGCCAATAAGGTCAAAGACATTCCTGTAACAATCAACAAAATCCCAAACAGCAATTAATTTCCAATTACGGATCAGCATAAATCTCACCTTTATTTTCATTTTTGGGCTTAATTCAAGGTCACCCCTGAATACCGTTACAGGAATTATATTTCGGGTTCTGAGAGCACCTAACAGGGATGTAGGACTTTCAACATATACCATTTTTCCACGTGTCCTCCCTGAAAATCGATTCAGTAGAAGTTCATTCTCATCACGTGTTCTTTTATCTGCATCACCAGTTAATTTGCTTCTCACAATAACACAATCCAGTTTTATGCCATAAGTATTCATTTGTGTAGCAATGGCATCAATCTGATCTTCATTTGTTCCTTCATATGCCTCTCCAATGCAGTACAGTGGATTCGTCAAAAGACAGAGGCGTTTCTTTCCCTTGTTTGTATCTCCATATTTTTTTTTCATCATATACACTCCCACCACAATTGCATCCAGAACTATCAATAGGTCAAGGATATACAACTAGCATACAACTTTCTCAAACCCATACCCCTGAAATAAATGCACATGCAACAATATCAAAATATGTCCTGCACTCCAAGAATTTCAACTGTTGAATCTCAACTAAGCAATGGCCACAAAGCTCATTGAACCACAAATCAAATTAAATTGTAAAATCCTCAGAACTCAGAAAGTTTAGATTGGTTTGAATCATAAGGCACTAATAAAAAAAAACCCTTAAATATTAATTGCAACAAACATTTGCTTGAGCAACACCAAAAGTTTCTTTTCACAATAGTTACATTTCACATAGTTCTTACTACCAGATGTACCAATAATAAAGTATCCAAGTTATATCCATAGCATGGCATCTGCTGAAATCTACCCCCCCCCCCACCCACACAAAATTGACACTACACGTGGTTGATGCGGGAGCATCTTTAAATGATGTGGAAGCCACTCCCATCTTCACATACAATATTAAGTTCTGATTTTTCAACTTATTGTTAGTCCAAGATTACTAATTATGGCAAGTGCTTTTTTTTGTTGTTATTCTCATAAATTTCTGTTTTTAATCATATTAGGAGTTTAAAATTAGTTGGGACTCCTAGTAGTATAAAGTAAGGTAATTTGTTTTCCTTTCCCAAGATAGATTGGGATGGTTATGGATTTTTCATTAAAAAATGCAAATAAATAAATAAATAATATCATGTATAAATCAAAATAATAGAAAAAGAGGAAACTTATTGTCCCTGCAATATCAGCCATGTTGGCAATTTTTTTCAAGAGCTTTTTTTTTTTTGTACGTCCCCCTTCCGTTCTTATCTCTTCCTTGACTGCATGCTTCAGCATTCAGCACCTCAATTCAATGGTTTTCTTCATCTCAACTATCGGTCTAAGACTCTAAGCTTAGATACTATTAACACCTTACCTTAGTTGCTACCTCAGCAATCCCAGCACCAAAACCCATACCAGTGCTTTCACCATATGTGCCCCGTTGCATAGCTACCATTCCAAGCCACAGTACAGCTGAGTGAACCAACACCCCAAAAACCTGCAACACCATCACTTCTAATGTTGTTTCCATGATCATAGCTGCTTCCGTCATAATCTCCACGGAATGCATCTGAAACCACTGTAACTGCTCCATGCACTTTCATAGCTGTTATAAAAATAAAAATATAAAACCAACCACAGCCACCATATCTCTGGCTCCAAATCTACAAGCACCACTGATATCCTACCTATCCAATACCTCAATGACGCTAAAATCCTCACCGAAAGCCTTTAGACCAACCTGCTTTCTACAATCTAGGATTACTCTGACTTCAATGAATTCTCCGTAAGCAGCAAACACATCTCTCATTCTTTGTTCATTTCTTTTGCATGAAGATGTAGGCCCTATCAAAGAGTTTGGAACATGACAGTTACTAGGCTAAGGAATGATACTCGTGACATCAACATCTTGCCTCATTATTGGTATGGCCAGCATCTGGAGCTGAGAGACGGAGTCCTACCACTAAGTTAGTCTGCAGTAGGCCTCTTGATATGGTCTGGGTCAGACGTGAAAGCAGGAGGTTTTGGTCTGTCTTCACCAGTTTTCTGTGTGTCAGTGTGAAAAAAAGGAGTGAAGAGGAACTGAGGGTGAGTTTGGTAGCAAGGGGATGGAAGGACAGGAAAGATTAAGCAAGAGTTATAAGTACAAAAATAACCTCCTAAAATTTTCTCAATGGTGCAGACAAGGAATGGGAAAAAAGATTCCTCTATCTTTTTAAATATTTAGGTTGCATAAAAAAAAATTAATTGTTTTGCATTTTTCTGTGAACAAACCGATGGTTAGCAAGTCAAAATCTTAGTAGGAAATATGGGTGTTTTGAGTTTGAAAAGTTGTCCAGTCATAATCCATATACAAATTAATAGCTAAAACATTCAGTTTATGATGTGGTTTGTTTATGAATTAAAGAATGGTTCTCTTCATAGTGACTCAGAACCCTACATTTTTCAAGGGAAGTAATCCCTTATTTCTTTCCCTGTCTAAAGGAACTTTCGATAATTTTGGTTTAGCTTTTACAATTCCTAGCCGAGAAAACCTGCAAGAATGGTCCTGCACATGGTTCAAAATTTCGACTGAAATGTCAAAATTGCAGCGAACTATTTCGTTTTCAACACTGGTTAAAAGATTTGGCATGCCATGCAAAATGAAGGGTCTTCAATGGTTCAATTTTTTCCCTGAAATGGACCATATTTCGGTGCCATTTCGGTGGTGTATTTTGGTGCCATTTCGGTGCCTTTTCGGCCACATGAAGCCGAAATCTTGAACCTTGGTCCTGCATCAGTGGTACTAACAAGAAGAACAGTAAGTGTGTTACTTGAGGTGAAATCACATCAAGGATACATAGTTGGAAGTTGGCTGAAAGTGCAACTGCTAGGTGCTAGCTGCTATTTTGTCGCTAATCTAGGTTCTGGTGAAAATAAGCCAAACCCAACTTAGTGATCTTTTAAAAATGTAAAAGGTGTCATGCTTTACGGATTATCGATGAGTGTCATTTTAAGTGCTCAATAAGAACCCCAAGATGCAATCAATTTCAATTTAATGATTCAACTCCAAAATTTAAATATAAATCATATAATTCAGATAGTAAAAGGTCTCTACAGGAGGATTCAAATCCTTAAATGTACACTAAATCATGCACTTTTTAATAACAATGTTGTCACTTGAACTTGTCAGGACTTACAATCTCAGGGAACAAAAAGAAAGTTGAAGTACATGTTGGCGTCCCCTATTGTACTCAATGGGTATGAAGAACTAAGGGAGTCAATTTTGAACCAAAACTGGAAGCAACCAATAAAAACTGGACCAAACCAAACTGTTATTAGTTGGTTCAGTTTTGATTTGATCTAGTGTAGGAAATTTTTTATCATGTCAGTTCGGTTTTGACAAATTAGCCAATAACGTGGAATTTCGAAATGATTAATAGTTGGCTCAGTTCCAGTTTGGATTCATTACAGCCAGATTGCCAGAACCAATTAGGAACTGAACCAATAAAACGAAACCGAACGGATTGACACCATGATAAAGAATATTGGTGACATCTATAGGAGTTCACATTAAAAATAAATTATGAGACAGACATTTGCCACTTACACATCTAACGCTAAATAATGTAGCAGAAGATTCCTTAAATCACATATACTATAGGTCAGAAAGAATTTAAAGAGAGTAATGAAACAGAAAGCATAAATGATAACTGTTATCATTTCTCGTATAGAAGGCAAAACAATTAATCAATCCATGATTGTGGATACAATCACCAGGAGCAGTTCCCCGGGGGAGCTTTTGTAAAGCTTCAATCATATCTCCATCTACATCTTTGATATGTCTTAGCACCACCACATGTTCATAGCCACCTACTTCCTCTGTCAGCTCATTTTCTGTACCTGAGGGTTCCAAGATGAAAGGATTCAAATAATGGTCACATAATGTCAAAACACAATTAGCAAGGACATCAAAATTTAAGTTCACGATGGAAAATAAATGGATGGAATTGAGATTATAATTTTGTAGTAGCCAACTATGACACTATGTTGAGTAAAACAATACCCAGTCAGAGACTCAGAGTTCCTTCTTTCTTTTTTTTTAATGAGAAATTATTGGTAACACTGAGCATGTAGATATTCCAAATGCCAAGATTAAAAATAAAGAACTATGAAAAAAAAAAAAAGAGGAACAGATGTGAAAATAGGTGGATGTCAAAAGAACTTGTTCAGAATCTTCAGATGGACCAGCATGATGGTCTGTACGGTAAAGTGGAACGATGTATGCAAGTGATGGTCTTATGCAGAATTTCAAAAATTACTAGGACATGAAAAAGATAATTAAAGTTCAGTAGTGGGGATTAGCATAAGTGCTGTATTTTAATGACCTATATGAACCTACCTAAGTAAAGGACTGTTGGACAGCATACCTGGCATAACCTATGACCTGATGAAAGACCAAGAACCTATGTAATGGATAGACAGCAAACAATATATCTTTGGATTGTAAAAGTTAAGGTGTTTAAGAACAAAGAAAGCTACTGCTGTATAGGACAGCAGGTTATATTTGAAAATCCTTTAAATGAGTAGTGGTTCCTGACAAGTTAGAATCATATATTCCGATGTGTTTTAGTTGTCAAAAAACTCAAAACTCAGGTAAGCAGTAGTCTTATGTATGAGTGTTTGAATATTAGAAAAGTAGAATGAAAAAGGAAAAACAAAAAAAAAGGCCTTTGGACCCAAGAAGGCTCGGCCTCAGCAATCTAGGAAGGACAGGCCGCATGGACCGGCCGGCCATGCAGCCTGCCCGGCCCAGCCGCAACGCCAAACCCTTTTGGGCCTGCAGCAAGGAAATGATCCTTTTTCCCCAAGTTATGAACTAATGTTTTAAGTATATGTTAAAAGACTATTTTGCCCCTGGCTTTTGTCAGGGCATTTTGGTAGTATATTTTGGCAGAAATTAGAAGGAGGAGTATTATGGCTAAATGACCATTTTACCCCCAGGATGTAAGATAATGCTTTGACAGAAATAGGAAAGGATAACTTCTAGAAAATGACTAAATTACCCTTGGCTCTTGCCAGGGCATTAAAGTACTGTAATCCTAGCAGATTGAGAAGGGATTTTAGTCACTTTTTCAGAGTCAGTAAGATTAGTACTTTTCTAAGACAATTAAGAGAGGTTCTAAGAGAATGTCTATCTTATGTTAAATAAATAGAACAAAAAGAAGCCGAGATCAGAGATTTGAGAAAAGAATTGATCAAACTTCTCCATATAGCAGAGGGGAGAGAGATTGTCAGTCCAATCTGGTGAGGGGACTTACCTATTTATGCTTGAATGTGATGTTATGTTAATGATTGATGTCTTGACATACTTGGAAATCACCAGTGATATATGAATGTATGTGGTTATGTTTTTAATACATCACCTACCAACTTATGCAATGATCTAAGTTAAGTTAAAAACAACCCAGTTTATGTAGAGATGTAAGTCAAGTCAAGAACGAAAACTGATTATATGAAATCAACAATAAGTCATGAAAACATGTAACCTTATTGAAGCAATAAGTGATGTAAAGTGATGTAAATGAGGCAAGAAACGGACGACCCATTGAGCAAAAGAAGACGAGAAATGGCTATTTTGTTGAGTCCATGGAAGACAAGAAACGGATAATCCATTGAGTCTAAATGAATGACAAGAAACGGCTAATCCGTTTAATCAATATAAGGGATAAGAAACGGCTAATCCGTTGAATCAATATAAAGGACAATAAACGGCTAATCCATTAAGCCAATATGAAGGGTAAGAAATGGTCGATCCATTGAGTCTGGAATATAAGAGATAAAAGAAATGAAAAGATAAGAGCACTAGTAAAGTATTAAGGTTAAGGATAGTTTATACTTCATTGTGATTGTTGTGTACTTTACTTGTTCAGTGATTTTAATTGCCATGATGTTCTATCTTTGTCATTACATGCCGTTCAGTTTGGGATATTTCATGATATCACATGATACTCAGTTTACATTTTCATAGCTCATGCCCCTAGTTATTGATATCACATGCCTTCTACATTATTTGTTGTTGTTGGATATTCATGTTTTAGCATAGATGGGCGTGAGTTTTTCATTGAGATGTGAGCTCACACCTTCATCTTTGATGAAACAGAGACAGAAGAAATTATAATAGAGACTCCCACTGAGCCACGGCAGCTACCAGAGGAGGACAGAGTATGAGTCCCAGGACTCCCAAACATAGTGAGAGAAAGAATAGCAATTTGAGAAATGTAATAACTCCTAAGATCAGTAGATGTTTTTTTATTAACCAATTTAAGAGCAATGTAAATATTTTAGAGGGTAAGTTATCATTTTATATAAATGCATTCACTCTTAAAGAAATTTCAGTTTCAAACGTATGTTACAAGGGATAACTTAAGAGGTATTCTCCCTTGATCACAAATAACAGCTTCCAATGTACTTTGATGTTATCAGATTGTGTATAATATGATGAGTGTTTAAGTTTAAACACGTGAGGGTATTATGTCTCAGTTAAGACTCAGTTACAGTTTATGGAAAGAAAATTAAAATTCAAGCTTAGTTTCTAGTAGTATTCGTCAAACCTGTCAATCATAATATCACGTGGCGCCCTACCTCAGGCTTGGGGCGTTACAAAGAACCGATCCACATGCATCACTTTTTAGAGATATTAGGTCACAATATCCTTTTAAATCAATGTGTAATGAACAATGGGCTCTATGTCTTGCAATTTCCACATTTCAATTGTCTCCATCATGATTCTACTTCTACCATTAGTTTCTCAATGTAGGATTAAATACTTTAGAAGATAATAAAGAAAAGGTGATGTTTCTTCTCGAAATTACATGAGAAATTAACAATGTTGCAATGAACACTCACGCCATATTTATTGCAGTAAACTGAATACAAGCATTTAAATCAAGGAAAAGTACCTTCAGCACCAAATAGAACAACTCCAACTTCATCACTTTTCCTATAAATTAGCTGCAGGGAGTAGAAGAAGATGGATGAATCATACTTAAATTACAACTTGTTTTCCTTTAATCAATAGGAAGCATGTGTTAGTAGCAGCAAATATTTTAGCACCACATAATGGGCCAGTTGCTCAGTCCAATCCCCAAACTAGAAATGCATCAAAACCAATATCCAATTTCAACTGGCCTGACCAGGCTAATATAGACCCAACATGACCTGGGGAAAAGTGGTAAAGAAATCCAAGGAAGAATAGGGTATTAACAAAAAATATGACTTCAAATAGAGCGAAATGGTGAAACAGGATTTATGTAGCCAATCCAATTTAATTGAGATAAAGCTTAGGAGAGTGGACTATAACTCGCAGGGCTATTGAGTGAATTACAAACACCATATTTAATGTTTGGCACCTCTCAACAGAAGTACTTTCTTCGTCTCACATGAATTTCTGTCACGAGAAGGCATTCCAGCTTATACGATGGTGCAAGCGGATAGAACGCTGACAGG
This sequence comes from Protea cynaroides, assembly GCA_028583415.1. Taxonomy (NCBI): domain Eukaryota; kingdom Viridiplantae; phylum Streptophyta; class Magnoliopsida; order Proteales; family Proteaceae; genus Protea; species Protea cynaroides. The sequence goes on along the minus strand of CM053274.1, from coordinate 100,847,206 downwards.
AATCTTCTTCGACCGGGCATTAGGCCAACCTTCTGTCATGAGTTATCGGTGCTCAGCTGCACCCCACGCTTACGGTCTAATCACGCTGCCCTTTTTTATGATGCCTCTGTTTCTCCGAGATAGAGGCCACTGGCAGCGCTTGCCATTCACGTGCTTTTCTCATTCTGAGAGCCAGCTTTCTAAAGGATGCACTAGTTCCCCCAAGTCAACTAGCCTCTGGTCCTAAAAGGTTGGACCCACTTAATGATTTACTGTCAGCCTATTATTGGAGTTCGTAAATATGTATTTTTCGGGTCATAACACAACCTCAAACCAAAATTCACAGGGCAAGAAAACTATCGAAAGACATGATGTTAAACTCAATCTTCCCATCTCATTATAAGAGAACATGAAATGAAAAAAAAATATAGAATATAAGTAAAAGATACCTCGTAATTCAAGATTGAAAAAGAAGCCTTCTTTTATCATTGAAAAGGATGAATAAATACATTGCTTCTTTTGTAATAGCATGGAGCAGACTTTTTTGTATAGAAACAAAAGTAAAATATAATTCATATTTCAAGTCTGGAAAAGTGCCTGCTATCACTCGAAAAATGAACAAATACATGCCTTCTTTTGTATAAGCATGGAGCAAACTTTTTCAACCTCCGGGAGAAGAATGTGCATTGATGGACTGACATCAAGCAGCAAAAGCAATCCTTCCTGATAGAAAAGAAAATAACCGCTTTATATTACCTTCAATAATAAGATAACAGCACTACACGTTGAGAAAGCACAGAACCCAAGTGTTTAGAGTAATTAAAAACAACAACCCAATATGTTCTGTAACTCCAAAATCTTTACTTATTTGAAGTCATAAATATCCCACATCAATGGGGGCATCCTACTTTGATAAGGTGTGGGAACAATCTCGTGCTGTAGCACATCGAAGAGTTAACCTTCAACCAATTATACCGTTCAGTCCTAAATATTTATGGGGTAACTACTGACAGTAATAATCAAAATACAATAACTTCCACTGGATTGTGCAGTGTTACTACAAACTGAAAATAGTCAAACCTCCTAAATAGAAACTACAGGAACAACTATAATGACAATAATGTGCATAACTGGTCAGAAATGCCTGACTGAACACATATACCACCTTTAAACTACTCAAACAAATTAACTAGAAATAAGCAGTAGACAATAAAACAGTAAAAATATTAAAACCGTCCAAACCCTAAAACCGGAATTGAATGAACAACTCAAATATGACCTCGGTTAAAATCTTCCTATCAGAAAAGGCATTAGAAAGAATCAAACTCATAACAAATTCTTGTAATACTCGACCAGAAATAAATGAAACCCACCAAACAACCAATTTGATCGATGAACTAAAATCTGTGAGCAAGTATACAAAACCATAAAAATAAAATAAAAAAACTTGTAAAACTTCCCCTGCTTATTTTAAGAAGAGAATGCTCACTGACAGAAAACAGAGAATAACAAAAGGCAAGTACTGGTCAGTAAAGATCACTAGCAAAATCAGACGATATTATATGCATGGATGAACAGTTCGATCACCAAAACTTCGAGTTAAAGAAGGAAATATAATACATTAGGAGTTAAAGACTACACTAGAGTACGATCTTCACCTTACTTGGCGCCATAGAATGATAGAGAGAGAGAGAGAGAGAGATAGAGAGAGCCTACAGTTCAGCTTAGGCACTGAAATTGTAAGAGGCAATGTTTAAAGCTTCCGGCTATTTTTACTTCCCGCCCTCGAAGTTGATTACAGACAGCTCTCCCGACGTAACCGAAGTTACAGAATGATCCGTCAGCTTTTATTATTATCATTTTACGCAATAGTACGCATTTCATGCACACAAGGTCGATTGTCACCGCCACAATAAAAAAAGATATCACCGAAGGTCCAAAGCGATCGATCGTCTTTCACATGGACGGTCGGTGATGCATCTTTTTATGTAAAAAACTCTATCTAAGAGACTGGACTGTACTGTGACAGTAGAAATCCTTCTTCCAAAACTATGGAGCTGATCAAGTGCTGGGCAACAAAACAATGATTTCCACGTGTCATAATCATAGACCATTGTTATTACCAACTCCCCCCTTCGGCGTTTTGTCAAATACCAAACCATTATTATAAACCGGGCGTCTGGGTAATTCTGTAATAAGATTCCACAAAAGTTTTATATCTTGACCGTGCAAATATTTTTACAAAACCGATTGGGGATTTTTTTTTTTTTTTTTTTGGTTAGGGTAAACTATTGGAATTTAAGCTAGAATGTTGTCCATCAATGGATGATCTGGCGTGCATACATGTGTTGATCAATGGATGATCAACACGTCACACAAAAATAATCAATTCTTTGCTAGGGGCAAAATCATCTATTCCACCGAAGCATAGGCACAGATGATCGTAAGTATGTCGAGGAGAATATAATTGATCTAACCACTCACACTACTATCGATTTATGGATGATCACACTTCAAAAAGAATAACCTAACAAACCTGTTGGGGGAAAATAAATCATGGATTCAAATCAGACCATTGATGAACGATCTATGATAGTCTTTGAAGAATGAGACACGTGATACGCATCCAATGGATGAAGCATGAGAATAAGAGATGTTCAGAAGATGAGTTCGTGTTTGACTCCTTCATGGGTGATCAGGCTATGATTGGATAGATTGATGGAGGTAGTTGGGCATTTAATGATCTGTCATTAATGTTTATAAATATCAACAACAACCATTTATGCTAAATAGACGGATTTGACTAGTCAGATCACCATATCGTGGACCGAATCAGTAAAAAACAATATTGACACTAGGTAAAAGTGCAAGGAAGATACAGTTGTCAAAAGATATAGAGGACGTAGACTAAAAGGGAGTCGAAGAATGTTGAAAGGGGTCGTAAGCGGCTAACAAAACATCCTAGTGTTGTCCTAAAGGATCATAATCCCTCCAACCTATTGTTCTCTAGGGGGCAAGTGATTGTAATGGTGGTAGGTGAGGAGGAACTTGTTGGGAAGACCCTCATTGGATCTATAGGTAGTGAAAGAATATCGACTGCAAGGGAATCGAATCCTGAATTTCTCATCACAAATGGAGAACATCCTATTCAAGTATTATTTCAACACAGCCATTTGATAACTTCTTCTCCATTTTTTTATCATAAGTTATTTCTCAATGGAAAATAGGGGAAGGTTACTAAAGCTCCCTTATCTCAAGGAACTCCATCTTTAAGGAGTTATAGTGTTTTATTAAGAGTTTCATTTTACTTGTCTTTGAAATTCTGTAACTTTGGCATCGAAATGGTCCTGAGGTATATCTCGCCCACTTTCTTGTTGTGTTTGTGTTTCAGCTATGTGGCTCGATCTAGGAGACTGAACGAAATTCATCGACAACAAAAACGACCCTAACAATGGCCGAAGAGGAAGGGACAGAGAGACCACTGTCTCTTCCCTATAAAAAGGTTCACTTATCAGAGTGTAAATGACATCACAGTTTTGATTGTTATCATTTGAATTTGACTGAAAAACTTTCCTATTTAATTGCATTATCCATAGACCCGGATGGTCACAAGAGTGTTAATATTCAGAACATTTTTTTTTTCTTGCCATTTTTTATGGTATTTTCACCTGGGTTGGGTCAAATATCTCATGAAAACAGAGTTTTTAGCGATGCTTACCAAACAGAATACGATTCATGCTTCGACGTGGTGGGGCTATAGTATCAAGTACATACAGGTTGTGAGGCTTTCGCATGTGTCGACAATCGTTGCCCAAGAAGATTGGTTAAAGGAGAGGGAGAGATGGTGATAATAGAGGGAAGATTGTCAAAGATGGTTCATCAGAAGAGAGTGAGAGGTGGTGATGGGAGAGGAATGGAAGAAGTAAAAGGGACAAAATTGTCAAAAGATGATAGATGGCAAGCGTAAAGCGTTATTTTGGGTATATTGGTAATACATAAGTTTGTTTATATCTTTATAGGTATTTATGTTGTAGCAAAGATGGGTGGATAGAATGGTAATAAAGTAAAATTAAAAAATAAATAATCAAATAATTTCTTCAAAAATCTTTTGCTACAAAAGTACATGGACAAGTAATTCAGACTTGAGAGTGAAACTAAGTATAGCTAAAAAAACATCACTTTTTTAACTCTATCGAGTGCTCATCAAATCAAATTGCATTAGGTACGTGCTTTGGTTTTAGGTCTATATAAAATATGATACCATGTATTATAAAAACAATATAGTGTAATATGCCATTTAAACAATTCTCATTGTTATCGATTATTAAATTAATCAATCAAAATTCAAGCTATAAAATTTAATAAAAATAAAATCGGAAAACATGTTCCCGGTCCTACTCTAATTCTTATTTTTAAAGTGGAGAATGGGATTTCTTTTCAATCTAATTATTTTATTTTAAAAAATAAAATATGAAAACAATAGATTAAATTAGAAGAGATGTTTGAAGTGGTCAACAACATGACCTGATAGCAGCAGAATGTTTGATAATCTGATTCTGATTCACTCGGGATAATTAGAAACCGGATTAAACGGGTTTTGGGTACTTGGGATAAGGATCCTATGATTCCTAGCCCAGGCTGGACCTTAAAATGTTGAAAACGTCGATTATGAATTTACCAGGCCCACCTCACAGATATCAACTCTGCTTCCATTTGAGCTGCCAAACGATCCAATGAAATTAATTTTTGGGATATTTTCTGGCCCAGGTAGTTGTGCGGGACCCGCATCTCTCTAATACGTGTTCCCTTAGGGTCCGTTTGATAAAAAAACTGCTTCTGGATTCTATGGATTTTGGTTTCCAGGGAACCATTTTGGAGTAGAAGCGCGTTTGATAAGTCCAGTTAGATTTCAACTCCCACAGAGTGAACCGGATTCAGAATGACTCCAGAATCCAAAATTTTGGAGTCATAAATACTTGCTCCAAGCTGTTGGATCAACTTTTTAAGAGAAAAAAAAAGTCGACACTCACATGACTATCACTTGACCACCACCACCACCACCACCACCACAACCACCACTGCCACCACCACCACCACCACTGCCGCCATCTCTACCACCACCACCACCACCACCACCACCGTCGCCTCCACCACCACCACCACCCACCACCACCACCACCACCACCACCACCACCACTGCCACCACCACCACCACCTCTACCACCACCACCACCAACACCACCACCACCACCACCACCAACACCACCACCACCACCACCACCACCACCACCAACACCGCCGCCGCCTCCACCACCACCACCAACACCACCACCCACCACCACCACCACCACCACCACCAACACTGCCGCCGCCTCCACCACCACCATCCACCACCACCACCACCACAACCACCACCACAACCACCACCATCGCCACCACTACCACCACCACCGTTGCCGCCACCTTTACCACCACCACCAACACCACCACCACCGTCGCTTCCACCACCACCACCAACACCACCGCCCACCACCACTACTACGATTGTTTTTCTAAACTTCGATTGGAGGGATAGTGTGTTATCAAACATGTTTCTAATCCAAAGATGTTCTAAAATTCATTTCAAAATTGCGTTATCAAACAAGTTTATACTCCAAAATAATCCTAGATTAGTTTGGAGTAGAATCCAAATTTGAACCAGAATCTAGAATCCAGAAACAGAAATTTTATCAAACGGGCCCTTAAATTATTTTTCTGTGTTCCGTCTGTCACCAGTACACCTCCACCGCTGTAACTGAAAAATAGTAAATTCCGTCAGTCACGAGCTGGCTTCCACTTTATAATTGGCCTTCGGCCCTTCGCCATTTAACGAAAGAGTCCAGGGCAAACCCTAATTTGAACGGTTTGGATTAAAGTAGATGTTGTTCGGGACTCTCTATAAAATTAGGATATCTCTGATGGAGGTTTATGTGTTTTTTGTCCTGCTTAGGGCTTGGATAAAGTGGGAGGGAAGGCGAGAGGGTGAGAACTGCAGATGTGTTAATCGTAGAAATTTGAGAGTTTACGCAGATGTGAGTTCTTGTCGGTTAGCGATTTATCAGATGACTAGTAGTCGATTGCCCTATTTGTTTTCTGGTAAATCGCTGATCCGATTGGAACTTAATTCTGAGACTGTAAGATCAAGAGTAACAGGTAGGTGATAGGGTTTATTGAGTTCTTCTTGAGAGTGCAATAATGGAACTGCAGGTATGATATTGGAATTTTGCTTTTTTTCTTTTTTTCGGGAAACCGATATTCGATGTTTAGTGTCATATCTGTTCTTTGGTTTCTAGTTAGGCACAGCGGTGAAAGCTTCTCAAAAGGTAAAGCTTTTTTCAGATCCCTTTTTTAAACTCTTAAAATCTTTCCGTTTCTCTTTTTATTGTTGGCTTGGGTTTCAATCAATATCTAACCTATTTCGATCTTCTCCTTCATCCATGATCAGACGCTTCAAGTGATGGGAACTTCTCAAACAGTGGCTAACAGCCGCTTCGAGTGATGGGAACTTCTCAAAAGTGATACCGTTCCCAAGTTCAGGCTCTCAAATGTAGCGAAGATATAAGAGCAGCTAAGATATAAAAGCAGCCAATAGATTTGATGGAAGCATTTGAGCGGCTGGATATTCAAGCTTGCAAGCTCTCATTTGTCGTTCTATCCGATGCAAGATACTTGTATTGGGTCTTTCGGGAGATGGGAATTAATGTAGATTACTGGTGCAATTTTTCTTTTTTATTTGCCCTGTACCGACTGTCAATGAAAAAAACACACTTGTAGAGAATGCTTCTGAAAACAGAATTAACCTAGAAAAGATGAAACAGTTCAATTTCTATGTGCAGAAATTAGTTAGCACCTTCTACATCATTTCCCTACGCACCATGTTACTTCAGTCTACGATGGCAAGGGTATTAGCTTTGCCTCTGTTTTTATTCAAACAAAATCTATGCAGATTATCTAATTTTTTTCAACCAGTTTCGCCTCTGATTTTATTCAAACTATTCTATCGAGCGGATTTTAAATTTTTTTTTTTTGGGTAGTGGAGTTTGGTTGTTTATGTAAAAAAGATGCTGCAAAATTTGTGTATTTGATACCGTTTTTGGTAGAATTTGTGTATTTCAAACTCTACCGCGATGGTAGCAATTTTGCTGCTGCTGCTCAACACAATATTCCGTCGGTTTTTCAATTGTTTAGAAATTTTAGATTCATAAGACACCCTGGTTGTGGAATATAAATAACAAGAGAAATAGAATGCTTCGATTAAGAGAATGAAAAACTTTTTGAAAGAAACAATGCCAAGATCCCTTATCTTCGACCCAGTTGGGTGTTCGATTTTCTATTCTGCCTCATCCCTTTTTTCCCCTCATGCAATTCTCTCTTCTAGACTTCCTTTCCCTTTCCTTTCCTTTCCACCGATGCCGCCAACTCCACCACCACCACCACCACCACCACCACCACCATTGTATTTTCTTGCACCGACACTCGTATGGACCCCTTTCCTCCAATCCAACACAGCATCTTCCTCTACCTACCTCATATACAACCGCAATTCCCCTTTCTCTTCCAACAGCCGACTTTCTTCGATAATACATTCCTCTCTCCACCGTTCCCTTCCCCACCCCTATCTACGCTCGTAATTACTCGGTTGATTGGATTTACAGATACAAGTTCGTGATATCTGTGAAAACTGACAAGGAGAAAGATAACTCGTTTCGACAGCACTCAACAGAGATTATCGCTTCCATCCCACTCACACTCACGGTTAGGGATTCATGAGACTGGGTTCTTCAACGTAGGATCAAAACAGGGGGACACATGATGTCGTGCATCGTGCATCTGTGAACTCTGTCGAGTCTCCTGTCGATGTTTCGACGCTTTATGAAGCTTACTTCAACCCGAAGAAACGATCATTCGAACAAAGATCGACTCGTATCCAGAGCTATTCCTATGATTGAAATGACAGAAAATCGATGCACAGGGCATGAATCACATGAACTGGAAAACCGGGGCAGGGCTCGATGCTTCAACAATTTGAACTGATATCATACATTGTATGCTGCCCAAAGAGAATGAGCAGTGAGCTGATTATTTTTTCTTCAGGTCATGAGTCATGACCAAGGACCAGATCGTGGTAGCCATTGACAGTAAGCAGATGGAACTGCTGTGCCAGGGCATAGCTTTTTTTACATCAATAGCTTTGTCAGTCTATTAGCAAAAGGTACTGTACTAAGCCACTTCACTCCAATTGGATTATTCAAAATATTTGTGCATCTTGTATGAATTTTGATGATTGAAACAAAAAGATCCCTAGATGTGTCTTTGGTGAAGGCAAGAATTGATTGATTTGATGGATTGAGTTGACAAATGGTGCTTGAAATTTTAAACTTGATGTTTCGCTTCAAATCCTTCGTTTAATTTCCCGGACATGGATACTATTTGAAGGATTGGAGCAGAAGGCCTCGGACAAGAAAATATATATCAAGTGAAACCAATAATTCACGCTCACAATTGACCCCTGCTGGATGTGGTTTAAACTGAAATCGTCCCAAAGTATTCTACAAAAATGGTTCATTATCCAAAATGTCTGATGGACGGTGGGATTTTTCTGGCCCTGTGGTCCTTTGTTCTTTGTTCAACTGTTCCTACAATTCTCTCTACTTTGATGACTCTCCTTATGAATATAATATAGTTGGGAAGAAAATTTCCAGGAAAAAAAAAAAAACGCATTATTTTAGGAAAAAGGATGTACATTGCTCTTACTCTACCGACTCATTTTCTTCCCTTGCCGTGGGACCCCTGTATACTCACCCTGTGGCACCCTCTTCCATGTGGCCATTGGCTTGGTTTGGTTTGGCTTGGCACGGGCATGAGAGATGCCACTACGTCTGACCGTTGTGTAGATCCCCTGCCTTATTGTTATTAAATTAGAATCATGGTGCATTCAGGAATTGGAGACGGCTGATGCAGGTCCTGCAACCAAGAGACAGACGAAGATGGAGACAAGTGTATAATTTATTTAGTACAGCGGCCGCGATTTTCTTTTGTTCCATGTGGGCATCTTGTTTGCTGCCAAGGTTGTGCCCTTTCAGTTGAGCGTGAATCAACTTCTACGTGCCCTGTTTGTAGGCAAACCATTTGGGCTTTCAGTTAGAATTCCTAAATACTAATCTCTCCCTTTTATCTTGTGTGGTTTGTTTCTGAATTCGAGAGGATCATCATTTAAACTAAGATAGTGTTAGAAATGCGTGGTTCAATACAGAATTATTGTGTAATTTTTGTATATTATTATTGGACATTTTTTTCCCTATTTTGAAGAATATAATTGTAGCCTATGACACTCATATTTTGAGGTTCATAAATTGTTTATTAGGTAATATTGTTTTTGGTTATAGTATTGGTGGACTGTCTTATGAATGATCTGGATGAATTATTTTGTAGTCTTTGATTTGACTACGCTCATCATCATACAATATGCGTCTACATGGGCCTTAATTATAAGTTTTAAGGGATGCAAATCAAACTGACATCTCATTTAAGATTGGATTTTATAGATGATCATCTCGACCCTAGGGATATATTCATATTTCTAGATCACACAAGTAAAATGAGAAGAATCTCAAAATAACAGGTTGTATGTATGTGTTGTCGATGGATTCCGATTGGTATTCTGGATGATGCCACGTAGTTGTAACACAAACAAGGCAGTAATATGGGTGGGATTTTTCCCGGGACTACTCCCATGCCAAAATCAGTAGGTTCCATAAGCAAGTAAAATCGAAATCTTAGCAAGATACTAGAATTCCTTTTAGAGAGGGTTCCTTGAGATATGGGAGTTCCACTAAACCTTCTCTTCCTAGTATAGAAGTTGAACAATAAGAATAAGGGATATCTCTGGAGGAAATTTAACAAGATGTGATACCTTAAAACAAATAATTTTTTTATATGAAAAAAATTCAGGATCATTTGCAATTGATAACTCCCAAGTATTTATAGAGCCATGGTTAAACTTTTTGGACAAGTTTCCTTCCACCTACCATCATCTCCATCGCATGTCAGACTAAGAACAATAGGATTAGGTAGCTACCACCCTCTAGGGTGGCACCTAAAGGTCTTTTCAGTCGTTTACGACCCGTTCGACCCTCTTCAAACCCCTTTGTGTCCACATCCATTGCTTTTTTTGACAAATATAGTCGTCATTTCTCACTTATCGAATACAAATCTTATTTTTTGCTGATTCAGTCTATGATGTAGTGACATGATAAGTCAAATCAACCTACATGATATTTATGGTTGTTATCGACATTTACGAACATTAATGACAGAGCAATTAATATCTAGCTACTCCTTTTAATCTATCTAATCACGGCTCCTTTAATCACGGCTCCTTTACCCAAAGGAGTGGTTGAATTGGATCTTATCCCCCAATTGTCTTCAAAATTAATCCTCCTTTGTTCGTACACTCTTTAGCTTAGATGTGCGCCACGTGTATTGCCTCAAAACACTTATACTAATGTTTTATCAATGGTCTGATCTAAGCCTAGACTTATTTTCCCCCAGTAGTATGTATACCTATCCAGTTAAAGTGAATACCCTAATTGCTTGTGATATCCTTGAAAATTAAGTGGTTGCTTGTGATACTTTCGAAAATTAAGTGGTTTCATTACTTGATCATCTAGAATTCCTGCATGAAGAGATAGATTCAAAACGCCGAAAAGTATAAGTTTCAACTTAAATTCCTGAATTAAACAATTGATATATTCTAATAGTTTTCCGGATTTTGATGATGTTTTTTTATAATATATATATACAACCCATTTTTTTTTTTTCTTTTAATGAGCTTAATGGAACAAAACAGTAGACAAAAGAGACGGATTTCCATGATAAAAGGCACTTTGTCCTGGACTTTTTTCAACAAAACATGTTCTTCATGCATCTACCATCCACATTTAGAATCTCTCCAGTATTTGAGCATGTATCCCCCACCATCACCAAAAGAAAAGCAAAATCAAACAAAAAAAACTGTGGAAAGTATGTGATTTAAGAACTAAAAGCTCATCAGAGTAGGGATAAACATAAAGGAAAAATGACGAACAGGTAAGCTATGTGTTCTCACTCTGTTCTGAGTCCGAAAATGAGGATTCAGAGGTATCCTCTTCGGCATTATCACCATCGTCAGAAGACTGTACATCATAAACAATGGCTTCCCAAGGTCTCCAGAAGACCACGAGACGGTTCAACTTCTCCTCAATATCGCCTTTCAACTTCACACCCAAACACCCTTGAATGTCGAGGTGAGTCAGGGACAGACATTTGGTGAGGATGGCATCGAGACCACGATCGCCGAAACGGCCATATCCAAGTTCAAGTTGACGGAGTCCTGGCATTGTATCGGCAATAACCATGGCTTCCCCGTCGTCTACTTGCGAAGACACATTTGGTGGCCACTCAAAATCTGGAGGCGGCATATTCCTCCCCAAATGAACCAGACACTTGCAGTGCTTCCCCAAAGCACTAATACCTATACAAGTGATCTTCAAACAGTAACTTATATCCAACACCGCCACATTTGAGAGCGACTCAGCGTGTTTCTCCACTATCCGGTCCGTCACCTCGCTCATCGGAATCTTCAATACCGTTAGGCATCTCCCGCTGCATTTGATAACCCACAAATCGATACCTCAGTGAACTAAAACCAGTCTTCCCGACCCCATGAATGATGAAATTAGAGATTGAAGAAATAGGAAACGAAAAGGAAAGTCAAGAAGTACCAGTTGGCGACGTAAGAGAAAGCAGAGTCGCTAAGCTTGTAAGCAGAGAGCATCCTAACGGTGCCTCTGCTACGACGGACGAGGCGGCGAACTATGGTATCGTTGCTATCAGCGCTGCAGCAGCGACGACACCATTGTTCAACATCAATGTCTGTCCAGCAGTATGGACCGGCGATAACCTCTCGCCACGATTTGCAGACAAGTTGGATTGCTTGAAGCACCTGCTCCGGTGGGATTCGAACGAAAATCAACGCCAATACCTCCGGATTCAGTCCTTCCCAACATCTTGTTGTTCCAGAATCGGCATCGGAACAGAAAACCCTTTTCGTATCTCCATCCATCCTCTGCTGTAGACGATCTGTACGCGTAGACGAAGCCTTCCTCAGCCTTGACTTGAGAGAAGAATCTTAACGCAGAGGAGAAACGAATTGCTTTTTATTCGGCATTTTTAAAGCATACATGCCGAAGCACGTTTCCTCGAAGAATCCGGATCCGTCGATTGGGAACAAGAACGCGCGGGAGACGATTTTTTTGCTTGGGAACAATGCGTGTGTACGTGAGTGGTAATATTCTGAATAAAAAAACATTAATTTAATTAAAAACTAAATGAATTTTCAACTACAAAATATGTATCAAGCAAGGGGAAGAAACTAAAACTAAAACTAAAACTAAAACTAAAACTAAAAAGGCTACGACGACCTTTCAGCATCAAGAGTGGAATTCAAAAATTACTCAAACAAAAAGGGAAGAGGATGATGAACTTGAGAAATACCAGTGTTGGCTGGATGGTCGACACTTGACACTCTTTCTCATCTATCGGTATGAGAGTGATTGAGTGATTTTGCAATTTTTTTTTACTTTTCTTTACAATCACTCTCATACCATGAGATGAGAGGAAATACCAGGTGTCGGCCATCCAGTCGACACTGGCAAGTCGAGCCAAATTCAACAAAAAGAGAGTGGAATCCAAATCTTTTCCTCTTTTCCTGCGACAGGAGGAAAAGATTAACGAACATTTAGAAAAACAAAAAAAACTATGGGTGTGTTTGGAAGGCGAAAGAATTTCGTCAAAATTTAGTTCAAATTAGAAAAACAAAATTGAAACTGTTGAAATAAATCAAACTGAAACCCTTATTGGCTCGTATTGTGGGAAGGAGTTAAAAAATTACAGACTCATTTGCCAGATTTTGTCACGACCAATATTTTATAGACTTAGGTTGGGCTTTCAGTTATGGGATGGGCTGGGAGTCTAAATTATAGATAGGTAGGCCACGGTTTAGTCTGATCAGTTTGGATTTCACGTTAAAGCCGAAAATGGAATTCTAAAATGACATTTAAGCGTGGCACAAGGCATGAGGCATGAGGCATGAGGCATGAGGCATGAAGTTGTCAACCGTCAAGGAACAGTACTGGAAATTCAAACAAAAGGAAAATTGATCCATTTCTTATTGAAAAATAAATATTCATTTACTAAATCAAATCATTCTTCTGCTGTTGAACCACCAAGAACTCCGCATTGGAAGTTCAGGAGCCAATGGTGTTGCAAGGGTGCCTGCTCACAATGAGTGGACAGTGCCCGTCATTGCCATTCTCCATCCTATGACTATCCTCTGAGGTTCTACTCATCAGAGGTTTCACCGATTGGGTTCTCAAGCTCGAGACAATTGAGCCCCAAGATCAACTCGAAGCTTCAAGCATTCTCTTCGAAAAGCTTAGGGTTTAATATGCTTAATGGGAATTCATTGGGGTCTAGGTATATCTCTTCCAAGACGTACGTCGGATTTCAGTAATGGCCACTTCAAGAAAATGCACTATACTTCTGCCGACCTCAACATGTAGATGCAAACTATAAGTTTGGTGTTAATATAGTGATTAGAGGACACGTGTCCTTAGGAGTCAACATACTGAATATTGGCACGTGTCTTGGTTAGTTCAATTTATCCTTCCATGTGAGATGGCGTTTATCACTGTTGGCAAGTTGCGACTCGCTGCCACGTCACTTAAATAATAGGACTTCGTGGTCATCCACTGAGTCCCTCATCACACTTGTTTCTAGTAACTTATCTGCCTGTGACTACAACAAGGTGTGCATACGTAGTTCTTTAACTATTCTTGGAACGACCACGTCAAGAAGTAAGGGCATTCTGATACAATTGAATTCTCTGTTAACAATCACCTACATCCTTCTTGAATTCTGCTTATTCCCACACCCTCCTAACTAATCGTTTTGGTGTAGCTTCGGACTGTTTGATCTGTTATTTACTTTACCATCGGAGCGGACACCAGGAACTCTGCCCCGGTTCCGTTAACCTTCTATATTTGTCTTGCAGGATACAGGCAAACTAGCAGATCCAGTTTTCAACAGCAACATTTGGAAAACTAACAATCAAGGTTAAGGATTACTCAAAGCGTCGGAGGTGAGGATTACTTGGAGGTTAGAGAGATTGGAGACTCGCGGCTATTGATTTTGCGTCTTCCCAAGCCACAACTACCGATTTCGATAGTCTTCTCAGGCCATGGCTACCGATTCCGGTCGTCTTCTTAGGCCACGACTACTAATTCTGGCCGTCTTCTCAGAGGACGATGGTTAAATGTGAAATGGTGATACCCGATGGATCCACATCCTCTCTTCCCAGTGGTTTTGGGAGGACAGCGGCAATCCAGTCTGGATGGTTGATACGTAGCTCTTAGTGAATCCGAGACCCACGTTCAAGCTACAAGCCAAGTCGACAGGGGGTGTCGGTTCGAACATGGGTCTCAGATTCACCCGAGAACTACGTGTCGGCCATTCAGACTGGGTTGCTATGTCCTCCCAAAACCACTGGGAGGAGACGATGTAAATCCATACCGAATTACCTATATCTATCAAATAAATCTTTTAAGTTTTATAAAAATTAAAATGATAAAATATAAATGCAATAGTTTTGTTATTAACGAATTTAAAACGATAACACATCAGCGATTAACTGTCATGACTTAATAGAGGGAGTTTGATTGATCTATATCTTAAAAATAACTGTCATGACTTAATGGAGGGAGTCTGATTGATCTATATCTTAAAAAATAAGGATGTTAGTGATATTATCGCCGAAAAAGACCCACAGGTGTGATTTACCATAATAGAGTGTTGGTGATATTATTTCTTTCCATCCCCTCTACTCTTCTTTCGCACCAGCCACACTGGGGGAACCACGGAAGCTTTTCTTTCTCTGTACTTCACAGTCAAGCACTTTCCACTTCATTTCTCCACACTCCATCTTCCTTATACTAGGGAATACTAAAAACTTCAGTCCACGATGGCAAGTGTATCACCACTGCCTCTGTTTTTCTATGCAGATTATTTAATTTTCTGGATCAGTATCGCCTCTGATTTTATTCGAAATCAACCAACGGTGCAGATATTTTAATTTTCTTGATAAGATCTTCGGTGATGAATTTTGGTTGTAGAAGAAGGAAAAAAAGACGCTGCAGAATTTAGTTATTTTGATTTTCGCCCTAAATAACTTAAATTTAAGATTAACCACGATGGCTGCAATTTCCTTGCTCCTCAACACAATATCCCGTCAGTTTTCTCAATTGTCTAGAAATCACAGATATAGAACAAACACCACTTCATGGAAGATAAATAATAAGAGAAATAGAATGCTTGGATGAAGAAAAGGAAACTTTTCGTCGTCGACCCAATTGGTCATTGGATTTTCCATTCTGCTACATCTCTCTTTTCCTCATCTGCAATTCCCTCTTCTTGACCTCCAATCCTTTCCACCACCACCACCCCCACCACCGTAGTATCCTGCACCAACCCTTCTGTCGTATGGACTCCTTCCTTCCAATCCAACACGCATCTTCCTCTAACCACCTCATCAACAACCGAAATTCCCCTTCCTCCTCCAACAGTAGGCCTTCTTCCATAATACATTTCACTTAAGGATGGACTTCACAGATGATCATCTCCACTTTAGAAATATAAATATATTATAAAGTCACAAGGAAAAAGAGAATATAAATACATTAAAGTCACAAGTAAAAAAGAGAAGAAGCCAGAAAAAAATCCGGGTTATGGTATACCGTATACCTATCTAGTTGGGGGTGGGGTGACTAGTGAGTACCCTGATTGCTTCTGAGATCAATGAAAATCAAATGACTTCATTGCATAATCATCAAGAATTTCTGCAAAAACGGATAGATTCAAAATGCCCCAAAAGCATGAAATTCTACATAAATTCTTGGATTAAATAATTGATTTCCGATTCGATGATGCATTTTCTAATAGATAGATCCCATTTCTCTTTTCATCTGCGTCATGGAACAGAACAGAATACTTAATAGAAGGATTTCCACAATATAAACATAAATGGACACTTGGTTCTGGACTTTTTACAACAAAAAAAAAAGTTCTTCATGCATCTACCATCAACCTTTAGTATCTTTCCAGTATTTGAGCATATATCCCCACCATCACCAAAAGAAAAACAAAATCAAACAAAAAAACGGTGGAAGTATGTAGATTAAGAACTAAAAGCTCATACTAAATGCTCATTAGGCCAGGTACAAACAAGAAGGAACACGACAGACGGTTGAGCTATATGTCACTCCGTTCGTGGCTCTGAAGATGACGGTATCTTCAGCATCAAGTTTCCATAACCCATAAGGAGTGGCGTCCCAAGGTCCCCAGAGTTCATCGAGACGGTCTGACTTCTCCCCAATATCGCCTCCCATCTCCACATTCGAACACCCTTGAATGTCGAGGTAAGTGAGGGACAGACATTTGGTGAGGATGGCATCGAGACCACGATCGCCGAAATGGCCGTATTGAAGTTCAAGTTGACAGAGCCCTGGCATTGTATCGGCAATATCCATCGCTTCCCAGTCATCTACTTGCGAAGACTCTTCGTACGGCCAGTGAAGTTCTGGAGGGTCCATGTTCCTCACCAAATGAACCAATGACTTGCAGTGCTTCCCCAAAGCACGAATACCTTTAGAAGCGATGTTCAAACAGTGACTTATATCCAGCACCGCCACTTTGGAGAGCGACTTAGCGTGTTTCTCCACTATCATGTCGGTCACCCCGCTCTTCGGAATCTTCAATACCGTTAAGCATCTTCCACTGCATTTAATAACTCAGAAATCGATACCTAAGTGAACAGAAACCAGGCTTCCCAATCCCACCCATGAATGATGAATACCAGAGATTGAAGAGATAAGAGAAGCGATGAAGATGAAAAAAAAAAATAACACAGATGGAGTATAAGAAGAAGAAAACGAAAAGGAAAGTCAAGAAGTACCAGTCGGCGACGTAAGAGAAAACAGAGTTACTAAGCTTGCAAGCTGAGAGCATTCGAAAGGTGTCTCCGCTACGACAGACGAGGCGGCGAACTATGGTATTGCTGCTCCTGGCGCTGAAGGAACACCATTCTGCGACATCAATGTCGGTCCAGCAGTAAGGACCGGCGATGACCTTTTCCCACGATTTGCAGACAAATTGTACTGCTTGAAGCAACTGCTCTGGTGGGATTCGAACGAAAATCAACGCCAATAGCTCCGGAGTCAGTCCTTCCCAAAGTACCGTTCCTCCAGAATCGGCTTTGGGACAGAAAACCCTTTTCGTCTCCCTCTTCCCATCCATCTTCTGCTGTAGACGAAACCTAAGTCCTCAGGCTTGGCTTGAGAGGAGGAAGAATTACCTCAATTTTTTTTTTCTCCTGCACTTTAAATGCTTACATGCCACGAACCACGTTTCTTTCGGGGATTGAAATCGTCTCCAGCGGAAAGCAGACCTAGCTGTCATTGTCAGATTCGCAGATTTGACGTGGAAAAAATAGCTTTCTCATAATATTATGTCGTAGGAGACACAATTCTCATCGACAAGTATTGTATCAAATCCCAATTTTGAATTTGAAAAGCAAAATAGCGTCTCATAGGGGAGAGAGGACAGAAAGGACCGAATCCGAATCCTCTCCCGCGGTACGAGATTCCTGCCGCTGATCCAAGGGCTGGGGATCAGTCGCCCGCATACTAATACATTGGGAGGTAGGCTGGCTGAAATCCCGCCCTTGACCGATGGCAGGTGGGCGAGAGAGGATTTTTATAGAGACATACATTGGGAGGTAGGCTGGCTGAAATCTCGCCCTTGACCGACAGCAGGTGGGCGAGAGAGGATTTTTACAGAGACAAAAAGAGGAAGAAGAAAGAAAACAAAATATCCAAAGGACTCAAATAGTCTCCTCTCAAGTATCGCCTGTCAAGGTCAAGGGTTGGATGAACTCCTCATGTATTGGGAGACGGACAGATTAATCTCCAAGCTTTGGATTAGTTGCAAAACTCTGATGTCGAGATCCAAATCATCTTCTGTATTTTCTGTCGCCAATCTAAGGACTTGGGTTCAGTTTGACCGCCTGCCAATATATTAGGATGGACCGAATGAAATTTTCATTGGCCCTTGGCAGACAACAGAACCGTAGAAAAAGATTTGAATACCTCCTGTCGCAGGAGTTTCTTAAAAGAGAAAGGAGAGAGAGAGCGGCGGAGGGGCAGCTACATCTTCTACGGAAAGCCTCGCAAGAGACGATTTCAATCTGTTAAGCTTCGGCTTCCAATACTTGCTCGACCGCTTCATAGAGGAGGCTTAGATTACAGGAATCTTACCGCCGCAGCGGTGTGCTCCAAATCAGAGACCTATGCTCTACGTAAAATCGAAACCTCACTGTTTCTAAGGGACAGAGGTGAACCAAAGCATCGTTTTTAAACGACAGAGATGATGAAGAAGTTCCTAGATCTGTTTCTAAGGACAGATGTGAACCAAAACACATCAAGGTTTCCATTGTTCCAAGATCTATTTCGTTTAATTGCCAAATTTTCATCCAATAATAATCTAATTTGATTTTTATTTCCGCTACGTTTCCATCTCTGGTTATGCCTTAATTTTAGGTAACCGATTTGAGTTTTATTCGATGATTAATCTATTATTATTCTAATTTCCAGTGAGAAGGTTCGGATCTGAATTTCTTTTTTTTTTTTTTTTGTTGGGGTCATAATAATATCGATTTGATTATTTGCAAATGACTAAATAGTAGTAAATTTTGACCAAACTCTTTATTTGTTTTAATCTCCTTGTGGTTCAGCGTCACCTGCGAGGCATTTTACAGGAGACGTAACTGCTCCTCTGCCACTCTTTCGTCTCTCTCTCTGGTTTCTTTCTTCTTCCTCCACCATGATTTGGAACCCAAACCCTCTCTTTTGCCGCTTTCTCTGTTCTTTCTCTTCTTCCCATTTTTGTCTTTTAAACCATTGATTCAACATCGACATTTGATACGACGCTTATCGTCAAGTATTGTGTCTCTTGTGACATAACATTATGAGAAAACGGATGCCATTTGCTTTTCATGTGGCGTGTATCGAAAGATGGCAGCGCAGGAGACGATTTCAATCCCCAGTGGAGAAGTAGGACGGTGTTTCAGCATATATGAATGAATATATAAGTATTAGATGGTGACCTGGAAACGATGTAATCATGAAGGACCTGGGGCCTGGACTGGAACCCATCTTAACTAGCCTCGTATATTTTTGCTACTCCCCAGAATGATTGAAAGAAATGACAGAAGAACTTTTGCTGTATGATCAACATGACTGTAGGAGGAGGATATCGAGATTGCAAAAACTGGAACCCACCCAACCTAAGTTCTAAGGTAGGGAGTGGAAGAAAATGGGATTGTGAAACGATATTTAAACTATCAACCGTCAAAGATCACTTCATGTAAGAAAAGGAAAACCGCGGGGCGGGCACGGGGCTCAAAGCTTCAATAAACCTGAAGAAAAAAGAAGTGTCAGATACGGATCCATCCTCAACTTAGTAAATGAAAATTGTCTTTCAATAAGAAATGATTTATTTTCTGGATGAAATTTTACTGAAATTCAATTTTCTGGTTGCGTTATTCAGTTTTGAAATTCACAATAATCAAAATTTTCACAAATTTCATCCAACTCCCTAGAGATTGTGATTTTTCAAAAAATTTCAAATTAATTGTGGATAATCTTGTAATCTCTGAGAATCTTTTCATTGAGCTTTGTTCCAAATATAAGAAATGAATATTTCTCTTAATTTGATTACGAACTAATAAATCACCTTACCTCTTGCAGCAACACCTCTACCACCAAAGTTTAAAAACCTGGAATCGGACATGAGATTGGCTTAGAAAAAGGCAAAATCCTAGAATTTGAATCAGGAAGAAGCAACTATTTCAATCTATATATGCTTTAAACCTTTTGAATTTTTTATACAAAATACTTATACATATCTAGCTCGTGAGAATTCCGAAATTGAGATTGTAAGTAACAACAAGGTGAAGGATTCCTCAGAGGCGTTGGAGGTGAGGATTACATAGAGTCGGGAGAGATTGAAGATTCGTGGCTACCGATTCTGCATCTTCCCAGGCCATGGCTTCTAATTCCGATCGTCTTCTCAAGCCACGACTACTGATTTCAGTCATGTTCCTAGGACACCACGACAAACGATTCCGATCGTCTTCTTAGACAATGATGGTAAAAAGTCAAATGGTGAAGCGCAATTAGTTTTACTATTTTATAAAAACTCTATATTTATTATGTAACAAATAAATCTTTGAAGCTTTTTTTTATAAATTAAAATGGTAAAAACAGATGCGATAGATTTGTCATTAACGAAATTTAAGATGATAACCCATCATCGATTTAGGGCCGTGACTTAATTGAGGGGTCTAATTCATTCATTTTCTTTTTTTTAGGTAAACAGTCTAATTGATTCATATCTTCAAAAGTAGAGGGTTTCAGTGATAGTATTGCGAAAAAGAAGAACAGGGTAAGATTAAGCCATAATAAAAAGGGTTTCAGTGAAATCTGTGGACGAGATTAAACCATATAGGGAGGCTCTTAAAGATATTTTTCCTAAAAGTATATGATTAGTCTATTGGTTTACAATTATTTCTTTCCATCTCCATTATTCTTCCTTTGCACCACCTTCCCCCGCAGGGAACCACCGAAGCTTTTCTTTCTGTGTACTTCACAGTCAAGCACCTTCCACTTCATTTCTCCACACGTCATCATTCTTATCCTGAGGAAGACTTAAACTTCAGTCCACGATGGCAAGTGCATCAGCATTGCCTCTGTTTTTCTATGCAGATTATTTAATCTTTCGGATCAGTATCGCCTCTGATTTTATCCAAACTCAACCATGCATATTTTTTAATTTTCTTGATAAGATCTTTGGCGATGGATTTTGGTTGGAGAAGGTAAAAAACAGATGTTGCAGAATTTGGTTATTTTAATTTTCACCCTAAATAACTTAAATTTAAGATAGCCGCGGTGGCTGCAATTTCGCTGTGCTCCAAAACACAATATCCCGTCAGTTTTTCAATTGTTTAGAAATCACAGATTCTGAACAAACACCGCTTCATGGAAGATAATAACAAGAGAAATAGAATGCTTTGATTAAGAGAAGGAAACTTTTGGAAAGAAACGATGCGAAGACACCTTATCGTCGACCCAATTGGTCATTGGATTTTCTATTCTGCTACATCTCTCTTTTCCTCATCTGCAACTCCCTCTTCTTGACCTCCATACCTTTCCTCCACCACCACCACCACCACCTTAGTATCCTGCACCAACCCTTCTGTCGTATGGACTCCTTCCCTCCAATCCAACACGCATCTTCCTCTACCACCTCATCAACAACCGAAATTCCCCTTCCTCCTCCAACAGTAGGCCTTCTTCCATAATACATTTCACTTAAGGATGGACTTCACAGATGATCATCTCCACTCTAGAAATATAAATATATTATAAAGTCACAAGGAAAAAGAGAATATAAATAAATACATTAAAGTCACAAGTAAAAAAGAGAAGAAGCCAGAAAAAAAAATCCGGGTTATGGTAATACCGTATACCTATCTAGTTGGGGGTGGGGTGACTAGTGAGTACCCTGATTGCTTCTGAGATCTATAAAAATCAAATGACTTCATTGCATGATCATCAAGAATTTCTGCAAAAACAGATAGATTCAAAATGCCCCAAAAGTATGAAATTCTACATAAATTCTTGGATTAAATAATTGATTTCGGATTCGATGATGCTTTTTCTAATAGATAGATCCCATTTCTCTTTTCATCAGCGTTATGGAACAGAACAGAATACTTAATAGAAGGATTTCCATAATATAAACATAATAGGACACTTGGTTATGGACCTTTTACAACAAAAAAAAGTTCTTCTTCATGCATCTACCATCCACCTTTAGTATCTTTCCAGTATTTGAGCATATATCCCCACCATCACCAAAAGAAAAACAAAATCAAACAAAAAAACGGTGGAAGTATTTAGTTTAAGAACTAAAAGCTCATACTAAATGTTCACCAGTCCAGGCTCCAACAATAATGATAAGGACTGACGGGTGAGCTTCCGTCCATGGATCTGAAGCTGACGGTATCTTCAGTATCAAGTTTCCATAACCCATAAGGAGTGGCGTCCCAAGGCCCCCAAAGTTCATCGAGATGGTCTGACTTCTCCCCAATATCGCCTCCCATCTCCACATTCGAACACCATTCAATGCCGAGGTAAGTGAGGGACAGACATTTGGTGAGGATGGCATCGAGGCCACGATCGCCGAAACGTCCGTATTGAAGTTCAAGGTGACAGAGCCCTGGCATTGTATCGGCAATATCCATCGCTTCACAGTCGTCTACTTGCGAAGACCGTTCGTACGGCCAGTGAAGTTCTGGAGGTTCCATGTTCCTCACCAAATGAACCAATGACTTGCAGTGCTTCCCCAAAGCACGAATACCTTTAGAAGCGATGTTCAAACAGTGACTTATATCCAGCACCGCCACTTTGGAGAGCGACTTAGCGTGTTTCTCCACTATTATGTCGGTCACCCCGCTCATCGGAATCTTCAATACCGTTAAGCATCTTCCACTGCATTTAATAACTCAGAAATCGATACCTAAGTGAACAGAAACCAGGCTTCCCAATCCCACCCATGAATGATGAATACCAGAGATTGAAGAGATAAGAGTAGCGATGAAGATGAAAACAAATAAATAACACAGATGGAGTATAAGAAGAAGAAAACGAAAAGGAAGTCAAGAAGTACCAGTCGGCGACGTAAGAGAAAACAGAGTTACTAAGCTTGCAAGCTGAGAGCATTCGAACGGTGTCTCCGCTACGACAGACGAGGCGGCGAACTATGGTATTGCTGCTTCTGGCGCTGAAGGAACACCATTCGGCGACATCAATGTCGGTCCAGCAGTAAGGACCGGCGATGACCTTTTCCCACGATTTGCAGACAAATTGTACTGCTTGAAGCAACTGCTCTGGTGGGATTCGAACGAAAATCAACGCCAATAGCTCCGGATTCAGTCCTTCCCAAAGTCCCGTTCCTCCAGAATCGGCTTTGGGACAGAAAACCCTTTTCGTCTCCCTCTCCCCATCCATCTTCTGCTGTAGACGAAACCTAAGTCCTCAGGCTTGGCTTGAGAGGAGGAAGAATTACCTCAAAATTTTTATTCTCCTGCACTTTAAAAGCTTACATGCCCACGAAACACGTTTCTTTCGGGGATTGAAATCGTCTCCAGCGGAAAGCAGACCTAGCTGTCATTGTCAGATTCGCAGATTTGACGTGGAAAAAATAGCTTTCTCATAATATTATGTCGTAGGAGACACAATTCTCATCGACAAGTATTGTATCAAATCCCAATTTTGAATTTGAAAAGCAAAATAGCGTCTCATAGGGGAGAGAGGACAGAAAGGACCGAATCCTCTCCCGCGGTACTAGATTCCTGCCGCTGATCCAAGGGCTGGGGATCAGTCGCCCGCATACTAATACATTGGGAGGTAGGCTGGCTGAAATCCCGCCCTTGACCGACGGCAGGTGGGTGAGAGAGGATTTTTATAGAGACATACATTGGGAGGTAGGCCGGCTGAAATCTCGCCCTTGACCGACAGCAGGTGAGCGAGAGAGGATTTTTATAGAGACAGAAAGAGGAAGAAGAGAGAAAACAAGGTATCCAAAGGACTCAAATCGTCTCCTCTCAAGTATCGCCTACCAAGGGTTGGATGAACTCCTCATGTATTGGGAGACGGATAGATTGATCTTCAAGCCCTTGGATTAGCTACAAGACCCTCCTGTTGGGATTCAAATCGTCTTCTGGGGTAGGAGGTTCCTGTCGCCAATCCAAAGACTTGGGTTCAGTCTGATCGGCTGCCAATACATTGGGGTGGGCCAGATGAAATCTGGGAGAGGATTTGAATACCTCGTGTCGTATCGTAGGAGTTTCTTGAAAGAGAAAGGAGAGAGAGAGTGGCGGAGGGGCAACTACATCTTCTACAGAAAGCCTCGCAAGAGACGATTTCAATCTGTTAAAGCTTCGGCTTCCAATACTTGCTCGACCGCTTCATAGAGGAGGGTTAGATTACAGGAATCTTACCGCCGC
This sequence comes from Protea cynaroides, assembly GCA_028583415.1. Lineage (NCBI taxonomy): Eukaryota > Viridiplantae > Streptophyta > Magnoliopsida > Proteales > Proteaceae > Protea > Protea cynaroides. The sequence continues at coordinate 100,822,968 of CM053274.1, read as the reverse complement.
AGCGGTGTGTTCCAAATCGAAGACCTATGCTCTACATAAAATCGAAACCTCACTGTTTCTAAGGGACAGAGGTGAACCAAAGCATCGTTTTCAAAGGACAGAGATGAAGAAGTTCCTAGATCTGTTTCTAAGGACAGATGTGAACCAAAACATATCAAGGTTTCCATTGTTCCAAGATCTATTTCGTTTAAATGCCAAATTTTCATCCAATAATAATCTAATTTGATTTTTATTTCCGCTACGTTTCCATCTCGGGTTATGCCTTAATTTTAGGTAACCGATTTGAGTTTTACTCGATGATCGATCTATTATTATTCTAATTTCCGGTGAGAAGGTTCGGATCTGAAATTTTTTTTTTTTTTTTTTTTGTTGGGATCATAATAATATCGATTTGATTATTTGCAAATGACTAAACAGTAGTAAACTCTTTATTTGTTTTAATCTGGTTGTGGTTCAGCGTCACCTGCGAGGCATTCTACAGGAGACGTAACTGCTCCTCTGCCACTCTTTCGTCTCTCTCTAGTTTCTTTCTTCTTCCTCCGCCATGATTTGAAACCCAAACCCTCTCTTCTGCCGCTTTCTCTGTTCTTTCTCTTCTTCCCATTTTTGTCTTTTAAACCATTGATTCAACATCGACATTTGATTCGATGCTTATCGTCAAGTATTGTGTCTCTTGTGACATAACATTATGAAACATCGGATGCCATTTGCTTTTGATGTGGCGTGTATCGAAAGATGGCAGCGCAGGAGACGATTTCAATCCCCAGTGGAGAAGTAGGACGGTGTTTCAGCATATATGAATGAATATATAAGTATTAGATGGTGACCTGGAAACGATGTAATCATGAAGGACCTGGGGCCTGGACTGGAACCCATCTTAACTAGCCTCGTATATTTTTGCTACTCCCCAGAATGATTGATAGAAATGACAGAAGAACTTTTGCTGTATGATCAACATAGAACTTTTGCTGTATGATCAACATGACTGTAGGAGGATATCGAGATTGCAAAAACTGGAACCCACCCACCCTAAGAAAATGGGATTGTGAAACGATATTTAAACTATCAACTGTCAAAAATCACTTCATGTAAGAAAGAAAAGCAAAACCGGGGCGGGGCTCGAAGCTTCAATAGACCTAAGAAAAAAAAGTGTCAGATATGGATCTCAACTTTTAGTAAATGAATTTTGTTTGCCTTTCAATAAGAAATGATTTATTTTCTGGATGAAATCTTACATAAATTCCAAATTTTCAGGTTGCGTTATTTAATTTTGAAATTCAACAATATTCAAAATTTTCACTAATTTCATTGAACTCCCAAAAAATTTACAAATTAATTTTGGATAATCATGTAATCTCGGGAATCTTTTCTTTGAGCATTGTTCTAATAAATATAAGAAATGAATATTTATTTCTCTTAATTTGATTTCGAACTAATTAATCACCTTACTTACCTCTTGGAGCAACACCTCTACAAATGCGAAATCCTATAATTAGAATCAGGAAGAAGCAATGATTTCTATATATCTATGCTTTAAACTTTTTGAATTTTTGATACAAAAAACTTAGAGATCTATCTAGCTCATGACAATTCCGAAATAGAGATGAGATTGGGCATTAATCTGCCGATTCTTGAAACCTTGCATAGCATTTATTATCCTATATAGAATGATAATGCAATCCTCTCCATAAATTTTTCACCAAAATTAAAAGAAATCAGAGTTAAATCAAATTAGTTCTTTTGTTGTATCAGCAAATTAGATCCCAAGAACTCTCTGCATTCTTGAAATGGGACTAGCGTCCAAGAACCTTCTTCATCAAATTTCCACATAAATGTGTGTTGTATCAATGATTGCTCTACATGGTAACACAACTTTGTCATCAAACAACAGAGAGCAGTTCTCATATAAACAAACCATCCTTGGGTGGTTGGTTGATTCAACAAACTGGACTAGGGAGCTGATATCCTATACTCATTAACCAGTACTTCATGGTTTGTCATCCTCAGCATGACCCGGTGTTTGCGCCCCAAAAGCTCCGACGCATATCTCATATCTCCTTCAGCAAGAGCATGACGAACTTGGATAGACAATACTTGTCCCCACTCCTATTGCTTTGCTTCACCTTTATCTCTGATGCATTGATGCCTATCCACGACAGAGCTCACAATATAAGCACCCAGTCCATATTCCTCACAGAGCTTCACCAGCTCTGATGCATCGCCTGCAGCTTTGTATCCGAATCGGTAGTTCTCACCTGCCATGAGAGAGACAATTGTATTTTGAGCATAAAAGGTAATATATATTAATTTATTTATTTTGGTAAAGAAAGGTAATATAATTTAGTACATCGGTAAATAAGATATTTCAAGGGTAAGAAGCTATGCAACTCTCTCTCAATCGTTCAATCACTGATACCTGCTACAACTCCACGTACTCCAAATTCCTTAGATAACTTCTCAACAAACTGTCGTGGAGAGAGATTTCGAATACTTGAGAGGGTTATTATCGTCACCAATTGCTGGATCCTCCAATCGAGGGGAGGATCCAGCAGTCTCTCCTAACCAGGCCCACCTACCAATGTATTGGTAGGCGCATTGAGTTAAAGAGAGACCGCTGGATCCTCAATTGGAGGATCCAACAATTGGAGAGGATAATGACTCTACTTGAGAAGTGAACATGGAACTCAGTTGGGGCAATATTGCCACCATAAGAAGCCCAAGAGGCAAGAACCCGCTTCCCGTCACATTTGGCAACTATAGGAGGCCTATATATGTAAAATTATATCGCAAAATAGTCAAGATGGATCCAATTGATTTAAAGATAGACTAAACAAAGAGGAAAGAGAAGTAAATATCTTCGACAAAATCGGTACAAATACAATTACTCCAAACTTCTTTTTTAACTTCAATTTTCGGGAGTGTGTTATTCCTTAAATTAATTCTCAGTGTGTTAGCGTGTGTTCCACATCAAAAGATCTCGACCTCAATGCCCTGAATCTGATCAGCTATAAAAGCAGAAGATGCCCCTTACTACAGTGGAAGGGGAAAGAGGAGAAAGGGCTAATGTTTTGAGCTCAGACAGATATCTATTTGCTTTCTTTCGATTGGGTTGCCCAAGGCATTGGGATGGGAGGGATGCTTCAACACCACACGACAGTTAGCAAGCAGTTCGTTCTAGTTGCTAACGACTAGTTATCAAGCAGTTCGATTAGTTGCTAACAACTAGAAAAGGATATGAATGAAACATGTAATCCATTTTCACTTTCAAGTCATAGAATCTAATGACTATCTACAGATACGAACATGATCATCAGCAAGAAAGCAGTCCCAATATGATGGACAATCAGATTATGAAACAGTTCTGCAAGTATGGGTTGACCTCAAGAAGATCTTATAGTCTGATTCAGTGAAACTCAGTGGGATGTGTTAGGAATGTACACTCCTTTATGCCAAGCATTCGGAGACAGATATTGACAAATTTTACAGAGAATTTCAATGGGAGCTTCGGAGATCATGGGTGAAGTGACATATTCCAGAAATAAATGTTGACCACTATTCAAGCACTGAAATTTGGAAGGAAATTAAATGTCACCAGTCATAGGTGATTTAACAAATGCAATGGGAGAGTAAAAGGACCCTTGGAAACTCTCTCAAGTCATCAAGACAAATCCAGAAGCCAACCTCAATGGGGGACATATTCACATTCCATACAATGTTCCAGGTCCAAAGTGAGATAGTACAATGAAGCCAAGGTCTAAGTTGGACTTTAGAAGTGGCTAGTCATAATACCCCCATTCACCAGCCAGATTCAGTGTTACACTTCAACTGATAAGTGATAACGTTAATGATATTCATTGTTGTCAATTCTGGAGCTGTTACCATATTGAGAGAGATTAATTATGTTTGCATCGATTCACCAGAAGAAGAAAAAAAAACCAAACCATTTTAATGGCAATTCCAGTTTCAAAACTACTGTCAAAAACAGTAAAAAGACGTAAAATGAAAACATGGGAGAAAATGCTCTCAATGGATTAACAGAAAATAACATCTATATGGAATATCAAAAGGAGGCGAAATCTGTACCGGGGTTCCCAACCAAGAAATTCTGCCATTCCAATAAATGACGTAAGAAAAGGAACGCCAGCCCTTGATGCTTGCACTGCAAGTTCTCGATGGCCAATATGAAGAGCATCAAACTTTCCCAGGGCTACTATACCTTCTAATTAACAGATACAAATGACAACCAGCAGGATACAATGAGGCACAAAACCGACCGTTGTAAACAAATTAACATTAGAATAGAAATTCATTCGGGGAAAGAGGAAAAGTGAGATAGGAAAGAACAAACAATCAAACCTGAAACAATCAGAGAGAATGGGGGCTTCACTGGATGATTTGGCTTGCAGAGTATCAGTTTGAAGCGCATAAACGTTGCTGGAAATACCCATCCCCAGGAACCGATTCTTCTGGCCAAAGCTATCACTGGGTTTCATTGAAGACGATACGAACTTCCCGCCAACCAATAGATGACAAAGGGCAGCCTCGGAACAGAGAAGCTTAGGTATAATTTCTCAAGTACTGAGAGATTCCCACATCCAGTCACCCTCGTCAATCGCAGAAAGATCAGTTGATGAGACTTAAGAGAAGGCGACACAAGCTCAAGCACGCAAGTTCGGAAAAAGGAAAGCGGAAGAAAATAATCCTTTCCTCTCAGAATCCGGCTCCTCTCATGTTGTCCAGTCGGACCAGTCCATCCAGCCCGAGATCTAGGGATGGAGTTCATCCAACATGCATATCAATGTATTTTTTGATACACGCACGTATATGAATAAATTTCAACTGCTGGATCCATATGACCTCAAATTTCCTCCATCTAAAGGGCATATTTGTTTCTTCAAAAACATCGGTTTCCGTTGGATGAGAAGATCTGAACCCGAGAGCAGAGAGCTGAGAGTAGGGGGTTGTTACTAAACCAAACTCGATCTGTGAACATAGATTCAGGTTGCCAATGACCCTCGAGTGGTCGGTCTCCCAGGTGAGTTCGCCTCTCACGGCCATCTGCAATGGTAACTTGTTGAGGTGAGGTTAATCCTTCAGAACCATGGGTTCCATTCTCCAGCAAGGATCTACTTTCCATTGCTGTTGTCAATTAAGAATGTAGTAGTTATATTTTGGTTACACATGGAACTAAACTTATGATTGAAATTACGGGCGTAAATCGATCTAGTCTTAATTTAGTTCAATTTAGTTTAAGATAGGTTGGATATAAACAAAAACCAAACCATTACAGTAATGAGAAAAACAGTCATGTTTGTCTTGATTACACACGAATACAATAATCCCACAACAGATGTAAATAAACCCAATATGAAGACTTAAAAAGACTTGAACACCCTCCTCTCTTCAATCTTGTAAGGATGTGTGTATGTAACCAAATGTCAACAAATAGTAAAATGTCTGTTCACTCCCTTTTGTTGACAAGGTGGAATCCATCTCAAAGACTTATAATAAACACATTAAGTCAAACCTTATAATCAGATAGAGGTTTCCTATCCAACTAAAGAAAGGAGATGGTAGATAGTTTTAATTTAAGGTAGGAAAGGATGCCAGGATGGTGATATATTTGGAGGCTAACCTGTAACAAAAGTAAAAGGCACGAGTTGGCTTGGATAGGCAGCCAGCCATGACAAATTCCCTATTACCAAAATACCAATATGAACTTATACCAGGTTGATTAAACCACACCTCACCAAGCAAAATGCATCATCATTCTTGCATTTGTCCTGTGGGCTTGGGATAGAAATTCTCTCAAGTCACTCACTGTTCTGCGATATTACTTCCCCAAATTTAAGGAAGAGTTGAGCATCAGAAGTGCTCAGGGATCCACAGTTAACCATGCTTGGGTCCTTGAGGTTTGCATAATCATCCATGTAGCTTGGCACTGTGGCTGGTGGCGCCAACGGTTGTTCACCCAATTGCTTAGACGTGACAGAGGGCATCATGAAGCACTCTAGGACTTGGCTCACCTCATGCATAGTCGGCCGGTCTGAGGGTTGTTTCTTGGTGCAGAGAAGGGCAAGCTGGAATACCTTCTTTACTGCTCCAAGACCCTTACATGTAGCAGTTATATCTGGATCAACAGCCTCCATCACGGCATTATTGACAGCCTTGGCCATGATCTAAGCATCAATGCAAAGAGACAGGCTGATTAGTCCCACTATCTTCAGAAATTAGTTAGGTCCTAAACTCCATGTAACAGAAATTCCACAACAGAAGTACCCAAGCATCCCTTTGGAGGCTTGGACCCATTTTACTGAACAGAAGTGAAAATCCTAGTGAGGAAGAAATTGATACCAGTTGATGGAGATTGGAATCATTGTCCACAGCTTTCCTTCCAGTCAGCAGTTCAAGCAGGACAATCCCGTAGCTGTAGATATCAGATTTCTCTGTGAGGCGGGAAGTGCGGGCCTATTCAGGATCAATGTAGCCAATTGTGCCCATTATATATGTAGATGTATGGGACTTGGATGTGCACAGGCTCTTTGCAATGCCGAAGTCAGTAAGATGGGCCTCAAAATCCATATCCAAGAGTATGTTGGATGATTTCACATCCTGGTGGATTATAAGCAGGCTACAGTCATGGTGAAGGTATGCCAGTCCTTGTGCTGCTCCTAGTGAGATTTGAAGACGAGTTTCCCAGTCAAGTTTCTTTTTCTTAGAAGGGCCTGCAAAGAAAATATGGTTCTTACAAGGATGAAACCGAATCAACAGGATCAGGATTGCTCATGCAGAACACCATATTCTAGAAGACTTGGCTTACCATGTAGAAGATCCCTGAGACTTCCATTCTCCATGTAGTCATAAAAGAGAAGGTTTCCACTCAGAGTCAAAGAAAAACCTTGAAGGTTGACCAGATTACGATGTTTGATCTTTCCAACTATTTCAAGCTCAGTCTCGAATTCCTTAAGGCACTGAGGGTTGTGCAAATACAGTCTCTTGATGGCCACTGGCTTGCAGTTCTTCAACACACATTTGTATACTGTACTTGATGCACCATATGACCATAACCCATTATGTATTTCTCACTCAGATTCTCAGTCATCCTCATGATGTCCTCATAGACATGAAGAGCCATGTTCATGTGAAGGATCACCAACTTTGGTGATGCACGGTTAACTGTATTCAACACGCAATTCCCAGAGGACAGTAAATTCACCTCATAGTATCCAAGCAGCATATCAAACATATCATAATAAATAATTCACTAATTGGGTTAATCACAACCATGCAATTTTTTTTCTCTTCCTTTTAATAAGGTAAACAAAAAAAGGCCAACATGAGATCTACTTCCCCTGAACCCAATTGATAGGAAGGTTTCAAATCCGAATCAGTTGAGTTTTGGGCCATTGGAATGTTTTGCGAGCTAGTCTTATTCCAAGTAACCCGTATTCCCGTGCTATTAGTAAGACCAACTTCATGGGTAACCTTGTGCTTTCTCTTTTAAAGACTATGTGTTAAAAAGAAAATATTGAGTAGAAACAGAAGTACCTGGTTTGTCTGGGGATCCTTTTGGAAAAGGTGATGGATTTTGTGGCCTACAAGCAGTCACTAATATCATAAGGAGGAGCACAAGGGCACCCAAAGCAATGCCTAAGATTGCTGCTTTAGAGATTGTAGCTGTAAACACAACCAAAGATAAAGAAAACAAGGAAAAACAACAGTTAAATGATTTCAATTGAATGCTCCCAATTATGCAGAAAAAAGAGAGAGTATTTTTTTGAACTGTTGCGGAACTTGAATTGATTAAGTAGATCCCATGTAAATTTGCTATCTTTAGGGCATAACATCTTTTTGACCCACATCCCTTCTGACGAGGCAGATTATTGAAGAAGCCATGCAAAAGAATGAATTTTGTTTAGGCTAAAACCCTCATACATTGCTGTATTCGCCTAAAAGCTACCCTACTGGTACACACAATCACATGTTCAATAACTTAAAACAGCCTCTTGGTGGCATGTTTCCCAAAATTTAGGCCAATTACACTTTGGTCAATAAAATTGTGTATGGAGCTACAGACAAAATGGTCTGCACTGAGAAATGAGCGTCAAAAGAAAAAAAAAAAAAAAAATTTGAAAAGTACAAGATTTGACACCACAAACCTCTGAATTGCATCAAGATCTGTGTATGCTTACTACCATTTGCTTGCTTAAAAGAAGTGGGAGAGCAAAGCCATCAACTTGAATGAGCTTGTTGACCTCGTTCTGGCAGGTGTGATGCTTGACATGGAGAACCTAGCAAATACCCGCAAAGACCAGGATCACCTACAAAGCTGCTCAGACGATGGTCCCATTCATGAAATGGAAGATTACAGAAAGGAGCAGGGCAAATAAATAGTCCCTTGTAAAACTGATGAAATCAAGACTAAGGAACTTGTAGGATCACATGTTTGCAATGGCTAAAGATAACCAGAATGAAAGTTAGCCATCTCACCTATCAGGTCTAAACCTAGAAAAGTTGTTGCTCGTAGGAATTTCGCCAACTATGTTGTTGTAAGATACATTTCTGCTTGGATACAGTAAGTTTCCATGCAAATCCAATTACACAGCCATCATAGTGGTCTATCTAAATCGAAGACAAACCAATAAATCCAATGACAGGAGATACATACAGAATGGTAAGACTGAAGCAGTTAATCAGAGACAGCACATCCCCTGATAAAGTGTTGTTTTCTGCTCTCCTGTCATCATTTTGCACCCAAGATTATGAAGTAAAACACACACAAGAACTATATCATTAAGCTGCAGAATTGTAGAGTAATACAATCCATAAATAGAATACAAGAGATACCACTACTTTCATATAAATAAGAAACAAATCCAATTTCCTAACGAGCTATACACTGCTCCAAGTAAATGGAGTTGCAGGTTTATAGCAGACGATTGCAGGACGTTTTTAACTTTATCTGCCAAATGATCTTCCCCTCTCTCCTTCCAAGTGGGTTTTCTGAAATTTGCAGATGAGCTGCTGAAGGACTAGCTGGTAATTCTATTTCGGTCTCTTCCGGAGCAGGGCCTCCCCCTGTCTCTCTCTATCTCTCTCTCATTTACTCACCTTTCCTTCCCTTATTTTTACCTTTTTTCTTCAAGTCTTTAACCCGGCTTGAACCGATTGATGAAAGCTGAAAGTATAGAAACTGAACTGTACGCTGAATGAGTGGCACGTATCTTCTTCTCAGTATAACAATTTATATATAATTTTTTTTTTAATATTTATTTTTAAAAGATATAATATAATGGTAGGATGGAAGAAGAACTTTGTATTTATTTTATCTTTTAAAAAACAAATATTGATTTTTTATATTAAAAATATTACATGTAAAATTTTACTTAAAATTTTGATTAAAATAAATGGAACATCAACTGTACACTACAATAGGTAAGCACATCCTTCTTCCCTTTTTATTTTTCTTTTTCAAGTCTCAAACACATTTGCTCAGCCACCCAATAACAAGGAGAAGAAAATAGAAAAAATAGATATAAGAACTCGATTTCATAATTTTTAGAGCTTAATTTCTCTATTGTCTCAATTATCATGAGACTGATGATGGACAAATTAGTTTAATTAGCATGAGAATGATTATGGATTAATAACTGATCGATTTCGAATATAAATATATCCATGCCTAATCTATAATGACCAATTAACTCATACATGCCAATGACAATATGAGGTCTTAATTCTTAAATTGCCCTATGGATTCATATTCCTTGTCTTGTAAGTATTACACTATTACCTTTTTTCCATAAAAAAAAAAAGAAACAAACAAACAAACCTCATGGTTTTCAAAGTATAATACATGTGTATATGGCTTATAAATGAATGATAAAGAAAGATATAGAGTGGGAACCGTGGAAGGAGTAACTAACACGTAATGGTCGTAAAGAGTCCACGACAGATCACGTAAACTTAGGTGGAAGATGTAAAATTGTCAGAAACGTGAGGGGTCTAGATGTAGTTTTCGATTTTTAATTTCAATTCCTTCTTATACTCTTAATTTCAACTTCTTACCCATTTTACCGTCTTGGGAGATACCGGAGCTTCCAATCGCTCTTTTGCCTTCGCTTGCCTTTGTCAAACTGATTCACATCTTCTCTTACGACAGCGGAAACTTTCAATTGATCCAAAGGTTGGAGTTCAGTGATTGTGCATATCAATACATCAGTATGAATAGGATATCAATACTGAGTCAAACCGTTCTTTCCTCCTATGAATAGGATTCAAATCATCTCCTACGACAAAAAGATTCCAATTAGAATCTAAGACCTAAAATTCATTCAACACGCATACAAATACATTGATATATGCTATTGTCCAAATCCAACCCTTGGGAGTCGGATATGAGATGGGCTTGACTCTTGAGTTGATCATTCATCGCTCTCTCTCTCTCCCTCTGTTTGTGGGTCCGTACAATGATATTTAAGATTTCATTAAAAAATAACCCTAATAATAAATAATGATATATCCGTACGAGGCATGATAATTGGACATTAGATATATATATATATATATATATATATATATATATATATATATATATATATATATATATATATATATTTAATGTTACCTTTTTTTTTGGCATAAAGAAATTATTTCTTTCGCTGGGAATTGGGATGTCGGGACCATTTTTTTTATATTTTTTTTGGGTAATGTCTTCCCATGGATGAATTGAGATTTCGTAATAAGTTCGACGCCAGTCCCCTGGAGTCAAACATGTTGGGATTTTCGACAGTGTGATTTTCGACAGTGTGAGATGAATTTTATCCGTAAAATAAAGATAATTTAAGGAGATTTGATTATATAATTTTTAATACATTAATGTCTTCATTTTTTTTTGGGTGAATACAACAAGATCTTCATTACATTTAATGATCGATATTTTATAATTCAAAGTCTATATAAACTTGATTGAGAAGGCTACTTTTCAATCCTCAAATTTCCCACAATTTTTGTTTTTCTTTATTTATTTATAAATGTAGCAAGAGAGATCTTTGAATGAAACTATTGCCTGCACCTACTGATGAGAACAGGAGATTACGATTCTATCATTAAAAAAAGAAAGATTGTTAAGAATAGAGATAGATTTACAGTTGTTTGTGTAGAGGCAACTCCACGTTATGAGAATTTAATTAACCCTTGTCCTAAATTTACAATCATTGGTTCATCTAGGTTAGACCATTAGAGTCACCATTATATTTCACAAATCATATATTTTAGTTTTGAGAAAAGGACCTTACATAAACAGTGTTTCATCTGCATTCTCATAATTCCTTAGATTTATTATTTTGTTTTATATTTAAAAATAAACAGTGTTTTTTTTTTTTTTTTGGGTAGAAGATTTGATTTAAATTAAAGTAATTAAAACAACAAGGGTAAACCTAAAATGATTTTAGGGTAGTCCCACTCCTGAGTGCAGGAGTCCATGGCCAATACCGATTGCTTAGGTGAGAACTAAGGAGTCGGATGAGAAGATGAAGAGCAGATATAGGCATTGGGTGGAAACTGATTTCAAAAGGGTGTGATGAAATTCACCATATTTGAATATTAGATGGTGATGCTCTTGTTATGTTCCTATTTATTGGACTCACTACTTATGATATTCATCGGGTATCAATGCCTCAAGTAGGTATGAATCCTTCTTAATCAAACCTTTTGTTAGTAAAAGTTGAAGTACCAACTACTTTTCTCTGATGTATGCAAGAAAGCCTCCGGTTATCTGAAAACGGTTCAAGATTCGACAACTATTTTCTTCCCGAAAATATTCGGAGCTTCCATTATCTTCTTATCTGACTGATTCTACAATAAACAGCGGTTGCTTTTGAATTTCCATTAGAAGACCAACTCATCCTCTTATATAGCTCCAATTTCGATTCCTAGTTTGACCTGCTCAATGATACCATTTTATGGCCGAATGCATCAACAAAAGATGATTTTGAAGGATCAAGCTCCACTCCTATGATATCCTTCACAATCTCACTAAACCGATCATGTCTAGGTGTAAATGCTATGGGCAAGCCACAAGCAACATCAAGATCAAGCACTTTGGTACACCGTCATCTTGCAGGACCGAGATACTGGGTTGTATATTGCATTTAAATATCCTCAAACACCCTCTCTTGAGAACCTTTGACAACATTTTGGTTGGTTTTAGCAACACTCATTAATGAATTCGTAGGAAAGAAGTATTTGGTCCTTCAAGCTATATCCCAGAACATTGGGATCATACATGAAGATGTTAGTAACATCAAGAGGAGAAACGCCAACATAATTCGGTTTGATGATCTCCCACTCTGCCAAAAGTAGTTTTGGGCAAACCCTAATAATTTTGGAGATCTGAGAATCAGTGAATCCATGGTTTCCAAAAGGAATTCAGTAGTGAGTCGGGCCCCTCCGATCTATTAAACCCGACTAGACGACATGGATGCACCAATATCAGCTTCTTTGGACAAGCCACAACTATATTTGAAGTGACAGTGAATTGAATCTTGACTAGCAGAGGCTATTGAGGTGTGTTCTAGAAATGGGTTCTGTCCACAGTGGTTACTGTTAAATATCGAATCCTCCTCACATGGAAAGACTATAGAGAAAATTTAACATTTTCTGAAGGAAAGGTTAAAGCGAAAGAGTATTCTTTCCTTCTTTATCTTCTTACAACTTTGAAATGACAAACAAAACCACTGAAAATCCAGCTTCAGCAGTAATCAGTTTTGCTTCTCTCTCTTTGTAGCAGGTTTATGAAGCTGTAGAAGCAGTGAGTTGGTGACAACGAATATGGAGCTCAAAGCCATCAGCCCACCTGTTGCAACAAGTGTAAACATAAGGTAATTTATTTCTTGTTCATAAAATAATTGCACCTTATTCCTATATTGATGATCCCTAGTTGGTTCAAGGAGCATTCTCTCAGCCAGGACTCTTCATGATTTGAAGGTGGGTTTGAGAGCAGTCAAGAAATTATCAGGCCAGGTGAACATCAGTCAATTTCCATTAAAAAGGTCTCCTTCATGGCACCCACCGGTCCAATAGGTTGCACAAAGTGTGATAAAGCAGAAGAACAGATCCAGGTCTCAAAATTTGTGGTAATATCTAATAATTAATTTGCCTCACCTGAAAGTGAAGGCGTCATAGCAAAATCAAATCGTGGAAGTAATACCCCTGCAGCAATTGGGATAGCAACAACATTATATGCTACGGCCCATGACAAATTCTGATGGACTTTTGACATTGAAGCCCGCGCAAGGTCAAGTGCATCTACCACCTAAAACCCATGAAGTTGACCAGTTAGGTAAATCCGTGCAGGAATACTTGCATTTCATTCATTTATTTCTGGCAAAGTACGAGTTTGGAACATCACTATAAGTTGACATCATATAAACCAAACAAGTGATGCACACTGTGCTTCAATAAGACTGAATTTTATGACGTGTTAGAGAAAATGGTCTGTTAATGGGAGAAGAAATTCCCTGATCAACAAATAACATATTGTAAAAACTCCAGCTGACTTTAGAAATCAGTCAAATTGTCAAAAAACTATTGGTGTACACAAGCCCAAGGGGTTATAAATTGTCAAAACAACTATTGGTGTACACAACCCCAAGGGGTTAGCTCAGTTGGAAAGGACCAAGTCTCACAATTAAGAAGTCATGAGTCATGAGTTCAACTCTCCTTGGGGCCTACCTATTCATAAAAATAAAAATAAAAACCAAATGTACACAGCTCCCTCCTGGATTAACATTGGTAACAGAGCTTGCAACCCTCAAACTATGAACTTAGAGACTTCATGACAAGCTATAAATGTAATTAGAAGTTCTACATCTTAAACAAGATTTAGCATCTACAAGTAATAAAGTAAATAGAAGTTCTACATCTTAAACAAGATCTACCATCTACAAGCAATAAAAACATCATGTACTTTCATAACTCATTACATCTATTATTCATATTCCATCATATTCAAAGGTAACTAGATTGAAGATCTGGTGACATTTCATCAATGCCAATTTCTTCTCAGAGTCACTCTGGAAGCAGAAACTACATCCAGTTAAAAGAGGAGCATTACAGAATGTGGTTCTAGCAAAGAGCATACCTGTGAAACTGTGTTCCCGAGAAGAATAACAGATGCTGCATCAGAGGCAGCGTTTTCTTTCGCTTCAACTTGCAAAGCTATCCCAACATCAGCAAGGGCCAAAGAAGGTGCATCATTTATGCCATCTCCCACCTTAAAGGGAACAATATATCTGTCAAATACTTAAAGGAAAACTATATTATGAGACTATCTACATATTGCTTGCTTCAAGGGATGAGGTATCTCAGTAAGCCTTACACCACCTCAACTCCTACTAGCTGAGAATGACTGGGACTCCTAATTAGCATAGTAAATTACAAACTCATGGCGCTATTAAGTTGTCAACCTTCAGATTAGGTTGACATTACTACTTCTTCTAAGTTTGACTGTTGATATCTCAAAATCAAATGCAGTTGTTTTTCCTAAATCACTATCCTGCAATTGCAATATTGCATGATTCTAAGGTATCAATGAGATTGGAGATTAAAATTCCATCAACAAACTTCAACCACTTAGGAAACACCTCAGGCTCACGTTATGAGCCATTGCTAAGAAATGTGATATGGGCATAAATGAGAAAACCAAAATATCAGATTTACCCGTGATATAGTATGGGTATAATATGCTCTGGATAAAAAATAGGTAACAACAAGAGAGATGTATAAATGCAAATGCACTTGCACAATTGCAAACAAACAAAGAAAGTTGTCAGCTAAACCATCAATGATTAATCAGAAACTCAAACCAAAACCTTCCCCAAAGACACAACTTCTAAACAAAGACAAAAAAAAAGTATAAATTCTCTCGTCACATATCCCATAGAGTAGACAAGTATTTATGCATTAAGATAAATTGTAGAAACCAGCATTAAGATAAAAACTTAAAATCCATAAATCCAACCATTCAAAATTTGCCACTAGAGGGACTGCATTCCAATCTTAGGGGGAAAAGTGAACTTAAGCTAACAAATCTTTCCCTCTCGGACCCCTAAATGCACTTGTAAGCAGCAACTGGAAAGTGGAAGTTCATAGCACAAAAATAAACTAAAGCTAGCTTACTAGGAAGAAGAATCCATTATAACATCCATATCTTTCAATTTACATTGTGAGAAGAAACTTTTTTTTTTTTTTTTACAGTGGTTTGTTTTAAAAATAAAATCATATTAAGAAAACAGTTTCCCTTCATATGAATGAAGTTTCGAACCTTTAAACATCAATATATATTAATATATCATTCCCTTTTTCTTTTTTTTCTTTTTTTTTGGTGGGGGGGTGTTTCGAATTTTGCTGGATCACAGAAGCCCACATTAGAATTTTGTTTACCATTGCAACACGATGTCCCTTAGCTTGAAGAGCAGATATGGCATCAGACTTCTGCTGTGGAGTCAAGGATGCACTTGTACTTTCACTTCCAATTCCAACAGCATTTGCAACCGTTAACACTGCCTCTTCCCTGTCACCTGATAGTAGTACTGTTTTGATACCCCGTTGCTGGAGCCTTAGATCAAAACGATGAAGTAAGCAAATGAAATTGGTAATAATTAATAATTTAACATCGAGTAATAATAAGCGCACATTCCATTACAAAAGACTATGAGACGGAAATATTTATAGTGCACTGCTCCCTATAAGGATTTACAACTTGAGATGATATTTCTTTAAAAATTCACGGTATTAATGGTTTTCCCACTCATAACAATTGCATCCAACAAAGATACAAAAGCAGATACATGCAATGGGTATATCAGTATAGTTAATAATTTATATGAATAGTGGACAAAAGCACAGAAAGCTTCAAAAGACAGAAGAGACTAAAAATGTGTAGAATCTCATATAGAGAATCTTCAAAAGCAAAGACGAGGATTAGGCTTTGAAAATCATGGAATAAACACTTGAATACTAACCAAGCGACATCATCTAAATACTTTAGCCATAACTCTCCTAAATCAATTCAAATTCATAGATTTTGGTATCATTAGAAAGGTAACTGAAGAACCTTTAAAATGATACAAAATCATAAACTGAATGACTGCTGACATTATGAAAATCAGCCTAAACGAAGTCAACCCCTTCCCCCTCCCACAAGAAAAAAAAAAGCAAAAAATTAACCCAAACTAAAAGTAAATTGGCTAGATTTGGAATAAAACTATTAAGCACAAAATACAGTAAATTTTCTCTGTCATTAATGTAAAAGAGTAGAAAAAATTGACAAAAAACAACAACCCAATACACCCGAGGTACTCAGCCTCCTTTTTTCCAGTACTTTTGGTCCTTCTACAAAGATCCATTGACTAGGGAAGCTCTCATAGCAATTCTTGAGTTCTCTCTGCTCAACATCAATATATTAAGGTTGCCAGTGGAATCCAGAACTCTTGCTACTTGACACTTCCATGCCTTTATCAGGTATGAAGGCTGACAGAAGAACCCAGAACTCCTGTTTTCCTTGCAACTTAAATAAATACTTCTATTGATGCAGCAGCGGGCCCACAAGCTGAGATGGGCATGGATTAGAATCTTTCTAGGATTTAATTGGAATGATTGTAATCTTTTATTTTTAGAGATTTAGATAAAACAATTAGGTAGGATTTTATTTAAATTAGTTTTCTTCTTGTCTTAATAGGCAACCATAGTTTAGTAAGTTATTAGAATATCTAAGATTAGGATTTCCATTTCAGTCATTTTTATTTTTGTTAAATTTTATACGTTTTTTCCTTTAAATATATGTAACCGAACACCATTCATAGGGAGAAGAAAATTGGAAGAATGAATTGAAAAGTGGTTTTGGTTGCCTGCGGGCAGAAAAGCGTCTCTTTCTCTCTCTCTCCTTCGTCTCTGCAACCAGGAACCGTCTGCTCCTTAGACTGGTTTCCCCCTTCTTCTTCCTTTCTCCCTCTTTCCCTATTTCTTCCTCTTTCTTCTTGGACCCTCCCCTGTTCTAGGCGGCAGTTCCAGCCCATCCAGAGGACTTCATACTCCCTCATCCCCTTCCCCTTTCCCCTGAACTTCTGGTACAGGTTTCCTGGACCTAAGAGACTCTAACCCTATATCCCCTTACCTGACAAAGCCATCTAAGCTAAGGACATCAAGCTTCAAGCCAGACCTGCAAACAGTTACTATCGTTTTTCCTGATTTCAAAGGTTTATTACCTACCCTTGCTGGTTGTATCGACCTCTGGTCAGATTCAAGACAATAGAGGGTTACGATTTTGCTTCCCAGTTTCAGGTCAATCCGGGAGCTTTTGGCTGAGTTCTCCTCCCCCCACCCAATCTGATTTGCCTCCTCAAGGTTATTAGAAAGTTCTGATTATTTACCAAACTGCCACTACTGATTGAGTTTTGGATATAATTACAATTCTGCCACTGTTTATTCAATCAAGCTTGCATATTATTTGGGTGGGTCCACAGCGGATCTAATTAGGGTTTTCTCAACCCGGATCCCGCATCATCTATGCTCTTGTCAAATATTAAAGTTGACAGCGGAACCAGAACTCCTGCTTTACTTGTAAATTAAATACACACTTTTTATGCCCTTACCTTGAGTCAGAACAGTGAAACAATATACTTGTGTGTATAACTGTGCTACATAATAATGTTTACAGGAAAACAAAGTACCTCATTATGGTTGATCTAGCATCATCACGTAAAATATCAGATATTGCAATTGCACCGATGATACCTTGTCCCTCACGTCCAACATAAACAACTGTTTTTGAATGGTTTGTCGATGAGCCTTCATTTGATGATAGATGCTTCAAAATATCCTCCAGCTCCATTAAATCAGATGGGGCTGTCTTTTTCTGGAAACGTTCATGAACCCATTCAATCTTACCAACTGCAACCAGAGATCCATCCACTTCTGCCAAGGATCCAAAACCTGCTTCTGTTAATTGTCCTCTTGTGCTAGGTATTTTCAAATTCAGTGATTCTGCTTTATCTACAATAGCCTTAGCAATTGGATGTGTTGCTGTTTTCTCCACTGCAGCAGCAATCAGAAGAATCTCCTCTTCATTGTAAATCAATGAAGAGACAGCAGAAACAGCAGGTTTTCCTACTGTGAGGGTCCCTGTCTGGAGGTTGAGAACAATAAGTTAGCTGAAATAGGATTTTCAATAAGGGAGCATAAAGATGTTGCAATATGTCAGTACATTTATCTACAATCAAGATTTATCTAATGCGAAGAAATCTATGCCACAAAAAGACATACTTTATCTAAAGCGATTAAATCTATTGCAGCCAAGCGTTCCAGTACATCCCCTCCTCTTATAAGAAGCCCTTGTTTTGCCCCTGTTCACACATAAATGTTAAAGTAAGATAAAGATCAAACTCCATTGAATACAGTGCATGTAAGGTGTTGGGTGTCCTACTCCTACTAAAATCAACATAAATTCAGTTGCAACTTGGATGAACCCCAAAATAGTTGCCACGAAAACACATTTCTTCTTATTGCACTTTGAGATTTTCTGCATTTGGATGGTTCCCACATTCCCCATGTAATTTGCATCACTAGGAAAAAAACAACCCCAAAACATTAATTTAAGCAGAAAAGGAATTTCTCCCCACGATTTTCCAGCCTAGTATGAAGTAAATTGTTCACATTATTCAGTTGTTGGTGACCTAAAGCCCCTAAGCAATCAATTAGAACAGGTAGAATATGGGTACAGAATTAAATAGTCGACATGATCATGTAGCATATGCATTGTTGGCATGGATCAGAATAAAAAATTTAAGTTGGTAAGACATACACTGCATCAAGTCTGTCACTGCTGAAATTAAAGCTATCATCAAGGTTGTGGAATTTCTATATCCTATTGTTGGAGTACTACCATTGAGGATGACTCTATCATGGTGACTAGGTGGATTCAGGCATTCTCTAATGGTCCTTGCAGATTCTTTCATCTAATTAGGAGAGTCAGACCTCTGTAGCCCCAAGGAAACGTATCTTTTTCCTGGAGAAAGAGATCTGCCAACCATTTTTTTTTATTTTGTTGTGTACTATGTCCTGTACTCTCTTGTTCTCTTGGTAATAAAACCATTTGGTAAATTATTAAAATGTTGTGTCAAGGATATCTGGAAATATAGTTTCAGACTAACATGCAGAACAATCCTATTTCAAATAAGTTGGAGAAAGAATGCCTCCTATCACTGGTTTTATGTTCAAGTAAATTGCATACTTCCTCATAAGCTAAGTAAAATGAATATTTATACATATGTTGCACATCCTTGCACGAAAAACAAAAGGAAATCGAACAGGTTAGACAGTCTACCAAGAGATGTCCCCACAAGAATAGCTGTAGGTGTGGCAAGGCCAAGGGCACAGGGACAGGAAACTACCTGGAAAAAAAAGTTTCAACCCCAATCAGAAGACAAGCATATATACTTTATTTGCAGAAAGATTTCTTAACACTTAAAACAGAGATTTATATGTTTGTCTGAGGCAGTGTTAGCTGCAATGCTTCATGTGTCGTGTACTGCATCACTCCTACCATTATGGAATAAATCAGATAGATCTTGGTAACAGGTTTAGAAAGGAAAGTAAATAAGAAACAACAATGCATAATAATGAGAAGGGCTGTCAATGGGTTAGATCTTAACCCAAATCCAATTTTGAATCCGGCCTGTTCATTTGAACTAGGTAGAATCTTCTCCACTAACATCCCACCATGATGAAGATGTCTGTTTATTAATTGATAGGAGGCCAATCAGGGTTGACCCGAGCAAGGCCGAAATCCAATTTGAACAATATGTATATGTATATTTAATATCATACCATATGAAATAAATAAGAAACAGCATATGTAAATTGTTATACTTATATGATGTTTATATACATGCATACCATATGAAATATATAAGAACTGCATATGTAATACTTATATGATGTCTTATCTATTACATATACTTCAACTATTCATTTATTTTATTAGTGTAAAATATATATACACTTTCTGTCAAAAATGGATAATTTTGGATAGAATTTATAATGGAAAACGAACTTTCTGAAGTGCCTTAAGATAATTGGATATTATGAAACTTGTAATTTGAAATGGAGAGTGAGCAGTTGAGAAATCAGGACTCACTAACACATCAACAGCAAGCTTCAAGCTCAAAAGCAATGGGTTTCCATCAGGGCCAGCTGCATCGTTGAGCAACACGTCTGGAAAGATGTGTATCCCAATGTAGTACCTAAAAACAAACACAACAAACAATATATTGCACAGGATCAAATAGAATGAGTAATATGCATGCACAAACAAGGTTACAGTGAATTACCATAAATTTCAAACCAGGATAATTGTTATTAAGGGATAGGAAGGGAGAGATCAAACCCAAGACCAGCCTTTCCCTGCACCTGCTTGTTGGGTTCTCGTATATCCTCTTAGGATTGGGTTCAGTTTGGTGTGCAAATTCCCGGGGGCCTGGCACTGCCTCCATTATCTCATGATATCATTAAGCCCTTGCATGTCTAGTAAAGTGGGGCAGTGAGCCTAATGACCAACTGATTCGGACAGCAATGTCAATTCTCTCTCTCTCTCTCTCTCTCTCTCTCTCCCCCCCTGCTGTGGGCTTTCTTGCATATTAAATTGTCTCCAACTCAATTGTTTGTATATTTCCCCACTATGATCACAGTTTCTTGGTTTATAATCTAACCTTTCAAATGTCTACCTTTAGAGGTAAGGTTATAGACTACAAATATCCTTCACAAAATTAGGAACTAAAACACACACACACACACACACACACACACTCACTCTCCAAACGAAGTTATTTTTGTTATCTTTGATAGGTAAATGTACCTATGTCTCAATTGTGGCAGAGAAAAAGATTCAGCTATCCCCTGGACAATGAGCTGGACGCTAGGGTATTGTAGTTTTTCAAAGATCAAGGGAAAGGCCAAACATGACTTTTAGTGAATTTAAGATGTTCTTAGGATTTAGAGAAAGATTTGACAATAGAAAAGGTAATAATTATCAACTATAAGAGTAGAAAGTTGAAACAGAATTGTGCAGTAAACCGAAAGTAGTTGGGACAACGCATAGTTGAGTTGAGCTTCAACTCTTCAACATCAGAACTCAGAACGGTTTTACAAGTTCCAAGTAGTAATATAGTTTAGATCGGTTGTAAATTAGCTCGTGTTTATGACTTCCCTAAGCCAATTTAGTTGCAAAATATATTTTTCTCAAAAGGACAACAAGTGAGACAGGAAAATTCATACCAGAAAGCAAATGTTGCAGCCGATAAAGTCATTACACTATATACAAATGGCCCTGCAATTGAGTCTGCAAGTCTTTGTATGGGTGCTTCATGGCCTTGAGCCTCTTCAACCTGAAGGATAATTTATAGAATTATTAAAAACAGTTCAGATTTTGCATTTATATTACAGATTTAGGATTCTAGAGCATCAGTTAATCATCAAGGCTAACTACTTTAGAAGTTTAGCAACTCTTTAGACTCTAAAGTCGAACTGGTTGGTTATACCCAGCCTTGCCATCACAAACTATATTAAGTTCTAATCCCTGGTAACTTGCGAACCCTAAGAAAAAAAATAAGGCATCATCATGAAACTTATTCTACAACACTAACTAGTTTAATATTCTACGAACTTATTCACATCAAATAATTTCTAAAGCTAATATAAGATGATCTGGAAATATTTATTAATTCTACTTCAACAGACCGTCTTCCACCCCCCAAAAAAGGTGAAAAAAAAAACTATAATCACATGCTAGAACATTTGAATGGATGTATTGAATTCATTAATATGATCCATAATATTTTGGATCAATTAGAACTAATGATGGGTCAGTTATCATCATTAGAATAGACCAAAGGATAATGTATCCTTCTTTTTTTCCTTAATAAATAGGACAATTGTATCCATCTTCCTGTTTGGTGGGCACAAAGCAGAGCTATGATTCATGACCACAGCGTCTTACATTTTACAAATTCATAAAATTAGAATTTATATGACCACACAGTCAAAATGTAGATCCCATAAATAGAATCTTCTAGCATGCAGAATATATACATGTCTTATATAATGTACTGAGTGTGTTATCCGTCATATTAAACTTGCAATTGGACTGCAGTCTCTAACCACCTCATGGTAGAAGGCATCAAGGAAGGATACTTACAAAGGAGATATAGAAGTGTAGAATAGAACAAGTAGAGCTGAGCATGTACTGTTTAATAATTAAAGAAAGTAGTGTTCTCACCATGCGAACAATCTTCGAAATTGTCGACATAGAACCAGTGGTAGAGGCTTCAATTCTTAAAGGACCATCCTGGGAAAAAAGTAAAAATTGTGATTGCACGATTACTGGAACTAAAATTCTTCGAAAGGGGAAAAAAAAAAAAAGTAATACTGAAACAAGAGACATTAAGAGAAGTGTTAAGATAAATAAACAAATGTATGTCCACAGTGGTAATAAGAAAATAGTGAGTCAATGTGAAGGCAATCTAGTAAGTTAGATACAATTATTGATATGCTAAATACAAATAACAGGTCAATTCAGTAAGGTAGATACGCTTTTTGATATATAAACACAAAGGACTGGTCAATAAGAGAGAATGAACAGTCAAGGAAATAAACATTGAAATCTTCACCGGAAGAAAATGTACCAAATTCTCAAAATACAGAGAAGCTAAGTTAATATCAAAAATCAAAAAATGTTCTGCAAATGTATACTGATCTTGCATGAGTACCTAAATAGTGGGAAAAAAAAATAGTGAAAAAGTAAGTTATATAAAGGCTATTTCTCCTTTTCTCTTTATTTATCTTGAAAATTCTATGTATTTCTGGAACTTTTCATAGATATGATCTCCTTTTCACTTCCCAACTTTTGTCTCTATACCTAAAAATAAATGCACATAAATTTAATCATAATATGATGCCATTTATTATCATAATATCATCATTATCATCTTATTATTATTATTATCATTATTATTATTATTATTATTATCATTATTATTATTATTCACAGCCTTAAAAAGAGGCTTGGCTTCATCATGGTCACCGTTTTCTGAGCCACGTTGAGGGCAGGTTGGCAAACCAACCATTGGATAGATTGTGGAATCCATGCATTAGCTACATGTCAAATTTGGGGTCCCATCTCAACCATGTAATCCATATGTTTTTGAAAAAAATTTCATCTACACTCCAAAAACTATGTCAAATTTGATCTAACCCTACAGGTTTCCAAATGTCTTATTTACCACCCAAAAGTTTTCCAAATGTCTCATCTAGAACCCAAAATTTTTCCACTGTTAATCAAAGAGACCCCACCGGTTAGTAGAGTCCCGTTAGTTGCAAATATTGGGACAATAATGCCCTTATTCTAAAGGTAAAAGACCATAATACCCCCCAAACTAAAAAACTAGACTGACTACTTGCGAGTTGCGAACTCCATCGTCTTCAACCTTGGGTGAACTCCCAAGTCATTCCATCTTCTCCTACAACAACCGTCTTCTCCTGCAACAACTGACTTATTTCGTACTAAATCCTAAACTCAATTGCAGCCATTATTGCTACAAATACCCAAATCTGTGTTTTGAAACCCTAAATCCCAAATTCAAGAGCTATTCCTCTCTCCCATACCCCATAACCAGAACCTTCCAATTCTTATTTGTTAGATTTCCAATTTTGAATCTTCAGTTTATCGTTTGTTGCCGAAGAGCTCTTTTTAATTTTTTTTTCCCTCTCTCTCTCTCTCTCTTTTCTCTCTCGCGGTTTCGGTTGAAGTGGGGGTTTTTCTAAACTGAGTGGGTAGGTGGAGTGGGGCTCGATGGAGATTGGTGGCCCAAGGAGGATGAGTGGCTCAAGGCTGCCGTAGGGATGGGGTGAGCAGTTTTTTGGGCATACGGCTATTGGTTGTAGGGGGTAACAGTTGGTCAGGTAGGTTCGGCGATGGAGGGTGTAGCTTGGGTAGGCCAAGTGGTTAGGCAACTGGTGAGAGATAGGTTAGTTGGTAGACGATTTTTCGGGGTAGCTGGAAGTATGTTACAGTAAGGTGTTGCGGGTTTGAGGGGAGTATGGGCATTGGGGGGAGGGATTTCAGGGAGTGGTTTAGGCGGAGAGATTCCAGGGGTAAGGAAGAGAGAGTCGGGCAATCAAGGTGGGAGCAAGTCTGGCCAGCGGGTTTCATGGGGATAGGTGAGAGAGTGGCCGGATTTAGTACTAAATCCTAAACTCAACCGACCAGTACATGCTTGGTTGGCCGGATCCCTTTCCATTCTTCATTTTCCTTCTTATCATACGAATTAATCGAAATCAGGTCTTGTACAAGCCATATTGTCGCCAGAGATGAAGAGTGATGAAGGAAAAAATCAAACAGGATAAGATAGAAGGGAAGTTCATGACCATATTCGTTTTTTCCCAAATCAGGGAAACAAAATTTTCAATTTCAAAGAATAGGTCAAATTAGTAATTTCATCTCAATTTAATGTCTTCCAATTTCAAATACAAAGGGTAGGAATGTCTTATCATATTTTTAGTCAAGTTCATAAGTTAATTGAGGCTAATTGAAGTTTCTGCAACCCATTGGGTAGCAGATCGAGTTTGACATGTTTTTTGGGGTGTAGATGAAATTTTTTTATTTTTTTATTTTTTTTTATTTTTTTTATTTTTTATGTTTGAAACTAGTATTTTCATCATTTAACTGAAGCTGCCTCAAAGTAAAAACTTTCAACCAATTCTTAAACCTTCATATCTCAATGTGAACAAATTGGATTGGGCTAAATATTTTCCGAGTGATAGATGATAATATGGATAACATGCCCACAAAATTTCAGAACCAATGAACTTGCCATGTGCAAAAATGCTGACCGTGTGTGAGCTTCTCTTTATGGGACTGTATCATGGAGAGTTTCCAGAGTTTCCATTATTACTACTGTCATAATCTTCACCATCATCATTGTCATGGTGTGCGTTGAGACCCACCCTCTCTTTCTCATATCAATCACTGAGCAGGTCAGCCCAATTTCCTATAATAAAAAACATTTTCTTGGAATTTCAATTTAGAGAGCGATAAATTCAGTGATACATATGAGAGTTTTTTTTTAAATATTAATTTAAGGTATCTCTAAAGCTATGGTTTTATGTAAATTACGAACTTCTTTCCTAAAGTATATTCTTTCACTGAATTTCTTTCCTAAACCATATTCTTTCACTTATACGGTAGTGGATCCATTTCAATGGAAAATAACTTGATCAGTTTATTTATTTATTTGATATCTAAATTATATGCATAATTAATTGTAAAGAGGAAATACTCTATGAACCCACCATTATTACATAATATTAAAACATTGGTGGAGTCTTCATGGTTAATTCAGACCATCTATCCTACCATTATTTTCTAGTAACAGTTTAAAGAAATTCTAATATTTTGACTGTAAGTCATCAAATAGTTTCTCTACAATTTCTTATATTAGTTATTGTACATATATTTTATGTGTAGTTTTTATTTAGACATTTGACTTGTGCAGCATTATGATTTCTTCCATTTCCTTTACCATTCTTACATGACATAATTTTTTTATTTTTTGAATGATTCAATTATATAGTTCTTCCAAAATTTTAATTCTTATTATCTAAAAGTAATTGTCAAACCATTCTAATCTTTTTACTACAACTTTGACAACAATTTAAATCATTCCATACAAATAACGTACCCAGTTTATTGTCCCCGCTGAAACTGTCAGCCCTCGTTCCTTAAATACAGGAAGTGATTCCCCTGTGAGCATGGATTCATCCACGACACTTCTGCCAGCAAGAACTCTCCCCTGCACAAGTAGTTTATAGTCTTTTGTTAAACTTTAAGAAGCATATAGAGAACTCAGGAAATGTTTCAAACTACCTCTGAAATTAAAATCTGCAGCATTATAGTGAGAACTTGGTATCATTTCTCTGTAGTGTTCTCCAGCGTTATTTTGATTGGCATTGTATTTGGCATAGATTTGATTCTTCTGAACCATCATTTTACTATTTTTATTTATGTTAAGTACCCATTTACATAAGAATAAAAGAAGTGCTTTCCTGCAGAATCCATCTATAAAAGAAAAAGGAATTAGACATGGTTTAGAGAATTTGGCATCCACATTATCATACCTTCTGGAATTAAAACTGTTGGGAATTGTCCCATATTGCTTAAGTCTGGAACCTTATATGCCTTATATATGTGAGAGTCCCTCCACTTATTTGTTCGAACTTTTAAGATGGAAACTTAAGAAAGTATTAGAGCTTCAGGTTTCCACATTACAGTCACCCAAAAATGGGAGCACATTTGCCGCATATATTGTCACCCAAAAGAGGGGTAACACGTGAGGGGGAGTGCTGGGAATAGTCCCACATTGCTTAAGTTTGGAACCTTTGGTGTCTTATATATGTGAGAATCCCTCCATTTACTAGTTCAAACTTTTGAGATGGAAACTTAACAAAAACAGAAACAAGTTCAAATACAGAAGGAACCATAATGATTGCACCCATTTATGCACTCTCATGGGTTTCTACAATTGCCACCAGTCTGCATATTCCTTAAGTGTTGGGGTGCAATCAGATTACTGCTGAAAATTAAATTCTAACATCAAATTTAGAACGTGATAATAAAGCCTGTTACTACTGAGGTCTGAGATCACAGGATCATGTGTTCTAGTTCGTTTATCCAAAGATGCACACATGCACACGTAGGGTTACAAATAAAGCGGGAAAAAAGAATGACAAAATGGTAAGTCAAAATGTCACCATGGCTTACAAATCAAAATTCTTCAGGGTTAAAAAACAATAAGTCATGGTAGAAAGAATAAATTTTAGAGCAGAAATAGTGTTTTACTACATATAGCTATGGCAGAAAGAATGAATCTAGCAGGGTGAAAAGCTCATTAAAAATAAATCAGTTGTTAATAACTGCTCTCTACAAATCCTTCTGTTTGTTTCCTGGTTATCTTTTTTAATAATCTCTGACAGAATGCTCTATCTTAAAGTTATGACACTCAAAATCTCCACAGGCAACATTAACCTTACACTCCAAAAGTATCAACTAGGCAACAAGTACACAAGAGTGTTGACAAAAGTCAAGAGGTGATCTCAAGACTGCAAGGGACTGTTTTGCTGAAGAAAATGATCTGACTTCTGAGCTTATTTTAGTTATACTGAGAACTGTAGACTAAAGCTTTTGAGATCCAAAATAAGTAAAATAAATAAATAAATAAAAAAGGAAGATTGATCTTTGTACTAGAAATGAATTTCAACCTTTTTTTATTTAATTTAAGCAACAAATATCAACTTGTAAAGTTATATACTTCTTTATTAACTAAGACTATGTTTTAAGAGGGGAAATTTCCCATATATGATATATCTGGATGTCATGATACTCCGGTAATGTAAGTCTAAAGTCTCATTTCATCAAAGCAGAAAGAAGGAAATAAGACGAGTAATTGTCTATAGTATAATTCAATCAAAATGTAAATAAGGAAACAGGACAACAGCAAGATACATCAGTTGAGTCCAGAAGAAACTGCTAACAGATACTAGTTAATTGACAAACTGCAAGAGAGATTTATAACAAGGTATTAGTTAATAATTGTAACTACCTGGACCTGTTGATTTCTCATCATTATGAAGTCTAAATACTAGGGATTAGGGATGCAATATAAAGAGAAAATATTGCTTAAATGGCTTACATCTACAGGAATAGTTTCCCCAGGAAAAACTAGCACCGAGTCTCCAACTCGAACATCATCAGTAGGCACTTCAATGCTAATCGCATCAGAGCTAAGCACATTATCAGCAGAGGGATCCCCTTCAGAAGATGTAACCACCAATCGTGACTGAGATGATACTAGGGACTATAACAACAATGCCATTGTGTTAATATCAAAAAAGAACTATTTACATTTTCAAGAAGCATAAGAACAACAGAAATCAGCTTGTCTTAGCAGAGAGATACTAGTATCAGTCTATCAGGTTCAAATCAGAGCAGGCAAGAAACTGAGCATGCACTAGTTGATTAATCCACCAATAAGCCACAAAGGATAATGTTAACCAAGTTATGCTTAATTATAACTTGTTAAAAGAATAAATGGAGGGATAAGACATGTATCCATGTTGTTATGTTGAAAACTTTATACATACTACCTTTTTTGGTAAACTGGCAGTTCATCTAGGTCTTCCCATGCTTTGCATCAGAATCACCATGAGATAAAATAGCAATACCTAAGGTGTAAAGCATCAACAGGATTACCAGCCATTTGCAAGGAAAAATTTTATGTTCCTGTTTTTTAGTCTTCAGAGTTTAACAGATATCTGGGATCATACTGATAAAAAATAAAATAATAAAAATAATAAAAAATAAAAAATAAAAAAAAAACAAAACCTTGCAGCACCTTTCCCTACAACTGCCAAAGGGATATATTAATAGCAAAAGCAACTAGTGCAATGCCTCAAATGAAATTCCCATGCCATTGTACCTCAGAAGAATGGTCAACAAGATTCCTATGATTCAATCGTACAAGTACTTTTTGGGGAATCCAATTACACATAGAACTGAGAATTGCCTTTTTATCTATTTATTATCTGTTATAAGTAGCCAAAACCTTTCATTGTGCCACAACTACACTAATAGTTTGAAACCAACAACTCTGTCTCCTTTTCATGCTGCAGAGGTACGTATTGTAAGCTGGCGCACCCAGCTCAAAAGAATGATAAGAAAAATGAAAATCAGGCAATAAGTAAATTGATATAGAAAACTTTCAAATTATCTATTCATTTTATTACTACAGTCTACAAGTACAGAATGATCAGTTTACACCATGTATTTAAATCAATCGTGAAGCATCAAGAACCCACTCCATATAATATTGGGCAAGCAGGGAACAAGAAGTGCAGGTGGTGTCAAGGAGCAGTAATCATACAACAGGCAAAAAAGGACTAATTGAACAAATATTTTCTTTCAAATCAAAGAAATCAAGTACATTAGCACTTACTAAGAGTTCGTTCATATCACTAGAAGCCCTGAGCCTCGCTTTTTCTTCCAGAGAACGTCCAAGAAGTATGAAACCAAGAAGCATGACCTATACTAAAAACACAACAGCCTACTAAGAAACTTAACCAGAAAGTTATAAGTAAGAGCCCTTATATCAACCAAACATTGCTTTAAAACATGGAATTAAAATAGACAGTTCAGAGGCAAACATATTTCTCTTGGAGACTGTCAGGGTGGCATAGTTATTTGATTTCTAGCTTTTAGAATAGCTGGTCATACACATAAAATGACAAACCTTGCATATCACTTTGTACTTGGGTGTGACCTTGTAATAAGAACTCTAGGGGTGGCAACAGGGAGGGACAGGCAAAGGGCAAAGTGGCCTATGACAGGCCCAGGATCACCTGTAGATTGGGCCATGCTGGGCTCAAGATCTGTTGGCTTTCTTGAGTAATATATCTCATTATATAGTATTGTTAACCTTCCTCGAGCCTAACTGGTTAGTCTTCTTATTAAGAAAGAAGTTCAGAGTTATAAGCCTTAGTGAAAATAACGAGTTTCTTTTGTTCCGAAAAAATATAACTGATAGAGGACAGGTATCCTTGGAAGGTTTTCCAGCACACCTGGTTATATAACTGCCACATGGAAATTTATATAACCCAAATTCAGTAAACATGTTTAGTATATCATCATCTAGTCATAGGTTAAATTTTAGACTGATCTAACTTCTCCACATTTCAAAATAATTCTTTCAAAATTGTTTAAAAATTCAATTCTGTTTGGAACTGTTTGCAGAACAAGACCCGAAAGCAGTGGGAAATGCCCCAAACAAACACATTCGAAGCCAACCGTTGCCTCTAAAGCATTAATGTTCATATATAGATATTCCAATTTAAATAACCACCATTAGATTTTTAATTGGAGAGTGTTGTACTTGTACAGTTATAAGTTTGACTCTCAGTCCATACAATATATCCTCTGCAGGTGAGGAAAAAAGTAATTTTAACTTATATTTTGGCCTCAGATTTGAGACAGTAATTCATTATTTAAAATGTGCAATTTAGTATGATGTACTTCTATTTTGCTGAGGCATTAGTGTAAACTTTGAAGCCTTCAACAAGACTCCAACATTCTAATTTTATAACATTTGACATGATGCATCCAAAAAATCTCCACACATGATGTCCTTTGAAGTGACTATCATCTCCACTAGCACTGGTTTTCAAATCACATACACGTTAAATGCAGAGAATGACAATGGACTCCAAATATTAGTAATTTGAAGATGGAGATTTTTTTTTTTTTTTTTTTCAATTCTCACTTAACATGCTATGAAATAATGAACCTGCTATCTCCTAAGATTCTTCTATATAATGAGAAGACTTCCATAAAAGCAAAGATAATGAACGAGTTATCAAAATTTCATTAAATACTGGAAACAGTGAGAGTAAAACAAGTCACCGGTTCATCAAAGAATGAAGCATCCCACTCAAGCCCAGGGTTCAGCACTGACACCTGCAACAAAGAGATTCTTATCCACCAGTGTGCATGTAAAAGATAATTAAAAAAGACCAATAGGAAATCATTTCCTAGCACAATTTCAGCTTTGAATAAACCTCACCGCACTTATAAGAAATGCAGCAATTGATCCAAGTCCAACAAGAGAATTCATATTTGGTGATTTTTTCGCAAATGCTCGTAGACCATCAAAGAGCAAATCTGCGATAGTTTAAAAGCATGAAAATAGTAACCTATAGGTGATGCTTAGTTCAATGGAGTTGAGTTTAGTTTGAGATAAGAAAAGTAACCTTTAAAAGCAGCTAGTATTCATTTCATTATTGGGAAAGTAAATGTTTTAAACATCGACAGGCATTTCAAGTCAGAGATCAGGATATGAAAGCAAGAACTAGTAATTTTCCTTAATATATAAGTGAGAAGATGTCAACTCACATAACAGATCAAACACCAACAGCCCACACCATGAGCTGAAAATTTAAACCCAACTCCGTAAAGGAAATAGTCAAATATCAGTGTTAGGTATGATAGGGTCACACAAACTGGACCAACCTAGATGGCTAGATCTACTTGGTCTAAACTGGGTCCAGATATGCCTCATGTGAGATTTCAGCAAGGAAGAGTTTGCTTGCCTGAACTTGAAACCAGGTTGGGTATAGTTTACCAATTTGGACATCGAACCACGTTGTCCAAGATATTGGGATCTGAATGAGAGAGGCTTCTTTAACTTGTATTATTGATTATGTTGACCACAATTCTTTAGCCAATAAAAAAGTTTGGCAAGGGCATTATTCATTACAATAGCCTGAAGCTTCTTGATTTAATGCACTATGGTTCAAGAACCAGAATCCAAAACATAGCTTAATTGATAGGAGAATGGTTGGCGGAAGGTTTACAACTTAACAGTTTCTGAAGTACGCTCAAAACCCTTTCTTCCACTTAAGTTTTGCTTATTCAGGACACTTTTTTTTATGGACAATCCATAAAGTATTAGCATTGAAACCAGTACAGATTCACTACTTCAGCTTGAAATTTACGCAGCTGCTACAGATTCACTACTTCCTTTTAATGGCACCCCTTGAATTGTCTGTTCCCCTGTGCAGGTATGGCTTGGTTTCAAGGAAGTAGAATGGTTAACTGTTTTAGCTTAAGCTGGAAAAGCTGGAAAAGTTCAGAGTCTTCTGTCCACATGGGTTGAACTCAAATCTACGTTAAAGAAAATAATGGTTGCCATCCATGGTTGCTGATTTAACTGATTGGAGAATCATAGAGCCGGTTTCAGCCACAACATTTTAGGAGTACATGCCTACGGAATCACTTAACTTCTAAGGCTTAAATTCCCATACTGCATTTTACTGTTGGGGAAAAACGAAATTATTACACAAACGATTTCAAGAAACACAACCTGCTAATCGAAAAACAGCTACATTAACCAGAGCATACGACTTTATTGAAGTTTAGTGCTTAACTATTTCATTAGCTTTTACTTCATTTGCTAAACCAATATGAGAGGTTTTACCAACTGACCTCGGCCCGGTCCCAGAAGAGCCCCCAGAGCCAATCCACCTTTCACGTACGAATTATGCAGTAAATCCGAAAATGATCCTACACCAATAAATCGGGAAAAAAAGAAAGAAAGAGAGAAGAAGACACAAACACAGAAATATTAGAATCACTTCGTTAGCATAGTTGCAGGGAGAGAAAAAAATAAAGATGATGTAGTAAATGTATTACCATGGGGGACATGAATCCCAAAGGAATGAAGTATATGCGACGCATGAGAGCCGCAGCACAAAGCCACCAAAGTCCAGGCAAAAGCTACCTGGTTACGGCTCTTGGCCAACTTGAGCTCTTTCTTCTCCGCCATTTCCTTCCACTTTCTCACATTCTCCCCAATACCTGACCCCGAGTACCTCCTCTTGGCCAAAAATCCACGTTCCGTCAACCTTCGAGCAAGATCATCTACAACGTCGACCGGAATTCCGTTTTCAACGACCTCCGATCTCAAACGGATTGCTGCTGTTTCAGTCAACATGTTAACAACGACCGAATCAACACGGTCGTCGGAAGCTAAGATCGATTTGACGCGAGAAACGCAAGCACCGCACATCATTCCTGTGACATCGAAAAGCACCAAAGACTCGACGCCCTGCTGTCGATGAAGCGGAGGTGCCCATGTAGGGGAACTGACTTCAATGCTTTCTGCTTTCGGAGAGTTGGGTCGGAACTTCAGTGAGTGTCGCCGGCGGGTGGGAGGATTTAACCGAAACGGCTGTGCATTAAACTTTCTCCCATCACCCGTAAAGAGTTTCGGCTGAAACCCAAGAGGATATAGCAAAAGATTCGTCGCCATCAACTAAGTCACTAAACCGAATTGTTGAAGCCCTCGCTCTCCGCCGCAGGCTCTCCCTGAGAGGACTTTAATGGCCATGGACCAAAATTCTAAAAGTGAGCAAATAGTAGCTGCCTTTTACCATCACGATTCACGGCCACTACAGAGCCTACTGAACTAGAGGTGCACATTCATTGTACCCATGTGGCAGTGATTATTGAACTAACACGTGTAATAGTGTTTATCTTCACGTGTTATAAGTTTTTCTATGAAAACTTCACGTGTAATAACGTGAAAATCTACCATCTAACCAAGCATCACGTGTATATATATATATATTTTATGTTGTTCTTTTTATCTTATTTTTCTTTAGTTTCTTTTTTTTTTTGGATTGAGAAGAATTAAAAGTGCAAGTCGTCACATATGAAGTCATCATAGTTGCAAGTAGTCATGTGAAGTCATCAGAGTACAAGTCGTTACATGTGAAGTCGTCACAATACAAGTCGTCATGTGAAGTCAACAGAGTACAAGTCGTTACATGTGAAGTCGTTACAATACAAGTCGTCAAGTAAAGTTGTCACAATGCAAGTCGTCATAATTGCAAGTCGTCGTGTAAAATTGTCACAGTGCAAATTGTCACATGTGAAATCGTCACAGTGCAAGTCGTCATAGTTGCAAGTCGTCACAGTACAAGTCGTCATGTGAAGTCATCACAGTGCAAGTCGTCATGTGAAGTCATCACAGTACAAATCGTCATGTGAAAGTCGTCACAGTTGCAAGTCATCATTATTGCAAGTTGTCACAGAACGGTTCTGATGACTTAATGATTTCGAGACTTGATGATTTATAGACTTGGAGACTTGATGACTTATAGATTTGGAGACTTGATGATTTATAGATTTGGAGACTTGATGACTTAGAGACTTGAAAACTTTGAGACTTGGTGACTTGATGACTTAGAGATTTAATGACTTGATGACTTTGAGACTTGAAGACTTTATGACTTGGAGGCTTTGAGACTTGATGACTTTGAGGTTTAATGATTTGGAGACTTTGAAACTTTATGACTTGGAGACTTGGAAGCTTGATGACTTAGAGACTTAAAGACTCGATGACTTGAAAACTTGGGATCTTATGACTTGAATAGTTGGAGACTATTATATCACTTTTGCCTGAGATTATCAACTGAGGTCAGCATTTGATGTGTCCCTATGACAGAAAGACACATTTATTCCTATGGTTGTATTATTACGAAAGGGTGTGAATATTCAGATCTGATTATTGATTTTTGAAGGTCACAACTTTACAATGGAGAACCTTTAAGAGACATCTCTGGCTTATTAAATAAATGAAAATGAATCTTCCAAAAAAATATAATGATTACGTATATTAGTAGGATTATTCTCTCTTTTCCTCTATCCTTCTTTAAAACACTTGGGTTTGAAATATTTATTTTATTTTTTATCCGAAGCACAACTCTGAAGTTCTTTAAAGGGGTGCATCAAATTTTTGCAAGTTTGTTGCAGAAAACCAGGTTGTTTTATCTTGGAGTGAGATTTATATCATCAACCTGGTTGCACTTGTGGGGGCAAATACTAACTTTAGGATCGTGCTGATCGTAGTACAACTCAACCTTTGTACTAATCATCTTGGTACCTTTGTTCATATTACTGTCGCAGCCATCAAATAACAAGATTCTCATATAAAACATCAAGTTTTATTTTCACAACATTATTTCATCTACTGGATTTTTATTTTATTTTTTTCATTTTGCAAATAATAAAGCTGTGATGGTATTAGAGCTGAGTCATTAACAAGCCTAAAGAAAAAGACAAGTGCATTGAATCCACAACTTAAATTATAGGGCTTAACATGCAACATGTTAAGTGTGTTTTGAATGCTTAAGCCCATTTTAAAAATTAATTTACTTCTACAAAATTTGATGGCAAATGGACGAAAATTTGTATAATACATGTAATGAAAATGGAATGCTTGTGTTGATTGAAATGACTTGAACTTGTGGATCATACAAATTTCTCTCACATTTAATTTCTTCCCGAATATGCTTCTAGCATCATTTCAATTAAGAACAGAATTTCTCAACACAACAGTCAAAACTCAAGAAATAAATCAGAAGGCCAGGGTTAAATATCAAGATCTTTGATATATCTCTTTAATTATGAAACGTTTCCTCACTTTAGCCTAGCCTGAAATGGGAAGAAAATAAAGGATGACAAAACAAGAAATTCTTTTATTTAATCTCATATTGAAGAGGAAGCAAAAGCAATAAAGTGAAGTAAAAAAAAAAAAAAAAATGAAAAGTTCATGGTTAGAG
The DNA here is from genome assembly GCA_028583415.1 of Protea cynaroides. Classification (NCBI taxonomy): domain Eukaryota; kingdom Viridiplantae; phylum Streptophyta; class Magnoliopsida; order Proteales; family Proteaceae; genus Protea; species Protea cynaroides. The sequence goes on along the minus strand of CM053274.1, from coordinate 100,787,685 downwards.
AGCTGGAGGTTTGATGGGATTGAGAAATCTAGGAATCTTCTTCCTTATAATAAGCTTTGGGACTTGGTGAATCCCTACAGTAAATATTTTATTTTTCTGGTTATTTACCAAAATAAAAAATAAAAAAGAATTGCTGGATCTGTTGCATGTTAAATGATACTTTGATAGCCGCGGCACTGTGTGGGTCAAACCGGATAAGATCGCATTCGTCGTCCCTTCTTTCGCTTTCTATCTCACAGACAGACCACAGTTCTCTCTGAAATCTACACAGGCGGTAGAGTACAATTCCGGTGGAACGGAGGTGCGCATGTGAAATTCTGTCGGCAATAGGCATGTCTACCACCCCAACCAGCGCGAGCGTAGGGGGCGGCCCCTTATGTTCAACCTTGTTTACTTCGCATCCTCTCGCGCCAAACTTTCCAACCTCGAAAGCGAAGAGGGCTTGTTGCAGAGCAAGGTGTGCTTGGTTCCCCTTCCCACCAGAAGGTCACCAAAGCAGGCGGACCGTGTCTATCACACTCCTTTTCCAGTGTCTCTGCCTCTCTACCCCTACACGTGCGATTATTTTCCTTCTCTTCTTCTTCTTGCTTCCTTATCTGGGGTTTCCTTCCTTTCTTGCATCAAATTTACAATTTCATTCCACCATAGCTTGCTTCTTCTTTCTGCAGACGCTAAGGCTGCCAGCTTGTTGGATAAGTACGTCAAGAGGTAAGCCCATGCTATTGCACCTCTTCTCGACCATTAATGCTTACACGTTCCTTCTGTCCTTGGTACCAATGACTGGGCAAAGTGGTTATCTGGCATTTTAGATTTTGCTCGGAACCAATGTGTGTCTCGGAAAAAGGTTGAATCCACCATAATCTACCTTGAAAATCTATTCTCTCAAGGAATGGTAGTGTTGCATGTTTAAGATGATCAATGATTACACGCAACCGGATGGAGCCTGATTGCTTACATTTTTCTTGTGTAACCAGGAAAAAGCTGGACCCACTAGAAGTATATGTACCTGCTGTTCTATTGACTCAATCACAGATTAGGGACTTAGGTATTGGCCTTTATCTTTTCTCATATTTGCTTTCCATCTATTCCTACCTTCAAATGTTGTTTCACACCGACATTTCTCTTTCTATGAATTATAGGTAAACGTGCTGTATCTTGATTGCAAAGTTGGTTAAATTTCAATTATGCTACATAGGAGTATTTGATCATGTTCTGATGGAAACATTTTCCTTCTCTGATATAACAAGGGTCATGTAATCCTTGAAATTCATACTAGTAATATTTAGCTGACAAATTTTTTTTTGTTTTTTAAGAAAACACAAGGTAGGGGTTTAAATTTTGTTTTCTATCTATATGGCATGTAGAGAAAACATTGGAATCTGAACAACCACAATATGCTGCTTGTCGGTCTCTTTTGCGTTCTGGCCCTGCAGCATCTCTGCGTGTAAATATTCGAGCAGTAAGTTGAAACATCCTGAAGCTATCAGATGTTCTTTTTTCTCTCTAACTTATCTTTACTGGTTCTTAGGGTGGACGAACTGTTTCACACCTTGTATTTTATTTTTATTTTGCAGAAAGTTCATTGATCTTTCTTGAAGTGTATTAGTTCTGTAAAATTGAGCTTCTGCATTTTCTTGAAGTGGTGCATGTGTTCAATGTCAACCATTGCTCTTCTTTTTATTTTTTAATGAATACCTTCTTTATCTTTGTTCTAGTTTATTATATCACTCACCATATGATTGGAATCGACAAATTCACATGCTTTTACCCTTAATACTCATGAATTTGCTTCTTTGCATAGTGACATACCTGAGTTTCTCTATGTTTGAAATTTCTTTTTTGAATTATAGGTAGCACAGTATGCATCAGAAGCCGGCAATGGTAAAGCTGCTTTTGATGATGTTGACCAATGCCTCAGGTAGTGCTACTACATTCAGAATGAAGTCCTCATGTTTTGTTAGGAATTTATTTATCTCAAATTCTAAGTCGACATGCCATTCCCCACAATTATAAACTGTTTTCATCGTTTTACACTTAAACCTAATGTATATACCAGATGAGCCGACCTCTTCTGGTTTCATGAATTTTTTTTTTTTTGGGTAGAACTTCTGGTTTCATGATAGCTGGCTCTGTTCCCTAAAATTTTCCTCGAAAACATATACTTTGGATACATTGGAATGACTAGGATTAACCATATAGAAGGCTTCATTCTCTTGGTAATATTGGATATGACTGTATCTTTTGAACCAATAAGCAATCACATCCTTTGATAGTATATAATTTGAAATCTGAGATGACTTAGTTTGTCTTCAATTCTTCATCAGTCTCCAAGATGAGACCCGCAAGTTCTTTGGTTCCACTTCTTTCATAGTGCAATATGTATCAATAACCAATCCTGATGGAGCAGTTGGTGTTTTATTTACATAATCATGTTAGCCACCGAAAGGTCCATCCTGAATAACTGAACAAGTAAAGCAAATAAGTTTTCTCTCATATGCTGAATTTTTGCTAAGATGATTGTGTTCAAAACACCAATGGCTAAAATAACATGCTGTAGTCAATCTCTAAAACAAGCTGGTAACAGATGCCTTGATAATCTAATTCCATTCAGATTAGTCCAGACAACTTAAATTCACAAGAAACACCCTCCAATTGCACTTACTAACAATGGATGGGAGCTGGGTGTCGTTTTACGAGGAAAATGACTCACAATTGATGTCATGGATCAAGTGTACCAATTCCAAAAACAGTAGTTTATAACAAGCCAAGTTCTTAATGTTATTGGATTTTCTTTTTCTGAAGAGCCTTGGAGGACCTTGATTCCTTGTTTCTACGTGCATCAAGAAATGACCCAAAAGCTTTGCCTGCATCAATGAAAGAAAAGATTGGTATTGCTGTAGGTGCATTGGATAGGTATACTGTGTTCCTCACTTCAATAATCAACATCATTCTGTCTTTCTCCATAATTGTACTCTCAAATTAAACTTCAGAAGAAGAGATACATGTTTCCTGATTTTCTCCCCCTCAGTCTCCTCCAAACTGTGCCACCATTGGTGCTAGATAAAGGGAAGGCAATTGCTGATGCTTATAAGAACTCTGAAGAAGATGTTGGACCTGAAAGTTTGGACCCAGAAATAAAGCAGTTGGAGTCAATATTATGAAATCCTTGAAGGGGTATGTTGCGAATTTCTTTATATGCTATTATTGATTGAGGTTGAACTATCCTTCATGAGATGCTCACCAGCATACTAAGTTGTTGAACGTCTTGGCGTTTTCCATGTGAATTTAGCTCTATTCATTTTTGGAGTAATTGCCTCCAAGGCTCCAAGTCTGCATTATATTAGAGTTGGCAGAAAATTGCTTTATTTGATGTAAACACGTTTAGTGCCATGCATTTAGAACATGCCTTTAGATAAGCTTGTTTTGCACCATGGGTGGTTCTAAATTATTGGTAATCTCAAATTTAGTGGCTTTACATATAATATTAAATTTTGGAAGGAACCTGAAACTTAGATTATTCAATGCATGACATTTCCACAATCTGAGGCATGTTGGCCTTCTTATCAAAGCAGACAAGCATGAATTATCTTATAATTTAGCCTGAGAGAGCTAAATTGCTCTGTTGTTTGGAGAAGGAGCTTACAATAAGGAGCTTGAGTGTGCGAATAGTTAAAGTTAAAAGCTGACAAAGATAATTTGCTGAATATGATGGGCAATCCATTGTTTCTAGCATTTGAGAATCCTTTAACATTTTGGATGAGATGAGATGACGAGACTGTTTATACAGATAGCAATCACTCTGTCTCCCACCTATTTTTTTTAAACTCCTCCCCCCGCCCCACACCCACCCAACCAAACATACACACACACCTTTTTTTTTTACACTGATGCACATTTCCTGGGTTTGAGAACCATTAATTTGATATTTGGCAGACGTGGGAATGTTAATGCTGTTGCTTCTTCTTTGGGAGATATGGTTCGACTGTGCACCAGAATGGCTTAAACGCATTCAGTTGGGAATTGGGGATCTAATATTTTGTTTTCCTACTAATGATGGTAGTGTAACATGGGAGGAAAGTAGCCAACATGAGTGGGCCTTTTTCCTCTGTCCCTCTCATTTCTTTCTGGCTATAGTACTACGATGATACTTTGTTTAATGAAATTTGTGCCTACTTATTAAAAGCAATATTAATTGATTGATTGATTGATTGGTCTACATGGGGCCCTCTACGTTCTAGGACGTAGGTGATTGAAATGGTTAGTATGGAACTGGCCAATTGAGTACTTCATAAGAGTGTCAATGTTTTGAGGTAACCTGATCAGGATACAAATCCTCTCCCGCCTGAGATTTGGTAGGAGAGTCGGCGGGCCGCATGGATGGTCGACACCTGGTTCTCGGGTGAATTTGAGTCCTCCATCCAAGTCGGCATCCCTGTCGGCTTAGTTTGTTGGTTCGGGTATTGACTCGGATAGAGGGTTTGGATTCACTCGAGAGTCAGGTGTTGTCATCCATCAGGCCGTCGATTCTCCTGTCAAATCTCAGGCATAGGATTTGGATCCAACTGACCAGTAGTCCCATATGGTGTAGGGATCTGGCGACTGATTATGTGATTTCTGTACCTTCGTAGTTTAAATGATAAAGTACTGGAATTCTTTTGGGTGGATGAGATCTAAAATTTAACATTGATTCCATGCAACAATGATGAAGGAGAGGCCCGATTCCTCTATTTGTACATCTTAAATTTCGTTTGATTCCTCTCCCATCACCCTCTTTCACGGATCCACACCTTTTCCTCTTAGAGGATGTTTCGTCGGATGGTCAACACATGGTTCTGGGATGAATCTAAGCCCCATATTCAAGTCAACACCATTTTCATGCATGGTCGGTGATGAACAAGTCAAAATCTCTGTTGCAGGCAAATCCGATTCTGTAATTCTAGGGAGGTTGGATCTTTTGGCATAGTTGGCTTTCGTATCATGGGACCTTAGAGCTGTTTGTTTGCACTTATAGGCAATTTACTGGGTGACCTTGACTCCTTGTCCTTTCGGAACAACAATGAGGTTTGAAATAATGTAGGCATTGGCCATGGTCTGAACTAATTCTTAGTTATTGAACTAGTGGATGGCCAATGAAGAAGAGGGTGAACCAGTAGTGCATTTTGTGAATAGCAATAATGTTGATCTAACTTTATAGGTTCTAATTGTTTGGATGTAAAATGGGCGGAAGAAAAACCTAAAATTCTTCATACTGGTGTTTCCCTCAACAAAAATGAAAACAAAGGTAAAACAGTGGAGAAGGTCCAGGAGCCGGTAGGAGGGTATTTTCTGAAGACCTACTACAAATACTGTATCTGATTTAAATCAAATAAAAGAAGAAAAAAAAAAAATCTTGACCATGTGGGTAGGTACACTTTCTTTCTTCACTGACCATATTAGCCCTATTGATGAAACTTTTTCCTACGTTATAATTGGGGATCCAAATCGTCTCATTCCTAAAATTGGGGAGGGGGGGGGGCCCCGCGGGGGGGGGGGGGCGGGGGGATGTGAGAGATTAGTATCCCTTGGCCGACACATTTGGCAGCATGGAAAATCCTTTCTCAAATTTGTATTTCAAATAAATAAATTGGGCTTCTCTTTAAGCTCCGGAGCCTTATCACGAGGTCAAATAATGAAATTTTCCCTTACCTTTAATATTTCAAGTCCCCAACATCTAAATAAGGGGACAAAGGTACCGAGTATGCATCTGAATACCATACGTATATTAATTTGGTACTTTGATCAAGTTTCAAAACTCTCTCTCTCTCTCTCTCTCTCTTGTCTAGGTAGAACAGGAAGAAAGCATGAACAATGATTAGCAGCAACTAAATTTTTTTATGGCCTTTCAGACGGTTGAAAAAGACCTATTTGTTAAGCATCCACTGCAAAGGAAAATGTATGACAAAGAAGACCAAGAAGCATAACGTGGAGAGAGAGAGACAGAGAGAGAAGAGCCACAGCCCCACATACATTGGTGGACAGGAATCAATAGTGCGGTTGGCACACCTCATCAAGAGTAAGAAATTTGTTCTTTATTGAGCGATGGATTCGGAGAGGACTGAGGAGGCAAAGAAAAGATAACAAATTAAGGATTGACAAAAGATTTTGTATATGATAGTGGACATAAATAGTCTTATTTTCAACCATGAGATGAAGTCCCTTAAGGATTGTAACAGGGAACACCAAAGAATCCTATTTTTATCTTCAATTTTAAAAAGAGAGAATCAGATCCAACTTAATCCAATCCAATCCAATCCAATTTAACGAACCCACTCACACTTTTCTGAGGTTTGGTTTGATCAAGCTAACCCCATGAAGCCTATAGTTTTTGGGTTAAAACTAAAAGTTTGTTTATCCTCAGGTTTGATCATTTTCCAGACCGAACCTAAACTATTGAAAATTAGTTGTTTGCTGTTCTTGGGAGCTGGGCCATTGGGGATTGAATGATTAGATACCGGTATCTGCGGATCCATCTCTCTTCTAATTACTGACAATTGAAAAACAAAGTAATAAACAATCCTTTCTCGCAATCTGAGTCAGACATGGTTGGTTCATAGTCGGAGGTGTGGTATTTTGGCCCAGTTTGACTTTTGGCACATGAATAGTAGGAGCAGAAGCTCGCAATCTGCGGAGAGGAGTTCGGGGAATAGAAATAATGAACAAGAGCACTTCCATGGTTCCAAGGATCAAACGACTACAAATACCATAACCACCTGGTAATCTAATTTGGAGTGGGAATGCCACGGACCCCAAAATTTCACTTTTTTATTCTTGTATCAAAGGAGGACTGGAGACAAGCATCATTATATTGCAAACTGATTTTGATCTTGTAAGTGGTTCTGTTGTGGTCGAGAAAAAAAGTCCTCGTGTTGGACAAATGGACAATGAAACCATAAAAGTAAAATGCTCGGTAGTGGTTCTGTTATGCTGATGTCCACCGATCACCTCTTCCACCATTAACACTCAGTCCGATATTTTTCTCAGGGTATGGTATTCCAGCAACAACAACACTGCAACAGTGATGGCATTTCTCAGAGAGTCAACAGCCCAAGATTTTCGGGACTCATGACTCGAAGAGCCCACTCCTTCAAGCGAAACAATAACAACAGCACCAGCAGCAACCACAACAATGGCAGTAACAGCCACAACACCCAACACGAGATAGATCTCCAGCTCAACTCCCCAAGATCTGAAGTCCAAATTTACACTACTTTGCATGATGGGTTGGAGTCACCTTCTGGCAGGAAGCAGACCCACAATCAGAACCAGAGAGTTCATGCAGATCTTGCTCCTCTCTTCGGAAAAAATCCAAATCTTCGGAGGAAGCCAGTTGGGTATATTGTTGGTTTGGGCTTGCGGGAGAAGAGGAGGCTGGGACACTGGATGTTTTTGGTGTTCTGTGCCTTCTGTTTGTTCTTGGGTGCTCTGAAGATATGCGCAAACGGGTGGTTTGGAGCTTCTGTTGGACGAGAAGGGCCGTATGTGGTTAGTTTCCCAACGTTCAACACTGTACTTGCTGCTTCATTTCTCTTATTCCTCAACCTAGAAGCCATTGGTTTTGCTTCTGTACTTTATTCTTCGGTACTGATTGTATGATCTTAACGAAATTATATTGAGAAAGCAAGAAAGTTATGTGGCTAAAATTCAATTTGAGGTGGCTAAAATACATTTCTCTTGGGAGTGGGAGGTGAGGATTACAATTTCTAGTTTGAGCTTTTGAGGTCTTTAATGATTAACTGACAAATTGTTTCTGTGGGTATCTTTTTCTCTTTCTATGATTAATAACGTTTCATTTTTTATTTTCTCTTTTTTATTCTCAGAAGGTTGTATAGTTATTTATTCTCTGAAACTGCGGTTGGGAGGTGGGATGGGTTAGTACTTGGTAGAGGTTCTGTGAAAGTTTGTTGTGCATTTAACTGTTTGTATTGAACCATTTCAAAATGAGAGAAGCATTTCTTCTGTCCAAAGTCCTTGTCCTCTGATTATAGATGTTCTCTGAAGCTTGGGAGCTGTGGGAAAATGATCAGTTTATATGGATCCTACATACAATAATATGCAATATGCGTAAATTCTTTTCGTCCCAACCCCCACCAACAAAAAAGGGAAGGTCATTAACTAAAATATGTTTATTAACTAATTGCCACGCTTCGGGAATGGTCGAAGCCATACCCATCGAAAAAGGATGTTATCCGAACACATTTCAAGTAATTGTAGAAGAAATGAAGTTGATGACAAGCTCCAATCCTCCTCTCCATCGCAACAGAATAGTGTTGCACTTTTGGTTCCATTGCAAAGAGAATATATAGAAGCTTCAAACTGAATGTCTTGCAAGTTGGGCCAGATACGAACTTGATTCTGATTTGCTTATGTGCCATCCAACTGTAAGGTGTGATTTAGTAGTTCAAGTTGAAGGGCTCAACATTCTAAAAGGACACAAAATGAAAAAGGAGAACAGAGGTTGATGTTGTGAGGGAAGACCTAATTGCTTGTTTTTTGAATGAAGATAAAGCCCCAAAAGTAGAATGGCAGAACTGTATTTTTAAGGCTATTTTCTAACAGTTGTGATTCTTGGGACCAGGGATTAGTCAACTTCTCTCATATTTTTCTGTTCATGCATGTTTTGAGATGCTTATTGTCATTATCGATTTGGACCTATATAGTTCTACTTTATTTGGTCCTCTTAATGGGATTCATATTTTAGAAACATTGGGCATGATCTCACGATAATTTACCAAGGAGTTAGTTGTATTGTCAAGATCCACTGATGGTGACCAAGGGTGTACTGCCTTAAGTAAAGGTTGTTGGTCCCCATGTGCCAATTCAGGAAAGCATTTTTTCAAACAATGCCTCTGCCTTTATCCTTATGCAACAGAAGTATGTTGTTAGTTTAATCTATTCATCATGCCTATGCTTTATTGATGCAGAATCTGGAAAAGAGAGAGAGAGAGAGGAGAGAGAGAGAGAGAGAGAGAGAGAGAAAGAGAGAGAGAGACAATAAGATAGAAATGAAGAAGAACTTATTGCAAATGAGAAACTAAGTATAGGATATCAAGGGCCATAGGGAACCACTTAACCTAAGGGTTAGAGATGACCACTTAACTCTAGGGTCTTGGGGACTCGCTCACCACTGGAAGACCTTGAGTTCACCAAGGGAGCTCACATTGGCACACCTACAAGTCCAAAAATACAACTCATTCATTTTTTTTTATTTTTTTATTGGGTGTGGTGGGGGAGGGGATAAATTATTTTTATGTTTTGTATTCCTAATTTCTTATGATCTATGATCAGGGTTTTTATGCCACCTCCATCATTCATCAAACACATCAACATGTACATAGGGAGGGTGGAAGCGATGTTGAACGAACACTAATGATGGTAGCATCAGGTGTAGTTGACAGCCAAAACAGCATACTTCAAGTAAGTCTTAGATACAGATTTTGTAACACATTTATTGTTCCCTTGGTCACTTGGATGTACATCTGTTGCTTGATTGATTGGGTGCTCTGTTTCAGTACTCAGATATTTGGTCCAAGCCCAACTGTGAGAATTTCACTCAGTGCATCGACCAGCCAAATGGTCACAAAAGTAGGCAAACCATAATTTAGATCCTTATTAACTTCATGCATTCCTTTCAGTAAGACCCTGAGGTTCTCTATTTTTGTTTATCCTTTTCTGCTTTTTCTCTTTTGCAGGGCTGGATGCTAACACAAATGGTTACCTTCTTGTAAATGCAAATGGTGGCTTGAATCAGATGAGATTTGGGGTCTGGTTATTATTTATTCTGATGATTCAAATATGATGCTCTTGTAATGTTAATAGAAACTATTACTGATTAAAAATTATTTAGAGTGCAGATATGTGATATGGTTGCTGTTGCTAAGATCATGAAGGCAACACTTGTCCTACCTTCACTTGATCACACCTCCTTCTGGGCTGATGAAAGGTTCCTTTTAACTTCTATTGGGTTTGATTAAGTCATTCAATCTAATGTGTAAAGAAACGTTTCCCTTTTCTTTTTATTAAATTATTTCAGCCAATATTATCCAGTTTATGTCAACATCTTGCCAAAGTCAATGAATACATTGAGGAACATCTATAGCATTCACAAATTGTCAGAGATCCAATCCAAGTTCGGTGTATATAAGTTAAAAATCAACTTCTAGGTTGACTCATGTAGTTCTTTTTTAATACTGTCAGACTTGGCTTTACGTAGTTTATTTGCTTTGTATTAATAATATTACTTTTTCTTGTAGGATCTATTTAATATGCTTGGATATGCTTTCATATTAAACAAAATTATATTTGTACATTGATCCCCTCCTATAGTTAACTTTTGATACACAACTTCAGTGTATGGTGATGGTTTTCCTGCTCATATGTCTTATTGTGTGTTTGTCTGTGGTCTGTAGGATCTCTAAATGGTAAGTAGTCTAGTTATTTAATCAGCGCCTAATTTGGATTGTTCATGCATTTATTTACAGTGGCTTCAAAGACCTTTTTGACTGGAAGCACTTCATAGAGACACTGAAAGATGATGTCCACATAGTTGAGACATTACCACCTGACTATGCTGGAATTGAACCTTTCTCAAAGACCCCAATATCCTGGTCCAAGGTAAACACCATTTACTGAGTGTTTTTTTTTTTTTTTTTGAGAGTTGCTTCCCCTCTCTGTCTACAATTTATCGACACAATTAATCAACAGACCAGCACTTTGATGGGCTGGCCTGAAATTTCTTTAAATACAATCCTGTAAATTTTTTTTTTTTTTTTTTTTTTTTTGGGGGGTGGGGGGGTGGGGGGGTGTTCCCCTTTTTGGGGGAGGGGGGATGTTCTGTTGGACATCCAATGAAGTACGCACAATATTCTAAAGAATTTCATATTCAGATGGTTGTGACTGTCCGATTGATGTGATTCTTGGGTACCGCCACGTAGGAGGTTGGCGATCAATCAGACAACCGCAATCCATGACCACAAACACTGATGAAACATTTGGTGTAGAGGGGTGATGCATCAGCATCCATGACATTGGGTGCCGCCACTCCATCCTGTTTATTCTTCTTGTTGTAGTTCTCTAAGACACAACATAAATAGGCCAGTTGCTTTTGTTCAGGTCAGTTATTATAAATCAGAGATCCTCCCAGGTCTGAAGCAGCACAAAGTTCTGTACTTCACTCATACTGATTCCCGACTTGCCAATAATGGACTGCCGAATTATATACAAAAGCTGAGGTGTCGTGTGAACTACAGGGCATTGAAATACTCCACCCCAATTGAAGAACTCGGGAACACCTTGGTTTCAAGGATGCAAGAGAGTGGAAGTCCTTATGTAGCTCTCCATTTAAGGTAAGTTACGAACTTGTGATAGGTCCCCTGTGTATCTCTCCATCCCCCCTCCAAAACAATTGAAGAGAAGGGTTTTTAAGGTTACAATACATGTTTCCATGTGTAATTTATAACTAGTTGCACTCTCACTGGGGCCTGACTCAAATCTGAACTAGAATGTTTAGTTTATGTCAGGCTTGCATCTTTACTTGTTCGGTTGGGAAATGAACCTCACAGTATGTGTATTACCTATTATAGCATACATATTTCTGTTGAAAAATGTAAAGAAATGCAGCTGTTGACCCGGCAGCTAGAGTGTCGCTTTGCAAGTAAATTGACCATGCTTGAAAGGTCTAACCCAAAGGTGCCCCGCCCAATGTGAGGCATTCTTGTCCAACTCGAGTTGGGTCAATTGAAGGGAAATGCAGGCAGTTGAGGATTATTGGTGTACCTTTGCTGTTGCCTGTTGAATCCTGTATTTCTGACATGCTAGTACAGTATCCAGTTGTTTACCATAAGGTACAACATTGTCTTTGGGCTACGCTAGCATTCTATTTTATTAAATAAAATTTGGTTTTGGCTTGGGTTTAGTACCTCAGGCTGAGCCTCCAGTCTGATCCGATTTTGAGACTTCAATTTGGTTGTGAAGTTGAAGTGGTAGGATATTCTCTCTTCTTTAATTTTTTTCCTCATTCTTATTGCAAATTTCATGTTAGAACTGTATAATATTCACAGAATCAGTTTTATAAGACATAACAATCCCCCCCAGTGCAATATTGTCCCTCCCCCTCCCTAAAAAAAGGGCATAGTAAAATGTTGTTAAGGTAAATTACATCGTAGTCATCTGTCACATACAAAGAAATCCAGTTTGGTTTTTCATTGAAGGAAATTCTTAAATATCTGAATCAACAATCCAAGAATAAGATTGGCATTGTGAAGATTGTAACATTTTCGTAAAGGTATACAAGTAGCCTGTACCAACCTCTGTAAGGTATACAAGTAGCCTGTACCAACCTCTGATGTACAGTTTTAGGATTCAAGGGATAAAGAGCTATCAATGATTTGTCAAAACTGGTCTCAAAATCAAGGAAATGTTTCTAAAATGTTGGTGACTTTCTGTGAAAGATACCCGGTTAAAGTGTTTTGTACTTTAATGAATTTTAAATGGCATATAGTGCTCCCTAAAATTCAATCGGTCTCTGCATCTTGTGTTCATTATATACACTGTATACTTATATTTCTCTAGTTCGGACTTAAATTGGATCATACTTGCTTGAATATGACAAAAAATAATAAGCTTATAAGATGGAATAGATCTCATGCTAATTTATGACTTTTTTCCTTTTCCTATTTAAGGTATGAGAAGGATATGCTGGCGTTTACAGGCTGCAGTCATAATTTGACAGCAGAGGAAGATGAGGAGCTCCGGAGTATGCGTTATGAAGTTAGTCATTGGAAGGAGAAGGAGATTGATGGGTCTGAGAGGAGGAAGCTTGGGGGTTGCCCATTGACTCCAAGGGAGACTTCCCTTCTGCTCAGAGGTTTGGGTTTCACTTCGAGCACCAGAATTTACTTGGCAGCTGGGGAAACTTATGGGAGTGGAAGTATGCAATATCTTAGGGATGATTTCCCAAACATCTACTTTCATTCCACTCTCTCTACAGAAGAGGAGCTGAACCCTTTCAGAAATCACCAAAACATGCTCGCAGGTTTGGACTATGTTGTTGCCCTTCAGAGTGACGTTTTTGTTTACACCTATGACGGGAATATGGCAAAGGCTGTGCAAGGTCATAGACGCTTTGAGGGCTTCAAGAAAACCATCAGTCCACACAGGTATTTTATTATTAGTCCTTTCCTCCCCCCTTATTCTAGTATTTGTTCTCTTAAAATGAGTACAACAACAACAACAATATTTATACCAAAAAAAAAAAAAAAAAAAAAAAAAACAACAAAGCTTTATCCCAACTAAATAGGGTCGTCTACATGGATTCTTGCCCTCTAATCAGTTATATTCGAGGTCATACTTGAAACAAGACCTAAGCTATGCGTGTCTTTTCTCAATACCTCCCTTAGAGTCATCTTGGGTCTGCCCCTAGCTCTTTTAAATCGTTTAATCTAAATCAAATCACTCCTCTATACGGGAGCATCTAAAAGCCTTCGTTGAACATGGCCATACCATCTTGGTCTACTTATCTTAAAATGGGTAACCGTATGATAATGTGCTAGCATTCATCTGTGATATCAGAGCTGCAAAAATACAGTCAAATTAGGAATAATTATGTTTGGTGTATATGTTGAAATGGATCAGCTAATTTATAACCAGATGGTTGCTTGAGGATTATATTGTGTCAATTTTTATCTCAAAAGAAATTATTTTGTCAGAAAAAATAGCTTAGGTTTATCTGTAATTATTTGCAACTTCAGTGGCATTGCCCTTTGAAAACTGGTAGGGGAGGTCCTTTGGAGTAATCGTTGGTTTATTGTATTACATGCATATGCTTATGTGCATCTTGCAGAGAGCTAGAGAGGGGGATTTTGGAAAGACAATGTATAGATACTTTTGTTTTAGTTGGTAAATTTTGGGTTGTCATTGGCTGGGTTATATTGTTTTTAGTTGGCAACTTTGGGTTTGTCATTTGATAGGTTATTTCAGCATTACATGATAAATATCTTCAAAGGAAAGATGGGGTTTTCGAGATTAAATGCAATAAGTATGTGGAGACATTTTTTTTGGTAAAAAGTGAGATTTTCAATTCAGGTTTGTGAATCTGCAATGTAGCACTTACATATATTCAAAAACACATGCTTTATACACTTCAGGCATAGCTCGAATCAGCACTAAATGGGTAGTTGTCATTTTGGAGATAAAACTAATTCTGTGGTAATGTTTAGATGCAATGCAAGAATGAGCTTATTTAGAACAAAATTATGTATGTTCACAAAATATTGTTTTCAGATTAGGACTGTTTGGTTTCTTTTGGTCCTTTTCTCATTCTCTCGTTTTATGGTATACTTTACATTGATATTGCATATTCTTGTAACTAATGCAGGCAGAATTTTGTGAAACTTGTTGATGAACTTGATGAAAAAAAGATCTCTTGGAAGAAATTCAGTTCAGAATTGAAAAAACTTCACCAAGATCGAATTGGTGGTCCATATCTCAGGGAACGTGGAGAGTTTCCAAAGCTGGAGGAGAGTTTCTATGCAAACCCTCTTCCAGGATGCATATGTGAAAAATCACCTGACAAGTAAGAGCTTAAAATTGTGGGCTGCAATGTTCTTTCATGGCATGGGTGAACCACATCAAAGCCAAGGAAAGCTGGAAGAGTTCTTGGCATGGTTGCAGATATATATTTTCAATGTGGTGAGCTCAAAATTCCATCTAGAAAGACATATCAACTAAATTTGATTAAAAATGTTCCCAACTGAGACATCATCTGAAAGGAGCTTGAATAGAAGCAATTGAAGGAGATTGTTATGTTTCATTCAGATTGATTAAATGGACGCAAGGGATGACTGTGTTGATCACTACCAAAAGGATTAACACAATTCTGGACTCAAGCTGGAGCTCCAGAAAACTACAGAACAACATGCAGCAATCACGTGAAGTGGGTTTTGGGTATTGTGTAATGCTGTTAATGTAACTCCAACATTTTGATTGGTGATACAAAGGGATGGCACAATTGTTAGTGGGCTGTGTATCAATCTATCTTCATGTAATAAAAGAAGATAAAAATGAAAAGTGATCATTCTGGAGGTGCTTTCCAGATGAAATGTTTTCAGATTCTCCTGCTTTTACTTCATAAAGAAATAGCACTCAAACCATAAAAAGAAATGAAATCGAAAAGGGCTCTAAGATCATAAGCCATATATTACAATCCTGAAACGGTTTGGATTTCAAATCATTAGATATGCTAAAAAATGGATTGATTTTGACTCCTTATTTCAGCAATGGTCTCAAGATATAATCTATTCTTTTTGACAATTCCCAAAGAAGTTATGCTAACCTCACAATTTCATAGGCTAAAAATTTTACACGCAATAATTAATATATTAATCTTTTAAAAATTTTTTTTTGATAAAATAAAGACAGACTATATTCCTTTTCCTTCCTCCTTAAAGATCATTATATCATATCTCTTGAAAATAATCATTGAAAAAAATTGTTAAGTAAAATATTACACGCAAATTTACGTTATATAAGATATTTTAGCATTAGAAATCCTGCAAAATAAAATATTTGTGTATTTGTATGATTAAGAATTGATATAATAATTAAACCTCCTATGCTTAAAAATATATTTTATTTTCCCTTATTTATTTATTTGTGCTTAGAAATATATTTTTGGAATTTCGGACACCAGTAACATTTTCAAAACTGATAACCGTTAAGCTAAAACGAGGCGATTTTGTGAATGGTTATATTTTAATGAGATATGAGCATGCTTGATTGGGCCGAGACATCTTGATCCTGGTGGGATTGGGTTTCAGGATCTACACAATTCACAAAGGCAATCTCAACTTCTCAACTGTCTTTCTGTCATGAACACAACAGCTCATCGTCTCCGACCGTTTTCCTTCCCTCGTTTTTTTAGAAAAGAAGGACCCCACCAATCCTTTTTTTTCTCAAATTTCTTTTCTTTTCTTTTTGTTTTTTTTCCTCCCATCTAATTTTTCAGCTTACAACCACCGTTCTTTTCCCTCAGATGCTCGACCTCTCATAAATCATTATTATTTAGAACGTTCTCTTCGTCCATTCTAAATTTTTTGTCTGGTGGATTTTGGATCACTATCGTAGCTGAATTAGAATCCCACTCAGGCGAGAAGACGCAGATAATCTCACGTGAACTCAATCGCCATCACCGGCGGAATCTGCTGTTTGCACCAGGAAGCTTGATCTGCGAAGGTCAGTCTCCATTAGACCCTCTAATTATTCTTTGTTTTTGTTCTTAAGCTCATGTTTATCGTCGTCGTTTTCGTCTTTAATGCTTCATATATGAGAATTTGGTATCCCGAAGCTTCATCTTCATCTATGGAATATGCTTGTAAGTCGACCTTTTCTAAATATTCCTTTGAAAGTTTATCTATTGCATTCCTCTGCATGTAATTTCTATGAAATATTTTGCGTCTCTTTGTATTACCTGGGTTCATATATATATATATATTTTATTCTATTGGCTTTTCTTATACTGTCATTTTGTGTTATGTCCTGATTGAAGAATTCTTAGCTTGTTTTGGCCTAGTGTGTTCAGTTTATTTGAATAGCAGTAAAGTAATGGGATATTTCATGGCGCCTGTACAATCCTGCATCTGATTCAGGATTTTCTTTTTCTCTCTCAATGAATTCACTTGGTATCGAGAAAATAAATGAATCACAATTACGTGCAAAGTTATCCTTCAAGAAATGCAGTTTGGAATTTCTAAAAGTGTTCTGTTATCCATTTATTATATATATATATATATATATATATATATATATATATATATATATATATATATATATATTAAAATAAATAAATTAAATATTAAACAAAATAATGGCCTATTTTATGTTCATGTGAAAATGCAGAATGATATGATATATCTATGTATTTTGAACAAAATGTGCTGCAACTGCTTCGATTTTTTTTTTCCCTTTTCTTTTCATTCCCTTTGGTTTGAGTTGTGATTAGAGATATATTGCCTAAAATTGTTGGATATTTCATGGAAAACTGGACAATCGTGCATCCTGATTCAGGATTTCTTTTTCTCATTCTAGCATCATGGATTGCATTCCTTATTGGAGCCCATTTTGGAACACGTTTTCTTTCTGCCCATTTTGCATTCTGAGCCTAGAACGGAATTGTCTTGTTCTTTATCCCATTCTCGTTCTATACTAGTAATATATTCTCCATTATGAGAATGCATTTCTAAGAATGCATTCCAATAATGCATATCAAATGCAGTCTTAAATTGCATTTTGATTCTGCCAGATGGAGATGTGTTATATAAAAAGTTTACAGAGAATCCTTTACTTATGATCCACTAACTTATGCTTGTTTACTTTTAGCAGATTCCAAGAATTCACTGCTGGGGACTTCTTTGCACCAAAGTCCATGGAGGAAACAAAAACGGCTGGAGAAATTTTTCCTCTTGAATCCTCCCCATCAAAGTCATTAGCTTCGCAAGATGATGAACACACTGAACTGAAAGTTTCAACAACTGCAGTTGCTAATGAAGAAGTCGAGCATGATCATCAGAGCAGTATGGTAGAAGAAAATTTTCCTCTTGAATCCTCTCCATCAAAGTCATTAACTTTGCAAGATGACAAATCATTAGCACCAAAATCCATGGAGGAAACAAAAACGGCAGGAGAAATTTTTCCTCTGGAATCCTCTCAATCAAAGTCATTAGCTTCACAAGATGATGAACACACTGTACTGAAAGTTTCAACAACTGCAGTTGCTAATGATGAAGTGGAGCATGATCATCAAAGCAGTGTGGTAGGAGATTCCGAAATAGGAGTTATTCAAGGTGGTTCTGATTCCGGAGTTCTGAGCCAGGATGCACTTCTTCCAACAAGGAATCAAGGGGGATTAGAGCCTAAAGTTGAGCGAACTGCAGCAGGGACCTCAGAAGCTACTCAATTGTATTCTTCATCAGATATTTCGAAAGCAGAACCTATCCATCAGAGCACTGTGACTAAAGATTCTGCAATGGTGCTGGATGCTTCTGATTGCCCAGTACCTTCCCAGGATGCATTGCGTCCAAAAAAGAATTCAGAAACAGTAGACCCCAAAGGTAAGCAAACTCTACCTGGTTGCTTAGAAGGATGGTATGACCACCAGATCTCTGTGAAGGAATATTCTGACATGGCATTTATGTGAAATGCTTCTCATTTTTCAGAAACAGGTCCAAAAATGTTACAGCCTGAAGTACAGGAGATGATTCCTGGACCCTCAGAAGTTATTCAATCACCACATTCATCATATACCTCAAGAGCACAACTCAGTGATGCTTCACAACAACCTGAAGACTCCAGTTCTGTTAGCACTGCAGATGTTCAAGTTAACAATGTATCAATACCTTATATTGTCTCTGGTGAAGTTAATGACTCTCAAAATGATCAAGTTGGGCCATCTGATGAGCTCAGTCAGCTCTTGCCAGAGCATGCAAATATTAGCAATAAAGGACCAGAAGATCTTGATGGTTCTCCGACTGTAAAACAGCTTGATTTACTAAGAAGCCATGTTGATACTGCAGCACCTATTGAATCTGTCAAGCATGCTGTTTTTAAGTTTGGAGGAATTGTTGATTGGAAAGCCCATAAAATCCAGACTGTAGAGGTACAAGGTTTCTCTAGTATGCTTGCTTTCTTCTTTTATCCTGCATAGATTTAACTCTAATCTTGATAGTTTGTAGATTTTTTTGATACCTAATACAATTAAAAATTTTCTTCATCAGTTTGGATTCCTCTGTAAGAAAAACAAACCATTTAGGCAATACCAATGGTTTTATGATTCATTTAGTGTTTTCTAGTTTATAAGGACATTGAAGTAAAAATATTCTTATGCATATATAAAAGAGACGGTATTCCCTACTGTTTCTTTTCTAGCCCTAAATTCTATCGAGCAGCATCTCTATAGGTCGTCATAATCCAGGTAATTGGATTGGGATTTGATTTCCTATCCTGTAGCTACTTAATATAGCATTCGTCAGATTAAAGTTTGCAATTTCACATGTTTATGATGACTTGAAAGCATTGATATGAAAAACTCCATGCTTTTGATACTGAGGTAACTTTTTTTTATAGAAAAACTGATGTCTTACGTAATAATCAATTAAGGGGTACTTATTGTCTTTGCTTGGTCAATTGGCTTCTAGTTAGGAGTTTGCGCCCCAGTTATAGAAACGAGGGTTTCCAAATTAATGCTTACATTTTCAGATAGATTCCATTATCTCTTTCTAAGAGAGAATCTTAAATTTCATAATTTTCTTTGCAGAGAAGCAAGCATGTAGAACAAGAACTTGAGAGGGCAAAAGAAGGGGTTCCTGAATACAGGAAACAGTCTGAGGTTGCTGAAGATACAAAAGTTCAAGTACTAAAGGAGCTTGATAGCACGAAGAGGCTCATAGAACAACTGAAGCATAACCTGGAAAGAGCACAAACTGAAGAGCACCAGGCAAAACAGGACTCTGAACTTGCCAGGCTCAGGGTGGAAGAAATGGAGGATGGAATTGCTAACGAGGCAAGTGTTGCAGCCAGGGCACAACTTGATGTTGCTAAGGCCAGGTATACTGCTGCAGTTTCAGAGCTGGAATCAGTGAAAGATGAGTTGGAATCACTAAAATGTGAATATGCTTCCTTAATTTCTGAGAAGGACGTGGCTGTAAAGAGAGCTGAGGATGCTGTTTCTGCCTCCAAGGAAGTTGAGAAGACAGTGGAGGATCTGACCCTAGAGCTGATTGGGGCAAAAGAAGCTTTAGAATCTGCACATGCTATACATTTAGAAGTAGAGGAGAGCAGAACTGGAGCTGCCACGGAAAGAGAGCAGGATTATCTCAATTGGAAGAAGGAAGTGGAGGAGGCAGAAGAGGAGGTGCGGAGACTGCACCAACAAATTCTGTATGCACAGGATCTCAAATCAAAATTTGATACTTCATCAACCTTGCTATTCAATCTAAAAGCTGAATTAGCAGTTTATAAGGAATCCAATATGAACCCAGAAGATGTTGAGGAAGAGGGATATTCGCAAGGTGAGTTAAGAGCTTCAATGAAAACAACCCATACAGCTGCACAATTGGCAGTAATTTCAGCTAAGAAAGAGCTTGAGGATGTGAAGCACAACATTGAAAAAGCAAAAGACGAAGTAAGTTGTTTGGGGGTTGCAGCATCGTCTCTTAAGTCAGAACTCGAAATGGAAAAGTCGGCCCTTGCCACCATTCAGCAGAAGGAAGGACTGGCGTCAATAGCTGTTGCCTCTCTTGAAGCAGAGGTGAATAGTTCTGAAGCTGACTTAGCTCTTGTTCAAATGGAGGAGAAGGAAGCCAGGGAGAAGATGGTGGAGCTGTCCGAACAGCTACAGCAAGCAACTGAAGGAGCCGATCAAGCCAAATCTCTTCTTCAATCTGCTGTCGAAGAATTGAGAAAAGCCGAGGAGGAAGCTGAGCTAGCCAGGGCTGGCATAACTTCCACAAATATCAGATTACATGCAGCACGGAAGGAGATTGAAGCTTCCAGGGCATCAGAGAAGTTGGCAATTGCAGCAATCAAAGCATTGCAGGAGAGTGAATCAACCACAAGTAATGAGGTTGAGGATGCCAGTGCTGGAGTGACACTTTCTTTGGAAGAATATTATGCCCTTAGCAAGAGGGTGCATGAGGCTGAGGAGCAGACCAACATGAGGATAGCAGAGGCCATTTCTCAAGTGGAAGTGGCTAAGGAATCCGAGTTTAGGAGCTTGGAAAAGTTGGAAGAAGTGAGTAAGGACATGGCGGCAAGGAAGGAAGCATTGAAAAAGGCAACAGAGAAGGCTGAGGAGGCCAAGGAAGGGAAGCTGGAAGTAGAGCAAGAGTTGAGGAAGTGGAGAGAAGAACATGAACAGCTCCGGAAAGCTGGGGATACTGGTCAAGAGGTTGAAAATTCCACAGGAAGTCCAAGGAGGAGCTTTGAGGATCTGAGAGAAGAGAATTTCATTGGAGATGCGCATGCTACTGAGTCTGTGCATCATATATCAATCCCGAAGGCCTCAGTACCCCGAAATAACTTGGACATTAATTCTACTCCAGCAGCGAAGGTGGAGAAGAAGAAGAAGAGACCACTGTTTCCTCGGATTGTCATGTTTCTCGCCAGGGGGAAAGCACAAGCATCAAAGTCATAACTAACCATTGTGCCACATATGTTGTTACCGTGTATATACTTCTCTTTTTGGGAGTTTTGAGCCCAAAGTGCGACCCAAAGTACTGCTGAAGTTGGTCCACCGGATTTCTGTATAGTCCTGGTTAGAATCCTGTATGTAAGTTGATATCTGTTGAGAGATTTGTTTCACAGGGATTTTGTGGTTGTTAATTTGTTGGGATGGGACAAGAAGTTGTGCAAATTCTTTTGTTTTTTTTTTTTTTTTGTTAGAAAGGGGTGTGCATCTATATATAAGCTTGTAGTTTTCTGTACTGGATTCTCCATATTCCTTTACCAAATAATAAACCTGATTCTTAATTCTCACCCTAACCTTTCTTTCTTCTCCACCACCCCCCCAAAATTTCTTATCATGCATAAATGAAGGTCGTTCCTGGTTTCTTTCTATTAGAGCTCACACAAATGGTATATATATACCTCTAATATCATCCCTGGTTTCTTACTTTTGAGTACAATCAAAATCGTAAACTAATCAAGTTGGATCCCAAGGGAAATGTTAAAATTGAATTAAAAGGGTATTTATTTACTTCATGATATCTAGCTAGTTTATTATTAGATAATACCATCTGATTCATTTAGAGTTACAGATGTTAGCAATGCCCTAAGTAATGATTTGATATCACATGAAAGAAACAAATGAGAACTCCTACATGGGTGGTTGTGATCTCAATAGTGAGGGAAAGGAAGAGGAAAAATGAAATAAGAATATGCCATATTGCCAAAGTTGCCCCCATCATCTTTCAATATGACTTAATTTAGTGGTTTTATTTTTACTTTTTTTACATGTTACGTAGGTAGTTGTCATGTAACAATATTAGAATGTGATGTTTTCAGAAATCATAAGATAAATCTGAACCATCCATTTCTATAGTCTTTTCAATCTATACGGTTTGTTCTGGTTCAAAGTTGGAAGAATTCTTATAATGTCTAGAGTACTAGTACACATGCATGGATTTACTCTGAATGCATACCAATATAAAAGAGGTATTTGATTGATTTAGTCTATTAAATTTGAAACCTAAAAATCTAGACTATGACCTCTAACAATCCAAATTAACGAGTCATCTATCCGCGTGGCAGAATAAATGTCTTGTGGTGCTTTGAAAAATGACATATCATTGTGAGACTAATAATTCACTTATAAATACTCAAAGAGTTCTCATTTCTTATTCAAAAACATCGTTACCTAGGGACACGTTTCCATTTCTTATTCAAAACATCGTTATTTTGGGACACGTGTTGGGAGTTTAGTCCTACACCGACTATCAAATCGTCTATAACCCTTTCTATACCTTCTACCTATGAGTTCAAACTTTTAAGGTGAAAATTTTACCAGCATCATCTTTCCACACGTACACTCAGTCCGACTACATTTGTGCTGTCTTTACAACAAGAAACAGATCCCCTTATCCCTAACCCTATTTTTGAACACCAAAAGCTACCTGCACTTTTTGGTTTAATAATTGGGGACGATTCACTAGACATTGTTGGGAAGGTGCAGGTCCTATGGATCCTATTAGAAGTTAGAACAGTTTCTTTGAGGTATGTGCCCCCGTGAAACCAATGTGACCCTGGATCCCTTTACACATACAGGCCCACATCTTCTTTGAATCACTGCCATTTCCAGAATTTAGAGAACAAAGTGCTCATGTCAAGATGGCCTATTATTTTGACGCGTGGAAAGCCATAGACCACAACTGATTTAATGACATTATCTGTTGGATATTGTTGGGATATCTAAACTCCTAATCCCAATCCCCCAAAACACCCCTTTTCCCACCTCAAAAAAAGAAAAATAAAAAAGAAAAGAAAAGAAAACCTCAATGTGTGTTAATTATCTTTTCAAAAATATCTTCTTTTTTTTTTATTTTTTTTTGTAACTGGGTAAATGTGGTTAACTCTCTTGCCTCGCAGGCTTATCCATTGCGTATCCGATAGTTTGACTTTTATGCAATCCATAGTTGTCTAATCTCTAGTGCACAAGCCATCACACGTCCCAATAAATAATTCCATTTTGACAAAAAAAAATGATAAATATGAAAAGTTGGTTTTTATGAAACAAATAAGGTTGCTACAACATATTGTATCGGATTCAAATCTTCTCATGCCCCTTATGATGGTAAGAAGAAATTCAGTGATTGTCATCCATTATGCACGTATATCAATACATTGGTATATGCACACAATAAACTACAGTCATTGAATTTTCTCATGCCGACATGAGGGGTATAAGAGGATTTATTTCCTGTTGTACCCTTTATTTTTTAATGCACAATTATTGGGCAATCATTGGCTATTACAACAAGTGCACATTCATCGGATAATCATGGAAACGTCAATATAAGGGATAGATTTGATATTTCATTTAGGAACTGATGCAAATCTAATGAAGAAAAAACTTTGTTATAACATGTAATTGCAACCACAAGAAAAACCTATATACTTACCCCAAAAACAAACATTAGAAAAACGAGCAACAAGGCACAAGCCATCACAAACTCGATTTTCTAAATTAGAGAAGCAATGGAATAACTCAGTCCACGTATACATTTGATCACAAGAAGGAACCTAGAGGAAAAGAAAGACCAAGAAGGAACAGAAGAGATGGAGGAGGAGGAGGAGGAGGAGAAAAAAGGAATTAAAGATCTCCATTAATTTTCTAGAGAAAGAGCTTAATTAATTTAGCCGGTACCGCCGAGGACACCCTTGAGCTTCTTAACCTGAGCATCATCGAGGAATGTAGTCTTCTCCACAAGCTCAGAAGGGAAATCATTGGCAAACAATGCAAAATCCACAATCTGGAGACCAGGGTTGGCACTACTGAAGCTAACAAAAGCGATGGACGTACTCTCACCCCCATTCACCTGGAAATGCAGCAACCCTTGTGGGAACACCATGACATCTCCCTTATTTAATGTCTTCAAGTAAACGACATTAGCAGCTGCTGAGATGAATCCAGCACAGATAGTACCCTCCACAACCACTAACACCTCCGATGCACCCGGATGAATGTGCAACGGAATGACACCATCAACTGCAAGGTCTAAACGTGCGATGGAAATCCCAAGTCCGTTCACCCCTGGAAATTGGGTGTCGAAAGCCGGAGTCACTGCGGCCTTGATGAGGTTGGAAGTGTCACCGGGCACGCCGAGGCCAGTGTACACGAAGTCATCTACTGTGACCCCGGCAGGCTTCTTGCAGGAGTAGCCTGCAGGGCCTACTGGAGCCGTGTAGTCAGCTACACAGAAGTCCTGGACTGAACCATGAGAAAGGGAAGAGATGGAGAGGAAGAGGAGTGCGAGGAGGAAGATGTAAAGCATGTTTGAACTTTCGATGAGATTTCAGCTAGCTTGGGGTTGTACTACTCTACTCATGATGGATTGGAGTAGGGATTTGGTTCCTCTTTATATAAAGCAAGACTAGGATAGCATGGCCGGGGATGGAAAATTTTGATGTGAGGCAGTGAGTGAGGGAGAGTGAGAAAAGCCCATGCAGAATTTCACGTGCATGGTGAAGTTCAATCAATCAGTGAGGGAGATACGACGGAAATGAGCTGTGAAGCATGTGAATAGAGAGGATTCAAATCATCTCCTCCCTGAAGTACAGGGAGGAGATGCGGCGATCCCAGTGGATGGTCGTCACGTGGAAGTCAGATAAATCCGACCTCTCCGTTCGAGCTGAAACTTCCTTGTCAGTTCGACTTGTCGGCTCAAACAGAGAGGTCAGATTCCTCCGACCTCCACGTGGCGACCATCCACTGGAGTCGCCGCCCCTCCTCCCAAATCTCAGGGAGGAGACGATGTGGATCCGAATAGAGAATAGTGAGGGCATCAGATTCGGATCTTTCATTTTCATGTAAAACAAAAACTCTCTTTTTGTTCCATTCCCAAATAAATATCAAGAAGATTGTCTATCCTCGGCTATGTTTGAATGCGAAGAAAAGAAAATAAAAAATTTGAAAATATCTAGAGAGTTAGCTAGGAGCCAGCTGTGTGTGTGTGTGTGTGAAGATAGTGTTCACCAGGGGGAGATAGAGATGAAACTCGACAGAGACAGAACTCATGTTTGTGGTCCATGGGCACATGGAAGAGTGAGGAGAAGGCCATAAGAAGACATTCGACAACTAAAAGGTGTCTCTGCAAGTCTTCTTCTCTCCATCATCAGATGACCATGCCAAAAAAAATCATGTGGATAGTTGGAATTCCCTCTTTTGTGGGGCTCTTATTGTTTGTAGTCTTGACCCATATCTGGAGGCCGAGTAATTGGGTATTCGTAGAGCACAATTGTCTTGGTGTTCACACTTTTGGAGAAGGTGGGTTCAGTAAAATCTTCCCACTTCATGATATTTTAAAGCCTCACAAGCACGAGGTAATTGTGATTAAAAAAAGTAGAGAGAAATCGACTTGGATTTTGGAACTCCCCTCAGTGAACTTTAGATGGGATGCCGTGGAAATAAGTCCTGATTCTTCTGACAAACCCCAAGATGGGTAATTCAGTTGATAAAGATCAACACCACTTGTCATGAGTTCAAATTTTCTTGGGATCTATTCATCTAAAAAAAAAAAAAAACCAGCTACTAAGGATATGGCAGAAAGAAATTTTTTTAAAAAGAAAGATCTTGATTATTGCATAAGCTGCCGCCATGTGCATTAACACCAATAAACACCAAAATATGCAATATATTCATTCATTTCACCAAAATGAGGATTCCAAATTGCATGAACAATAAGTCCCACATACAAGGGTCATGTACCTATGAATCAAAATTTACTTACCGAGTGATGACGTGAGAAAGATTTTCGAAAGTCCATAGAAAAATTATTGCTAACTGTCCGAAATGAGAAACAAAAATATTGTAACTTCTTTTAGTACCAAGGTATAAAAATTGGGAACCAAGGTTAGGATTGGCCTGCTTAATTTAGGATTCGTCTAAAATCTTAGAAAATGGAATCGGGAACAAAAACCAAAGATTTTCACATGTTTTTTAACTTACGATTGAGATTCAGGTATATAATCAGAATCAAGTTCAATCGACTCCAATTCAAACCAGCCGATTCCATTGATTCCAATTGGAATGAATGTTCAAATCTTCTCTGGTACAACCAAAACCCAAAACTCCGGGAGGTATTCTGGCAGTGTCGCCGTCACAATGGGTATCCATACTATTTCACCTCAGAGGAATGAGGAAAAATGTTAAAACTGTTATACCAACTCTAAGAAGTAAGAACCGCCCTAGCAACCAACCTTGTTTTCCTGTCTAGACTAAAATTTAAGAGTTAGGGTCTGGACTCTGGAGTCACAAGTCTTAAGAGTCACGGGTAAAATAAGAAGCATACAAATACAGTTTGTCCCAACTCCCGTTGATTGTCTGTTTGTCATTTTGATTGAATTACCTTCATTCGGGTACTCTTGATTGATTTTGTTTTGACCTGCAGGTGGAAATCCAAAAAGTAAAATCCATTCAAATGCCCACTCCAATCAAACGTTTCATTTCTTTCCCCACAACCGATTAATCTTGTTCTCTCCTCCCCTGCCCGGCTGCCCCTCATTGATGAATCCCTGACACCCATCTTTCTTTCCTCTGACACTGTCACCTCCCGTCTCCTCCCCCACAGGTGAGCACAAAAAACCCCACTTTTCAGAGAACCCTTTACCTTCTTTTCAGTGTGTACACACTTTTTTTCCCAAATGAAACTTTCAATGCACTCGTGGAAAAAGGGTTTCCGGTGATTCTAGGATCACCCAATTCAATTCCAGCGTCGAATCAGGTACTATTAGTCCAGTTTCCGAAGGAAATGAAAGCAAAATAAATACTTGTTTCAAGTTCCCAGTAAAATTTCTATGGCCAGCTGGCTGTCGATCTACTTCAACCTGCACAACTAGGCACTTTCAGGTTCGGAGAACATGCTATTAGATATGGTCAGATCTAATACAGCTTCCACTAGTAGCATGTGTTCTCCATTCGGTTCCTGATGGTCAGAACTAATACAATTTCCACACTCGCTACCAAAAAATTTAAAAAGGCTTAGCCAGCGATAAAACGTGAGCAAGAACAAGAGCATCGGAGTACCAGGCACATTTTTTTGAATTTTTAACTTACGATCAGATGTGATAGATCAGATGGACCAAGCATAACACTACAGCCACCTCACCTGGCCAAATTAACCTGAGGGTGGTCATGATCTCTCCAGGAATCTATAAGAAGCCAACGCACATACCCAATATCTAGAACCTCTATCTGGTAGAGAAGCACACCAGACACTGTTATCATCCCTAGCTTGCCGTTTCACTTTATGCAAGGATGTATCTGATACCAAGTTCAATGGGCCAAGGCTGGTGGATCCTAACGAGTCTGGGCGAAAATGGGGCCTAATAATCCTGATCAGGCCATTTTTCAGAGAGATTAGTATCAAACTGATGGATGACTACCCAAATTGAAACAACGGTGTCCCAATACTACTTTACCCCTTTACCCTGCCTTCATATCAACACATTTTTAATGAAGGAAGATCAAAAAAGAATTCAGCAGACCAGAAGTCGGAACCTATAATTCCGATAACCAAACTAAAAATATAAATATATTTATATTCCAACATAGTTAATTTCAGACCGGAGCACAGCTATCTCAGCAAACCAACAGTGGAGAATTGGTCATTTACACCAGACATGCATGAGGATCAATTACTACGCTAGTTGGAACACAAACCTGCAGTCAATATGGATAATTTCAAACAATTTCAACCTTAAACACTGGTTGTTCATATTATGACGCACATAGGCTGCTGAAGATGCGTTTTAGACTGGGGCATACCACACGTAACCTTCCCATGTTTACAGAGTAGATCTGTTGATCAGGGAAAGGGACAAAAACAGAAAACAAGAGAACATATCTGAGTAAGAGAAACAGATCAAGCAGAGTGATCTAAAAAGTAGGAAGGCTCACCTTTGGACAAAAGCGAACATCAAGAGTTTCGAGCATGTTACAATGTGATATTGCAGCTTCCACTTCTTCTTCAGCAATGCTACAAGACTATCAAACACCTGATGTTAGCCTCAAACTCAAAAAAAAAAGAAAAAAAAAAAGAAAAAAGAAAAGAAAAGAAATTATAGCTAGAAACAGTAAAAGATGGATGGAAATAAAACATAAAACATATATAAACTGAACAGAACCAGGTATAACCCTTCCAAAATAAAACCAGCCTTGAAGGGACTCAAGAGGCAAAATTTTGGAGAACCAAATTGGCTGGGTAAAACTAATTTTTTTGTTAAGACTTGAGATTTGCCTTTTCAGCCTAATAGAACATCCTGAGCTCCTGACAACTACGATTGGAAGGTTAAAGAGAGGGTTAAGACAAAAGTCAGAAGACGAGTAGACAACTGGGTATTGAAGACATGAAAGCTGAGAGTCAGGACCAACCAACCAACCACTAACAAAGTTAATGCAACTAGATCTCTACAAGATTTTTGATATGTAACTGGAGGACCATTTGTTGAAATTTTACAAATCAGATAGGGTGGTCAAGAATTGCCATGACATACCTTAGCCATAGCATGTATGTCAATTGCCATGCATTTTAGTAACAGTGAAGTTTTGTTTCTTCTCGAGAAAATGATGAGGAAATTTTTGTAATTACATATTTTATACAGGAATAAGAACCAGGTTAATGCATACCAGTTTCCAAACCAGAGAACTAGCTCACAACAGAATAAAAAATAATAAAGAGAGAAAAAAAAAAGAATTTGGATAATCTAAATAACAGAGCTTAGGAATCTCAGAACACACCAAAACCTCAGTCAAATAACAGAACAAGTTAAGTCGCGTCCAATAACAGAACATAGAAATCTAGAAAAAAAATCCTACTGTACTAGGAGAGACTAGCAGAACTAGAACCAATACCCATCGATCAGAAATCTTAGAACTGATTACAAAACTTCAGAAAGCAGTGTAACAAAATCTCAAACTTCAGTTTAGAGCCAAAACAAAATAGAAACTTATACACTATTTTCAACATAACAGCAATGAACCTTGAACAAAACCAGTATGATGTAAGGTACAAAACAGAAAATTCTCACCTCTGATTGAGAGAGAAAATAACTAGGCTAGGAATCCACTTAAGCCTACTCGATGGAGACCCATGATTGAGAGAAAGAAACGAAGAAAGCTAACTAGGCCAGGAATCCACCTAAGCCCCACTTGGAATCCACCAAGTACACCACCAAATCCACAGTAACATAAAATTCAGAAAACTAAAAGCTACATATCATTAATTCGTCTCCATGAATGCCTGGCTACAGAGATATATATAGACTCTCAAAAAATACTCCAAACATGATTATAAATAGCCTAAACCAGCTAGTAATTAAACTAGCTACTTAATTAACCAACAAACGACTTCAAACAACTCCTATTCTAACTAGAACTCCAAATTAAACTGAATAATAAAGTAAATCCTGTATTCCTAAGCCCTACCCTTATTTTAAGTCTATTGAAGTAACCTCTTACAATGAAAACCCTTTGCACCAAAGGCCCAATATGTATAGAACCCAACACTTGGCTTATTCCACTAAAATAAGCCCACTTTTGTAATTTCCTGCATCACAGATTAGTCCCAAAAACCACCAATTGTTTTAGCTGAGTTCCAAAAAATCTGTACCTGAAGGAAGAGGCTAGTTAACTTTGGACATTCAAGCTTCAAAACTTCCAAGGAGTAACAATGGCTGAGAAGGTAGAAACAATGGTGAAAAAAATTAGCACACAAAAACACCACCAAAAATATGAAGCAGAAATCAACAAAAGGTAAGCTTGTCAAGGGGGCAAGAAGAAATCCACCTCAAATTAAGAAAGCTCAGATTTAAACAAGCAACATCTACTTCCTTCAGATTTGCAGACAAAGATAGGTTTAACGACGACAGATGGAAACAACGGGCCATGGGAAGGATGACAACTTTCTTAATGTTCGAACATCCTACGCAGTTCAGGTTCTGCAGTAAACGGTCAGGGCACTCAAATGGCTCCTGGATGATCTCTGGAGAACAGATTGCCAACGAGCCATCAAAGCCAGATAACTCAAACGGCTGAACACCTTTATAACCCCAGTTAAGGTCATGCATATTCACACAACCATTCAGGCTCACATGAGTAAGATGTGTACAGCAAGCAAGAAGCTCTTCTATTGCATACTGGCAAAGGCTTCCATAAGACAAATCTAGCTCACGAAGGGCTGGAAGAGCACCTTCCTTATATAAAGCCTCCAAAGAAGAGTCAGTCAGATACTTGCATGCTTGCAATTTCAATACCTACAAAAAATGGAAATGAAAAGGCACAAGCAAGATTATCAACCAGTATTGAATCATTTATCTAACCAACAAAACAGATGAAGCATGAGTGAGCATGTAGGAAAAAATTTTCATTTTATCTGTGTCCCATTTATCTGTTCATATATTTCCCAAATTATTTTAAGGAAAAGGTAGCAAAACAGCTATTGAGCTGGGCCTAGCTTAATGGGCACCTGATATTGAGCCACCTGGAAAAAGATATGACCAATCTGAACCACTAGATAGCTAGGGTGCTCCCTGAAGTGGCCACATGTCAAATTTGGTTGTTTAACACAACTATATGACCAACCTTGTACTGGAATTCTCATCCTGCATTTTTGAGCCTTTAAACCATCCGGTCCACTTGCTGACATTTTGACTATATTTCAACCTTAATTTTGCCATATGGAAAACTCCATCCAGCTTGAAATTTGACAGGTGGAAGGAGGGCAAGGCCTACCTGTGTGCCAAATTTGGGCGTCAGACAAGCTGCCATGTGGCAATTATAAACCGCCAGTCATGCGGCAGCTGCCACAACGGAAAACAGCCATTTTGCCGCCAGCATCCCTTTTGACTAAATAAATGGAATTAAAAAAAACTGATAATTGGGGTTGTAGCAGAAATGACTTTACTAACCATTTGACCTGCTAAATTACTCTTGCAAAAATACAATTCTTCCTTCTCTCTACAAAGAGCAAGGGAAAGAAAATTGCCTATATGTTTTAATGAAGATACAAGTACAACATTAAATTAAAGGGGGGGGCAATTAGACACAATCAAAGGAGCCAACAGTTGTGTATAAGAAGTATCTAACAAGAATAAAGAAAGGGGGAGAAGTATCCATAAACTACACAAGAGAAACTAAATTAAAGGACTTTTCTATATTAGGTTCCCCATATGTCAGAATTACCTTCAAATGCCAACAGGACTCAAAAACTGGCTGTAAGTTCATCAGGAAAGTGTATGATAAATCCAACAAGGTTAAATAGGAAAGCCCGCCCAAAGAACAAAGCCCAACTGGACCAATGGATGGGCATGACATCAATACTAACGACTCAATGAAAGGGCATGAAGCAGATGTCGCAGACAAGCAATCATCTTTAAGCTGGCTGTGTATGGAAAACAGCATAGATGTCAGCAAAAGCAAATAAAGAAGAAATTTGAAGATGAAATTACATGACAAAAAACATCTGAACACCTGCAAAAGGAAGCATCTAGAGAAATTAAGTGAGGACACTTGATGGACGCTTCGGAGAGAACACCACACCCCTTCAACTCCAAAACAACCATATGAGGAGCTTCAATTTGAAGTACATTCAATTTGGGGCATATACCAAGATTAAGGGACCGAAGTCCAACCTGCAACAAAAAAATTTCTTTCACGTTTATCAATAGGTTTTAATAGTAGATATCGTACAAATAAGAATAATAATGTAACCCTATGAACTAAAAGTTCTAGGAATTAGAAGATTTATGATATGTAACATAACAGAAACACTGCCTACTGCAGTGGGTATAGAATTTTACAAGCAAATTCCATTCCACACAGTATAAAGGCTTACCATATTGAGAGACTCATAAGGAAAAAAAAACCCACAAGAATTTATAAAAACACAATTTAGCGTCCAAAACCTCATGAGGGGAAAAAATAGTTGCTTCCACTTACAGGACAAAAGGATGCTCTCTCAAGATGATCACAACCATCCAGAAAGACTTGCTCAAGATAAGGGCATGTCAGATCCAAAGTAGTCATCGCACGGCAACCAACAAGCGATAGACTGACTAAAGAAGAACTGTTGAATTCTACTGCTGTCAGACTCTGTAAAATTTAGATACGCATTTTCAGTTAAGAAAGGAGAAAAGGAACCGATAAGAAGCATGGAAAAATCAAAATGCTTAAAATGGAAAACAACATCCACAAATCAATCAATACATTAAAGGGATCAGGCACACAATTCTTACAAAATGCAACACAAAAAGATCTGAACGCTGGGAGTTATCAAGATTCTCACCAAATAGAAAAATAGACAGAAGCATTTCAAAACATATATAAACAAATGAACTATACATGTATCCAACACTCAAATGGTTATTAATATAATTTTTCATACAACATTATATTTTTTAAATAATTCAGCATCATGAATCTTGTCTAACTTCAACTACTTCTCAAATCCACCGTTTACTCTAGGAATTTACACCTCAATCTCAAATCCAAAAGTGAGATGCAGGATACCACTTCAGAAATACTTTTAACAGAATGATATCTGTAAGAGAATCCATTAATATGGTACTTCCCACTACACACAAATTTCAATGCTGTTTTACTTAATTCTTTATTGACTCACTCCATTTGTCTGAAAACATCTGTGTACCAAGAACAAGTAATAGAACCATTCTTTCCATTGTAGCCGGCCTTACTTAAATTAAAAAAGATCTAAACGACTGTGCGTATTAGTTCTCTCTATATCTTTTATAATTTCTAATTTGGCATTATCTTTTATAATTCTAACTCAGCATTATTTTCATTCACCTTTATCTCATAATCTCAACCCAATTCAACTAAGTCTTACCCCAACTAAATACAATTGGCTACACAATTCTTGTTTTGCCTGTCACCTTTATCTCTTAAAATTTATGATTCAGAAACATGATAAAATACCATCCAGGAAATCATCTTCTGGAATCAAAATCAAATAGACTGGTCCCAACAACTGCACACCAGAGAGCAGAAGGATGTTATTTCCACAACAAGAATGCATATGAGCAGAATGAAAATACATTATACATCCCAATCATATGAGAGCAAAATCGTGAAAGTATCAACCAAATGATGCTTTAAACTCTTCCCCCTTCCTCAAATCAAAGGAGATGGAAGGTATGTTCTCTGATCAGTTATACTATTTATTAAGATAAGAATATTTATTCAATTATTATTTAAATTACCCATAGTGGCATAGAGCTATTCATCTAATGAAAAGGAAAGATTTGATCCAGCTGGGCTCTGTTTTCTGAAAACCAAAACCCAGCCTGAGCTCACTGATTCCTAACCCAGCCCTGAGACAGGGCCGTGAAATCCCAACACCAGCCAGCTCACCCTGAATAAACGACTTCAGGCAAGGCTGAGCCTGAACTGTAGCATGAATCACCAGTAGATAAACATCACAGATTGGCCCTTTGGTCAAATTTGACCAAAAAGGGGGGAAATCAAAACACACAGAGAGAAAGGGAGAGATATTATCTTAAGAAAGAATGATTGATGTAGATATGGCTCCCAGTCAGACCAGTTTAGGAATGGAAAATTGAATTTAGTTTTGGAAGTGTCTGCGTGGCCTGTGACCTGTGTGAGACCAAGGTTTTAAATCTCGATCTTGACCCCATCTCGGAGAGGTTGAGATTTTCAATATCATGAGACACCGCCTTTTAAGAACATAAAAAGAAGGAAATTTCCGAGGTTTTTGAGGTCTCGGGGAGGTCAAAATTTCCTAGATCTCTCTGAGATTTAGAACTATGCATAAGACCGGTGGCTCTTCTTCTTCTCTCCCCCTCCCTCATGATACCTTCCCTGTTTCAGGTATTCCCCTTCTTTTCTCTGTTCTTCTCCCCTGTTCTTCTTCTTCTATTTTTCTCTTTCTTATTTTTCCTTGAACTTTTGCTGTTGTATCCTGCTTTTGGCGTACTTGCAGTCCACCAGAATTGGATCGAACTCTATCAGTTCATCTCTTTTTTTCCTGAGATTTTGCTTTCTGGTTCCTCACTTAAGGACAATTCAAGCCCTCAAATTTTACTCCCAGATTCTCATCCTGTTGTGAGAGATTCAGACTCAAAACATATCTTAACCTGTTCTACTTCCACCGCCTGGTTTAATTTCAGATTTTTAACATCCTCCCACCACTTCTTGTTTGGGGTAATTCTTAGTTCGATTCAAGAGGACATAGGACTACAATTCATATCCAAGAATTTCAGCCTGATTGGATCAGTATTGGAGAAGATATGTCGACTGAAACCCAATCCAGTTACCGCTGGATTTCTGTTTCTGTCATGAGAGGTTGAGGAAGCCTAATCTCTGAAAATTATAAGAAAGCAGCTTAAAACTATTTCTATCGTATCCTCTCCTTATACTCTCTTCCCATCTTTAGTCCTAATTCCTTTAACGGCCCACAACCTGATTCCTTACCCAAAAGAGGTCCCAACTGTTTTGATTATTTACAAATTGCCACTATCCCTATTATTTTGAGTTTTACAGGGTGGGCCCCCGATCCCAAATTAAGATTTCGCATCCCTGGATTGCATCAATGATATTGTGTATCAATACCAATTTAATTAGGTTGCAACTCCATATAACTTTCATTGGTACATAAAACATAAAATTCATAAACCTCAAAACAGTGCAACACAGATATGAATGTTGAAACAAGGCTCGGTGCCAAACAAAATGCCTTGACCTTAACCTAGCCCAGCCAAACTTCTACATTAGGATTTCCCAACCTCAGCATGGCCCACAGGCTGAAAGTCCCAGGCCAGGCAAAAATAGGACTGGTCCAACCCAAGCTGCAGCCTTACCGCCATGCAAAGATGACTTCACAACATAACATTAGACGGTCATATAAGGAAAGATTTGTATATCACAGACCTCGCAGTTGTCAAGAACCAAGGATCTAAGCAATGGGCAACCACCACCATCGCTAAAAACCTCGCAAATAGAATTTGTCAAAGATTCACATTCAGTGAGGTCAAGTTCTAGCAAAGACTGGCACTGCAATGCTAAGGTGGTCAAACTTTCCTGCTTCTGCAACATTAGTTTCTGCAGTACCAGAAGCGCTCTTTCAAAATCCAATTCTTAAAAAGCCAGAGGAAAGTAAAGGAAAGATGACTACATTGATACAAACCTGAAGTGATCTTGATGTGATGTCGATCCGATGAAGTGCAGGGCTATTAGAAACAGTAATAGATGACAGCATAGGACTCTGCAAATTTAAATCAACAAACCTAACAAGGAGCAAAAGGATAATTACAGATCAGGACAGATGAAAAAACATATTAGAACTGAAGAAGCAAGAAGGGGAAGAGAAGAAGATAGAAGAAAAAGAAGGCAGGGGCAACAGTCAGTACTTGCGACAATACACTAGTCTGATATTCTCCAAGTGAGGAAGATCCAAAGAGACTGATGTCAATAAGCCGCAATCGTCAAGCTCTAGAACCTGGAAGAGAATAAAAATTAGATTTTACAAAGTGAAAACTCATTAATCAAAAGTTGCAACAGAAAAGAACCAAGCAACACCGATAATTGAGGCAAGAAAGCAAGACCAGACCTCTAGCATATAACTATGAGATATCGCAGCCATTGATGCAGAAGTAATTCCCTCACAACCACAAAGCTTCAGAACTGCTAACATAGGCAGTCTTACAGACTTCCATTAGCAGAAGCATTACATGATCGTGTCAGATAAAGAAAATTCTATACAGCATCATATAATCAAGATAAATAGAAGTCAGACTCAGAAAACTTGCCTCAAATGATATGTTGGGGCAGTATGATGCATCCAGAACACGAAGACTAGGACACATAAGTGCTATTTCACGCAATGTTTCATCACTGACACAGGAACATTTTGACATATCCAATGAAGCCAATAAAGGGCATGATGTTGCTGCTGAGCGAATTCCAGCATCTGAAAGCTTGTGGCATGAAGCTATATCCAACTCATGTAATTGAGGGCAATTAAGTAAAGCATGAGCCATGTTAGTACGCTTTAGGGATAAGCTTTCCAGTTGGGGGCACCTGCAAAGTACAGTACCAGCTTAGAAGTTCACACAATTGCAGCATACGATAACTGGGTTCTCAACTTCAGTAGTATTTTTCACCTCACAGAAATGCGCAGCACGCGACATTTGGTAATTTGAAGATGACACAATCTATCATGGAAGACAGATATCTCTTGAACACCATTGCCAAGAGTTGCATCGATAACACTCAGACTTGTCAACATAGAACAATCTGCTAGAGCATGGAAAAACACATCCTCTAGCTTCCCTTTCCCCACTATCAAAGTCTTAATATACCTGAGTGTCACCCACAAATATAACCAACATGTAGAAGAAGTTAAAAGCGAAAACCATTCCTTTAGTTTTTTTTTTTGGCGCCTGCGGGGGGGGGGATGGTTGTTGGAAACTAAACAAGCAGAAGACAAATTATACCTTAAGGATGTTATTGATTTCATAGCAAGTGAGTTAATATCAGGAGCACCACAGATATTCACTCCTGAGGCATTTGGATACCTGTGACACATCTCAGCAACTGCAAAAGAATAGATACAATTTAGCATCTCGAACAAGAAAAGTAATATTAAGGCATTGAAGGAGAACATAGAATTCCAAAAACGACTATGCCCAGTCAAAAACATTGATATTTGCCTATTTGGTAATGTCTAGATGTAGAAAGTTTTACAAACTCATCTTCAAAGTCATATATCCAATGAAATATGACATTTTGCCC
Organism: Protea cynaroides; assembly: GCA_028583415.1. Taxonomy (NCBI): domain Eukaryota; kingdom Viridiplantae; phylum Streptophyta; class Magnoliopsida; order Proteales; family Proteaceae; genus Protea; species Protea cynaroides. The sequence goes on along the minus strand of CM053274.1, from coordinate 100,750,619 downwards.
TTTTTATCTAATCTAACTCATCCTGAAGATATGTGAAATTGCTAAAAAAAGAATTCCAAACCAAAAATACTAACTAAAAAGCATTACTAATACAGGGTGGAGGATAAAGACTCACACTGTACTGGAGAGATATTCCGACTTTCAAAATTCAGAAACCTCCAAAAGTCTTCATGAGCACTAGCTGCACGCCACTGCTTGCAGACTCTAGCAGCTCGACAGAGATTGATGTGATCCAAGAAAGAGAGAACCTGGAACAATTTTGGGAATTTGTAAGGAAATGGTAACTCAAGACTCAAACAAAATGTCAAGAAAATCGAAGAATACCATGTGCAATAAGTCATCTGTAAGATCCATCCTCACTTCCAAATCTTCTATTTTAGAAGTACTATGCCCTCCTTCATCACCGTCCCCTACACCATCAGAATCCATAGGATTTCCGCTACCCCCACCATTTGGTGTTGAACTTAGATAAAGGACCATTTCATTGTCAGAAGGAACAGAAGCCCGAGATATATTTTGATCTCCATTAGCTGAAGTGGATGTATCAGCACCTTGTGACATTGTAGTTGCATAATGGCATTCCCTGGGAAAAGATATGCAAGAAAAAGAGAGAGAAAGAGATTTCTTATCATTAGTATTCCTCAATAAACAAAGATACAACCATCAGAAGAGCAGAGCAAATACTCAGCCAATTCAATGGACTTTGTCAAAGTCAAAGTCTCAAACATCTTTATTTGATTTTTATACAATAAGGTTCACCCAGATTCTAGAGCATCCTAGTACAGTTGTGTTAATTTGGATAAAGATAAGTCACTAAGTAGAGTTGGGTTAACTTCGATAAAGATATCATCAAGAAATAAAGGATTACCTTCAACATTCCCCCCACTCTTTCAACTACTTTGATTTTTCTTATTTGCTACGGGCATTTACATTTTCTCAAGGAATTACATACACAGGTCTTGGTGTGCTGTAGAGGTGGTTGGACTTTTTCTCAAGGAATTACATTTACAAAATATGCAACGGTCCAAACGTAATGTGGACCGTGCAGCCAATAATGTATTTCCAAATTCCAGAGAAACATTAAAGATTGCATATGAGCACAAGATGATCGTACATACCTCAACCATCAGATGTAACCAATCATCATAAAACTAAATGCTAATTGGAGTAGATACTAAATTTCATGAAGGGCATCCCCTCCACTATTAAGTGGACTCCTCTTCACAGGGTAAGGAATTTTCGGATCTCAAAGAACAAAGAAGCTAGGAAGGTATCTCTCAGAAATGGAACTTCTGAAACTCAAGTTTTGTGTTCTTTCAAGCGGTACATAGATCTTCACTTTTCGAATTTCCAAGTTGACAAACATACAAATAGTTTTTTAGTCATGTTTGTAATTATATTCATGCTTTCCCCTTGAATGTATTGATGCATTAAAATTCTTTGTGGATGTACTTTAACAGTTCCCCTGTATCTTGAGACAACTGAATCCTTATTCCTCTATCCTCAAGAAAATTGATTTTCTACCACTATGGCCCCCCAAAAATACCTCCATATATGTGGTGCTCCCTTTTTTCTTTTAACCAGGACTTTTGTAAAGATACAATTAAAATTCAGAACAGAATACAAAAGAACAACACAATTAATAAAGATGTGGTTTTATTTCCAGATTTCTGAAATACCGATAAGCCAGTCTGATGAACCAGTTGACCTGTACTGGGCCTTCAAATTGGTCAATAATAAACTTTATAAAATCATTCAGATTCATTCAGTTCTAATTGGTTGAACGGATTAACCCAGCAACCAGCCTTCAAAACAGGTCAATGGTGGCCCTTGTTTCAAAACATGGTTTACTTCATTATGCAGAGTTTTATGTTGCATTTTGGTTTTACAGAAATTTTATTATTCTTTGGTTTGGTTCCTTAGAATTTGAAGTTGTTCTCAAAATTTAGATAAAAATCAAGCTCACATCTGCAAGTATGTACACACATGTGGGAGCAGACACAAACACACACACACACAGAATTTTTGAATCTACAAATATACAGCACCCTGCAAATGTCGTGAACATATTATGTTCTGTTTCCACAGTCGTATAGCCCTCCTAAATTTTCCAATTTTATAGCAGTTATAGCTTCTTTTTTCTCTTTTTTTTTTTTTTTTTGAAGTGGGGGGGGTTTGCTACAACTTCAGAGGTGGAGGTTTTAACTAGAGCATGCCATATGGTATCACGGCATGTCCCTCATACTGTGGTACGCACCCCAAGAGACTCAACCTCCAGTCTATTTAAGGGGTGGCCGGCAGAGTGTTGGATAAAAGAGGCAAAGGTAGCCATCCTAAATGAACAAAGAACCAGATGATTTGGCACATCAAATAATCCATCGTAATAAATAATTTACCAAAAGTTTCTTAATCATCATTAACTGGTAAAGAAGGTTAATAGGAAGGCAAGATGGTTCCCCCATGAGTTCCAAGGCAACCACTCGCCTTATGATTCTGCCCTCCACATATCGTAAATTCTAATAAATTTCTCATTTCTACCTCGTGTTTCTATAATCTCATTTTGAAACCCCCCACATAACCGGAAAAAAAAAATTTAAAATACACCTAAACTTACAACAAGTTGCCCATTAAAGTGATCATTTTAGATAGAGAAAATTTCAGCTACCACCCAAAAAGAATTGATTAAATAACCTACCACCCAAGTTGTTTAAAAAAATAACTACCACCCAAGTTAGATAAACGTTAGTTAATGGACTGACGAGAAAAAGTTGAAATTGTTTGTGGACGTTTATACCCCTCTCTCTCTCTCTCTCTCTCTCTCTCTCTCTCTCTCTCTCTCTCTCTCTCTCTCTCTCTCTCTCGTACTTCTCCTCCATCTAGTGATTAAAGAATGCTATCTTCTTCATTGACAAAAAAATCGCCACAACCATGGACAACTAAACTGAAGCACTAAAGTTTCCTCTTTTCTTGAGGATAATTTTGACGAATGTGCCCTATTTAGTAATCATTTAAGGTACGTAAATAATGGCTCCTGTACAATTTCAGTAATTTTAGAGTAATTTTAGCAGGTAAGCTTTCAAGTTTCAATCCCTATTAAACAAGAATTTTTTTTTTTAATTTTATATACCCTACCGTTGCACAGATAAGCAAAAAATTTGGGATTGTGTGAGATTACATGCAATCGCCAATGTGGCGAGTCCCCATAGAAGAACAAGAAACAAGAATAAATCAGATTCCGATACTCAAGGCGTCAATTAAACTTCAACTGGTACCGAAAAACTGCTAAATCGCTCTCAATCTCACTCTTGCTTTGCCGTTTCAAATGGAAGAGAGGGATTGCAACCGTTTACAGTTGCAGAGAAAGCAGTTGCTAAAAATTTTGCTTCTCTTCTCTGATTTTGTTTTGCCAGTACTCCAAATCCTAGCCTTCATGGTTCTCTGTCCCTCTATTTCCTTAATTTCCTCCTAACCAAAAACAGAGTGATTCCTGTCATAGAGCCCAGTACAACCATGGACTCTATGGTAGTCCCAACAATGAACCCTGCGAGTTCTCAGTTGAAGAAAGTGTCGGGTGCGACCATGCGAGTGAAGAATCGAAGTTTCTTAGGGAAGGAATAAGAGCGAGGAGTAGAATCTATCATGATTGTTTGGTGTTTGCAGAGGAGACAGAGATAAATAGAGATTCAGTGAAAAAAAAAAAAAAAAAAAGGAGCTTTTTTTTCCCTTACAAAAAGAGTATTATTGTCATTCAAGTTTTTTCTAACAATTGACATTAGCAACTAACGGCTCTGTTAGTTGTTTTTTGATGTTTTTGATATATGTATGTCTAACTTGGGTGGTAGGTGATTTTTTTAAACAACTTGGGTGGAAGGTGATTTAATCAATTCTTTTTTGGTGGTAGTTGAAATTTTTCCTTTTAAATATCTAGGTTCAATTATAAATAAAGAGGGTGATATAGATGATGATGTTTCACAGATGACTAAAATATGATGGATGAAGTGGAGAGGTGCGTCTGGAGTGCTGTGTAACCAACATATTCCTTCAAAGCTTAAAGGAAAATTTTATAAGACAGTCATTCGACCGGCTACGTTGTATGGTGTAGATAGGAATGTTTGGCAGTTAAGAAGCATCATATAGCTAAACTTAGTATAGCTGAGATAAGGATGTTGAGTTGGATGTATGACAAAACTAAGATGGATAAAGTAAAGAATTATCGTATTAGAACTTATTTGATAGTAATGCCAATACATGATAAACTACGAAAAAACCGTTTAAGATGATATGGTCATGCTCAACAGAGGCCGTTAAATGATCGCATACAAAAGAGTGATTTGATTAAGATTAAATAACTTAAAATAACAGACCTAAAATGACTCTAGGGGTGATGGTGAAGAAAGACATGCATAGCTTAGGCTTTGTTTCAAATATGACATCAAAATAGCTGATTGGAAGACAACAATCCATGCAGCCAACCCCATTTAGTTGGGATAAGACTTTATTCTCCTTCTTGTTGTTTATATATGGTAAATCGATATATAAAAAAAATGATGCATTTCAGTTGCATTGAGTTGATCAAATATCTATAAGATCACTGATGCCGTGTTTATTCCAAGCTGAGTGCCCCGAAAACACAAAAAGGTTAAGACCAGAAATGATATGATTCAAAGGTGAGACAAAAAGACTTATAAATCATAGACTAATAAAGGCCCTCAATAACTCGAACAGAGGCCGCATTCTCCAAAAGAGTTGCAACAAGGACCGAGGAATATGGTCAACACTACATCAAATCACATAAAACGCAACTCAGCGACTATCCAAAAACCACTCATTTTCCCTTAACATAAGTAAGACTCGTGGAAAAGAGGGGAAATGTCTCTGAAAAAAATATCCAACAACATAGACTACCCTCAGGCAAACTAAAAGTATAGTCATTGTTAGTGGAACATATTCAAGTTTCCGTGATTACTAAAAAAAATAAAAAGGAAATTTATAGCATAAGCAAAGAAAGTAACTCACTGCGAATCGGAAAGAACTTTAGCTCGCTTGTACTGGCAATCATGATCGTGATTCTCTCTCCCAAAGCCCAAGGAAGTTTCTTTATCGCAAACCAACCAGTCAACCTCCAGGAGGTCCAGCCCACTGGCGCAGGCATGCCTCTCAAAATAATCATAACTTCCGATCGCAGGCTTCCAGGAGACAGAACGATTGACAGCGACCTCGTTCCCTCCAAGATTCCTTGATACTTCCATACCCAAAAGTAAATCTTCCTCCATGTTATCACCAATTGCGAATCCCATTTGAGAAGTCCCAGGCTGGTCATTACCCATGGCCGCAAACGAGAATTCCTGAGACTTACCTTCAACCTCAGTATAAAATAACCCCTCTCTCATGTCACCTGACTCACCTCCGGTGTTTGCTTTTTCTTCTTCTTCACCGAAACCGAAACAACACCAAAACCTCATGCACCCGTGCAGGATCAAAACCAAAACCCTAGCTGGAACGCTCTATACACACCAAAGGTGTGACCTTTACAACCCTATATCAAGATCCTATTTTTCCGCCCGAAAAATCATAACATGCAATAAATAGTAGTGAACCCAATTTGGACATTTCCAACAACCCAAAAAGCCGGAATCGAACGGATTCAACAGAGCTTCTGGACCAAAAACTGATTTTCTTTTTCTGGGATAAAGAAGAAAACAAGGTTCTGCAACTTTTCAATGAATGTGAAATGATGATGAAGAACTCACTAGCAAATCCCCATAAACAGAACTAAGATAAGAAAAATTGCAAAGATTTTGAAGATCCGTAGAGATCCATTCTTCTCCTCTCCAGTATCTATCTCTACCTCTGTCTATCACGCTCCCAACCCCACACCCCAGAAGAAATGCTCGCTCTTAAGTAGACCGGCACCATTTACCCAAAAAAAGTAGACCGGCACTATTTACCCAAAAAAAATAGACCGGCACTAATAGCGACGTGTGAGGTGTGACACACATGGACACAACGTACTATACGGACAATTTTGGCAGCACCAAACAAAATAATTAAAATTCGTACGGATAAAAAAATTTCTGGGTTTTATTTATTTATTTTTTCTCTCATCTATGATAGGTACGTGGTATATACATACATAAATCCAGAGATATATTTATTTTTCTTATATTTAATTTATTTAATATATTATATGTCTTATGATACTTATTTGTGATAATTCTTTATATATAAGATATTGGTGAAAAGTATTGATAATTTATATTTAAAATAAAAAAAATTATATTTTTAATAATGACCTTCTGAATTTCATGCAGGTTTTTAATGTGGAAAGAATTTTATAAATCAAACGTGATCTAAAAATCTGATCTTGAAAGTTGATTTGAATTCAAACCAAATAAAGAAAATTACCATTCATAAAAGGTTTATTATTGTAAAGATTTGATTGATTGTCAAAAATCTTGAGGATAATATATATCTTTATGGAAGCAAATCTAAATGTGGCATTTAGTTAATAATGGAATGATTCTCTATCTAATCTAGGCAAGCAGTTTTTGTTTAATTTTTATTTCTATATTGGGTTAATAACTGACCCCTAAAATAAAACCCATCCCACCCAAATTTGATGGGTTTGGGATTACTAAATTATATATTGTTCCGTAAAATACACGAAACAATTATTTTTTTTAATTAATTGTGACATACAAAACACATTTCTTTTATTTTTTTAGACGTGAAACATGTTTATGTTTTATTCAAAGGACAAAACGAGTTTTAGATGAATTCAATATCATAGGAACCAATGGACAAATTATTAACATTAAATTAATAAAAATGTGATTCACAATTGGGTGATTGGATGCTTGGGTCTTTTCACCTTGGAGCAAGTAAAAAAGGTTTGTGTCATAAAAAAAAATATCTTCTCCCTGTTCAGTCCATTCAATTTCGGCCCACCCAAATTATTGGGATCTCTCTCTTGAGCGAGAATTTGATCCAACAATACTGAACAGAATAGAGAGAGAGACAGAGCAGAGCCGAATCCATTAAGGCATTGTGCATGACACGTGAATAATGTGTTGACCATGTCTTTTTTTCTTTTTTGAGGTAGTGCTACAAATTTGCAATTATTGTTGCTAAGGCAATCAACATGACTGTTTTTATAATATTTTTTTCTTTCATCCAGCGTCATCGTAATCAAATCTTTTAGACAAGACGTATTGAATATTATATTATATTAGTTTCGTGTTAATCAAGAAACCATATGATAGACTTTTTTTTTTTTTTTTTTTTTTTTTTTTTTGGGAGGGGGAAATTAAAATAGACTATACTAGGAAACCAAGAAAAACCAAAAAAAAAAAAAAAAAAAAATTTGAAGTGATGGAGAGCGAAACATGTAACTACTAATCATTAATCATTGTTTCGTATAATTTTGTTTGTTTTTTCTTTTCTCGACATCCAAACAACGTTTTAGTATTTAGAATTTTTACTGCAATTTTGCAGAACAGCGAATCGGAAGAAAGCTTCGTTGGAATTCGAAGTTCCTTCGTTTTGCCACTGTAGGTAGGTGAGCATCTTCTTTTGTTTTCGGCTACGTTTCTTCTTCCGACACTCCGTGAATTCTTCTTTACAAGGGAGAGCCCGAATTTCAGAGTTTCGCACTTTAGTTGCTTTTCAGTCTTGTACGACCTTCGAAGACTCGAGACTCGACATAGCGACAGAGAAAAAGAAGTACAACCCTCGGAGGTACTCCCTTCTCTCTCTCTCTCTCCTTTTGGCTATGAAAGCCGGGATAGGTACCATGATTTCCGTCATATTTCTTCTGTTAGTAAAGGGTTTTGTTGGAGGTTCCTCGCGGACCATAATTTTCGCCATCTCTTAGTTCTCCGAATGACCAATAATATCCGCTTCAAGTGGAATCCATGTTTCAATGTTGCAGGAATTGTCATTTGACAACCCGACTATCTCTGTAATGTATGATGCATAACTGAGTAAACACTTACTGGTAGAATTTTCAGTAAAGCAGATGACGTCAAAGGCTTCGAGTTTATTTCCAACAATCCGTTATAGTCTACTTGACTTTACCCCTATTGATCCTCCGAGAGCATTCAGCAGGAATCTTAAATTACCTTCCTCATACCGTGACTTGGACTCCAACTGTGCAAGGCACAGCAGCGGTCACTGGGGAAGGAATTACACCCAGTGTTGGTGCGCTTTCCCTGTTCCCGATGATCTCCAGCTGTTGCGCATGAACCCCAAGCATTTTATGGGTAAGAATTGAAAGGGAAAAAAAATTCATGAATTCGAAGTACTTTTCTGTTCTGGAAAGAGAAACCCAAAAGAGCAATGAAAAAAAGGTTAACATGTTGTATTTATTAATCGAATATTATATATATGATGTAAGTTTTTTATAAAAGCAAATTTTCAATTTTTTATCTCTTTTGGATTGATGTTCGTGTCCCTCCAAGGTTTTGATTTTTGAATTTATTTTTGATAGAGTTGTGAATCTCAAAGTTGGTACATTTTTTGTTAGTATCTATTCTACCCATTTCAATTCTACGTTAATGTATTTTCAAAAAGAAAAAACTCTCTACTTTTCATTCTGTTTTTAGACTTTGTGAGCATTGCTTTCTTACTCTCTTTGTAATCACATTTAGATGTGCAACCTTATGTGATTTGAGAGTTGTTTTATCTTGGAGGTATAAACGTACGAAAACCTGGATTGCACTTATAAGGGGCATTTAAAAACCTTAAGGAGAGTATTCCGATACAACTCAACCCTACACTTGTTCTCGTTACTTCATCAATTTGTTCGTATTGGTTCATCAAGTGGACAGATTTCAAATTTATGATTCAAAAGAAGATAAGTCTTGACTCATTACGTTAATTCGTCTTAATTAGTTACAACAATCTTAAGGTTTTTAAATATATTGTGAGTTGATGACAATGGATGGTAAAGTTGGAACTATCGATTCTTCAAATACCGTTGCCCTTCCACCAACTATGAATAAGGTGAATGTGGTTACAGAATTCGATAAGATTGAACCATTTGGAAACAGATAGTTTTGTTTGCCTTAACTCAAGTTGGGGTTGCCTTTGCTTTAACTGACCCTAAACCCCCTCAATTGGATGATCTTGAGTTGGATTTAAAGCGGTTAGCATGGATTGAAGTCGATTTTCAATGCAAGAACCGTATAGTGAATGCTTTGACAAATGATCTCTATAGTGTTTATAATTCTCTCGAATATTCTCATTTAATTTGGAATTCTTTGGATAAGAAGTATGCTCTAGATGATGCTGGAACTAAGAAGTATGTTGTTGGTAATTTTCTAAAATTTAATATGCATGATGGAGAGAGCATTTCATTTAAAATTGACAAGTTTCAAATATTAGTTGAAAAATTGGTTAAAGAGAATATGATACTTCCCGATGCTTTTGTGACTAGTGCTTTGATTGAGAAACTTCCAACCTCTTGGGATTCATTCAAACTTGATATGAAGCATAAGAAGAAGGAATGGATTTTCGAGCAAGTTGTAGTTCGGATTAAAATTGAAGAACGGAACCGTGTTAAAGACAAAGTTGCCAAGGGTGAGGAGTTTGACCAACTCAAAGCCAATATTGTTGAAACTAAAAAGTTTAAAAAGGGATTCCATGTTAAGAAAGACAAGGAGTTCAAAAAGAAGAAGGGCAATTGTTTCTTTTGCAGTAAACCGTGTCACTTCAAGAAGGATTGCCGAAAAATGAAAAATTCTGATAAAGCGAGGGAAAATCTCATTGAGGCTAACATTTTTGCTGCTATGGTCAGTGAAGTACATTTGGTTGATAACCCGGTAAATTGGGTAATTGACACTGGTGCTACTAGGCACATGTGCGGAGACTAGAATTCTTTCTTTAAGTATTCCGTTATTGACTCCAAGGAGAAAGTTTTCATGGAAAACTTTCAAACTTCAAGTGTGGTTGGCAAGGGGCAAATTACTTTGAAGCTTACTTCGGGGAAGACGTTGGTCTTAAAGGATGTTCTTCACGTGCCAGAGATCCGACGTAATCTGGTTTCGGGATCATTACTCAACAAAGCCGGGATGAAGATCTCATTTGAGTCAGATAAATGTGTTCTCCTAAAAAATGATGTGTTTGTTGGTAAATGTTATCTTAATGATGATTTATTTGTATTAAGTGTTGCTGAATTAATAAAAGACGAGCCTAGTCCTTCTTCTGTTTATTTTGTTGAATCTTATGATCTGTGGCATGGTAGATTATGACACTGTAATGCATCATATATCACTAAATTATGTAATTTAGGTCTCATAAATACTAAGTTTGAATCCTCTTTTAACAAATGTCCCATTTGTGTAGATGCTAAATTTATCCAAAAGCCTCACAAATCCGTGGAAAGACAAAGTGGTATTCTCGATTTAATATATAGTGACTTATGTGATTTCAAATCATATGAATCAAGAGGTGGAAAAAAGTATGTTATAACATTTATTGATGATTATTCTAGATTCACTTGGATTTATCTCCTTAAGTCTAAGGATGAGACTGAAAATATTTTTATGTCTTTTAAAGCACAAGTTGAGAATCAAATAGGAAGAAAAATTAAGAGACTAAGAACTGATAGAGGTACAGAATATGGAACTTCAAATCTCATAAAATTTTGCAAAGAAAATGGAATTATACACGAGGTGACAACCCCTTATCAACCTGAGTCTAATGGGGTGGCTAAAAGAAAAAATCGAACTTTAAAAGAGATGATGAATGCAATGCTTATAAGTTCGAGAACACTACTTGACATGTGGGGGGAAGCTATTCTTTCGGCTTGTTATATACTTAATAGAGTACCTCATAAAAAAACTGGAAGAATACCTTTTGATTTATGGTACGAACACAAACCAAGTTTAAAACACTTGAAGACATGGGGTTGTTTGGCAAAGGTATTAATACCTGAACCTAAAAAAAGAAAAATAGATCCTAAAACTTGTGATTGTATATTTATAGGATATGCAGCTCATAGCACAGCTTATCGGATTATAGTTATTAAATCCATAGTGGTGTGTATGAAGAAAATTCTATAATTGAGTCTAGAGATGCAGAGTTTTTTGAAAATATTTTCCCATATAAATTAGGTTTACTATCTAATAAGGTAAATGGTGATGAATTCGTATTAGATGAAATATCAAAAAATAGTATTAACATACCTGAAGGATCTAGCACATCAATCTCTAACGATGGAAGTCAAATTAGGAAAAGTAAAAGACAGAAAAAGGCCACATATTAAGGAAATGATTGGCTTGTTTATCTTATAGACAAAGATCCTTTTACTTACTTAGAGGCTGTTACATCTCCAGATGCCATTTTTGGAAAGAGGCCATTAAAAGTGAACTAGACTCAATTGTTTCTAATCATACTTGGGAATTAGTAGATTTACCTCAAGGTTCTAAAGTGCTAGACACAAAATAGATATTTCGTAAGAAAATGAAAGCGGATGGATCTCTCAATAAATTTAAAGCTAGACTTGTTGTAAAAGGTTTTAGACAAAAGAAAGACCTTGATTATTTTGACACTTTTGCACCAGTAGCTAGAATCACTGCTATTAGGATTATGATTGCTATAACATCTATATATAAGTTGGTAATACACCAAATGGATGTGAAAATAACATTTCTAAATGGTAATTTAGAAAAAGAAATATATATAAAACAACCGGAAGGTTGTATTGTACCTGGAAAGGAACTCAAGGTATGTAAACTTGTAAAATCTTTATATGGACTCAAACAAGCCCCAAAACAATGGTATGAAAAATTAAATTCAGTACTTTTGTCAAGTGGGTTCCATGTAAATGATTCAGAAAGATGTTTATATAGTAAGTTTTATTAAGGAAAATGTGTCTTCATTATACTTTATGTAGATGATATGTTGATCATGGAAACAAATTTAAAAATTGTTAAGCAAACTAAAAATCTTTTAATGTCTAAGTTTGATACAAAATATTTAAGTGAGATTGATGTGATTCTTGGCATTAAGATCATTAGAAAAGAAAGTGAGATTATATTATCTCAGGCCCACTATGTTGAGAACATGCTTAAAAAGTATGGTTACTATGATGTTCAACCTATTAAAACACCTTTGGATGTTGGATGTCACTTAAAGAAATATGTGGGTGAAGCAGTTTCTCAAAAGAGATATTCTCAAATAATCGGTTCGGTTTCATATTTGATGAACTGTACCAGGTCTGATATTGCATTGGCAATAGGGAAGTTGAGTCAATACACTCATAATCCTAGTATAGAACATTGGAATGTCTTAGATAGACTACTAAGATATTTGAAGTGTACAATAAATTATGCTCTACACTATAATGGAAACCCGACTGTACTAGAAGGATATTGTGATACTAATTGGATTTCGTATACAAACGAATCATTAGCAACTAGTGGATATGTTTTTACATTAGGAGGTGGAGCGATTTCTTGGAAATCAGTAAAACAATCCTATGGTACAAGCTCTACCATGGAAGCAGAATTTGTGGCTTTAGAGAAGGCCGGAACTGAAGTTGAATGGCTTCGAAATTTGGTAGCAGATATACCATTGTGGCCAAAGCCAGTGCCTTCTATATCCTTGCATTGTGATAGTCAAGCAGCAATTGCAAAAGCTAAAAGCAAAGTATACAATGGTAAACGGAGACACATCCGGTTAAGACACAATCTTGTTAGGCAATATATAAATGAAGGAACGATAGCTATCGACTTTGTGAGGTCAGAAGGGCAGATATGTTCACAAAGCCTTTGCCTACAAGCATTATACGTGAATTTTTTAAAAGAATGAGCTTAAAACCTGTGACATAAGTCATGTGATGGACACCCAACCTATGTGAAGAGATTTATCCTGAATTAGGTTCAAAGGGTAAAAACAAAGTCACTGAATAACTTGATAAATACTACTACAATTTGGCTCATTCTAGGTAGATGAGAAAGTAGCAACGCAATGAAAAGAGGATGAGTAATAACTCTTAATAGTCGGATCTCATGAAATGTTAGGGTGTGTTAACTGTGGTGCACACCATGGGTTGACCTAAGTGGATGTAGGAGGTGAGGCCGCTTACCGATGAGAATTTTATAGGCGAATTCTAAACATCTATGTGACCAAGATAGGGGACAAGGCCGGTTTAAAATGTCCATTATTATTATAGGGATGTAGAGAAGGTCTACTAGTAGGATATGGATGGTGAACTAGTTGGCTACACTGCTGAGGAAAGGTTCAAGGAGTGTGACTTCACCCGTACTCTGTAGCGTAGTTCATCAAACCTAGTATAGTTTCAAGTCCGAAAGACACCTGCGACGATGTGTCCTACTGCATTTCAAATGCTCATTAAGTTATTCCTACTCTTATTGCTTTTATCGAAACTTGTGGGGGAATTGTTGTATTTAATAATCGAATATTATATATATAATGTAAGTTTCTAATAAAAGCAAATTTTCATTTTTTATCTCTTTTGGTTTGATGTTCGTGACCCTCCAAGGTTTTGATTTTTGAATTTATTTTTGGTAGAGTTGTGAATCTCAAAGTTGGTACATTTTTTGTTAGTACCTATTCTAGTAAAGGTACCTATGCATAATAGACACCTATTCACATATAGGCATGTGAAGAGACACCTCTTTCATAGAAAAAGGTATGTCTTCACAAAGAGAGGTGATGAAGAGGTACTTGCATTCTATAAACACTCTACCCATTTCAATTCTACGTTAATGTTTTTCAAAAAAAAAAAACTCTCTACTTTTCATTCTATTTTTAGACTTTGTGAGCATTGCTTTCTTTTTTCTTTGTAATCACATTTAGGTGTGCAACCTTATGTGATTTGAGAGTTGTTTTATCTTGGAGGTACAAACGTATGAAAACCCGGATTGCACTTGTAAGGGGCGTTTAAAAACCTTAAGGAGAGTATTCCGATACAACTCAACTCTACACTTGTTCTCGTTACTTCATCAATTTGTTCGTGTTGCTTCATCAAGTGGATAGAATTCAAATTTCTGATTCAAAAGAAGATAAGTTTTGACTCATTACGTTAATTCGTCTTAATTAGTTACAACAGCCCCATGTTTATAAACGAAAATAAGTTGAAACATATCGAAATGGTGCTCTTATTTTCTATATGTCCACTCTCTTCCCTTCTAAACCTCATCGAGTTCTCTTAATACAGTTTAGGAGGACCTTCTCGTGAGTTCCTGCTTCCCTTTTTACCTTGGCAAAAGAGAAAGTTTCTAAGATATTTGAATGCTAGAAAGAACTAACATACTATGTCTCTCTCTCTCCAGCACGTCTATTATGTTCATCTGTTTGTGCCGCATATGGCGTATCCTGTTTTTTTGAAGTTATTGTTCGCAGCTTTTGTTTGGTGTACTGCATATGTCGCTGTGGCAGTTCTTGGGTCACTACGATTATTCAATTTTCGCCATACCTCTAGTGTGTACTATTAGAGCAATTTGGAGAGCTGTCATGGGTTATGCACAGCTAGTTATTGGTCCCGCGGGCAGTGGAAAGGTGATTTTTTTCTCATTATTATTATTATTATCATTATTATTTTTTTGGGTACGTGTATGTAGTAAATGTTCTTTACTCTGCATCGTGGTTTTTTCATTTGTATCCATTTCTTTGTTCTACTTCTACAGCAAATGGTGCTTTAACCACCACTCTCTCTTTGGGTTCAGAAACTAGTACTTTCTTAAGAAATTTTAGATATCTATGGATGTTTCTTACATAGCATATTTATGTATTGATGGGTTGATTTGTTCCTTTTTACCTTGTCAAACAGTCAACTTACTGTTCTAGCTTGTACCAACATTGTGTTACTGTTGGACGGACAATCCACTTTGTGAATCTAGACCCAGCAGCAGAAAATTTCAACTATCCTGTGGCGATGGGTAATTGAGCAGTTTGTGTTGTTATTCTTTCTGCTTTCAATTGAATCATCATTTAATTTCAGAGAGCTGATTTATAATTTCTTGCAGATGTAAGGGAACTCATTTCTCTGGATGATGTTATGGAAGAACTTGGTTTAGGTCCAAATGGTGGCCTTATTTATTGCATGGAGTATCCTTTTCTCATGTGCGTTTATTTTGCTTAAATGCAGATTTTTGTGTTGGTATAGAGCTAATTATTACATTTTCTAGAGCAACCTTGGTATTTTGAAATGCCTACAACTAGCTTCATGGATATTGTAGGAACTCTTTGTCCACGCAATATCGTATATTTGTGTTGTTAACTCTAACACAAGCCATGGTTAATGTTGTCATGTCAAGCTATAATGAAATTTAATATTTTTTTTCCTTTTTTTATGATGAAATTTAATATTTTTCTAGGTGTTCCTTGACCTTTATAGTTCACTATCATTTTATTGTTTACTTGTTGGCTAAATGATTGCCGTAAATCCTTTTTTATATCAATATGTTTTGCCTTAGACCACAATCTTCAGACACCTTGAAGAAAATTTGGATGATTGGTTTGCTGAAGAATTGGACAATTTCTTGGACGATGACTACCTGGTTTTTGACTGCCCAGGTAATGTAGTTAGCTGTAGTTAGTTTAACTATCGCCCCAACAGAATGGTAGCTTGTTAGTTTGTTATGAACCAAGCTTCTACATATTAACTAGGCTACGATGATATCTGTCCTTTATATTTCAAAAGCAAGTCAATGAGGAAAGAAGGCGGAGGGGACTATGTTAAATATGTGAATTTGTTATGACTAGTTTATGAATATGACGAATGGTGAATGTATCAGTAAGTATACTTTATTAAGTCAATTTTACTAGCCATTTATTTATCAAAACAGGGAAAAAAGTTCACTAATCAGTTTTGGTATTCTTTGGGCCTATTCTTTGGGAGATATCTGTTTTTGCTGCAGAACCTGCTCTTTACCTGCCTAGCTCTTTGCAAGTGTGATTCATTAGTGTATTGATATGAGATAAATGGAGTCTGGGAGTCAAAATTTTAATTGATTTATAAAACTACTAGGATGTATCCGTAGGTGGAAGTATGGAATCTTACTTATTACACTGTGTTCGTTTTGATCGATTTCTTTATCTTCCCATGAATCGTATGTTTGAGACATTAGGGACAGAATTTTCTCAATTCCAGTATTATTATTATTATTGTTATTATTATTATTATTATTATTATGAATGAGGTTGGGATTAGAGTAATGCAAATTTGAACATATTCTTATGATTTTATGGGTTTTAGCTGAACATTTTACAGGCCAGATAGAACTCTTTTCACATGTTCCAGTGCTTCGAAACTTTGTGGACCATTTGAGACGAAAGAACTTCAATGTCAGTGCTGTATACTTGCTTGATTCACAGGTTTGTATTAGTTTTCTTCTGTTGCAGTTTTATCAACTTTTCTTCCCTCCCTCTGATTTTTTGAAATGTTTTAATCTTTAATAATATCTGAAGGTTTTGAATTCTCTCATGTATCAGTTCATGACAGATGTGACTAAATTCATTAGTGGATGCATGGTATCACTTTCGGCCATGGTTCAGCTTGAATTGCCTCATGTCAATATTCTCTCCAAAATGGACCTTTTTACTAATAAAAAGGATATTCACGAGTGAGTTATTCTTCATTCTAAACTTTTGCTTTCTACCTGTGTCTCTGTTGGTATACTGATCATTTGTTATTTGGTGCCGGTTATAGTTACTTAAATCCAGAACTACGGGTTCTACTAGCAGAGTTGAATCAACAGATGGTTCCTCAGTTTGAAAATCTAAATAAGGCTTTGATTGAATTGGTGGGTTTTAAAGGAATACATATTCTTGATTCATGACTTGAGTCCCCCCACCCCTGAGCCCACCAAAAAAAAAAAAAAAAATTACAACCACAGGATGGGGGGAAAATTGTGGAAGCCATTATGTGTGTGTGTGATCATCGTATCATCATTATTGTTATTCCAAGCCTGCCTCTTTCATAGAACTTATTGGGAAGCTTGCGAATTATTTTACTATTTATATGGTATGTTTTGTCAGGTTGACGAATATAGCATGGTCAGCTTTGTGCCTCTGGACTTGAGAATGGAAAGCAGGTACTTTCTTCTCTGTGTTCGTTTTTTTCTTGATAAAAGTTTTGAATTTGGCTGTTTGCTAAAAAGTGTGGCTATAAAATGGTGTATAAAAAATTTACGCAATATTAAAATGGTGTATAAAAAATTTACGCAATATTAAAATGGTGTGTTCTGTTTATTTTATTTGAATTGCCAATTATGTAAATCATTGTTAGTGTCAACTCCATTCTTGTTCAGATTTAAACAAAATAAATAAATATGCATTTCTCAACTGTTTTTCTTCCCACTCATGGCTTTGATTAATTTCATCTTTTTTATTTTCTTAGTTTCCTGCATCTCACATAACCTACCTTCGATGCACCTTGTACAAGTTTTATTAATGTACTTGTTTTGTCTCCTGTACAGTGTAGAGTATGCATTGTCACAGATTGACAACTGCATTCAGTGGGGAGAGGATGCTGATGTGAAGGTTAAGGAGTTTTGTTCAGAGGATGATGATTGATGTATTTTTGATCCTGTGGTGGCTGGAATATTTTAGTTTGGGCTTAAAATTCATGAGGCCATCCCAGGAAGATATCCATAAGGCGAACAGTTTATCTGCATTTCCTCAGCTTTATTGTCTTCTAGTCAAATTTGGCAGAATTGGAGTCAGGCTGCAATGAAAATGATATTGTAGAGTTTGGGAAAGATATAGCTGGTGGAACTGGAACTCAGGTTGGAAACAGGAATAGAGTAATCTAGGCCAGGCCATTCAGGCCAGCTGAAGCTAAAATAGATTCGAGTGAGTTACAAGAATAATGGGAAATGTACCAATTGATGCATTTTAAGACAAACATTAGTTTTGCGCATTCATATGTAGCATTAGTTTTATGATACTATGATAGACTCTTTGGATTGAAATCGTCGCCTGTTGTGGTATCCACAGGCAACCCGGCTGACTGAATGCGATGGGTGACACGTGGCAATGATAACCTGCAATTCATATGCCTAAACTCGATCGAATTGTGTCAACGGTTCTGGTTGGTTCCCTGTAAAAGGATGAAAACAAAATTAATTTTTTTGGATACAAATCTTGGGGGTATCGACTGTGATTCAACTTAGCCCCAGGTGTCGGCCATTTAATAGGACCGCTGCCCCTCCTCCTGAACCTCTGGGAGGAGAGGATTTGTATACATATCATGGCAATATTTTAAACGACTTTCTTGGGTTTTCTTCTGTCGCTCTTCCTCCCCCCCGCCCCCCCCTCCTTATTTCAATCAAGAGATTGGTTGATAATTCATTTTTATGCAATTTAGTCGTATTTAAACTCACATTTCTATTTTTTAAAATAAAAAAAACCCTCACATTTCAAGCAGTTTGTTTGCGGTTGAAATTCCACAATGGGATGACAATGGGGTTCCCTATAAGATGGTCTTCCCCATTTCTACCAAATGGCGTGAAATTTGTTACCAAATTTAGCATTTGGTTGTCTAGTTAATTTTTTTTTTTTTTTTGGGTAAACGGTTGTTTAGGTATTAAACATCCATCTTATTATTCCATGTGGTAGAAAATCAACATTTTGAAAATTATGACAAGGTGTGGATTGATAGAACCATTTTTCCTAGGAAAATGCTAGAAATTTCAGTACAGTTGATGTACTTTAAGTATTTTACATTTTTCTTTGTTCTAAATTTGAAGATTCAAAGCACTTGGAACCAGTCGGAACTCAGCTCAAAAACATCAAGGCATAAATTTTTGTTCAGAAGTGTCTCATCATGTAGAATTTGGGTTTTTTCTTTTTAGGTACAAATATATTGGTCGTACAGTATATATACTACACTACCAACCTAACGAGGGTGAAGAGAATCGAGGAGATGAGGGCAATCACCCCCACATCTTGGGAGCCATTGATAGATGTGGATCACGTAGTAGTGATCTCATATCCCATTAAATTTGAATAAATCATACACTCAAATTTTATAAGCAAAATAGAGCTAAGTACTTTGTTCCCAGTTTATTTATGTAAATATATAAAAACATTTGGGATAAGGGTGTCACTTGGGATGATTTCTCATTAGTTATGATCCCAAGGGGTTTATTTTCATAAGCATTCTATTTACTAAAACATCTTAAAACTAGAAATTCATCACATTTAATAATTGGATGGTCTGTCTGATTTGGGTTCTTCAACTGTTCTAGGCACTAATCTCCACAAGTTGGGAAAATATTAACTTGATACTAATCTCAACAAATTACATATGGGTGTGGATTGATTTGCAGTCACAGAACTAGACACTCTTGAAGAGAAATGGAAGACAATTTCCAAAAAGTTTTCAATCAAAAGTAGAGAAACAGAGAACAGCAATTCAAATCCATGAATAAGACATAGAAGAACAAATTGAAGAACAAAAGAAGACTTGAAAAGAATACTGTCCTGGGAAAGATTCTTACCATAACCTTTTTTAGGAGAGGAGTTATCTGTATATTTTTAAACGGTTTCTTATTGGGTTATGGTTGGTGATTCATTCGAAAATGTATTCCAGAATCGGTGGTGAACTCTTTACCCATCGAATTACCACTTCATTTTTGCCACGTGGTAAAATATTAAAATATTGCACACCATCAAAGAAGTATAGTGTAACCTTTAAACCCTTTTGATAATTATAAGTTTATTTACATAAATACCCCTAGATACGTCCATCTACTATTGATAAATAGTAAGACAGACAAAAAAATCACAAGAGATCACACAACATGCATTGTATCCTTATTATATAGAGGGTATATATATGTTAGGGTAGTTATCCCCCCTAATAATACAACACACCACGTTAATACAAATGGATATTATTGGTGGCAAATCAGAGCAGGTTTAGAATTTAGAGGCGTGAAGAAGGTTTCGCTGGTTGTGGGTCCAGAAATGGGTAATCGGTGTAGCCAACCACAGGATGGTGGGTATAAAATGTAGCCCGAACATACCTGTTCAAGGGTGCATTGAGCCGGAACCGGGTTACAAGGTCCGGGTTCGAAATGAAGAGTCGACCATAGGATACCAGATCGGCGTCACCTTGAGCGACGGCTTCCATTCCAAGCTCTCTGTTGTACCCACCGCTGCAGATGAAGGTGCCATCGTAGGCTTTCCTCCAAGTCCTCATCATCCTCGCTTCCTCTTCTTCGCTACCGTGTTGTCCCGATTCAGTCTGCCCATAGGCCGTGTATCGTGGTTGGGTGACGTGAAGGTAGGCCAGCTTGCCCATCTCTCGCTGGAGCCAGTTCAGCTTGTCGATCACGGCGAGTCCCAAGCTGGCGGGATCGGAGTCCGTGGCCTCAAGGTGGTCGATAGCAGGAGATATCCGGACTCCAACTCGGTCTGGGCCGATGGCTGAGACGACGGCTCGGACCACCTGACTCAAGAACTTGCAGCGATTGTCGGTGGAACCACCGTAGTGGTCAGTTCGGTCGTTGATACCGTCCTTGAGGAATTGATCGATAAGATACCCATGGGCGCCGTGGATTTCAATTCCATCGAAACCGGCTCGGACGGCGTTCAAGGTGGCCTGACGGTAGTGCGCCACCACCTCCGGGATTTCGGTGGTGGCGAGGGCACGTGGGGTTGGGTACTTGCTATAGCTGCCATCAGGCATCAGGATCCTCCACCTTCCTGAGATGGGTTTGCTTGTCGACGATATCGGAGAAGAGGTCCCACCCGGTTGATACACTGACAGAGAAATTGATAGAGAATAAAAATCTAAAAAACAAAAATTTTCCATAGTGACGGCAGTAAAAATCCAGACGATTGAAAGTACAATAATAAATGTTCAGATGCAATTTCAGAGACGAGATTCGCAGTACAACAATAAATGTCCGGATGCAATTTCAGAGGTGAGATCCATGCTGCTGACAGTTAGTACAGACAATCTTGGCCCAAAATCTATCATGGATTGAGATTCTTTCTTATGAAATCAAAGTGATCCAATTTTGTTGGGATTAGGTTTTTTATATTTATTTTTTTTTTAAATTTATATATTTATAAAAAAAATATTTGTATTAAGATATGAATCTATTTTATATATATATATATATATATATATATATATATATATATATATATATATAAAATAAAATTATAATTATGATGGATTAAGATTTTTAAATTTTCTTATAAATTATTTTTGTATAAAAAAATTTAAGTAAAACTATAAGAACTGTTAAAGAAAATTTTCTTTTACAATATAAAGCTGAAAAGTTGTAAGACTACAAATTAGATATGTCTATCAAGTAGAGAACTATAGAAGTTTCTAGGTATCCCACAATAGGGTGTTGAACCACATTAATCTTCATATTTTTCTTCTTATTTGTATCTCCAATCTTAACAAATAGTATCAGAACTAGATTCGACAGATTCTCAAAGAACTAAGGAGGCACGATGTATGAAAAAGAAAAAAAAAAATAGATTTTTTATTTATTTTTTTTCCTTCGCTATTCCTTTAGAAAAATCAAGGAATTAAAAGAAAAAAAAAAGTGAGTTCGTTTTTTTTTTTTTTTTTTAACTCTGAATCTTGATCAGCTTTTGAAGAAAGTGATCATTGCAATTAAAAAAAAACGGATTCGCGTTTTCTTTTTCTCTACTTCATAGAGAAAAGAGGTGTTCGTACAGAAAAGAGGTTTCGATGCTGAGCTTTACTGTGATTGTCTTCGAAGATTTTTTTTTTCAGTCGGGAAATATCTCCTTTTAATGAGGATTCACAAAAGGACCTGAGATCTATGGAAGAAAGGCTTAGGTGGCTTGATGTATCTGTGGTTTCAGATGGGCTGCCATCTGACCGGAACGATGATAATATTTTTTCGACGATAGGACTGCTCTTTGGTTCTGGGTGTGAAACAGAGCAGTAGAATGACTCAGAGTTTTATCACATGTGGTATTTTTGCTTGTGGTAGGATTACATGTGGTGTTGGATCCTTACAAAGAGGATGGTCAGCGACGGTTGAAAAATTGTGCTTGGATTGATAAAGCAATGGTAGCTGTTCGTGGATCTGGTCAGATCGGAGAGATTTTTTCAGGAATCTGATGGCAGGATTGAATCCCGACACGATGCTCATCATGGACAGTGGATGCCCCATTGTGGGAGAAATGAGTACTGATGGACTGGGATGAGGAATCGAATCTCTAGGTCTGCATTGGAGGTACAGAGGTGAGAAAATTAGGTTCCAGGTGCAATTGGAATTGCAGAGGGCTGGGATGAAGAGTCGGTTCTCAAGGTCTGCATTGGAGGTGCGGAGGTGAGAGGCTCGGGTTCCATGTGCAACTAGAGTTGCAGGAGGACTGTGAATGACGGTGATCTTTCCGATGATGCTGCAGCAGTGGGAGAGATGGAGTCACTTCACATCGTATAGTGGTGAGATGTATGGGACACTCGGAGTGGGTGTAGACTATGCCGGTTTGAGTGTAACGATTTGACAGAGATGGCTTTCACAATCAACATCAACGAATTTTCTTCAAGATGGTTTGTAAAATCCAAGCCAAGTGAAGATTTATTAAGTTGGTGTCTTATATTTTGTGGAGTCCACGTAATTATAAAGGATAATATTTATATTAAGGTATGAATCTATTATATGTACGGGGTAAACTTATAATTATGGTAGGATTAAAATTTCTAAATTTCTTTATAAATTGTCTCTGTATGGAAAAACCTAAGTAAGACTGTAAGGACTGACAGTGGAAAATTAAACGCGTTGTAAGGTTAACTGATGAAATATGTCTGGCAAATAGAGAATTGTAGAAGTTCATTGGGAATAAAAAATTTCTCTTTTCTTTGATACACGTAGACATCCCATCATGAAGTACTGAACCACATTAATCTTCGTATTTTTCTCCTTGCTTGCATCTTCGATCCTAACAATCTTAACGACTCAAAATACGTAGATGTTGTCCTGAAGATCACTTGAGGCTCACCATACAAGATCTTTTTCCTTCTAGCTACCACCACCATTAATTCGTTTTAGCTTATTGCTTCGATTTCATCGGAATCACGGTCCCTCCGGCCATCACTTTTTAATCTTTTACCTGTTTTTTTAACTTCCTTTAATAGAAATAAAAAGATAGTAACAGAGCTCACCTTGATGGGAAGCACGGCCGACGTGCCAGAGCTGACAGAAGATGAGACTGCCTTTGGAGTGAACGGCATCCACCACCATCTTCCACGCTTCCCTTTGATCATCCGTATAGATCCCTGGGACATGCGGAAACCTGGTCCCACCACCCCACTCAAATCCGAGTGAGTCACATCGCATCAGTATTATTTCTTTTTGTTAAAGTATCCGATCAATTATGGAACACTGTTATCCAGTACCCTTTCATGATGACATGATAGAAAACCGGAAAATCATAAATTATTGGGGACAAAATACAGTAATAGTATGCTTGAATGAAATCACGGGTAATCGATGATGTTGAAGAGGAGGGAGATGAGGAGTGAAATTACCCGGCTGCGGTAGGGGAGATGGTGGTGCCCTCAGTGATCAGGAATCCACCGGGTGTGGCTCTCTGCTTGTAATATTCAACGTTGGCCGCCTGCGGTATCCCATTCAAAGCTCTGCATCGCGTCATCGGTGCAAGCACTATCCTGCTTCCTCCAAACCAACAACAGAACCATCATACTCATCAATATATGACTAAAAAGAGAAGAACAAAAACTACAGTTTAAATAGTTGTTCTATTCTTCCTTTTCTTCTTCTCTGATTCTGAATCAAACTTTATTTTGATAGATAGAGACCGCGAGATCGGAGTATCAAATTCCACAAGGGTGAAATCTAAGTCTAAGAAGATGACCTTAAATTAACCCTAGTTCATGCTTTCATGTGAGTAGAATCGTGATGATCAGAGACTCAGACAGACTTGGGTTGGGATTGAGAAAGGTTGAGCGAACGACTGACCTGTGAGAGAGTTTGAATCTCCCCATCTTGTATGGAGTAAAGAGGGCTGTCTCCTGAGCTGCTGATGATTCCGCCATTTGCTTCCTCTCCTGATCGTCTGACGACCTGATGGCAAGATGCAGATTGAGTTCAAATATATGAAGTAAAACGGGGTTGATTCAGCACAAGTAATGACAGAATTTTGGTCGGGGGATTCCGAATTTTCCCGAGTTCTAATGTCAATGGTCCCAGTATAGTAATTGGTCTACCTGTCCCGTGTCAGATATAAATACACAATACAACATGTGCATTCATCCACACACTCCCCACTCCCATGGTCCCACCACCTTTTTTTCTCGATCCTATCTATATATTTTTAGGGATGCTTTTGTAAAAGTTGAGACAAGGGATTCACATTTCTCCTCTTTCCTTCTTTCCCAATGTTTCGAAAGAAGAGGGACGTCTTGTTGGATGGTCGATACGTAAAATTCGAGTGAATCTTAATATTTCATTCAAGTTGATACCGAGCCTACAAATTAAGCTGAGACTCAAATTGCAATGAAATTTTTTTGTCCTTCTTCATTCAAATGTTCTCTTAACTTTGTTTACAATAAGACTACAGCGATGGAGATGGTTTTGTATCAATTTGTTAACAGACTAGTTTAATGGATTTTTATCGATTCGTTATTACTTTGTTTACGATTTATTATATTTATATATAGTAAAAAAAAGTTGGATTAATGGATTCTATTTATCGAACTGGTTTGGTTTTTATGTTGGTTTCCTACATGTATATTGAATGAAATATTGACTTAATAGATTCTTATCGGTCCATTTTTGGGCTGGTTCGATTTCAATCATATTGGTCCAATATGAATTTGGTTTTTCATTGGACTCTAAAAAGACAACCCAAATCTTGTCCAATAAAGTTCAGTTTTGGTTTGCTCCGTAGCCGAATCAATTTGATTCGATTTAAGCCCAATTTTGACACTCATAATCTTGTAGTAAGATATAGACCATATCATCATCCATTCTGATTTTAAAAATGGTTATTGATTGCATTAGTGGGATTATTGCAACACCTTGATCCATTTGTGGATTGTCCTTCTCAGCAAACTAGTTAACACAGTGGAAGAATAACAGATTTTTAGTATAGAAAACATTCGTTCTTACCTTCGAGACCCAGGACTGTTACCACATAGCCAACCTTGCAAAACCCTAATTTACCTTAGTTGTTTCTCTGATGCTGCTACTGTGAGTGAGCTTCTCTTTACCCCATGCATGGTTTCTCATATTTTCCTTCTTAATTGGATCAAATTGGTCGTTGCATCCCGTTTTGGTGAATGCCATATTTTTCCATCAGTTTTTCGACTTTATGCATGTGGTTTGTTTAGACCCATAGTTCTTTTAATCGGAATATGGATAGGATCAATCCATTCATATCAGTTGAATCTGATTAATTCCCAAAAACTATGTCAAAATCGATCTACTACCCAATGATTTCCAGAAACTTCAATTGGCCTCATTAAATTGACGGACTTGACTGAAAATGTGATTAGAAATTTCTACCATTTCTATTTGAAACTATAAGACATTAAAATGAGATAAAATTACTAATTTAACCCTTTAAAGATAACAATCCAAATTACTTTTAAACCCTTTTTGTTTATTGGAAAATTTCTACCCTTTCTCTATTTCCCAGCTAGGATCACATCTGTGGTGTTGTTGCCGTCGATGGAGAGAATTTTGACCATCGATGGAGATAATTCCCAACATTTCCTTAGAAGTGACCTCAGGTGGTCAGAATTTCTTCTGTGGCCGTAGATTCGTTTTGTTCTGTTGGAACACTACTCCTTCTAATCCCAGTTTCATTCCCCAAGTAATCTACATGAACTGTAGTGCTAGCTTAAGGGATGTTACAGTCGGGAAAGACCATGTATGCGCTTTAATGGACTCCATTGGAGTCGCAATGTGCTAGGGATTGGTTGGAGATAGATTTCCCTCGCCGCCGGTAGATGAAAAATTCAAGTTTTCTGTGCTCACATTGGGTGTTAATTTGCTATAGATTTGTGGGATTCTAAGTAGCAATTTTAGGGTTCAATGTTGGGGGATTAATAATGAATTTGCTACAAATTTTGAAAACCAATTTAGAGATATAAATTTATAGATATCTCAATGTATAGCTTTGTTGTATGGGACTCTCATGCTTGTGGATTCAACATAGCTGGGCTTCTAATTTGCAGAGGAAGAAACGATATTGGACAATTAGGGATTCCTGACAGTTATCCGTCATTTCAGTTTTCTGTGCTAGCATTGGGTGTTAATCATAGTTGAGGAATTTGTGAATTGGATCAGAAAGTGGTGTGTTGGGGAGGAAGAAGAGAGCTTACAAGTAATGTAACGATAGGTATTTCGTTTGAAATAATTGTGGCTGGTATTTTGTATTACTCTCCGAGAACTTAAAGCGGCGACCAAACATTGGATTCGACAAAGAACTGCTTATTTACAATTCCTAAAGTTTCTTGGTTGCAGAAGAACTTTTTTCTTCAAGTGAATCTAGATTCTTAATGGTACCAATGAATATGAAGTAGGTATCATGATAGTCAATTGTGCCAGCAGAATCAACTTTGAACTTGGAATCAAGCCCTCTTCTCTTGACGATTTCCCTAAAGACGACCTCAGCAGTGGGGCTTCTGCAGATGTTCCCGAGGCAAACAAAGAGAACAGAGAAGGGTTTGGTCCCAGTCTCTGTTGAAGAAATAAAATTTTTATGGAAGCAAACCTCTTCTTGGGTGATGCTTATCGTGCCGGGGACACTGAAGGAATCGAGCACTGGAACTGCCCCCATTTTTGTAGAAAAGTGAAGCTTATGAAGAGTGGAATAAAGATGGGGAAGAAAGGTTTGAGTTTGGGGTTATTATGGACTTTAACCATGATAATAAGGGCATTATTGTCCCAAAAAATTTCAATTAGTGCTTACGTCATCAAGAAACGGGATTATACTAACGGATGGGGTGTCTTTGATTAACGGCGATAAAATTTTAGGTGATAGATGAGAAATTTGAAAACCTGGTTAGATTGATTTTGATATAATTTTTAGGGGTTGGATGAAATTTTTTCATTTGAAAATTATTATATATGAAATTAAGTGATTCCTAAATTTAGAATCATAATTCAAGAGAGAAAGAGAGAGAGAGAGGAACTGAAGACTCAACCAAATGCCCTTTGACTTGTGAGTTGAGTGGATCTTCGACCCATGGAGTGAGGGT
The DNA here is from genome assembly GCA_028583415.1 of Protea cynaroides. Classification (NCBI taxonomy): domain Eukaryota; kingdom Viridiplantae; phylum Streptophyta; class Magnoliopsida; order Proteales; family Proteaceae; genus Protea; species Protea cynaroides. The sequence continues at coordinate 100,723,417 of CM053274.1, read as the reverse complement.
CAAGTGGTGAAGACAAAATTATGTTCTTTAATTGAAGGAAAGCCTTATTATCTGCTAATCAGCGATAAAATCGAATCTGACAACTTTGTTGGATATGTCAGGACATGGTTTTTTTTTCCTAATTTTTTCTTTTTTCTATAATAAATCATAGAGAGTCTATGAATTTTTTTAGTCAGGGCACCTGTCAGCATGCAATGTTTTTTATAGACCGAAATTTTATGAACAATAGACTATTTTAATTGTCAATCTTTCAAAAATAAAAATAAAAATTTTATATATATATATATATATATATATATATATATATATATATATAGTATCACTTTATTCATGCTAAATTTTAGACCATTATGATTCTCCACATGTCATTATAATAATTTATTTCCTTTTGGTTAAAAAATGAAACCCATTATAATGTTTATTTTGAATAAGAAAGAACATTAAAAAAAATGGTAAAGTTTCATATAGATTGATCTAGTCATCAAATTTGACATGTAACATATGAAAGGAGTTGGCCTTTTAACCAACAATATAATGTGGTAATAGGATTTTTTTTTTTTTATATATATATATATATATTAAGAAAAGACGGGAGAAACAAAATTTTCCTAAGCATTAGACTGTGCCTGAAAGAAAAAAAAGAGAAGAAATATTAGGGTAGAGTTTTAATTGGAAGCAAATATTCATAACGTAAAACGAATGAACCCAATATGTGAATATGCTTGACCGAAAGCCATAGTTCTACAACTGAGGACACCTCCATAATCCGTTGACATGAGAAGGGGGAGCACCTCACCTACTGAGTGAGATTTTCCATCTAATGAACAATTATTACAATCCCCTAGCTTTGTTTATCAATAATTTGAACTTCTTAGTATGTTAGGAGTTTAATCTCACATTTATTCCTAAATAGTCTTCCGTCCCCTTTTATATTTGAGAGCCTCCCTATTTACTTGTTCAAGCTTTTAGGATGAAAACTTTATATGATATTAAAAGGGGGAGATCGGTGTGTGTATATATATATATATATATATATATATATATATATATATATATATATATATATTTTAGAGGGGTTTTAACTAACTATTACATTATTTGTAGTTGTTTGTTCCTTCCAACATTCTGAGGATGTGATGTGTCTCAGACTTCTCTTCCTGACTTGGTGTTTCCCTCCCCCTTTACTAGTTTTACTGACTGGCTAGGGATTTTTCATTAGTCGTATAAAACTCAAAAGGCACTTCTCACTTCCCTGGATTGAGAACCTAAACATAAGGGAAAATCTTAAGAAAAATTGATTCTAAGTCGTGTCATCGATCACTCTCCTTAATACTAATACTAGAGATGCACCTTCTGATACAAACCATATACAAATCAGTTTTGAATGAAAGAATTGGGATTTGCACAGTTCAAGGAATCAAGATCAGATCAATCGAATGAGTGGAAATCCATTCCAATTCCTGATGATTCAAATTGGGTTTTTTTTTTTAGGACTTTTAGACCGATTCCTGCTGATGGTGATTGAAATCTATGAAGATCAATTCCATTGTCGATTCTGATTACTTCAACCATGGTGGGGGAGATGCCAATGCAAGAACTCAGAGTTTTTAGTCCTTACCCAACCCAACGTACTGCAAATGGTATATGAACTAGGGAACATGAGTCCATTAAAGGAAAGTCATTTATTGATGAAGAACGGACGCCATGAAATATGAATGCTGAGTTTTGGTTTAATGAAGGTACTGTAAAAAGTAGTAGTCATTCCCTGTCTCTGTTTCTGTATCAGATCCGCAAACTCTAATGGTGAAAGACAGTCCCGGTATCCGCATCCTCTCTTCGGAAGAACAGAGACGCTCTCGTTGGATGATTGACACATGGTTCTCAGGAGAATCCAAGCCATACGTCCGAATCGAAACCCTCTGTCGGCTCAGCTTGTCTACTGAGTGTTGACTAAGACATGTGACTCGAATTTTTTTGAGAATCATGAGTCGATCAATCGATAGGAAACATCCCAATCCTCACTGGGAGGAGAGGATTTGAATCCGACAATCACTCCACCGCCTTCTTTCTCTCTCTACCCTGCAACAGTGATCGTACAGTAATTTATTGAAGCCAACTAAAAAAATCAAACCTCCCTCCGTTCTTTGGTGTAAATATATTCCCTACCTGTCCAACAGCTTCCATGATTTCAGCTTTAAGATAATAACTGCAGCTTTATTACTTCGATTTAAGTCATTCATTTTCTATATCCAATTTATGACAATTCATTTAATAAAACTCTCTACAAGTAGAGAAATGAAAAAAAATTGAAAGTCCAAATTTATTTTTTTAAGGTTTGCCT